>CM076710.1:72355000-73605000 GCA_038501285.1 Penstemon eatonii
GAAAAAAATAGATCGTATGTATCAAACTAATCTTCTTTTATAGATCAGTGGGAAAAGTAGGTTGTAGGTAGGGCTGAAAATCAAACCAAACTATTCGATACTCGATTCGAGTTCGTTTGATAAAAGTTCGGTTCATCACATAAATCAAACAAGCTTGAAATCATTGGATAACTTTTAAAGTTCGGCTTGAACTAGACTCGATAAACTAAAATTGATAAAAATACATGTGAATTATTAAGCTACTCAGTTCGAGCTCGTTCGATAAAAACTCATTTGAACTCAGCTCGTTTAACAATCAAACGAAACTCAAACACAAAATTTCAAGTTTGATAAAATTCAACGACTTGGCTCGATTACACCTCTATTTGTAGATAGGACACTACTAGCATAACAGTCCTTTATCACAGTCCACTTGTACAGTCAGTAGAATATGAGAAAAATTATTTGAAGAAGTAACATGTTAAACAGGTAATAGGTAACACAACTAAGTTTGAAAGCATTAAATAAGGCTGTACAAAAGGCTTTGAAGAAATGGGCTGTTATATAATCATTTTCCTTGTAGATAAGGTTGTATATAGTGTTGCAACTTGCAAGAGAATTTCAAGAGATGTGAATATGAATTTGTGAATAAGTTTGAACAGAGTTTTAAAGGTTATGCCAAAATCCAATTTTTCGAGACCAATAAAACCGGACCAAAACTCTTTCAAATAGTCTCATAAATTTCACTATTTTAAATGTCAAACTTTTTTTTTATCTAATACACTGTGTATTTACAGCTCGGACCGAATAGTGCAAAAGGTATATGTCCTCCCCAATATAGTGTCTCCAGTAAATTTCAAACTTAAATGTCGCATTTGGAGATCACAAGTCACTACCACTTGGCTAGGGTAATTTCAAATGTCAAACTAGACTTCACTTAAAATCTATGCTAAATATTTGAAACATGACATACATTCTAGTTGAAATTTTCATACCTATAAACGTTTTTTATACAAATATAATTCCAGTATTAGTGTTCTACCGTCAAAAGTAAGACAATGAAAATGTGAAAGTTGTATTATATCACGAGTGTAAGATAATCAATATCACTTTTCCTCCTTTTTATGTGTCAACTTATTTTTTCCTCTTAAATTTTTTGAATGAGATGCGTCTCTCTCATTAATGTAGTGTAACGCATTCGTCCCATTTAAATTCAAAATTCATCCTAAAATGAACCAAATTGATGTATTTTGAATTAAGAGGGACACTACATTGATGAGAGGAACGCATCTGCTACAAAAAATTTAAGAGGGACGAATATGTAAAATTCCATGAATAAGAGGAACAAACATGCTATGAAAAATTAAAAAGAGACAAATGTGTAAAAATTGACTCATAAAAGAGGAAGAAAAGTGCAATTTGCTTAAGATTCGACCAAAATATAATTACGTCAGTAGGTAGAAACATGTTGCCTTCATTTACTTGGTTTCAAGCCATTGGAATTGGATATGGTGTTCCTTCAGTGAAACAAAGGATGAGCTACAAATCTCATAAAGTTCGTTGAACCAGGATCAAAATTGTTTTTCTAGTGTTTGTTTTAGCTAGCTAAATACTGAAAACTTTCCGAAAACGTTCCAGAAACACCAAGAAAAATCGAGAAGAAATTTCTAAATTAAGAGAAATATCAATGTCAGGCAAACAATTTTTTTCAAAACTACACCTTACAGTCGTTTCAAATGATTAAAAAACTGAAACATTCCGATATCAAGTCGAAGAATTTTTCTTCTGATGATAAGCGAACTAACAAGTAAGAACTAGTTGGTTACATGTAGGCCTCTGATTCTTGACATATTTCAATTACAATCAAATTGCAGGGAGTAATAAAGCTTTGTTCAACTTAGACCACATTCCCACTTTTGACCCTCTAGTCCACTCCCTACAAACACGCGTAACTAACGACTTGTAGTCGTACATGAAAAATGAACCAAAAACACTCGAATGATGTCCTTATAAATGTAGAAAAGTGAGCCCACCAATATAATTATTCTCCTCTCAGGTGAAGAACAACGAATTAGAGGGGAACTGACCCATAAAATACGACTTGGGCTGGGCCTGTCATATAGATATGATTGTCCTCTTCTCTCCACTCAATGTCCAATGGCCCCCCGGGTAGATCCACAGTACAACTCTGTTTTGCACGAAACAAAATTGCTAAAGAGAAGCAATAAACACAATAAGGAAACGAAACTGTAATGGGAACTTACCCTGTCAGCACGTCCCTCGAGCACTGCAGCAACAACAGTAGCACAAGCTCCAGTTCCACAAGCTAGTGTTGCACCTGCAATCAAGCAACCAAATTAAGTTCATCGTTGAAAGCTCAAAATCATAGATGGGTAGGTAGGTGTGAAAGCTCGTGATAGAAAACCAAATAATTATGCGTAAATGAACAGAAAATTTAATGTACAAGTGTGTAATTTAATAAGAAATAAAATTAACCTGCGCCACGCTCCCAAACACGCATTTTAAGGTGAGTTGGGGAGAAGACTTGAACAAATTCTGCAACACCGCAACAATATAATATAATTAGCATCATATACATACATGCCTCAACTGTGGAGTTGTGACTCTAAAACATGAAACTGCTTTATGATAAAAAAAATATATAGAGTCTAGAAATTATTCTTTTGCAAATATAATATATTCCTAGTTATAGAACACAAAAACTCTTATATATTGATGCTGATCTGTGTATAACTTTGAGCTAGATCATGTGTAACTACGAAGCATGCTTGTTTATACTAAAATTAAAACTGAAGTAGTGGCATATTAAGTCTATCGTGACAGTAGAATTTATACCTGTGTTTGTTCGAGCAGGAAACATAGGGTGATGTTCAAATTTTGGGCCAATTTCTGCTAAATTTAGTTCATCAACTTGCAAATCCTGTATCATTGCAAGCCAAATGAGACAAAGAGATGAGCAAACCACCATAACCATTGAACCAAGGGAGCTACGAAGAGACAGTATACCTTGCTTGATTCAGAACTGAAAGTGATACAATGAGGATTTCCCATGCTAACACAAGTGACATTCCAGATTAAGCCATCGACATCTAACTTTGCCTTAACGGCAGACTGACCTTTATTTGGAACTAATAGGGTAGGAACATCTGAAGCCTTCAAAATCGGCTCGCCCATATCAACTCTGACCTGAAAAAATGGCCAGGTCTTAATAAACTCATCAAAAATTATTCCAAACACACGTAGACACAGACATTGCCTGCTCAAAATATTTAAAATTCTAAGTAATACCCAACTAAAACTGAGTCAATTCTGAGATACTAAGATTACCTTTCCATCTTCTTGAATTTCAGGAACTATTAAACCAGCACCAGTATGCACAGTGAAGCTGAAAGAACAAACACGAGTTGAGCAGACTTTAAAGTCAAACTATAAGTAAGAGCATTATTGCTTGCACTTTATCTCAAATAGCAAGACTTTGATCAAAATATATTTGGGCCAGAGCCTGGTCCAATTTTGGAGTAACGGAACTTTTCTTTGCTAGCTTCAGTTGAAACCCAACCAGTTAACAAATCTTTCTCTTGGCGTTATGGCAAAGACCAAAATTAAAATCCGTAGCAAAGTTTGGGACAAATTATAAGTATCCATCTTGGAAAGTTTTGAGTATATAATATGAGGAAAGAATATGGTTATTCAATAAAGCAAAATTAGACAGTAGAAACACTAAGAACTTGTGTTCCATTCTGTTTCTTAGGAAAGCAATTATCAAATGCAAGACATGAATGAGATATATTTTTACAAGGCATGTAGTTCCAAAATAATCAGGATTTTTTTAGAAGTGAAAAGTAGAAAAAACCTTTGCTTTCCATGCAGATTCTCAAGCTCAACTATATATCGGGCAAAGCAACGTACTCCATTACCGCACATCTGAGACAACAAAACCAAACAAGGACCTTATCAGGACAAGTTTGAACAAAGATTTATGCAAACAAGTCCACAGTTATGCAGTCTAGACTCTCTCCAATTAAGAACATGGGAATAGTGGAAAAAAGAAAAAACCAAAAAAACGAAGCAAGAAAATTCTACATATTTTATTTTCCCTAGATGAAAATTCGAATTGAGAAATTTCCCATGCATTTTCATGACAATCAAAGTTGAAACTGATTGAGATTGTTGGATATCTCTCTTCCAAAGGTAATTGGAAACAAAGAAAGAGAGCACCTTATACCTCTTTCCATTGTCTCCTATCCCTTTTAAATCCAGACTAACTATATCATTTAACCAGTCTAAAGGCACTCTTATGTCTCTAAAAGCAGTGCAAAAGAAACCATTCCAATTTACAAACTTAAGATTAGAATTTGATAACAGATGAAACAATAAATTGCAGCTCAATCTATTATATGATCAGACAATGTGCGACAATATAAATAATTAATTTAGGAAAACAAAAATTACCTCAGGTTCACTTCCATCAGAATTAAAAATCCTCATAGTATAATCAGTACCGTTGGTGCCTGGCATTGCAAATATCACTCCATCAGCTCCAATGCCAAAGTTTCTATCACACAATTTCACTGCTTGCTCTGGAGTGATTTTGGGCTCCATTGAGTCTCGATTGTCAACCTATTAAGGTTTACATATACACAACCATAAATATCATACCATTGGTTAGTTGTCTACGTTTAGTTTATTTGAACGGACAATTACCACAAAAATTGTCCAAAAGATGACAAAAAATTTGAAAAGGTCTACTTTGCAATTAAAAAGTTTTTGTTTCCAAAAAGCAGACACCTTAATAAACTCCAATTAGAAGGTATGAAAACCCTAACTTCTTGAGATAAACAAATAAAACTACATGTTTTCGTGAATGCACATGTACATACACGAGCTTAATTACCAGTATAAAATCATTGCCGAGTCCATGGTACTTGACGAAATGAAGAATTCCGCTTTCCATACGATCTAGAAAAGAAGTCGACGAGCTCTTCTCAGGAGCATCAATTCCAATTGCAGATAAGGCTAGGAAATTAGGTCTTCGGCCGGAGGAAATAGCGATAGATTTGTGAGAAATCGATTGTTTGTTCGAGAAAGAAGAGAGACGAAATAAATTGAATGAAGATGAATAGGTAGTGGAAAGAGAGCGGCCGCGATTGACGACGGTGAGCGGCTGAGTGATGGCGGCGGCAATCGCCATTTCGTCGAGAGGAAACACTGAGGAGTCAAAGGGCAGTTATTCTATTAAGAACACGGATTAGTTTAGTTACAGTCGTTATACAACTACTCCCATGTTAAAGATTGATTAAAAATTAAATAAAGAACTTGGGCCACTTGTTACATATTGGGCTAGGCCCATTCCAGACATACAGGTATTATAATGGATTGGAATTTCTTTCCATATTCAAGAGTATCGGACAATTGATTTTGATCACATTTTATTTTATTTTTTCTCAAATGACATCATAAAATTTTGTTGGTTATATCAATCATCACATTAGAGAATTTGCTCTAATGTGTCTTAGTCTTTTCTATTTTTTAAAGTTAAAAAAATATTCAAGATTAGTGTTTAAACTGAATAAATATTCACACTAGTAAAATTCGAATACATACCTTCGGAACTTGATAATATTTTATATTAATTCAAATTTGACAATATAGCCATTCAAAAATTCCATTGCGTTTATAACAAATTTCCCAATGTCATGCCATTCTTTTACTTTTTATGGTTGAAAATCAAATTAAGCTACTTGAGTTCGTTTGATAAAAGCTCGTTTAAGCTCGGTTCGTCACACTAAGTAAACAAACTTGAATATCATTTTTCGTCCGATAACTTTTAAAGCTCAGCTCGAGCTCGATAAGCTAATATGTAATAAAACACATGTAAAATATCAAGCTACTCGATATTTAGCTCGAGTTCGTTCAATAAAATTTTGTTTGATCTCGGCTCGTTTAACAATCAAATCAGGCTTAAACACAAAATGTCAAGCTCGATAAAATTCAAATCAAGCTTGAACACTGTATCGTTCAATACTACTCGACTCGATTACAAACCTTTTAATCTTAGCTCAAGATTATTCAACTACTTCAAGAACCTTGTCGTCTCAAATTATTAATGTTTGTAATATATCAAGAGTAGGTACATTGTTAGACAGGAGTTAATTTGTCTGACATTATTAGTGTCAATAACACATCATAAGTAGTAAATATTGTTAGACATGAGTTAGATGTACACGAATGATATCATAAAATTGTAACCCAAAAAAAAAAAAAGAAAAAAAAAAGAATGATATCATAAAATAGAATATTAATATATGACTTGATTAATTAACAACGGTACATTGTTATTGTTATAAAGTATGCATTTATTGAATTCGAACATTGTACATTCCAAAATCAGTTTAAAGTTATATTAGTGCATATACCCTCTATTTATTTTTGAATTTTCGAATTTTCCTGCTCAGATGTATTAAAGCTTTAATCAACAAATATTAAATTAATTTAAATTGGAATGCAGTCGGAATTAGTTAAATTCCACCCCACCAATCACAGGGAGTTCCCTCAACTCTGAAGCTCATATATTTACAGAGAAATTATGGTGAAAGTAATCCATTGAAATGGCACCATTCTCAAATTTGCCCCAACTAAAGAAACTCAAGGTATATAAATACCATTTGCACCAATCAAATTACAACTTCCCCAGAAAATCCCACAACTTAACCACAAATCTTTCCAAATCGCCCCAGGTTCTGGACCTAAACGTTGAAGCTCGCCAACTGTTCGATGAATTGCCTGAACATAATGTAGTATCAGCGACAACTTTGATTGGCCAATTGGGGAAACAACATCGACACGGAGAAGGCATTCTTTGTTTCTTAAGAATGCTTCATGCGAACATCAGACCTAGCGAGTACACTTTTGGTACAGTATTGCATTCATCAATTGTTCTAAAAGACCTTCATTTGGGCAAACAAGTTCACGCTTTTGCCAAAAAAGTAAGTCTTAATTCCAATGTTTTTGTGGGTAGCGCAATTTTAGACCTTTATGTCAAACTAAGCAATATAGAGGACTCTTTAAAGGCTTTTGAGGATACCCAAGAACCAAATGTGGTTTCTTACACGACATTGATTCGCGGGTACATTAAGGAAGGGATGTTTTATGCAGCTTTAGAGATATTTCGATCAATGCCCGAGAGAAATGTGGTTTCGTGGAATACTATGATCAGTGGATGCAGCCAGACAGGGAACAATGAAGAGGCTGTGAATTTTCTTGTTGAGATGTTAAGAGAAGGTGTTAACCCTACTCAAGTTACGTATCCGAGTGCCATTATCGCAGCTGCCAATATAGGAGCATTAAGCATGGGGAGGAGTATTCATGCTTGTGCAGTGAAGTTCTTGGGAGATCTCAACTTGTTTCTTGCAAATTCTTTAATAAGTTTTTATGCAAAATGTGGAAGCATGGAAGATAGTCTTTTGGTTTTTGATAAAATGCGCGAGCGAAATATAGTTTCTTGGAATGCTTTGATATGTGGCTATGCACAAAATGGACAAGGAAAAGAAGCGGTAGAGATGTATGAAAAGATGAAGCTAATAGGCATTCAACCAAATAGTGTGACTCTTCTTGGTTTGTTATTGGCTTGCAATCATGTTGGCCTTATAGATCAAGGCTATAAGTACTTCAATCAAGCAAGACATGAAAACCCGAGCCTCCTACAACCCGAGCACTACGCGTGTATGATTGATTTGCTTTCACGTTCCGGAAGATTTCAAGAAGCTAATAAATTTCTTCTTGATTTGCCTTTCGATCCGGGAGTTGGATTTTGGAAGGCGGTGTTGGGAGGGTGCCAGGTTCATTCAAACATAGAATTGGGGGAAATCGCAGCAAAAGAGATAATGAAGTTGAATCCTGGAGATGTTTCTTCTTATGTAATGCTTTCTAATGCGCATTCGGCTGCAGGAAGATGGCAGAATGTGTTGAATGTAAGGCAAAAGATAAAGGAGAAAGGTATGAGTAGAATTCCTGGGAGCAGTTGGATTGAAATTCAAAGCAAAGTTCATGTGTTTGTTACTGGAGATAAAAGACATAGCCATAGGGATGAGATTCATACGGCTTTGAGCTCTCTCATCGAACATTTAAGGGCGAGTGAAGGTACTGATTATGTAGAGGGATTTTGAATTTAGCCATCAATTTGAGTTGGATATTACATCACTTTCACAATCTATTTTCCATGGCTGTATAGGCCAAAACTTAAATTAGTCACCACTCACCAGCCAATCTACTTATTTAATTTGAAAGCAAGCTCAATTGTTCAAGAGTCGGACCTTTAGGTCAATATGCTCAATCAATAAGCTACAAGGTTTTGCAATAGAATTATGCTCTAAAATGGCAGCATAAAGGAGATAAATATGTAATTACATTTTGGGTCACTTTGGTGTATTTCATTAGAATCAAATAAAGCTCGGAAGGTGGTCGGCTATGACACTACCTATTGAGAATATATACACCAATGGATGCTTGACCTAATGGAAGATACTAGTACCCACAAAGTGGTGAACCAAAGTTTGAATCCTCGTCGGGAGAGATTCTCACGTTATATATCCGATGCGCGAATTAGATCTAAGACATGCATTCATGTCGAAGAAAATAAAATGAATTTATACAATAAATGGTGTTATGAGAATCTACAGAGTAAATGGTGTTATCGGGCAGACCCAGAGAAAGCAATCGATACCAAATTGGAAGAGAGGATTTCTCAAGCCCAAGCTGACATCAAAGAGGAAGTCGCAGCATACAACGTTTGATAAATGAATATTAAAGAAACACATACTACTGAAACCTTACAATATTTAAGATATTATGCATATTGCTAATTGAATACATGTACAAATACATTATTCTAGATGTTATACAACATGTCTTTTGATGGAATAATTTTTGAGAAATAAACGCAAATTACCTTTGAATCTTGCTTGCAATTATTATACTTAGAAATTTGGAGCTTTAAACCAATGTTGAAGATTCAGGATCATAGCTTAAGTTTTACTTGAGGGGATTTAATAGAAGTGAAACTGCAGAAGAGTATGTAAAATGTAAATGCTGAACGCATTTTGAGAAGTAGATATTAAACACAGAGTAAAATGGGCAGCAGCATAATCTCAACAGAGGTCTAACATTACTAGAAAAGTTCTCATCACTGAAACTCAAACATCCAAGTGCTATAAATTTTGGTTCAAAAATTGGATTACAATAGTTCAAGAAAAGCATATCACAAAACTGACTGCTTGTCACTTAGATGATTCCAATTTTGTTTGCCACGTCAAGAGCATCAAAATCAGGAGTCAACCTAACGTAAGCCTTCTTGGTACCATCAGGCCTGAAAAAAAAATGTTAATATCGATTCGTTAAATCATTCATAGAAACTAAATATCTCAAGAAAATAAGAATCCAAGGCCATATCATATTCTTATATAAGATCCACATTGAAAAAACAATTAATTGCATGACAATTTTAATTCTAGGTCATGACAATTTTAATTGCAAGCTAATGTAACAATCATGCGACATAGAGAAACACAAAACTGACTCGACTAAACTCACAATAACTAATGGAATACTTCCATACCTGATGAGGGTGTTAATTTTCTTGGTCTGGATGTCGTACATCTTCTTGACAGCATCCTTAATCTTCTTTTTGTCGGCACGAATGTCAACAATAAAAACCAGAGTATTGTTGTCTTCAATTTTCTTCATTGCAGATTCTGTGGTGAGAGGATACTTGAGAATCTGGTAATGATCTAACTTATTGCGTGGAGGTGCACTAATGCGAGGGTACTTGGGGTTTCTATCCTTCTTCAATGTCCTTGGTCGATGGAAAGTAACTTTAGTCCTGATCTTGGACTTCTTCTTAAAGCCTGTCGAACCTGATTTTACAGCCTTGGCAGTCTTCAAGGCCTGAGCCTTTGGGTCGGACTTCTTGCCAGTATCAACTATAAAGGATTACAGATGAAAGACTCGGTAACTTAGAACATAGCACATAACTTCTGCAGATGGTAACTTAAAAAAAAGGAATTAACCATCATAATTTTTTTACTCTAAATCAAAAACATGGTAACTAAGATCAATCTATCTACCCACATTTGGATATTGTCATATCAGAGAACACCAAGTTTAAAATATACTCCATCCATCCCAAATTTTATTCTTCCTTATCTCGACGTCCCAATATAAGACTCTTTTTCCAAACTAGATTTTTTAGTGCATAGAATGCACACTTGAGATAGTATCCGAAAACTAAGGATACAGTCATTCTATTTTAGACACTACATCAAAAAATGGTAATTAAGAATTATCAATCCAACCATATGTGGATATAGTACTATACGAACTCTTGAAGCTTAACACTACTGTATTTTAGGAGAGATTATTTCATGAATACAATACACAATGGTGATGAGATCCTAAAATTTCGGGAACAACACATAATTTATAGAGATAAGTTTTGTAAGCTGGATCAATCAACACTGAAAGAGATAGATATTTCGTCCAATAACACAAATTAAATAAACGCATCAAACCAATGCTCCATTGAGATTGCCCCAACATCATTTATTCAAATTCTTACTTCTATTAACACGTCGCTTGTAATATTTCTTGCTCTAGTAACAATGCAGAAAATTTTCTGAAATTCTAACAGTAAAATCAATTAACTAAAACAACGAATTTGCTGAGGTGAAATTGCGTACCTTTTGCGGGGGCCATTTCAAACTGAACAAACCCTAAACCCTGTATAAATATCACCTGCAAAAGTAACCAAAAATTTAGCTGCTGTTCATAAATATTTGATAAATGAGTGTATAAAAATGCAGAGGAACGCGAGAGGAAGACGAAACCTGAGCGGGACTGTGTGTCGTTCTAGGGTTTTGCAGAAGTGGAAATACGAATATATGCACCTTTCATCAATTAACGTGGGCCTTTTTTAGTCCGGCCCTCTATACTTGTTTATAATGGGCTAAAGCATGTGGGCTAGGTTATTATCAAATAACTTGCAAGGCCGCAGGTAGAAATAATAAATATTGAGAGGGGTTTCTACTTAATGTGTCCGATTTTGTTAAAAAAAGATTAAAAATGAAAAAAATGACAAATATTTTATTTAGTATTTATAGTCGTATAAATTTTTTTATACGATAGTCAGATAAATTAGGTTAAAATAGGTCCTATATCTATCTAATCTCTCAAATTAATCAAAATGGTAAAAATTAATTCTATTTCATGAACATAACATATTCGATTCGGTTTTAAAAATCAAGAACTGAAATTTCGAATAACCGAAGTTCTGATTCAATTTGATTTTCACCGAATGAACAACCCTAAGTGTGACACGAATTGCAGTAGAAGTATTTTGAAATTTTCAGATGTTATCAAACCATAGATACTTTTCAAGTTTAATTTCCATGTATAAGAAATCAAATTTTATTTCATGGTTCAAATTTGAGTCCTCTCCTAAATATATATTTTTAGGTTCAAAAATAGCGAAATGCAATGATGGGATTGTGTTAGGCTATTAAACGACTTTTTTCATTCGATTATTTTTCCTGAAAAAGAGTCTCCAAATGAAATTAAAAATATAAAAAATATACAAGCTAGGAAAATTATTGTCGGAGATTTATGTGTATTAGAATTCACATGGACTAAGCTAAGATCCAAAAGATTTGGACCTAACTCATTACAAAAGTTGGTTCAAGAAGTGAAGGTTGTCCAAGATTTATAAGGTGAACTTAGTCTTTATGCAATCAATGTAGGTAAAGGCCAAACACACACAATTCAGTGGACTAATAATGACAATCTAAACTTTGTTATCTGAGCAAAGTGTGTGGTTACGTAGATATTAAAGTTCATCATGTGAATAAGAAATAGTCCAGCATGGAAAGAGGTGCCCACCTCGATACCATCTTATATTTCACATGGATTAAGCTTTTTTTTTCCCAATGGTTTAATCATGGGAACCTCTTCCAACAAGAATTAGAACTTGAGCCATCACATTAATTGGGTTAAGTACACTTAAATGGTTTGGGTCTAACTCGTCTCAAAAGCTAGCTCAATAGTTGAAAATCGTCCAATATAAGATGACCTTTGTATCGATTTCCAGTATACGTGGGACATTAGTCTCAATACTCTCTAGGCACATGTGTGCAGGCTGAATGTGGGTAAAACAAGCCCAATAAGGCCCAACTGATGTAGGAGTAAGATCTGCATAAAGGATTACCATATTGATAAACTCCTCCCGCGATTTAATGAGAACAAAAGCCCCTGCGGTATGATGAGCGTATATGAAACTAACAAATGCGAAGTCGTGATTTATAACCAACGTGAATGGCGTCAACACTGACTTTGAGTGAGGTTGGGGGCATGCACATGCCTTTTAATTTCGTTATTATTATTTTTCAAAATATAAAATAAAATTTTGATTAAAGAAGTAATAATTTAAAAACAATAGAATATGCATATTTTTATAAATTAAATTTCGTCAGTGATATTGTGAAATAGGATTATAATATTGAGATAAATGATTTATTGTTATTAATGATCATAAAAATAATATGAAAGTACAAAACATATTTATGATTTTCGTTGTTAGTTTTACATTACTAAATTTCATATCGCACTCAAGTTCCTACTTCGGTATTCGCACATCAATATGTCACACTTCAACTTGCAAACACACAATAATGTTTCATTCGTCACATATCACCGGTTTATTAATTAATTAGGTTATATATTGGCATCCCAATTTGTGCCACACATTTATGTATTCACCTCCCTCCAAATTTCACGAGAAAAATGCCTTTTCTTATTGATTTTTTTTAACTTGTACATTTGCAGGACTGCTCTTCTTTTCTTATTGGGTGGACTCCTTTTCTCAAGGGATGATCGTTAGAGAGTATTGGGATTGACGTTTTTGTCTCTATGTTATGCATACAATACAATAATTTTTTACATTATTTTTTATAATAGTTTATACTAATTGGTAACAAGAAATCGAGATTTCTTTAAATATGAGTTTGACCCGTGGTGGAGTACGTAATTTTAGATTTTCATTGTGATTTTTAAAGTATTTGACTCAAATTATAAGAATAATCTTTGATCAACACTTCTGGGATATTTAGAAACTAAAAATCAACTTATTTTAAAAGCTCATAAAGTGTTATTTTTGCAAAAGTTATTATAAAAAAAAACTTTTTATAAATATAATCAATTATTCTCATAATTCATTTTAATCAAATTAATTCTCCTATTAGTACTTTTCAAACTTTTAGACCAAACTCATAGATCAAAATCAGTACATGAAAAGTAAAAGAGAAGATGTTGACCGATCATAAAATTCACAAACAATAAAAAACATGTCTACAAAAGCAAATATTTGTGTACATAAATCGAACTCATAAAATTCAAAATTTTAGGGCCTACTTTCAGAGTTTTGAAGAATTATGGATATATTATCGATTTTGACACTTTTAACAAAAAAAAAAAGGTTTTTTTTTTAGAAATGAAATATAGAGTAAAGTTAATTTTTCAGAAAATTGGTAAATTTTTTTTTTAGAAGATACATAAATAGATCGAGATATAGTTACTTTTATGTCAATTCAATGTTATTATGTGAATGAAACATGTATAATGTATTAGAGTTATTTTTTTATAACATCAAAGTAGAGTTTGTTTAATTTTTCTTTTAAGATAAGAGGAGTTTTTTTTAGATCTACTAAACTATGGATCAATGTAAGGGGGGATTCTAGGGTGCCGCTACGTTAGGTGCCGCTAATACCACATTAGGTGGTATTATCACACAATGTGTATCACATTGTATGGTATAAGAGTATAATTTATACCATAGAATGTGACACACATTGCATGGTAATACCACCTAATTTGGAATAAATATTACATGATGTGGATGTCATACTAAATAAATGGGTTAATACTATGTAATGTGATCATGTATCATAGAATGTGATACAAATTGTTTGGTAATACCACCTAATGTGGTATTAGCGGCACCTAACGTAGCGGCACCTTAGAATTTTCCTCAATGTAAATCTCTTATGTGGTGATTTTAGTAGGATTCGAACCTAAGATTCACATGTTAGGGTCACAAGTTGCAACCACTTGATGCAACCAACGTACCTTATATAGAAGAATTATTTTTCTTAGGAGAAAGATGTTTCAAAAATTGGAAAAAGGAAACCAAACAAATAAGTATGATTATGTCAATATAAGAATTTGAGAATTTAAAAAGACAAAAGGGCTGTAAAATGTAAACTAGTGATCTGAACTCTTAGTAGGATTGAAGTATTTATACTACAAGAAAAATGGATTTTAGTGACAAAATATTAAGTGACATTGTTGAAATTGTCACTTTTTGCATATATTTAATGACAAAAATATTAGTTTCGTCACAATAACAATAGTGACAAGTGCTAGCGACAAAATTTATTTTTAAGTTGTCATTAATGGCTATTAGTAACAAGTGTATGGAACTTAAGTTGTCACTATTGACAATTAGTGACAACTTAGTGACAATAAATATTGTCACTTTAATTTAGTGACAACTTTCACTTTTGGGGTATCACTAAACATCAATAGTAATAATTTTTTCACATTTTTTATCACTAGTATATCTATATACAGCATTTTAGTGACAATATTTAAATTATTGTCACTTTGTCATTTACTATTTATCATTAAAATTCAAATTTTTTGTATTGTTACAGTAGTAACATTTAAAAGTTGAACGATTATTCTGATCTGCAATATTATACAAGTCACGTTGTAATATGAACTTGGTTAAATATGAAGTACAAATAGAAAAGTCCACTTAGAAAAATGCCTTTTTTTCCCCTCATTTATTGAAACTTTAGGTTTTGTCTGGATGTTATTTGATCTTGTTTCGAAAATTCAATTTGGGAAACTTCACTTGGAGTGAATTTGATTGTTTAGAATTAGGTTTTGAATAAGTTGAATCATTCTTTGAATTCAGTTGGTAAATGTCAATTGATGTCTTTTATAAAGAGAAAATAGGTAATATATGTCAAATCATTGTCTTTTGTAATTTTGGTATTTTTTTTATGTTTGGATATATATGTTGAAACTTGGATTTTTGTACTTTGCACCCTCAACCCTCAAAACATGTGAAATAGACACTTTACGCCCTTGAAATTCAGATTTAACACTTTGCACCGTCCCTCGAAATAGAAAGAGTTCAGCATTTTGTATCCCCTCTTATTTTCAGGCAAAAAACATGAGAAACTGACACTTTGCACATCTGAAATAAAATTAACACTTAGCACTCTCGAATTAATAACAACTTAGCAACTTGCACCCCATAAACAAGATAAATTGACACTTTGCATATCCGAAACACAAAATAAAGCCTTCAAATTAAGAAAACCTCAAACCCCTTAGTCAAATTAAGTTGATCACGGAAATAAAAAAAATCTAAGGCAAAAAATATAGATCAAATAACTAAATAAAGTTAAGAAAAAAAAGAAAATATAATACTTATTTTGAATTGATTTTGACCGAGTTGCAGTATATTATGAGACTAACACAAAATCTAACAAAATGAGACTATTTATTCAACGACTAACAATTTCCAAAATTGCCACAAAAGTCAAAGTTATACCAATAACAATTGTCTGAATTGGAATCGGACTCTTCTATAATTTGGAGATTCCTCTCTATTCAATCACATGATTTAATTAGGTTTATTTTTGGAATGTTTTTATGAAAATAATTTCATTTTTTTACCTCCAATAAACCATAATGGAAAGCTGCAAATGGGCTTGAGATGGGCCCAACTTAAGGGCCAGTGGGCCCATGGTGCCACGTGAAGTGACGATTACAACAAGCAAAGCCTGCTTAATAAAATCTACTCTAATCCGGTAATCCCCTCCCAGCCAATCACGCATTATCCCCCACGTGGGGCTTCTGAACCCACCACCCACCCCCCCTCTCCTTTTTATTTCATAGAAATAATATCTAATTACATATAGTATACAGATTTTTATTTCTTGCAACCTACTTATATATATATTTTAATCTAGTTTTTCCTTCAACTCTGTAACCCTAGCTTTCTGTTCCGATTTATTTTTTTCCTTCTCATAGGTTTCTTTATAAGCTTTTCTTATCTTTTGCTATCTTATTCTTCACATTTTGTTTAAGAATCTATTGAGTTCATAGACAAAAAATAGATTTTTTATTTTATTTTTTTTGCAAATTAAATAAAGACTTCGTGCAGGAATTAATTTAGATCATGGGATCATCAGATGATTCTTCTGCTAAATACATCCACATGGTATATAATTAAATGTTTGTTGAGCTTTAGCTATATCATGTACTGATCAAAATTTTGTTTGATTCTCTGACATGTTTCGTTCAGTTATGTATTAGATATTTGTTATGTTGAAGTAGGAATAATTTTACATTTTCATTTTCAGTAATTCAAAAATGATAACATGATTTATGTATCAATCTTTAAGCTTCTTAATTTATTTAATATGTGACATATTGTTTGGATAAATTAAGCAGGTACAACACCTAATAGAAGAGTGTATATTATTCAACATGAGCAAAGAGGAATGTATGGAAGCTTTAAACAAACATGCAAATATCAAGCCAGTTATTACTTCAACAGGTAATTTTTTATTTTTTTTAATATTTCCATGCACATATGGGCCGCATGTGAGCATGTTATTATTATTCTTTTTCTATATTTTTCTAATTTATATATGATATGTCATATATAAATGATCTTTTAATTCTTTGTATGTCATATCGATGTGGGAATTAAATTTAGTGTGGAAGGAGCTAGAGAAAGAAAACAAAGAGTTCTTTGAAACCTACAAGAAGAAAAGAGAGGAAAGAGCTGAAGCTTCAGATCAAACGGAGACAAGCCAAAGAATCCACCAAATATTATTGGATTCTTCTGAAAAAAAAGATACCAATGAATAGGACTAATTTAATTTTTCATATTCGATTTAGACAACGATGTTAGGGGGACTTGGCTATGTCTTCAATTCCGATTTTATTTATTAATTGGTTCCCATGTAATAATAATTTAATAAAATTCTAATGTTTAATTATTGCTTATTGAGAAAACGAAATGCCTATTTGTATGGTTGTGGTGTTGGGAAATGTGATTTTGCTTATAATGATCAATTGGGTTGATCCTACACACGTGTCCGACACGTGTTAATTCAGATTTGCTCCAGTTGCTGTCGTGTCTTAATGTGGTTTTGCCATGGCACTTGCACTTTTCGTTTATGATGATAATTCCTTGTTTTTAATTGGGCATTTTTATTGGAGCGCGATAGGATTGTTTGGTTTAATAAATGAAGTGTGGGAGGGGACCATCCCCAATGTTTTATTCAGCTGTTGCTTTGTTTAATTTGGAGCCTTCTAGTAGGACCAAATGGTAGTGACTTACGATTCTAAATGCGAAATTAGAGTTCTGATTTTATTAAAGATATCACATTTGAAATGACCTATACCCAATGTGTAACGGCCTGAAACCAGCACCTGCCTGCTAAGACATAAATAAATAAATAATAAAATAACCTTGATAAATTTCCAATAATTGCAGTTCAGAGCTCTAACTATCTATTACAATACATTAATTTTTCCCAACTAACTTATTACTTTAAAACTTTCATTACAAACCAGCCCTTCACCTGACAACATCTAGAAACTCTATGGTCGACGCCCAATTGAAATCCCTGTCTCATGTGGTCCATCTTGTCCTTCAATGAGATTTTGAAAGAGTAATAATTTGAAAACGTAAGTTGTAAAAACAACTTAGTAAGGCCAGTGCAGGTGTGAAATTGAGTTTTATTCAGAAAACGATATAGAAATCCATATAGTGCCTATTAACTTACAAAGTAATTGATATTTAAGACTAGTATAGCAGATACGTAAATATCACAGATGATATCACAATCAATTTCCCGTCAATACGGGATAAACAACTCCTCCACCTCAAAAAGGATACAGAAAGATCAGGATGTGATCAATAGTTAGCACGCTGGTTAGATAAGGGATAAGGCGCTACCCATCCCTTTTAAAGTGGCCTTGACATGTCTTTGCGTAACAGGTGAGTCACTCCCCAAGGGGCTCTAATTCCTAGTTTGTGAGTCCGTCAATGGCAGAGCTCTGGTCGTTCTGTAGCCCCCAGCTACCCAGAATTATTCAGAGAATACCACTATACGAGAGCAGATGAGCGCGCAAGTAATCATGCACAAGCAATTGGTACTTAGGTGAGATTAAGTACTACACCTTGGTACCATTCATCAATATGAGATGAGATAAAGTACTACACCCTATTATTGAACAATTATCACATACTGCGAGAAATACAGACAAGTATAGAATTATCAGTTCTACTATGAAGAAGTAGTACATGCTGCAAGCATTGTAGGCAGATATAGGGCTATCAGTTCCATTATGAATATGCAGTACATGCTGCGAGCATTGCAAACCGTTATAAACATAGATATAACTATAGTTATTTTAAATGAGAAATGCATATGTATGATATGATTTTCTTTAGAAGCTCTTTCAGCTTTAAAAACGTTTTATTGAGGCGCTCACCTTTCTCAGGCTAGCCGGATGACTTCTTAAGTACGTCAATTTCACCTGGTGATCACGATTTCAGAGTATAAATATCTATACACACGTTTTACTGGGGTCAGAGTAATACTAATAATAATTTATCTTAAAGTAACTCTATCGATTAATGAATAATTAATAATTAACTAACTTGACTTGTAAAAGTTGTAGTAACTCTAAGATAGATCATTTTTATTAAGCAAGCCATTACTAACCATTTTACCTTGAGAATATATGTTATAGTTGATCCATTGTATTTAGTTAATTGTGTAGACATGTAGAACTCCCGTTCCAGTGAATAAAGTTTCACTAGAGGCCAAGCTTATATAAAACTTCTAATTATTAGTCAATTTTACGTCTTCAATCTATCTTGTATCAAAAGTTAATATCTAATAAATTGATTACTCTAAATACGAATTATCAATTTTAACTCATATTCGAATTACAACCACACTTTATTAAATTAGAGAATTTATCCTTATCAATCTAATTATGAAGACATACACGTATACTAGAGTTTCATATATACCATAGGTCCAAATTTACGTTTTATATATAATCTTCAACTAACACCCAATAAACCATCTAATTATATGTGAGCCTAAAATATGTCCAACCGTAATATAATTTAACCAGACCCACTAGGAGATTTGTAAAGCCCCAGCACTATTATTCAATTATTAATTTGTCATAATTTTTATCATCAAAGAAAAGGACAAAGTATTAACTGAGCTTATAAACCAAATAGCTCACACTACACCCACCTAAATTAACTTGCTTCGAGCCATACATACCGCTGCTGCACATCACTACGACAACACCACCTTGCTCAACCGAGCACCTCCACGTCGCCGTCACGTCACCACTTGCTTTCCAAAACACCCGTGTCCTATATCTCCATCAATATTTACTTTTCTTACTAAATTTCATCCTAAGTGATTCAAGTATTAAGGCATAATTATTAGAGCTTTGATATATTAGGCTATATATTGCTTGAGGAATAAAATAATACTTGAGGGTGGAAGTGTGAAGATGTTGATGAATTTGAAGTAGACACGTGCTACCAAGTAATTAAGAGTCACCACTCTATTTTTCCTTAATCCCTATCTTCTTTTAGTTTCTTTCATACCTTTCAAGTCTTATAATATATTATAAATTGGTTTCTCTTATATTATTCAAAATTTAGATGAAAGGCTTGTGTGTGTACATATATACCTACGGTGGATATATATAAGTATATTACTTATATATGGCTTAGGGAAGAAGTAACAAGAATCTCTAGGTGCATACTATATTTGTATATAATAGAAGAGGTACATGAGTCAAAGCTAGTTAATTAGGATTGATAGTTATCAAACTCATATATATTTTTAGACCCTTACATTATTTTTCATTCTTCACTTAAGCCTCAAACAACTTTTGGGTTAGTTTACAATTAAGTACTCCAAAGTTTAGTACATGGGATTTACTAATTGATGTATGTTTGGTTTTTCTTTATATATATATATATATATATATATATATATATATATATATATATATTTTTATCTATTAAATTTTATTTCGCATTTATACAAAATTACGGGATATTACACAATGCACTCTTCTGTCGAACTGTAAATACACGATTTAGTAGATCAAAATAAGATTTATTGATAGGGGTCTACACATAAAATATAATGATGGTTCCATTATGTGAAAAATGTGATACCAAAATGGAATATTAATATCTTTTACGTGCCATTGAGTTAAGTTAAGTGGAAACAAGGCGAAAGATCTTCCATTCCACTTGGGTGCATTTTTGTGTTATATTTACTAATACTCCTTTAAGCGTATGTGTGAGGTCCATGTAAAAATTAAACACTTGTCAATGAATTCATACACCTGATACACAATTGTGACACTAAAATGTGATTGAAGATCCTTATAATCGGGATTATCAAGAAAATACTTTTAGATGTAATTGAAACATCTTTCCACAGGCTTAGGTCGATTGAAAACTTTGAATGATGTATTATGTAGTTGGCATTGTTGGGGTATACCCCAAAAATTTATGAGCCTAGACTCTAGATCAAGCATGTTCTTGATTAATGGTGAAATATCAGGGATCTCCTGATTTCGTGCATTTATGTCAATTTATAGATTACTTTTAGATAAATTTTGAAGCTTTTTGCAATCTCGAGCTAGGATCGACATCTCCCTTGCTTGGTTGGGTTGAGTCGAGACATGTTGTTTCAAGTGGGGGTCGGAGGCTCGCGACATACTAATGGACTTGCTTAAAATTTGAAATAGTGAATTTGATTTTATATGCTTCTAGGACACACGTTTTATTGAATCGATTGTTTCTCGACAACGTTTGTTATTCTCGACGTTTCGTTGCTCAAATCAATTTTTAACAAAATTATATCTTCCTAGAAGGGAAATTTTCCGCCATTTCTTTTTACTACTATGAGATTTCTTTCCTTTACTCACAATCTCTAATTTAAAAAGTTTAGTTCTTCTTTAGGTACTCTTCGTAACATTCGTTCTTTTTTGGGGGCTTTCTCCATTCCAACTTTGGATGCTGTTTGGGACAAGTGGTAGTTACTGTCTCCCATTTTGATCAAGTTAAATGACAAGATCTTTGTAGTTTTGTTCGTCTAATGGATAAGCGATTTTTTATGGTCAATTATCATATCCCATTCTCATTTAAGATCATCATTCTTAGGTGGGTAAAAACCATTTTTATCCCTCTTATCATTAACTTTTTACAGAGTGGTCCCTCTTATGTTTTTTTCCCACTTGAGTCCCTACTATAAATTATTTATTTCACTTATGTCCCTACTATGAATTATGTGTTTCACTTTAGTCCTTATCAGGTGGTTCTGATAACACGTGACATGCATATGAATATTTTTTAGGGTATTTTCGTCTGTTCGCTATTGAGACCATTTGAGATATTGTTTAATTGGTGAGCAATTTTGGTGTTTGAAGAAGATTTTGGGAGAAAAGTTTAGTTTGGAACGAAATGGACGATTAAGTTGGACTTGAATGAGAGCCTAGTTTGGAAGAGATTAAATGTTTAGTTTTTTTTCAAATGATTAGAAAGACGAAAAAATCCATGTTAGTTTACTTGAAATGACGAAATTGCCCTTATGAGCATATCACATGTTACCGAAACCGCTTTGGAATACCTGAAAAGGACTAAAGTAAAATAAATAATACATAGTAAGGACTGAACTGGGAAAAAAAACATAAAAGAAACAATTAAGTAAAAAGTTAATGATAAGAGGGACCAAATGTGGTGTTTACCCTTCTTACCTATATAGATAAGATGAATTGATCAACTGTGGGATGCAAGACTTTCCACTCTGAACCCTCGACGTCGGTTTTTTTCTTTGGCCAAAAGAATTAGAAACGTTAGTGTGCGCCCTAAAGCTTAGGACAACCTAAATCTATATAATGATTTTCAATTGGTCTATATATAAATGTCCAGTTCAAGTAAATGCTTAAGATGATCGAGAGATACTGGCTTTACTCCACTAATGTGAGTTCTTCTTGTAGTTTAATAGTGTTTGGTAGTAGTTTTTTATTTGTTATTCTATGTAATTGGACAATTGTTGATATGTTTTCTGATGATATGATTGATGATGAATGTATATAATTAAGAAATACATGAAATTTACAAATGAATGGCATGCAGATTCGAACACATTGCTTGCTTTTCTTAGAGTAAAGACATTTAACATTCTTGATTTGACAAATCTCTAATATTTCATCGAAAATGTAATTGTATTAATTTTTGTTTTATTTTATGTAATGCAAGATCTTGTGCATGCGTTTCTTTGGATTTTTTTTTCATAGAAATAGTTTATTAAATTAAAAAAAAAGTGCAAACATAGGAAAAATTGCTATTTATTTACTTCATATTTCTTTTCCAACTTAAAATGCTTAAATATTGTTTTCCCTTGTATTTTTCGTCATCATGGATCAAATTTTGTTTTTAATATATGTTTCGGTTAGCTAAATTTTAAAAAAATTTAAGAAAAATTCAAAAATACAAGAAAAAGTTGTGAAGAAATTACTAAATCAAGTAAAATAATAATCTCGAAGACAAACAAAATGTTTCAAAGTAACCTTTTTTTTATTGATTCAAAATCTTCGATGTTTCTAAAAAGTCGAGAATTTTAATATATGTTGGTGATTATATTGTAAATTATAAAGATTAAATTCAAATATTCAATTGGAGGATTCGAACATATAAATAGGACCACAAGTATTCCTCTCTTCTCAAAGATTGGCGGCGGGATCGTTAAATTGAAACCTATTTAAAAAGATAAGCCATTGTTTGTACAATTATGTTCATAATACATGATAGTGACTTTTCATGCAGAATGCACCAACTTGCAGAAAATGAGCACTATGTTATCGTATATACACGCAAACATTATAATACAAGTGAACATTTTGTTTTTGGTCCAAGATAGTGAACGTGATATGTTCCTCGACCTTTTTTAAGATCTCTAGGACTTTGATCTGAACTAGTGGTGTTAAATAATCGATGAGTTGAAAATATTTTTTTTGATTTAATTAGGATTATTTTTCAATCGAACTTCAAATTGCAATTTGGTGTATGTGTTTAATAAATTAAGAACCCTAACGAGTTTAATCGAGCTGAACACTATAAACTACTTATCACTTTATGGATTAATTAAAAAGCGGATCATCTGAACTATTGTCGATACCTCCCGGAAGAATATGAGTTGAACTATTTTTATATGTAGCTTGTTATTTTTATGAAGTCGATTTTGAACCAAATTTCGTAAGTTGGAAAAGAATAATTGTTTACATGCCATGTTTATTTGCTTAAATAGGTTGACATGATCTAGACAAATCTTGAATATTATTATAATACTGTAATTTGATATCAAGAAATGGCTCAACCCTAATTCAAGAAAATAATTGAATTGAAATTAGATATAATCAGGGGCGGACTTCAATGCGGACTGGGGGGGCCATGGTCCCCCAGAAAAAATTATATTTATACAAGATATATGTATAATATTAACATTAACCTATAAATGGTGAAGTGGTTGGGCATTACATGGAGAATCTATTGGTCGCGAGTTCAACTCTTCTGAAGAACTTTATGTTATATGTTTTAACTTCAATGTTGATAATTAATTGCTCTTTTGGTCTAGTAACTTTCTTTCTATTTCATGGAGATTTAATTGATTTCTCTATTTTGACCAATTTTTTTTACCTCTTTGTGGAGATTTATTGCTTTTTTTGGCCAAGTGATTAACTTTCTTTTTTTATCTCTTTTTGATATATATATATATATATATATATATATATATATATATATAGAAATATTCAATTGACATAAACTCATCTACTCATGTACTAATGTATTTATTTTTTCATTTCATCCTAAAATTTATCTAGTTTTTTTCTTTTTAAAGTATTCAACTCTTCTGAAGAACTTTATGTTATATGTTTTAACTTCAATGTTGATAATTAATTGCTCTTTTGGTCTAGTAACTTTCTTTCTATTTCATGGAGATTTAATTGATTTCTCTATTTTGACCAATTTTTTTTACCTCTTTGTGGAGATTTATTGCTTTTTTTGGCCAAGTGATTAACTTTCTTTTTTTATCTCTTTTTGATATATATATATATATATATATATATATATATATATATATATATATATATATATATAGAAATATTCAATTGACATAAACTCATCTACTCATGTACTAATGTATTTATTTTTTCATTTCATCCTAAAATTTATCTAGTTTTTTTCTTTTTAAAGTATTCATTAATTGACGTTTCACATGAATTTTGCCTTTGTGCAGGCTTCAAGTTCCTTAGTAGATATAATTTTATTGAATTATGAAATCATAATTATACTATAATTACAGAAGTCATAGTATAATTTTAACAGTATATTATACATATTAGTGGGACATTCGACATTTATATGTCTTGATTAAACAACATTTATTTATTTTTAATTCAGCTAGATTGCATCTTAAACATCTGTTTTGAGTGTTTAAAAATCCATATTCTTGAAATATTGAAAGTATATTTTTTCACTTGTTCTTGAATAAAATTATAGTATTACTTTATCATAAGTTAATTTTTGTTATTTTATCAAAATATTGAAAAAATACCAAGGTTTTGTTACCAAAAAATCTTTGGCCCCCCAACGAAAGTAGTCTAGGTCCACCCCTGGATATAATAATAATTTGATTGGGAGTAAGGAATATGTTTTGGTAATGATTAAATTGAAGCCATGTAGAGAACGATCTTAATACGAATTCGCAATGATTTGTTAGGACTTCTTTTGAAGAATTTATCTGATTAAGAAGATTCACGAGTGAAAGTAGATTTAAGTCAATATGATGTATTGATGATCTGAAGCCAAATAAAAATTTCTATACATAATGCTTAATTATATAAGTTATATTAATAATAATGTTTCTATCTAACAACATGAATTATAAAAAAAAATTTAATTAATTTTATTTAGGATTTACTTTATTTAACAAAATTAATGCAGGTGAGGTGTAACAATTAAGTCCATGAATTGGCCCAGACTCCAATTGACCTGGCCCGACTCTTCTTTGCTCCTTACTGTGGTATATAACAGCATAACAGACCAACCTGGGATTCTTCTGAAAAAAAAAAAAAAAAAAAAAAAAGAGTAACCCACTTGGGCATTGGCCCGTTCAAATCGGCCCGTATAAATCTTAAATGTTATCATCATTTTGTGACCCAACTTATTTTCAACCCGTCTAGTCCCCACAATATCAATCCATTAATTTTTGCGGAAACATATATATTCCTTATAAAAAAGGATCTAAATCTACTCTTTCTTAACATGATTTGATATAAAGTAACTAGTTAGTGCTTATATCATATAATAATAATTTGATTTAAGGTACCCTATAATTCACACTATTTTTCTTTTATCATAATCTCTAAGAAAAAATAATATTTTCTAAACATATATCTATTATTTATTTCAACTAAAGAGAATCCAAAATAACCAATATTATGAAAATCTAGAAATTTTCTAAAACTTTAATTTATTTCTGAATTCACTTGAAGAAACACGAGGAACAAACCCTTGTTGATGTACGTCTAATACTATTATAAAATTTCAACATCTGAAGTACGGCAAACCACAACTTACATTCTTAAACTCGACCTATTATTTAGTTTAATTAACATTTTTCTCATTGTAAAGAATCCACCTAATCATCAAAAATCATATATATTTCAACATTTTCGACAAACTCCGAGGATCTTAAAAGCACCAAACCAAATACCAAATGTAATTGATCTAGTGAAAGAGACTAATCACTACAAAATAAAGAACTCAGGTTCGAATACATATTAAAATAGGTAAATTAGAATCTCGAATTAAAAAAGGAAAACACCCGACCAAATATAACCAAATATATATAGTAGTCCATTATTCATCTTCGTCCGGATTGTCTTCTTATGTGGTTTGACACATATATTACTATAAATTTATATATCTGCCATAATTCTTGAAGTCTGTGAAATTGCCTAGGAAATATCTCACATGCACAACTGGTGTTTCTTTCACTCGGCATGCAGTCTTGTTAGACGCACTGATTTCACGGCTGAATTTGGTGGAGAGGGCTATATTCTACAGCATAGCACTCTACATAGGCTATAGCTTTAATTTTTTTCTACAAGTCTAGGCCTCATAATTAAGTACGACAATAATTTAATCTAAGAATTGGTGCAATCGGATAGGACCTTTTTGGATGGGAGAAGAATCTATTTCTATATCTATGTCAAGTCATATTTTAGACTAATCTCGGATATGGTGGCTAATTTTAATGTTAATAAAGTCACCATCATTTTCATGTCAAAGGAAAATAAATATAGATAAGGAATGAAACTTTCTTACTATTATTATATGGTATTTTAACATGTCGTATTTTTTGAATTTTCTCAGTTGAGATTGAGTCACGCAAAATAGAGTATAACGTAGATTGAAATAAGTTAGCTACCTTGACGAAATTAATCTGATGCTTAATTAGTGATGTGATCTCAAAGTGTGTAACATATAGTGAATATTTTGAATAATTGAAATTATGTCAAAAGTTTTGCCTTTTGGACTTATAGGTCATCTGGACTAAGGATCTTTGAGTCAATTTTAAAATATTTTCTTGTGAAAAATCCGAACTCCTCATAGATTTGGTCTAATCTCTTGCCTAACACGTACTATAATATTGTTGCCTTACATAAATTTCATGTAATGTCAAGATTTTAGGTTAGGTACTTGCACCCTCTTTGCGTTCATGAGCTATAACTTGGACGATTGTCTTTTGTGCTCTATATTTATCAGGCTAACTAGATCGCAACTATGCTAGGTCAAACAGCCCGGATCACCAGCTAAGGCCCCTAAATGATTGCTCAATGATAAAGGAGAAATTGTAGTTCAAACCTATATTTGTTAGACTCATTGTAGAGTAAGCATATTTACTTCACGAGTGTTTTGTGCGATTAAGCTAGATTTAAACCATGAATGACTAAGTTTCATATCATCTCCAAAATTTAAGTTTAATTGACTTTGAAATATATAAGGCTAACAATATAATTCTTTTATTTTAATTGATTATTTGTGTATCTCAAACACGTTTTTCGAAGTGAATCTATATGCAAATGTTTGAATTATTGGTTAATAAATGTGATATCTTTGAAATCTTTTTTACTTGTAACTTATGTATGAAAAATTCGTTAATCTTATGGCTATGAATAACATCATTATCATCACATTGTTTGTTGTGAGACCAAATAAATGATCTGATTAACCACAAGATGTAAAAAACTTTTCTAGACCAAGCTAGGTAAAAATTTCCATAGAAAAAACATAAAGAAAAGTGGAGCAATAACCTCTAGAAGGAAGGAACATTGATGTTGTATGAAAATGATCAAAGGACTTCTCCGAGATTTTCCCTCTCCTTGATCCTCCTTCAAGTTACAAATGCTGACTTGCACGGGACGAACTTGCGAAGAACTTTTCTATTTCCAGTTTTTTCTCTCTAGAATGACTTGCCCTTTTTGGTTGAAAATGAAATGCTATTTATAGGAGATATTTTGGGAGGTGAAGAGTTTTTCTGGGAGGTGAAGAGGTTTTTGGGAGTTGAAGGGTTTTCTCCCGTAAATGTCAAATGAATTAAATAGGGGTAAAATAGTCATTTTGACTGAATTATTTGTTATCAAATTTATTAATTAGAGAATTACTAAAATGCCCCTAGACATAAGTACTAAAATGCCCCTAGATCATAAATCGCCACTATCAAACATAATCAAAATCATCAAATTAAAAGAAGTTGAACTAATAATCCTCTAATGTCTTCATTAACAAGAAATTAAAAAGTCACCATTCAATCATCTCAAGAAGTTTCACTATTTACCTTAGCTCTCTTAAAGACAGTGACTCCGACTCTAATTATGGCAATTAAAAAGTAATGTTGGTGGATTTTAACCTAATAAGTAATAGTAATATTCACTTTAGTTAGGACAAATTACCTTTAAGCCTTTTAGTCAAAATTCGTCAGGTAAATAGATCTATTCTATTAAAGTAACTTAATATTTAATTATATTGCTAACTGACTATATGTTAGTACTAGAAAGTTATTAGGCTATGACACATAATCTACTATCCTTTGTCTTCTTTGATGAAGTTGAATGAACTAATTGATTATTTCCTCATTATTTGACTCTTAGTACATAAATGAATGATAATTTGTGACTACACACCTGGTAATTGTTAATTTTTTAATCAAAGTGTAAAGTTTCTATATGCTTAATTATGTAGTTTGAGATTTGTGTTTTAGTACATGAACTAAACTATTCACTCTATATTCAGTTTATTTATTTTTTATTTTACTAGAAAAATGCACGTACATAGTGCGTGTCTAGTTAATTTCATGGGTAGTTTTTTTATAAATTAGAGTAAAATTAATTTAATTATGTCATAAAATAGAGCAAATTAATCCCTTTTTCACTTATTTAACTCATCACTTTAATTCATTTCTTACTAGTTTAACCGATTTTTTAGCCGATTTCATTCACTTTTACCTGTTTAATTTTTTTTACATTTTTAACTCTTTTTTTATCAGCTATAACTTATTTTCACTATTTTTTCTGATTTCATCGATTACTTTAGTTTTTTCCTTTTAAATCATGTTTTCTACCGGTTTCACTATGGTTTTTTGGTTAAACTGTTTTTTTACCGATTTCACTCGTTTTTATCAGTTTAACCCATATTTAGCTATTTCATACATTTTTTTTCACTGATTTCACACGTTCTTTTCACCAATTTCACTTGAACTATCATTAATTTCATACATTAGTTTTACCAATTTCACTTGAACTATCATCTATTTCATTCTTTTTTTTCATGAATTTTCATCGATTTCAAATGTATTTTTCATTTCAGGGCACTTTTTTTTACCTTTTCACATTTTGTAACCAACTTCACCATTATTCACCAATTTCACCTAAATTTTCATTGATTTTACATGTTTTCAACGATTTTTCTAGATATTTTTATCGATTTCACAAATTTTCACTGATTTCACCAGTTTTCAAGAAAAGAATTCCATAAAAATTTGAGGTCATGGATGTCTTGATATTATTAAATATTCATTATAAATTATGTACTTAGCTAAGTCATGCATTTTTTTATTCATTCATAAGTAAAGCTATGATTCAATTTTTTTTTTTTTTTTTTATATCTTTAATCTGAGATTTCTCTATGAAAAATACGAATAGGAGCTTGAAGAAGGGAAGGGAGATGATATTTAATAGAATTTCATTCTAAATTTTGTATTTAGAGTGTTTATGACTTATGCTGTACTAAATCTGTGATTTTTTTTTTAACTTAAATACATATTGATGCTAAAATAATAGTTTATATTTAAGAAGCTATTTGAAATAGTAATAATGTTTATTTTTATGGTTCCTTAAGATTAAAATTATAAAAATTGATGTAAGAGAGAATTTATAAATTTTAGGAGATTATGTAGGAGATAAATATAATAAGACTTCATGTCTAATTATACCTCTTCAATTACTTTTACATGTTTGTCACTTAATTAAATATTACTTTACAACTTAAATAAGGATATTTTAATCCACACAAAAATAAAAAATTTCTTTTATTATAATAGTAGAAATAATTCTATTTTATCTTTAATTGGATCCCGCTAGTTCAAAAGTAATTCACCCCCAAGAGTTTCTAATTAATCTAAAAAATATCTAAAGAAACATTTTTTTGTCACTACATATATTTAAATTTAAGGAGTGAATTGGATTTTTCATATTAAATTTTTACTTGTTATAGATATTTGGAACCAAACTTTTAATAAGACACATTTAATATCAAAATTGAAGGACTTTATTTCATATTTCCTTTCTCCATCAATTTTTGAAGGCCAAATTATATTGTGTTATTCATATGGTTGGAAAGATCTTAACGAGAGTTTCTAATGGTACATGTTTCAGTTCATGAAACACAATAAATAATCCGCAGAAAATTAACAAAAATAAATCATATATCATACTTAACAAGGAAACAGCCACAATAATTTTCAGATATGACATGGAATCATGCCACAATAATTTTCAGATATGACATAGGGCACATAAGCATGCTATGTTAAAAAAATTGGAGCATAATTCTAAGCATACCAATAATCACCATTAAAACTCAAGCAAATGTGAAAAAATCATTCAATTTTGGTATCAAATATGTATTTTTTGAACGTTTGATATCAAATATCTAAAGTAGGTAAAAATTTAATTTAAAAAATATAATACCTTCTATATTTAAGGGGAATTCAACTATGAAATATTTAACCAATATTTTTTTGGGTACTTGAAAACCAATTGGAGTCAATATCACTTTTTACTATTGTTGGTGAAACTTTATCTTCCTATAACTTACATATTGTATAAATTCATTAAAAAAAAAAAAAAAGAATCTTATATATTGTATATGTGTAAGTAGATTACAAGTGGAAACATGGCCATAGGATAGTCTAGGAAAACTATTGTACGATATGGGATTTTAATTAATGTGGCTGCTGTACTAATTGATAAATGGAGAAAGTGTGTAATGATACCGTTCGATCGAATTTATGACAATGGTCCATCTTATGTATGTACAGTTTGGAACTAGCACACATTCGACCCAGAAGAAAAAGGAAAAATGTTAGGAAGTAGCACGTGTAGCGTGTTAGATATAGTCTAAGATTTTCAATTATTTTCTTTGATAAACTGTGATTATTATCTTCATCTTTTCTTGTTATTGACAAATTGAGAATGAAATGCAATAAGGTATATATGATGTATGATTTGTATGTGATATTGGGAAAAAAAATGTCGGATTTGGTTGTTAATTTGACTTTCCTGTACTTCTACCCAAAAATAAAAAATTAGCATTATAGTACTTTTTGAAAAGTCAAGGGTCTTTGTGAAAATAGTTTGATTAGGTTTAGGGTCAAATATTATTAGGCAAAGTAGTTGAATAGGTCTCAAACTAACTTAAACAATCATTCTTGACATCTATAAAATTATTGATTTGATATACATCATTCTTTTTGAAAATATCATGTCATATGTTTCTCGCACATGTAATGATTTAACATTTACGACCTACTTTTCTCCTCCAATCTCCAACAACCAAACTGCAATACGATCATATCTCAAATTTTTAAGCTCACTTACTTTTACTTAATAATAATCATCTTAGTAATCCATTAAAATCATTATCCTTATCGAGTTTAAGAAGTTTCGTCAAAAACTCCAAAACCACTTTTTGAGAACCCAACCAAATTAGTTCGGTAATAAGCCAATGTTTTAGAAGTACATAGACCTTCTCAGTAAATTTCTTTCTCAACTTTTAGAAATAATTTTTTTTTTTCTTATTTCTTGAAAAATCCTAAACAAATTCTATTTAAATTTGTCATAAAGTATTTCTTATCCCGTTCATATAAATTAACAATTTTGATTCGATAATATAAAGTAACATATCTCTTTTACCTAATATATTTGTAGAGTGAGTAACTCTAGTCTCTATATATAAAAGATCTTCTATACCGTGATTAACTCAAAACTATGGTTGACAAACCATAGTTTAATTGTTTGTTTCATGTCGTTTTCTTTATAGATTTCGTGATTTTTCAATTTCGTAAGAATGTATCCCCCGAATTCAATCGTCTTTGTCCGTATTACGTTAAGACACCGAAAGGACATATCTGCACTTGTTGTCTTGTAATGCATGGCTGTAATAATCATTCAATGATACTAACTTTGTACCACCCGCCTCTTTCTCCAAAATATAGTACGTACGTACACTAGAGTAATTTTATCAATTTATTTTGACATGTTTGCAATTTTGTAGTGGAGCTGTAGGAAATTGATGATCATGTAACCAATCATCTGACTTGCTAAGCGGATCACTTACGATCCAAAATCATACTACTTGTTAAGCGGATCGGATCAGATCACTTACGACTATTAACTCCAAAAAGATAAACACATGAGATGAAGGTACAATTGGTTAGGGACTTGGGGCTTAATATTTGTTTTAGTGATTCTACTTTGTAGAAATAATGTTTTTATTAATGAAAGTTAATTTTTCAAAATGAGTGATATGCTTTAGTTTCACAAAATGTAACCAATAAATTTGTAAAATAGAAAATAGGTTGGATCTGGTGTAAAATAGAAAATATTTTATTTATGATTTTCTAAAGTATTTGCGTTTCAGAATTGATTTTTTTTTTGGTACCTTGTCAAGTTACGTCATTTATTGTGTCACCTACATTAAGTTATATTATATTTGATCGAAAATTTCATGTGATGAACATGTGACACTAAAAATTGAGAGTTTCGAATTTTGACTTCAAAATTCGCACCTTCAAGTCACCTAATGGGTCTATAACTTCAATTCCGAAGAAAAAAAAATTTAAAGATCCTAACAAAAAATATACCTATATTTATTTATAGGAGAAAATGAAATTGATCAAAATTAGTCCTCCGGATAAAAATAAGTGATTATTCATTTTCTTTTTCCTAAATAAAAATAAGTACCTTCAATTTTTTTATGGAACTTTAACCATTTTTCTTCAAAATTGTAGTTAAAGATTCATCACGTGATATAGACGTGCAAATTGTGGAATCATAATTCAAAATTTCTACTTTTAAATGTCACGTGTTCGACACATAAAATTTTCGACGAAAATTAAAGGGTCTATTTGGATGAGTTTTGGCTCGGTTTCGCTAGTCTCAGTTTAAAAAAATTGGTTTGGGTGGTTTCGATGAAACCTTTGAGACTTCATTTGGATGGGTTTTGACTCTTGGATTTTGTGGTTTGAATAAGTTGAAACGCCACTTGGATTGGGTTTGGATGTTGGGGTTTAGGGGAAAAAGTAGGTGATAGGTGTCAAATCAATGTCTTTTTTAGTGAGATTTGGGGAAAAAAATAGGTGGTAAGTGTCAAATCAATGTTTTATAGGTTTGAAGAGTTTGAGTGTGAGTTTTTGAATATGTTTTTGATGGTTTTATGGGTTTGACGAAAACTCACTTAAAAGGGTTTTGACTCGGTTTCGCGAGACCCGCGAGACCGGGCCAAAACCCATCCACACACACCCAAAGTTACCGATCAAATCCTAGCTAGGTGTAGCTAATTCAAGTTAGGGGGTGCAATGAACCCCCTGAATTTTTTTTTTATAATAAAAAATTTAGTATAGTAATATGCATAAAATCTTTAAATAATTTAGTATTATTTGAGATGACTCCACTAAATAAAGTGGAAAATTGTGTATCACGGGGTCCATGTTTTGATTGAAGGAAGGATTGATTAATTTGTCTTATGTTCACTATTAATTGATAAATTATTTTTGTGATATTATCTTTTAAATATAAAGTAGGTATTGGACAAAATCATCATTCATTTTTATGTGTATTTAAGGAAACTAAGTATTTGTCCCATTCATTTTTATGTGTATTTAAGAAAACTAAGTCGAAGGCTACAAAAGTGCGTCCACACATTTTTTACAATTAAAATTAACGGACAAATTACAAACTTTTGGGGTGGTGAAAATCTTTTTTTTTTTTTTTTTTTTTTTTCAGATAAAGTACTCCAAGTTCTCATTTTCATGTTTATTCCCATAAAAGAAGCCCACTAAAGAATATTGTATATATAGAAAATGATGTATTTGATATTATCTCGAAAAATTCAGTCATTAATTAAACGGTTTCAATCTATAATTAACTGACACAAACATTTGAAAAAACTTGTAAATCTCGATTTTTAGCTAAATAATCTTTGAGTTGATAAAGTTTATTCAATCTTTATTCTTATATTTGAAAGTTTCTTGAGTAATATTTTGTTATACTAAGAATTGAAATTTAGCGTAGTCGATCTCTAGTTTTGTAGTGTTCATAGTGAATTTTTTTTTTTACTACATCACTGAATAAAATAGAACATAAATTAACATTGATAACGCAATAAATGACGTATATTGACAATATAACACAATAAATAATTAATTTTGAAAAGCAATAGCTTTAGAGGAAAAAAAATAAAGTTTTATTAACTTTAACATCCGGTAAGTAGAATAATGATTTATAGTGTTTTTGTAAGCGTAGTTTGACTTTCAATTTTAATTAATTGTAAACAATGACATAAAGTTCAAGTTGAACAACCCCACGTGAGTGAAGAGTCTAGTTGCCTCTAGGCTAGGCTTCTACATATTATCCTACTATAAAGTTTTCTAGAGAAATATTAAATAGATTTTGTGACAAACTGAGGAATTAGGTATTGCTTTATGAGTTTCTATAGTTTGTACTTGTTGCAAGTAACATATTATACTATACAAACAGTTGTCAGTTTATTACGACAAAATTATATAATTTTGTGATACTAAAATTATTACTAAAATTCGCGTTTGATTTTTTTTTATTCAAATACATTTTGCGGCGAAATTATTTAATTTTATGATACTAAAACTATTACTAAAATTTGCGTCGGAATTTTTTTTGATGCAAATACATTTTGCGGCGGCAACAGATTTGCAACAATAATCTTCTATCACAGATATCGTTATCAACAATGGATTTTTAATTTTTGTGACATATTTGTCCGTTGCAAAAACCACTTTTTCTTGTAATGACAATTACCTTTTTTTGCATTTTTGGTATGATGCTCAGTCCAAATGACATTTCATTTGTATCTTATTTGTTTGCACTCAATCAAATTCATAGGTATGTTTCCTTCAATTTGCTGATGAATGTGCCCTTTCCGAAAGGCATTGTTTGTGCTATATATAATTTCAACAATTGTGTGACAACCTTCTTCAAGAATAATCATCTCCCATTGTTGCAAACAGACGTAGCAATATATTAATATCATTAATAGTTGCCTTAATTTATTTTATCAACCCACATATTTGAAGAATATATGTTTTGAGAGTGGGGTCTAAAATATTATTGCTATGCACAATGGTAGGTTGACTAAAATAGAAGATTTGTAGAGGTTAGCAACATTTTTGGAATCGATACAAGTTTGTCATGTTCAACGCTAAGGCAACGAAGTAGCTGTTTAATTAGTCCAACTAGCTTTGAATGAACTGAATGTATAATGTTTTCTAGCTTAAGATCCGCAATCTTTTGAAGTTTTTATTATCAATAAAACTTCATTGTTGCTCTAAAAAAATAGTAGGTTGACTCAAAATAATGAATCGAATTCTCTATCTGAAGAGAATATGCTGTTAAAGATCATTATAATCAAACACAATTTGAATTCAATAGTACATGGATTTTTTAGGCTTAAACGAATATACTTACCCATAATATTAAATTACATATATAAAATTTGAAATATTAATTTTGTAGAAGTTAAAAATTCAAAGATCCAATTCTTTACTAATAGCACCATAATCTCTATCTCTATCTCTATCTCTATCTCTATCTCTATTCTATTCTATTCTATTCTATTCTATTCTATTCTATTCTATTCTAAAAGCATGAATATTTCTTAACTTTTTTGCGAAGACTAAAATACCCCTATTTAAATTGTAAAGTGATATTTAATTAAATAGTAAATATATATCTCTATCTCTTCTCTATCTCTATCTCTATCTCTACTATTATAAAAGCATGAATATTTCTTAACTTTTTTGCGAAGACTAAAATACCCCTATTTAAATTGTAAAGTGATATTTAATTAAATAGTAAATATATAAAAGAACAAAAGTAATTGAAGAGGTATATTTAGACATGAAGTCTTATTATATTTATCTCCTACATAAACTCCTAAAATTTATAAATTCTCTTTTACATGAATTTTTGTAATTTTAATCTTAAGAAAACACTATTATTTTAAATAGCCCCTAAAATATATATAAAAATTATTATATTTTAGCATCAATATTTATTTAAGTAAGAAAATGTTAATTTAAAGAGTTAGTACAATATAAGTCATAAACACTCTAAAATAAATAAAATATAAAATATGAAGAATATTCAATAATTTCAATACATGCATAACCTCTTTGTAATTCTTTTCATGAAAAGAAAGGTGAAATTCGTGGAAAATGGTAACATAGATAAAATATAATCTTGAAACATGTGAAATCAATGAAAATTCGGGTAAAATTGGTGAACACTGGCGAAGTTGATGAAAATTTGGTTGAAACTGATAAAAAAACCCTGAAATCGATGAAAATTCGTGAAAAAAAGATGAAACCGGTGAAACGACAACAATAGAGGAAAGCAGGTGAAATCGATGAAAACGTGTCAAATCAATAAAAATTCAGGTGATATTGGTGAAAAGAACATGTGAAATCAGTGAAAAAATGTGTGAAATAGGTGAAAACGGGTAATATGATAAAAACGTTTCAATCAATAAAAAAAAATTAACAGACAAAATAAGGTGAAACCGGTAGAAAATTAGTTTAAAACAAATAAAACAAGAGGACAAAATTGTAAAAACAATGAAATAAGTTATAACTGATAAAAATGGGTAAAACGATAAAAAAAAAAAACTAATTTGGTAAAAATGAATAAAATCGGTAAAAAAAACATGTTAAATCGGTGAAAAATGAATTAAATAGGTGAAAACGGGTTAATTTACTTTATTTTATGACACAATAAAATTAATTTTACTCTAACTTACAAAAAATACCAATGAAATTAACTAGACACGTACAACATACGTGCACTTTCCTAGTAATAAGAAAAATGTCTTCATGTTCAAATGCTGGTTTATGAGATCCATAAATTAAACTTTCCAAGTTTAATAAAAGCATTTATCTTACCATACTACTCACAAGTCTCATAGAGTCATAGTCACGTACAAAGCAAACTTCGATGACTACAAGAATAATTAATCACATTACATATAGTGAAATGTAAAAACAACCCTCTTGTCTTGCTTAATTATCAAAAACCCCTATATTATATTTATTAGCAAAACCTCCCTATGCTAACTTTTTATTAGCAAAGAGATCACTTCTATGTTGAAATGATTAACCTAAAAAATATTAACAGCCCTCGTTAACTTTGAAAATTTACAATAGCCTTCTGTTCATATTGCATGCATACATATTATAATTCTAGCGCATATTTGATTTTGCAATATCTATTCATCATAAAAAAAAAAGTGTATTTGTGAATGGTTTAGTATTTGTCAACGACTCATTGGTAAGGCCGTGACCCCACCTTTGAGAGGTCATGAGTTCAAATTCCACTAATTAATGTAAGTTTTTCTATAGATTACTTTTTTCTTAATCAATCTCTAATTTAATACTATGTTGGGTTATTGATTTTCCTTGAACGTAGTTCAATGTATTTTCTGATTTAGAATGTTGAATATTGATGTAATTATCATTTTCATTAAAAAAGAAGAAAATTATATTTCACATATTTGTAGTTTTTTTCGAAGAAGTAATTTATATTGTACTATAGGTGTCGTTGTTGACTCAATACTAGTTAGAACTTCTAACAGTAAGACAAAAAATTGCAGAATGTACAGCAGTATGGTGGGATCCCGAGACTTGGTGGAGACACATCCCGCGATTTACATCATTCAGGGTTCTAGGACAAGGGTTCTGAGGGTCAATGATTAGTATAGCGTAAGTTTGAACATCTGGGTTATAAAAAAAAACAAATGGCTAAAATTGCTTCATACGTTTATAATGCAACTTAGTTAATGCAGTGAATTCAATATTTTAAGAAATTGTGCTATTACAGATCATCATAATCAAACACAATATGCACCTCACTGTACTGGATTATTCAAAGAGATATACTTTTAATTAAGCGTAAATGAATACTTAATTATCCATAGTGAAATTGAATGATATTAGTTTTGCTGAGCTAAAAATTCAAAATTCCAATTGATTACCAATAGCACAATTAATAGCAGAAAAGTCTCCCGTTCACGACGAAGAATTTGTACGACCATTATCGGGAGTGAGGTACCCGAAATCCCCCCCCCCCCCCCACACACTTGGATGTGGGGCCGTGTTTAAACCACACCGATATGCATTTAAAAGCGAAATTGAATTATGAGAATTTATGTTTTATCTTTTATTTCCCTTTTGTTTATTTAGAGAAATATACAGACCAATTTCGATTAAGACCATTAAAAATAACTCATGCTCTTTCATTTAGAAATGTTTAATAAAAGCATTTATCCTACCAAACTCACAAATCACATAATGGTCTCACCTATGTAATATGGGGTAAATGCTAAACCTGCAAGAAATTATTTCTTGAAATTTTTCGAACAAAAACGACTTTTTTTTTTATAAATTGAATATTTTTGCAGAGTTTTTGAAAACACAAGAAAGTTTATGCAATAAAAATTTCACAGGTTTAAAATAACACAAGCGAGTAACTCATTTTCCCCTTGTAATATTGATGATTACAAAAACATGTAAATCACATAAATCTAATATGACTACAAGATACGTGATCTAATTACATATATTTAGGTATATATTAAGCATGTGCATTGTGCAGTCGAGATGAAACAATAATTTGAGCTCATACTTGATCAGTTGTATCCAGTCGATTACAAAAGAACTGTATTTACATTGCACTTGGTTTATTAATAATTTAGGTGCTGTAATTGGTTAAATTGGTTAATTTTTTTCTCTTGCAATATGAAAAAAAAATCCAAAATTCGGAAAAATATTTAATATTTATTTTTAGTAACCGCCGCATATGTTTGTAATGCAACACACTATTAAAATAATAATATTATTATTATCTCAATAAGATAAAAGTAATCACCACAACTAAATTTACCAAAATATTAATACAATCTATATACATATAAAAGTACGAGTTGGCCTAAGGGAATTTCTTTCTTTTTTTGTGAAGACTAATATACCCCTATTTAAATTATATTATGATATTTAAATTTATGGCAAAAATGTAAATAGAAGAATCCTAAAAGAAAAGAATTACATAAGTATAATTAGACAAGAAGTCTCCTATATAACAAACTTATAATTATCTTTTAAAGTTTTGCAATTTATTAAAATATTAATGGTTAAAAAAAAAAACTATAACTCTATATTTCTTCAAAAAAAAAAATTGAAGAGTTCTTAAGAAGTTATCACTTATTTGAAGAACCTAAAAAAACATTAAGGAACCTCTATGTCAAATTCGTTCTATGTGATTAAAAAAGATACTATTTAGTTAACTAAAAAATGTATAATTGGCTTAAGCAAAAAAAACTTCAAAACATATTAATTATTAAAACCGGCAAAATATGTAAAATTTTGATTAGTAATATATGATAAAATTGGTAAAATTAATTAGAAAATTGGTTAGATAGAAAGAAAAGCGGGTTAAAAAAAATTTGTGTCATTGATAAAACAACAAGATCAACAAGCAAAAAAATAGGTAAAATTGGTAAAAATAAATAAATAAAATCGGCTAAACATGGAATAACAAAATCAGATCAAATCGATAAAAGAACAAGAACAAATAAATGGGTTAAGTGGCAAAAAAAAAAAAAAAGTGAAATATGTGAGAAAATAAGCAAAATAATAAGTAAAATCATACTAAATTGGGTTCAACCAGAGAAAATTAATGAATTGATTAACAAATATAAAAATCGACTGAAATTGGTTTACAATAGAGAGAACGAAAAATGTATAATTGGCTTAGCAAAAAAACTTCAAAACATAGAAATTGTAAAAACAGGCAAATATGCAAAATTTTGATTAGTAATATATGATAAAAATGATAAAATCAATGAGAAAATTCGTTAGATAGAATGAAAAACGGGTTAAAACAAAAATAAAATTGTGCCATTGATAAATCAACAAGGTTAACAAGCAAAAAAATAAGTAAAATCAGTTAAAAAAAAAAAGAATGAAATCGGCTAAACACGAGATAAAAAAAAATCAGATCAAATCGATAAAAGAACAAGAACAAGTAAAAGAGTTAATTGGCAAAAAGAAGAAAAAAAGTGAAATATGTGAGAAAATAAGCTAAATAAGCAAAATAATAAGTAAAATCAAACTAAATTACGTTCAACCGTAGAAAATTAGTGAATTGATTAACAAATGTGAAAATCGACTGAAATTGGGTTACATTAGAGAGAACTAAAGAAATTGGGTTACAATAGAGCTAACTAAAAATGTATAATTGGCTTAAGTAAAAAAAACTTCCAAACATTGAAATTGTTAAAATAGGCAAAAAATGTAAATTTTGATTAATAATATATGATAAAAATGGTAAAATCAATGAGAAAATTGGTTAGATAGAAAGAAAAGCGAGTAAAAAAAAAATCGTGCCATTGATAAAACCAACAAGGTTAACAAGCAAAAAATAGGTAAAATCAGTAAAAAAAAATGAGTTAAATCTGCTAAACACGGGATAACAAAAAATCAGATCAAATCGATAAAAGAACAAAAACAAATATATGAGTTAATTGGCCAAAAAAAAATTGAAATATGTGAGAAAATAGGTTAAATAAGCGAAATAACAAGTAAAATCAGACTAAATTCGGTTCAAGTGGAGAAATTTAGTGAATTCATTAACAAATGTGAAAATCGACTGAAACTGGTTACACTTGAGATAATTATGGATTGATTAAGAAATGAAATAAACCACAAAAAAGAAATAGATGAAATCGGTGTAAGAACGGGTTAAAATAATAAAAAAGAAATGATAAACTCAGTGTAAAATAGGTACACGCGATATTTCTTTCAAAAATTCTTAAGAATTTATCACTTACTAAAGAATCTAAAAACAAAAGGTCACGTTCAGGCTATATGAATAAAAGAAAAAGTACTATTTAGTTAACTGAAAAACTTAAAATTGACTTAAACCAAAATAAGTCAAAACATAGAATAGTTAAAATTGGTAAAAACGGATAAGATTCTACTAAAAATATATATATGATAAAAAAAAATTGATAAATCAGAGAAAAAATGGGTTAGATAGAAGACAAACAACTTAAATATAAAAAATGGTGCCATTGATAAAACAACGTGGTAAGGATGATAGGTAAAATCGACTAAACTTGGGTCAAACCGAAAATAATGAGTGAATTGATTAACAAATTTGATAAAACACAAAAATGTGTGGAATCGGTCGAAGAACGGGTTGAAATAACAAAAAAAAATGATAAACTCAGTGTAAATACAGGCGCAATCGATGTTTCTTTGGACAATTCTTAAGAAATGATCAATTATTATAAAACCTAAATAGAATTCACATTTCTTCAATACGAATAAACTAAAGTAATCATATTTAGTTAACTGAAAAACTTATAATTGGCTTAGGCTAAAAAAGAGTTAAAACTGGTGATAACGACAATACAATGGGAAAATGGGTTAGATCGAATAAAAATGAGTTAAAGCAACAAAAAATGGTACGATCGATAAAATAATGAGGTAAATTAACAAAACACGGGTAAACTGGTAAAAAAATGAATGACATCGATTGAACACAAGATAACAAAAAAGGGTCAAATCGATAAAGAACAACAAGAAAGAGTTAAATTGAAAAAAAAATCTGAAATAGTCGAGAAAATAGTGTACATCAGCAAAAGAATAGGTAAATGGGTTAAAGCGTATAGAATGAGTGAAAAGAATGGGATAAAGCACAAAAAATGGTGAAATCAATGAAATAACGGATTAAAATAACACAAAAATAAATGGTAAATTCAAGTATAACTGGAGGAAATCGATGAAAGAACATGTTAAAATAACAGAAAATAGGGTAAACTTAGTGTAAAAGCAGGCTTACACTACAAAATCGGGGAGAGTTGGTAAAAATGGGTTAGATTCGTTAAAACTTGATTAGACATGTAATTGAAAATGAATGAATTTAGTAAAAGATATGTATAATATACAAAACTGATTAAATCACAAAAAAAATGGGTTAAACCTGTGAAAAATGGTTTAGATGGAAATATCAAGGTGAAAGAAGAAAATAATAGATGTTATTCATTCGTTCAAATGGTTGTTTTAGAATAATAGTTCTGTAGACATGTAGTTTCAGATTAAAAATACTTAATAGTTATAGTTCATTTTTTATTTTCAAGTTTTGATTATAAGTATTTATGATAATTTTTGGTAACAACATAGTAATAATTAAAGTGAATTAGTCAAAAAAATTATATGATACGCCATTAAGATAGTATATTGAAAAATGATTGTATGATTCAACTAAGATAGAAAATTAGTTAATCACGTGCAACGCACGTTCACTTTCCTAGTTAAGTTAAATGTGTGTCGTAAATAATTATAAAAAATACTCCAAGGAAACCATTTTCATTTAGGTGCCGTTTGGTTTCCCCAATAAGCCCCAATAAATTAAATAGTGAGAGTTTATATGGTGTTTGGTTCAACAAATAAAAAAACCTGGGCAGCCCCAATTTGCCCGGATTTTGGTGGGCCAGCCCATATATATGATTCTAATCTCTCCATTGCAATTGGACCTCAACCCCAACAATTACATAATCATGGAATAAGGAAATTATGAAATTACACCTTTGTCCTCATTCTTCATTAAAGTATATATATAATATTTTTGGATCATTCTTCACTGTAGAAAAATGAAGATTGAGGGCGTGGATTTTGAGGAGCCATGTAAATGCAGATAGTATTAAAGAAGCTTGAATTCTTTGTATGCAAATTTAGTACCATATGATAGATCTACTAGCAATTTCATTACGAGGGGTAAATTGATTTTTTTTCCAAATTATAGAGGGGTAAAGAAAAGTTGAACACACGTATCGGATACTTTTTTAGACGTATCCCAACACATTTTATATTTTGAATTTTGCTAAGTCACCAGAATTGGTAAGTATGATATTTATTATTTTTTTCAAAATCGATTTTTAATTGATCATATTATTTTAATTGAAATTGTAAGGGCACAAATTGATATGAACATATTAGAAGAAAAATATGGAATAGAGCTCTCTCCCAATGAATGAAAAGTTGATATGATTTGGGACATGACTTGTGAATAAAAGAAAGGGTAAAAATGTCAAATTTGTTGTTGCTGGTTTTAATCATGCAAACCAAACACTTAAATCCAAATAATAACTCAATTATAATTTGAGTGAAAATGTACAACCAAACACCACACTATATAATTGCATTACATTATATTATTGTGGAATAGCTAATCCCACCTTATTTAATTGGGAGAACCAATCGGCACCTTAACGTATAATTTATCTACAGTAGATTTTTTGCCACCAAATTAATATCACCCTCGAATTCCCAAAGATTCTTAGCTAAATAACAAGTGATTTATGACATGGCAAATCAATTTTTATCGTCCACGTGGCAGTAGGTACCTACAAATTTTCCCAATTACCCCTGCCCGCGCTGCCCCAGTCTGTGTATTCCCCCTCGTGTCAATCTATCTAAAATTCTTTTATGCATTTCAAATTCTCAATTCAAAAACAGAACCTCTTTTCACACACACAAACACACACTGCAGTCATTAATGTCCGCCTGCTTTCCTCTCTGTCTTCACTTCTTCTCCGTACTTTCTCTCTCTAATTGTATTTGTGTATGTATATACCTACTCTCTTAAATTTGTATCTCTCTTTATTCCTCCTCTGTGCACGCATGAAATGTGATATTCTTCTAATTCTGCTACTTATTATGTAGTATGTGTATGCGCAAAGATTATTTCTCTCTCTAGAATGTATGTGAGAAGATCTGCTAACGGATATTTTTGTTGTTTTTGGAGTGTAGGTGTTTGAAATGAGCTGAAATTAAGCTAGGGTTGGAGTGGTGATGATTTTCGAGGCGGTGTCGTGCTTTCCTGCGGGAATTCCGATCTGATTTTTTTTGTTTGTTGTTTTGTTAACTTCTCGGAACTTCTGTTTTTCAAAAAAAAAAAAAAAAAAAGGAAAAGAAAAAGAAAAAGAGGTTCTCTTTTTGCTGTGACTGTCTGCTGAATTTGAATTTTTTTGAAAAAGAAAATGGAGAGAGGTCGACACAGGAAGTCGAAAAGTGCTTCTGGCGTTGAAGGTATAATTTTGTTAGTCCCTCATTCTATGCGTAGAGGTTTAATTCTTCGTGAACAGTTTAGTTTTTTTTAAGGTTTTTTAATGTGTTCGGATTATTTTCCTCTAATTGGAGATTTCGATTTTTAACACAAGCAAGGACAAAAGTTGAATTTCTTCTCAATAATAAATAGAGGTGTTATTTATTGAAATTTAAGGTCACTCAATTGATTAATGAAGTTATTTTTCTTTCATAATCATTTTCATCTTATGTGTTGGCTTTTCTCTCTCAATTATTTTTGATAGTATTGTCCTTTGAAGTGCAAAAGCTGTGCAATTGAACTTATTTTTGTTTTATTCCAAAAAAGCCAAATTTTCTGAAATTGAATGGTTTGCTCATTATTGAGATTTTTAGCTTTTGTTTCTTGCATCCATGATGGGTGAAGTCCTCGTGCTTTTACTAAAGCAAGTTTTGTTGGCAAGTGGAATGAACTAAGAACTTTTCTGTAGTGGTACCGCATTATTTTGTTCCTCTGTGGAATTTCTACTTATGATGGGTTGTAATTGCTGGGCCTGCTCCTTTAGAGAGGCTATTCCTATAATTAATTCGATTAACTCCTCAAATCCATTCTTAGCAAATATCTAAGTGTTGGAAATCTTTTAGATGACTGACCAACTATTACAGTTATAACTTTATAGAAAACCACTTTAATCTTTTTTTACTTATACTTCTTGGATCGTTTGTTGCATGATCTTATAAATTTGTAATTGAGGATTTTAATTGACTCTTAACAAAGGTGACATGCCGTTATGTTGATTTCTCTCCCATCTTCAGGAGTTTGATTATATTGAGATTCTGTATTGTTATTAGTGCCTGCGGTCACATTTATACCTCGAACAAAGCTTGATGTTATACTTTAAATGTTCAACCAGGGTTTCAATGGAATCAGAAACAGAAAGCTTCCAGATTGTCTTCAGATTCTCGTTCTTATAATGAAGGAAACGCTAGGAACGATATGGCCTGTGTAAGTCTACATTGTTTTACTATTCTTCAGCCTCTGGAACTCTGTGTAATCATTTTGTGTTGTAATTTAGTTGCTCAAATGCTGCAGTGATAACAATTTTGGTGTGGTGTCTGCAGTTCATGCCTGACTTGGGACAGAGATCCTCAGGACGAGTTTCTGGAACACCAATGAAGAAGTTACTGGCAGAAGAAATGTCTAAAGAAGTTGAATCTAAAAGACGACCGCCTAGTGTTATTGCAAAATTAATGGGTCTTGAAGGGCTTCCATCACCGCGGCATGTTTACAAACAAGAAAAAAGGTATTCTGACAGCTACCAGCAGAAAAATGTTTCAGTTAACACCCAATGGAGTCAACTGCATGATGGCCTATTGGAGAGGAGAAGCTCAGCGAAGCAGCAGGAATTCAAGGATGTATACGAGGATCTGGAAGCATCACATGTTGTGAATAGACGTTGTTCTTCAAGATGGAGTGCAAGCTCATTGCTCACCAAACGTGAGATGGCACTTATTCAGCAGAAGTTTATTGACGCAAAACGTCTTTCCACTGACGAAAAGCTTCATGACTCAAAAGTGCTGGATGATGCCTTAGAGATGCTGGATTCCAACAAAGACTTATTGCTCAAATTCCTTCAACAACCGGATTCCTTGTTTGTGAATCATCTGCATGATGAACAAGATGGTCCAACCAGTTCTATTGGCAGTCAGATAGCAATTTTGAAGCCATTGAATTCTGTGAAGTATGAAGGCAACTCCAAAGCATGGAATTCAGAGAGAGATAGTTCAAATAAACATGACATCACTTCTCATCTGAAGCGCAAGGATGGTCTTCTACTGGAAACACACAATCGCCGAAGATCTCATATTTCTCGCAAGGCACCACAGATTCTATTAGAAGAGAAGAATGACGAGACGATTCTTCCGACAAGGATTGTTGTTCTGAAGCCGAACCTTAAGAAGATGCAGAATGCTGGTGTAGCTGGTTCATCATCCAATCACTCAAATTATCTACCCAACTTTAAGAAAATGAAAGAATATCCAAGTTCTGAAGGTTCTGAAACAGTATCATGGAGAAGGAAAGATTCATCTCGTAACGTAGGATTCTCAAAGCCCATAAGTAAAGAAGCTAGGGAAATAGCCAGGAAAATTTCAAGGCAGATGAGAGATGGTTTTGATGAGAATGTAGATGCGAGGTCTACTTGTTTCAGGGGATATGCAGGAGACGAGAGTTCATATGATGCTAATGAGAGTGATTCTGACAGTGCGTCAGAGGTGATCCAAATGTCTTCTAGAAACCCCCTTGGGTCTAGTAAATTGCGCAGATATTCATCTTCTTCTGTAGCTGAATCGTCTGTCAGTAGGGAAGCAAAGCAAAGACTATCTGAAAGATGGAGGATGACCCAAAAATATCAAGATTTGGAAATGTTTGGTGAGGGTAGCACACTAGGTGATATGCTTGCCTTACCTGATAGGGAAACAAGGACTAAGCAGTTGAATACAAATATGAGTTCTGGCGGGACAAGCAATAGGCTTGGTAGCAATAGTAAAAAGGGAATTTGGGATGGTCCATTAGGCATCAGTAGTAGGGATGGTTGGAAGGTTGAAACGAAAACAACATGTAGATCGAGATCTCTTCCTCCATCTATAGATGGGAGAAGTCACAGAAGAAGCTCATATCATGATGAGTTGGCTGAAGAGAAGCATCAGATGTGTAGTAACCCCACACGTCGTGGCAGAAGTAAGGTTTTGAAGGGAAATCCAAGTCGTAAAGAAGATTTTTCATCCGAAGATTCAAAAGCCAGGAGCAAGAAGCCTCTTCCCTATCATCATATGTTTACAAATGGGGTAGACTCTTTATCAGAAGCCAGTTTTGAGATCCAATTGGAGGCGAGCGTTGAGGAATTATCTGAGCAACAAGCCATGTTTCAGATGGCTGCAAAGGATGACACCTGTAAAACCCCTGCATTTGATGTAAAGATGACTGCTGAACATGGATGCACAACATTGGCTTCAGAATCTTCCGAGTTTCTTCCAAAGGAGTCATCTTCAGTTGCATATGATGACAAATCTGCAGCTCAGGAGCAAGAGGGTTCCGGTCGTCAGGTTTGGATCTTCACTTTCCTTGAACAAAAAAAGTTACCCTTTATGCTTGAATATCACAAACACTATGTGAACATGCCTCTTATTTATTTTTATTATATTACTTAAGTTTTCTCCCTCATATCCCCAAGTTGGACTGTGCTTTTATTTTCAATACTTTGTCAAAACATGGCTTTTTTCCATTTATTACTACATAAACTATTTTTATTTAATTTATGTGTGCAGTTACATGCTTTCTTGTCCGAGTGTTTTCCTCTGTTTTTTGTATTATTTGCTAATATATTATATATTCCTACATTCATTCCCGAGTATTTTATTGTTTTCCTGAATTCAAGCTAGGAATAATTCTGTTTTAGTAGCTGTTGGTTAGGTTATGGAATAGTCTTGCCTTGCCTCAAGCAGATCTACGTTCTTCCCCGACTTTTAAGTTTTGATAAAATCCACATCTTTCAAGGGTTCATTTTGGCATTACTATCCAAGCATTCTGAGATGAGTTTAAGAAGAGTTACTGAACTAATAAAAGTGTTGTTATAATGATGTTACTTTTGGGCTATTATTTAAACTATCTACACATGACGACCTCTTGGATGAGCAACTGAAGAATAATCATCTGTTTTGCATAAAACTAGTATTTTAATTACCTTATTTTGGAATCAAAATCACAACACTCTGACAATTCGTGAATGCTGGATCTAACAGGAACTTATCCTAAACATATCTTACACATGTTGGCTCGTATAGTCCAGTATCTATTTTCTCTATTTTGTTTTCCAATCCATTTGTTCAAGTCTAATGGGTGTCTGTGTGTATGATTATGGCACTGATAACTCGAGACCACTTGATGAATTCCAATAATTCCTTGTCCATAAACTAATTAAGAGCGTTCAACAATTTGGAAATTGCCCCAAACTACTCTTTTTTACACTTGAAGTAATACATAGCACCCTGAAGCCATTTCCATCACCCCACCCCAACCCATCGCGCGAGGTAGAGCTTGCAAACACCAGTTGAAGCACTTGCATGACGACGGCGACCATAGATAGGCAATCCTCGCGATTCCCAAATCCCTGGCATCAGTCTTGCCTTGCCCAGCCTCTGCATCAGTGCAGTTACGGCGAAGCGGCATTCACAATCCGGCGATTGGCAAGAAGGTGCCTCTGCACCTCGCGGCAGCAACTTGCAGGGAGTGTGATACAGTTTTTGTTCTTCCAATCAATGCCACATCACGTCAAGTTGGCAATTCCATGAAAAATTAAAAGAATGCCATCTTGATGTGCTTTCGAGTTATTGCTTCTCATCTTGGTAAATTAGAAACTTATGCAATGATGAGAAATTGATGGTTATTTTTCATGATGGTGCTCAATGTGCAAGTTGCCTTTAAGGAACAATGAAAGAAAGCTTTCAATGTGTCGGATTATTCTGATGGGAAACTATTATAAGTATGTGTGTTTTTGTCAAAATGGAAACTGGGGCATATACGTTGACTCTTGCCATCCTTGTTTGGTTATGTCCTCCGGTCTATTATGAAATTACCTTTTACCATCGTGAGTAGTTTTCTAAAATAAAAATAGAGCTTTTAGTTACCTATGATATTCTTAAAATAATACTTCTATAATAGTAGTTGCAATAGTACCTCTTTATCATGTCAAGTCGACCTAATAAGTACTTTGAAGAGATTAAACATTTAGGTAAAATTTAAATTTTAAATAAGTGCAGTTAATTATATTCGTCTAATTGTTTGGATTGTGTTTATAACATGACTAGCCTGCTATATGATATAATGACCTGATTTTGTTTGGGCTTTCGTCATATCGGCGACTTCTTGGAAAGTTTTACCTGTTCTGAGTGCTTGAATTCCTTATTTATCAATGACAATCTTCATAGGGTGGTGTTAAGGACTCGTATCTGAAGAAAGAAATAGGGAGCTAAGCTTATTTTACCATAGATATTATGACGGACCACGATTACTGACTAGCTTTTTTACGTCTAAAAATGAAATGTATCATTCAATGCTCATTGTTGTCAAGCGTATAATGCATGAACAAGTTACACTGCATAAAGTCTTTTTGTTCGATTTACTGAAAGAATTCTTATATATCTCTGAAGGCCGAAATCTCACTTGCATGGATATAATGGCCATTATCCAAAAATAGCATTATATGCAATATGAGCATGACAATTGTGATGCACAAAGACAATTTTTATTTTGTTAGGCTTTTGAATCATGTTTAAAATTTTAGGTAGTTATTAGTTTCAGGGGTCACTAAATCTAACTGATTTATTAATTTCAAAAACCAATTTGCTTATCTACCCTAAAGCTCTTCTTTTACATGGTAGACTGATATAGTTGTATTTGTACCCCAATTTGTTAATCTTAGGACGATCCACTTAGAATGCATTTCACGTTTTTGGTTTCTTCATGTGCTTCTAACTGCACTAATGAGATATAGAGCTAGAAGATTTCTGTAACATGAAGAGTAATTTAACCTGGATTAACTATTTAGGATCCACTGTCTGGTTGGTACATTGAATAAGCCAGCATACATCAAAACGAGCTCATCCACCAGAAAAAAAAAAAGAGTGGCAGCAAGTTTTCTCATCAATTTCAACTGAAGTATTATAAGACTATAATTTTTCTAGTGTTAGCGATCCTGGAATACATTTTGTGCTGCTATTGTTTTTAAGATGTGGAGCACCACAATAGTTGAACTATTAAGTGTTAAAAGGAACTGACTGTGATTCATGATATTTCAGGAACTACACAATGGACCACCTGAACAAGATTCTCCTTCTTTGAAGTGCCTTGGAAGTGAGCCTGATTGTTCAGAAAGCTGCAAAGAGCCTGATCATCCTAGTCCAGTCTCTGTCCTCGAGGTTCCTTTTACAGAAGAAACATCTAGTTCTGAATGTTTTGAGAGAGTCAGTACTGATCTTCATGGTATGAAACTATAACTCTAAACTTTATTGCAAGTTTTAGCAAACTTTACGAGATTATCAAATTTTGAGAAACTTGTAAATTTTTTCTATGTAGAGAAAATGGTTATTTTCTTACTATACAGACAAGACCTGCTTCGTGGTATGAACTGATTATGGAAAAACTTCTTTTGAAGGTTTAGCAGAACTTTTGCATGCTGTGAAATAGGGCTTCTTATTAAATTCGAGGACAGAGGTCATTAATATGTTTTTTAGTAGGCCATACATGAAAATTGAAATTTCAAGTTAAATCTGCAGGGCATGCTGAACTAATAACAATTGTTTGACCTTCCATAAGAAGCAAACATTACACTAAGAACAATTGTTTGACTTTCCATAAGAAGCAAACCTAATATTGTACCTAACGAGCAATATTACTTGAGATTTAGACTGCTATGTAGGAATACTAGGTTCTCCTGTTTGGCCTTTCTCAGAAAGATTGAGTTTTGGTTGTTGGCCAAAAACTACAAGGTCATGTAATTTTGTTGATCAATCATTCGTTACCTTGAGCAGTAGTGTTATTGTGGAGTTTGTTAACATGCATCAGCTTTGATTTTTCATGCTACAATCTTGTACTACACGTAATTCTTTAATATTCTTTATGTTGTTTGTGTTTCTTTCCCCTTTGTTCTTCCTTATAACAACGATCTAATTACATTCTTTCAATCTTTTTATGTAGAACTCCGAATGCAACTGCAGCTCCTCAAGATGGAATCCAACCCCAATGCTGCTGAGGTATCGACTCTTGTCCCCACCGATGAAGAACTCACACAATTATCTCCAATTCTTTATGGAGGACACTATATATTAGGAGCTGAAGGCTGGGAAACTTCTTATGCTCTCGATGTACTAATTGGGTCTGGTCTTGATGAGTCTAGCTTTGATATGTTTAGAACTACATGGTACTCCCCAGATTGCCCTTTAGACCCCAAATTATTCAACAACCTTGAGAAGAAATACAGTGAAGTGTCAACCGGGTTGAGATCCGAAAGAATGTTGATTTTTGACAGACTAAACTTAGCACTCATTGAGATTTTCCAAGAGCATGTCGATTTATTCCCATGGGTGATGCCTAAGTTAGCAGGATTAAGTTGTATAAAACAGAAAGAAGGGATCAGTGTTGCTCTAGAGAAGTTGATCGATCAAGAGTATGGAAACGAGGAGATATTGGAAAGAGTTCTTGATAGGGAGATGCAGTGGTCAGATTATAAAGGTGAAATCGACGTAATAGGAAATGAAATTGAGAAATTGTTGATATATGAAATGATATTAGAGGTTGTGTGTATCTGATAGTTAGCTTTTGGATTGAACTGGCGTAGTGTAGCTGGTAATATAGGCAGATAAAAAGCTAACTTTGTTATTATAGAAATGAGAATAAGGGTACATTTCAAATTTAATCTAAAGTTTAATCTAGCTAAATTTTGTCTTGTCTTTTGATGATATATGTTCTTTTTTTTTTTTTAGTTGGAAATCATGCTGTTATTTATTGGTTTTTGCTTTAGTGCTCGTCTTAAGTCTGTTTGGACAGACGAGTGGATGCAACTGAGTAATGAAGATTTTGCTAGACAATGGAATGATCATCAAATATAATAACACCAACAAGTGATTGGTCTAGTGAAAGAGATTAGTCACTATAAAGTAGTGGACTCAGGTTCGAATTCTTGTTGAGGGAGGTTCCCACTTTATGTGCCCGATGCGCCTCGAAAGAGATTAAATCCTTGGGAAATTATAAAAAAAATCAAATATAATAAAAAAAAATTATTTTTAGAACTGGTTCTCTGTAAGTTAAAAAGGTGATAAATTAAGAATTTTTATTGTGTGAATTAAAAATAATTTTTAACTAGGAGTCGCAGTATTGATGGTTGGTTTGATTAGTTGAATTTGGTTTGGTTGATTGCTTTGGTAAATGGTACGTGGTGGGTTGCATGATATTATAATATTAGCTAATTATGATATCAAAACACTAATTGTTGGTGTTATACGTAATTTTAAATATTTTACAAATTAGTCCTCTAACTAAACTTTTATATTATGAATCCCATTTCCTCAATTATCTAGTGAATGCAATAACCCAAAACATACACGCCCATTTGAGCTAAACTACATGCCGTAAAATGTGATTATGTTACTTAAATTTTCGGTATAAAAAAATTATTTGATGCATTCGCTGTATGTAATGCAATATATAAAAAAAAATTCATTTAGAATCGTCTAAGTCCTAAATATAAAAGAATAACTCATGAATCGGTCTCATACATTTATATTAACTCTAAGATTCATATTGCAATATCACATAAATCAAAACTTGTCACACCAAGAGTTGCACCATTATTTCATTACGAACTTCTTACAGTTCTTATCGTTTTATGCAATAATGCAATTTATAAAAACCAAACATGAATCCGGACATAGACTCTTTCGGGTGGACATGACCGACTATTTAACAAATAAAAATAAATCAAAGTGAAAAACAAGCACATATATATAAAAGTTATTCCATATTTTAATTAATCATCAAAAGAAAGGGGTTCAGGTTCATCATTCATGTGCGTACGTAACCGATGAATTATATTAAGACATTAATTAAGAAGAGGATTAATGCCAATACAAGGCGAAGACAAATCATTTATACACGTGGACGGCCCAGATGGAGGAACTTGCCCTTTTGGAAGCTTACTATAATTCATTTTCATCTCAGTGACAGCAATCATACCTAAAACCAACACAAAAAACTGTAAAAAATTAGTGAACTTCACCATCTTTAATATATTATCTTCTGTGTTTTAATATTGTATTTGTTTTATTTTTAATTTTTAATCACAATTTAAATAGGAAGTGAAGCTGCATATTGTTGACCATGCTACATGGTATGTGAATGATTGTCGGATGACACAACAATATCTATGTGATTAGTTCTAGAAATATATATTCATGTGATCTGAATTTTAAGCTTGGATTTTAGAAATTTAAAAACCCACTACGACATAATTTTATTAATTTGAAAATATTAATGGTGATTATTATGATTTGATCAATTAATTATGATTGATTTCAGATGTAACATTGTGCACATGTTTGACCAAAATAATTAGATTGAGTCAATCTTGTTTGATTACCTAATTATATTTATTTTTTTAAATTTATTAGACTGTGTATATATAGCTCGGACCGAATAGTGCAAATAGTATATGTCCTCCACAATGTGGTGCTTCCAGTAAAATTCGAACATGAGTCTTACATCTAGGGGTCGCCAATCACTACCACTTGGACCAACTATTAATAATGAACATTTGCCTTAATGTTTTTGACAATTTTATGATTTTTTTAGTTGCAAGATGTAGAGAGCCAAAATTAGTAAGAGTTGTCTTCTTATTTATTTGTTCAATTTCAGGCGGAATTGTAAATTTGATTCAACTTGAATAAATGTATGGTCATACTTTATACTCCCTCCATTTATTTTTATTTGTCGCTTGTCGTTTTAGGATTTCCATCTAAAATTAATGTTCTTTTACTACCCTTCTTACAAATATTTGCTATTTATGCTAATTTAATACTAAAATTATTTGATTAAAGGGTATTTTGAAATTTTTACTTCAAAAAGTGATTATTTATGACATTCTTTAATTCGTGTGCAATCCTCCAAAATGACAAATGAAAAAAAAAACACGAAGGGAGTAACACACAACTATATATATGGCAAAACATTAATAATATTTAATTTCTTCGTAACTATATTTGATCATCAAACACGGTAATAGATGGCTACAAATTTGAGCTTTTATTTTAATGCATGTTTTCCAAGAAAACAAAGAGAGAAATAAAGTCATCCTAGAGACAAAGTACATTAAAAAAGTTGGACATCGTTGATGGCTCAAATGAGTGTTTAAATATACACTTATAACCTGGGAGGGTAAAAGTGCAATAATTTTCAAAGTTTGATTAAAATTATGCCGAAAGTGTTGTTATCCAACGAGAAAATAGATGGAAATAAAGGTTTAAATTGCAAATTATAATATTATCAAATGTATAGTGAATTATATTTTATTAATCATATGTACTAAAATGTTGCAAGTTCTTCGAGCTACTTGGATCCTCTTTTGGATGATAACGACGTGCTCATTCTTATAGCGACATTTGTCTTTACTATTGTGGCACTTTATAACTAGGTTGTCTGAACTGCTACTAAGTATATAAAGTAATTTAATTCATTTGAAAATTTAAAACAGTAAATTTTATGAACTTTGTGCATAACACAAGATTTACGTTAGTAAGCTTTATAGCACGAGGTGGCATTTTACTCAGATGGTAAATATGCTTGGTTTATCCATGCATCTTGTTTGAGTAGTGATTTATTTTAATTTATTTGTTTTACCTAAATATATAAAATATATTCATGAAGATTCAAGACATTAGTGTCAATGTTCATATAGAAAAAATAAAATTATCCAAAACAGACATTATAATATTCAGGGAAAGGAGTAGATTAACAATACTTGGGCATCTTTTGTAATGAATCCAGCCCAGTTGTAGATGATTGTTAGTAAATTGTTCTTCTTGTTTGCTTGACCAAGTATTATTACTAGCTGTTTCAATTTAATTACTTCTGTTGCCCCCTAACATATATATATATATGTGAAAAAGATTAATCAATCCATGAAGCAATATATGATACAGTAGTAGGTGAATACAAAACATATATTTGAAAGATCAAATACTCTGAAAATCAAAGGATGTAATGGTTTGTCCATTCTTGAATTCTGAGTTACTCAAATGGACTTGTTGAATGGAAGATGATGATGATGATGATATAGTTGGAGGCCATAATTGTGCATTCTTCACTTTAGATATGCTCGAAAGGACACCAATTGGCGTCACCTTTCCCGTCACCGTTACCTTTTTTGCCGTAAAATCTATGTTGAAAGATGTCACTCCTGCAGAAAATTGAAGGCCATAAATCAGGACTAGTTAAAATGATCATAAAACATATGTTGTTGATGGGAAATGGGTTTTTTGACGGTTAATAGGCTACTTTTGGTTCTTGGATTTCATTGGAGTAAAATGAAATCGAACATAATATGAAACTCAGTGTTCTCTCATTAGATGCACGAAAAATATATTCTTTAAAATATAAAAAGTACCTTCCATTGTAGAGATATGTTTTCTCATCTTTCTTTCACATCCTCTGCAATGCAACGACACTCGTAGAACTACCACCTGCAAGCAAATCAACGAAAATCTTTAATTGCGACAAAAGACGATGACTTATAATCACTGGACTAGAATCGAAGCAAAACCTGGTCTATGGAGCTAGATGAAGAGGCTTGTTTCGTGCCGCACGATTCCTCTGTTTTTACAACCTTAGAATCTGAAGTTTCCACGGGAAACAACTTAAGGGTCGGATCAAAATCCGACTCACCATCGAAGAAGACATTACCACTCAACAGATACCTAGTAGAACCAGGAGGTGTGATAATTAAGCCATCAATTTTTATCTTCTGATCATCATCATCATCAACTAGCATTATTGTATCATTAATCTTCGCTTCATAATCATTTTTATTTAAGGGTATTTTTTGGTTCCTCTTTTTTTGGTGAGGTTTGGGAATGATTGGTGGTTGAGGATTTGAAATAGTAAAAGGAGGGAGAGGGAGTGATTTGGGAATTCTTCTTGAGTCTGTGATGATGGGATTGTGTCGGTCGATGGCTCGACCACCACTAGTGGAAGAGGAGGATGATGATGAAGCTTCATCCATATCCATGGTTAAAGCTTGTGATGTACAGAATATATCTATTCCTTTCATCTTTTGGAAGTGTGTGAAATGAATTGATAAAGGATTGAACTGATAATGGTTTAGGGAATCAAAGTTTTAAATTGTGGGGCAGATAGAAAGAAATTGAGGATATATTATTCTTGATGTGGGTTATGCTTTCTTGTGTTTATTAAAGATCAATTTTGATAAAATGCAGTCTAATTTTCAGAGAGAAATTGTATATGAATTTAAGAGCATGTATCAGACAGACAAAAACAATGGTTAAATTATCTGTTCGTTCAATCATACAAAGTCAAAAATATTTAAAATGTTACTAATTATTTTGTTCAAAGAAAAATCTCATCTTTTTTTACCACTTTTCTATGTTTCTCCTTTCCTTAAGCCGAAGAATCGAATTCCCAATTAATGTTCCATGTACACTAGAATAAGAATCCAGGTATGCTTTGGAACATATGCCTCTTTGTTCTATGAAAAAAATTCTAGTTCAAAAATCAACAGAATCAGATGCCTTTATGCACTTCACTTTCTCTACTTCTTTTCTATTCACTTTAAAACACCTCCAACCAAGCCACAAGAGGAAAACAATAGTAGAAAAAAGTGAAAATATAAGTAAATAAAATGTGTAAAGATTCAAAGATAATTTCTATCCTATTTACCTAGTGACATAAAGAAGTCATTTGCAAACATACATAAATGCCCAAAACTGGATTAAAATCCTACTCTAAAATTACAAAATTTCTCAGGATTGAAAAATATATGTAGATTGAAATGATGCGGCATATTTGCAGAACATACATTCATTCTATACATAATATTTATGTCTTACTCTCATTAGTTTCCTTTTCCTTCATCTTCATTCAATATGCGGTTTCGGAAATCATTGACCATACGAGGCAAACCCTCCCGCAAGGAAACCTTTGGCTCCCAGTTGAGATACTCCTTTGCTTTACTAATATCTGGCTTCCTCTTATGAGGATCGTCAGCAGTGTTTGGTTTGAACTCTATTGTTGCACTAGGGTCAATGGTTTCTTTGACAACCTATTATTAAAAGCAAATTATTCATGCCAAATGGTAAAAGAATCTTGATTGACATCTTACATCATAGAAATAATTAAATTTTAGAACAAACCTCAGCAAGCTCTAACATTGTGAATTCTCCTGGGTTACCCAGGTTGAATGGGCCTACATGCTCACCTTCCATCAGAGCAACCAATCCATCAACCTGATGTTAACAAAATTAGGGTATCATTATGTCAGTGTGAAAGAATTATGTTTCTGTGTTCTGTATATTCTGATATTTAGAATAGCCTAAAGAAAGTAGGAATTACTTCACTATTTCAATCAATTCTTTTTAGATTTTGTGCATCTGGAAAACTTACCCAAACCGGGCTTGGCCACACCCATCCAATCACAAGGCAAGTATTATATTGCAAATGCCTTATGATTGGAGAATGTTCTCCAATTACAAAGCAAGTGCGTTTGTGTGTTACACTTGCAAACACACTTGCTTTGTGATTGAATGGGTGTGGTAAAACCCGGTTTGCGTAAGAACTACCCATATTTGGAAATGTTGTTCCTACAATTGTTAAAATCTTGACTAATATTCTGATAGCATTGTATATTTTAAAGTTCAGGATCTCTGCGTAGATTGTTTATCACATAGGTGACTAAACAAACATTCAATCACTCATATCCCCTCAAACCTCTCGGACAGTTTTCATGATACCCCTGAGTAATGACCTTTATCAATGATTTAAGTTAGAGTTTCTAGCAATTGAACTTTTGAAGAACAAATCAGAATGAAAAGAATAGTAAGAAAAAAAACCTTAGACACGTTGTTGTCTTCTATTAGAGAGAGAGAGAGAGAGAAACCTTACATAGGATGTTGCTTCTATTAGAAAAATATTAACAACTCAGGTTGACCTTTTATTTTCTTAATCCACTACTACATAAACCAGAGATGTTGTCGGCATAGGAAATCTCGGAATTGCCAATAACTCTTGCAAGTCCAGTAAAAGTAATATAATGTTTGTTCAAAGAAAGTTGTACTCCACTTACGTGGGAAGTGGGCAATGAAAATATCAAATAGTAACTGGTAGGACCACATATAGGTATGTAGGGTATATATAGGCCTAAGGGCAAGTGAGTGAGGGCTTTTGCACCCCCTCCTCCCTCATTTCAGTGTGCATCTGTCATTGATTCTACAAAAACATTGCTCTCAATATGCATGAACTCTAAAGGATGTAAGATAGGACACAAGCATTGGGTGCCCAACATAGTTAAAAGATTAACCCGTATAAACTAAACTATTGACTTAAAAGGATGATGCAGTTCCAGCAGGCAGGTTCATTTACACCACTGAAAAGCAAACTCGACGTACCAAGTCAGACACATACTGGAAGCTTCTTGTTTGTTTCCCATCACCATAAACTGTCATTGGTTGTCTGCGTATTGCCTGAATAACACAGGATCGAAAATGAGTTCTACAGTGGACTTAAACCCCAAAAAGATAAATATCAACATGAAGCTACTTCATGCTTCTTTACTAAATAACTAAGAATACAAAGAAAGGAGACAAACCTGTGCAACAAAGTTGCTGACCACACGCCCATCATCTATACACATACGAGGTCCATATGTATTAAAAATACGTGCAATACGCACCTGGACATGAAGAGAAGGATGATCAGAGATAACTGTCACTTAACACAATTTGGAACAAGTGTTGCAGAAATAAGAGAAGCTTAAAAAGTTTGTACCACAGGTAAATCTCGAACATAAGTTGTTATTGCTTTGTAATATAAGAATCTAGATTTTACTGGCCGGATTTGAGATGATAACCTGTTGTTCAACGATGATGACAAAATATTCCTCAACCGCATTATTTCACTACTGACAAAATTCATTAAGAAAAATATTTGTCGAACCTGAATCCCTTTTTCATACAAAGTAAATTTATGTGTGATTCAAATACAAAATAAATTTATGGATTACATTAATCCTTATTTTTATTCAAATACAAAATATGGATTACATTAATCCTTATTTTTATTCAAATACAAAATATGGATTACATTAATCCTTATTTTTATTTTCTAAAAGTTACTGAATTGTAATTACTAATTTTTAATAGTAGTATTCATTTTATGAACACCAACAATATAGTGTAATTAACTGTAAATAGGTAAAGTGTAATTAACACCTTGAACATACTTTATAACCCCACCTCCCATCCACCCACCCAACCAGCCACCCCCACCCCACAAAGGTGTCCATACCAACTGGCTAAAGTAGTTCCTGATTTGTATACTCTCCCAGGCATATTAGAACTCAATAGCATTGTTGTCAAGATTCAAGACAAATGTTTAATTTAAATAATAGAGTGTTCATCGAAAATAGTTAAATTCCTCAATTATGTAAGACAAAGTGTTAGAAATTATTAGCCCTAATTCTTGCTACCGGATAAATAAAAATCAAAGAATTTAAACAATCACGAATACACAAGATTATACAACTTGGTCCTAATGTGAACCTCACCATGTAGGTAGTTCACTATGATGAAGGAAAAGCTTCTACAGTATGATCATAGTTCAGCGCTAAAACACACAAATTTATAGGTCAAAGCTAGGGAAACCAAAGTACAAGTGTGAAATACCCTTAATGATCAAATCGTCTAGGTTGATCTGCAGCCAAACATGGTGTAGGGTCTTTAGACTCTATAACCTAATAAAGCTCGAAACCAAATAATCCAACAAGTGGCGATACAGTAAAGTACATTACCTCAACACCATCACCGCGATGATAATCCATGGTTAAGGTTTCAGCCGTTCTTTTCCCTTCGTCATAGCAACTTCGTACGCCTAATTATGTATATTCAGTCATAAACTGCTCACTCACCAAGACAGCATAATTGACAATAAAATAATAGAGAAATATCTGTTACACTTAAAAATATATTTATTTATCACCTATTGGATTCACGTGTCCCCAGTACGTCTCCTTCTGTGGATGCTCAAGAGGATCACCATAAACCTCACTAGTACTGGTAAGAAGGAATCTTGCACCGATTCTCTTTGCAAGGCCCAACATATTTAGGGTACCCATCACATTTGTCTTGTAATCATATATTAAGGATCTCAACCATATCAAGTTCAGAACATGCACACATGCTTGTAAATTGTCGTAAAACACCACAACACACACATGCATACAGAAATTTAATGAGGGAACCTCCACCAATGCATACTCAGCTAAAAATAATGTAATCAGACGAAAACAATAACTAATGCAATAAAAGACATTAGTGCTAAATATCTAAATTGATATAAATATCCAGAAAACAAAGATCCAAACATAGCATGCCAAACCACACGCACAGATCAACAAAAAGAAGTTTAAACAAGGATATGATAGTCTTCACAGGGTTATATTTATAATACACAGGGGAAGCAGGGCAAGCCAAATGATAGATCTGATCCACCTCCAACAAAATAGGCTCAACGACATCATGCCTAATCAACTCGAACCTCGGATTCCCAAACAAATGTACCACATTCTCCTTCCTCCCCGTAAAAAAATTATCAATCACAATCACATCATCCCCTCTCGCAATCAACTTATCCACCAAATGACTACCCACAAACCCCGCCCCTCCTGTTACGACAATCCTCTTCCTCTTACTCCCTATCCCCACAGGCACTCTCCCCACCCCATTAGAATACCTATTACTATTTCCAACAGTATTAAGATCAGCAAAATGACGATTCTCGTAATCGTGCCCTGATTCTTCGTGATCCGGATAATTAACTACAGATTCGCGATTTTCTGTGACAATGCGGGGCCGTGAATCGGCGGCGGAGGAGAGGAGGGAGATGGACGGCTGTAGGATGAAGAAAGTGGAGCCGATTAAGATTCCGACGAGGATGAAAACGAGGCGTTGTTCTTTGAGAAGGTAAGTGAGAGATCTGGAGGGGTGTTTAAGGGATTTAGGAGAGTAGGGTGTGGAATTGGAGATTGGCATTTCTTCGTCTCTTCTGCTGCTTGATTGCTTGTGTAATTGCTTCATTTTTCTTGCTCTTTTTGATGAATTTTCAGATAGATATTTGTTGATGATGGTTTTCTAGATCATCTGGAGAAGAATTTGTATGTAGAGGAAGGTGGTGTGTCAAAATCTCATCTCAGCTAAGTTAAATCTAATTCTGATCTAGTGAAGAAGAAGCTGTTTGTAATGTGTTACTGTTTGATTGGCTAACGGTTATATAGGATGGGCTAGCTAGACCGGCCCATTATGGCCCAGAAGTGATTATTTATGTGGGAAATATGGATCTGTTTTGGATTAAGATTTGTGTTTGGCAAAAACAAATGGTGAAGGAGCGAAAAAGGGCCCTGGTTTTTAATTTACGAAATGGGCCACGTGGACCGGATTGAAAAAATAAAAGCGACAAACGACCACAGTGGGAGTCGAACCCACGACCTTCTGATCCGAAGTCAGACGCGCTAATCCACTGCGCTATGCGGTCGTACATGTTGTGTTGAAAATGTTTATTGTATATCTTATAAAACTTTGCATTTCAATTTTGAATCGAACAGTTGATTTCAATTCAAATGAGTGTATTGCGTAGGTGACAATAATCAATTCATGTGGTTATGATTAATATTCTACTACACTGCTTCAGAATGGAACTAATGTCCAAACAGAGAAATTTTACTCATTATGAAAGAAAAAAAAGCATAAGAAGAATTTATTTATGATAGTACAAAGAAATATTAACGGAGCATTTTTTATATGTGACGAATAAAGGCTTGACCATCATTCCTCGTAATTATATAACCAGCATTCAATGAACTATTTTGACGCGAAGATCATTAAAGACTAGTGATATTGTCAGAGCTAGGGGTGTAATCGAGTCAAGTAGTGTCGAACAACATAATGTTCAAGTTTGATTTGAATTTTATCGAGCTTGAAATTTTATGTTGAGCTTCGCTTGATTGTTAAACGAAGCAAGTTTAAACTAGCTTGAGCCGAGTATATTGAGTAGCTTGATATTTTGCATGTATTTTAACAATTTTTAGCTTTTCGAGTCGAGCTCGACTTGAGCTTTGAAAGTTATCGAACAAAAAATGATGTTCAAACTTGTTTGATTAGTGTGACGAACCGAGTTCAAACGAATTTTAATCGAATGAGCTCGAGTAAAGCAGGGCCGGTCCTGGGTTTTTTGTGGCCCTAAGCCAACTCTAAAATTGTGGCCCTTAAGTTTTCATGTGCAATTAAATTGTGTTAATAACTAATATAATTTTTTGTAAAAAAAAAACTATTAATTAGAAAAATAAGAAACAATAATAATGTGAATAAAATATAATATCAATTTGTAAAAAATATCGGTAATACGAGACACACTTCTATTTAATAAAAAAATGATATATATAAACACATAAAATCTTAGTAAAATATTACTTAAATATTCTTCTACTAGCATTTTTTATAGCATAATCACTAATTAAACTTGCATAACAAATATTTTTCAATCAACAATATGGCTAACCGATTCGATTTATTTTGTGACAATGGTTTATCAGAAGTAAAACTTAATCAACTATAGCTTCGAAAATATTATCTCTACAACTGCAACTGTAACGAGAATACTTAACAATATTCTATAAGCAATCCATCTATTTGAGAAATCAATATTATATAGTTTGCAAATAATTCAAGTTTTTTAGTTCTTTTGGTAAAATCTATCTTAAGACTCTCAACTCAAATAATTAAGTCAATCTCATCTATATCATAAGTTGCATTCAAATAATATTCAAAGTTTGAAACAATAAATACTTAAAAGCCATCATCAATAAATTTTAACATTATCAAGTCGATTTCTTTTTTTTTTTTGATATATTAGTAAGGATCTCTTGGTCACATGACTCACAACTCCAAAATTTTAAAATTGCAATACAAAGATTCATTTTCTTTCTTTTTGATTTAGACAATGTCTATCTTAATTAATGGAGTTTATTTAATTGTCAATATGTTGGGCCTGATTTTTTTAGCTATGCATTTGGACTTTCCATATTAGAATTTTAGCTCCACATACAAAAATAACAAAAATTAAAGGCAATTTGAAGATGCAAGGATTCGAACACTGACCTCACATACACTCATCAAAAGGTTTACCATCTATGCCACAAGGAATCTTTGTATAATTACTATATATGTACATATAAATATATATGAAAACATTTCGTAATTGGAGGCCCTCGTTCATCGGTGGCCCTAAGCGACCGCATGTGCGACTTACGCTCAGGGCCGGCCCTGGAGTAAAGTATCGAACAGGTTAATTTGACTTTCAACCCTAGCCACAACAATTGGTGCCGGATCAATTCTTTTAATATGACTAATTCCCCCTCATTTGTCTTATAAGGCATATTATTAAGACAAGAAAATAATAAATGCTCTCATCTCATTTGACCATTTTCATGTTTGCATTAAATTCTAATTTAAAAGGTCATAATGTGAAGAGTTGGGCATCCAATTGTATAAGTTCATGCAACATGCATGGTAGCTAGGATGAACAATTTGCGCTAAATATATATAATGCGAATTAATTTGTAGCATGGAAAGAAAAGTCAGACCTTAAATATTTACGAAATATCTTAATTTATGGCTCAGACTTGAGGGTTGAAGTGATCAATTCATATATTGAAGAAGTCAACAAGTGTAAAGATCAACTAGCTACAATTGATTACAATTGCCTAAGATCGATGCAAGTATATACCAAAATAGATAGATATTAATTGCTTCAACTAAGATTTCATACCTTCTTTTAAACAAAAATATATATATGTGGTACATATAATTTGTAAAAGGACCAAGTTCATATATGAAACTAAAGTTTTTAACTCAAGTTGATGAATGTAGGAACTAAAAATGTTAATTAGTATATGAGATATCTATACGTAGTCTCCTACTTGCATATATAGGCCAAGATATATCCATATAGGTAAGTGGTCAAAAATTATTTAGGTCTAAATTATGAGTTTTCTCTAATTTTTTGGTCTGGTTCGACAATGTTCTATATATATTCGACACCTTGAATTAGTAAAGTTTTGGACCTTGGTTGGGTCAAATATATATCCTCCGAAAATGAAACTAGTATGCTAGCTAGTTTTATTAGCCCAAATATATATATAAATATATCATTAGATTTAAAATCAAATATCTTATATCATGAAAGAGTAGATGTAAAGATGGTATCTAAATTTAAAAGGCTAATCTTACTACCAAAACTGTCTTTTTCTTTATGATTTCATTATTCTTAATATTAATTGATCTGGGTATAAGCAGGGCCGGTCCTAGACATTTGGGGGCCCTAGACGAATTTCAAATTTGAGGCCCATTCTTATAAAAAAGTTTATAATCAATTTATTTTTCAAAGTAAAAAAATAGTAATTAAATATTGACATGTTATTGTCTCCAACATATTATTTTTTAGATAGATAATTAAAAAACAAATTTATTTGACTTTTAAAAGATTCAACCGTGAATTTTTCTGTATAATTTTTAATATTAAAAATATTATTTTAGCCGAAACAAATTTTACAAGTATATGTACATCCTTAACTTTATTTCATTCTTTTACAAATATCATAATTGATTGCTTAACTTTATTTCATTTCGTGACATTCTTAACTCTATTAATTATATATTATCTTGTATAGAAAAAGTTATACATCATATATAAAACTAAAAACAAGATGCACATACATATAATAATATGGATGGGGCTGGACCAATTTTAATGGGGGTGAAATTCTTTTTTGCAATGTACTAAGTGCGAAAGTAATAAGTAGAAAAATTAAATTTCAAAGAAAAAAACCATACTCTTTTTATAATAATAATTAAGAAAGAATTTTTTTGTGAATTACTTATTAAGAAAAAAAATTGACAAGAAATCATTAAATATGAAAAGGAATTAAAAGAATAATTACTACGAAAGGGAAATAAAAAAGATGAACATTATTACAAAAAAAAAATGTTAAATAACATAAAAAATCAAAATATAAATATGAGAAAAAACTCAATATTGGGATTTGAACCTTAGACCTCTTACCTCCTACTCATCATGAGAAGGCCTTACCAAGTGAGCCAAAATATATGTTATGTACATAAAATTAATAAAATTAAAAATATTTAATTTTTAATTTTTTTTAAAGACCTATATATAAATTTTGGGGCCCTCCGAACTGGGGGCCCTAGGCACTGGCCTAAGTTGCCTAGCACTTGGGCCGGGCCTGGGTATAAGTGAATTTTCACATTTGTTTATGAAAGCAAAATTATAAGACATAAAGTTCAATAGTGGTGTCCCAAAATTTTATGACGCGCGCATGTCAAAGTGTCCAATTACATAGACTAGCTGTTTACATGCTATATTTGTTCACAATTTCATCAATTCACTATGTGAACATGTTCATAAATAAACTGGGAGCAGTCAATTTCTTACATGTAGAACCATATAAAAAATTGAATGATTAAGAGTACATTTTTTAGGTAAAATTGCATATTTGATATCATATAATATGTCATTATGCAATTTTAGTATCATGTACATTTAATACCACAATTTAAATATTAGTTACAATATTCATACAACCATCAAATAATTAGACGGTAATTGACTCAAATGGACGGAATTGAACACGTGCATCTCACGTGAGAATTATCTCAGACTTTCAAAGTATCATATTGTTTTCCTTACTTTTGGAGGAAATTTTTTTACTTTAAGGTTTCTCTCACATTAACACTTTATCATGAGATAATTTCCCTTTCAAAAGACTGATATAATAGCCACATGAACCTCATATGGACAATTCTGTCCAATAATTTGACGGTAGTATGAACATTGCAACTAATATTTAAATTGTGGTACTAAATATATATTTACATATATATCCACTGGTATCAAGGTTGTAAAGTGTCCTATTATACATTATCAACTATCAAATATGCAATGTCCCCTACTTTTTTACCTACTAGAAAAGTGCATGTAGGTTGTACGTGTCTAGTTAGTATCATAATTAGTAAATTTATAAATTATGTCACAAAATAGCACAAATTAATGACTAATATTAAAACTATCTTTTTGTAAATGAATGACGACTTTAATTAAATTATTGTAATCAAGTATAAATTGATACTAGATTGTTCATAAGATCTTGTAATTTTATTTTCTGAAATAAGATCATAACAAAATTATTTAGTTCATTCATTATAGTAGTTTTCAATTAGGAAGCACAATTTTAAGAGCTATAATATATATCAATATGTGATTGGTCTAGTAGAAGGGACTAGTCACTACAAAGTAGCGGACTCAAGTTCGAATCCCTGTTAGGACAGGTACCCACATTAATTTGCTCAATCCGCCTCGAAAAGGATTAAGCTCTTGGGAAACAAAAAAAAAAAAAAAAAGAGCTATAATTTATTTGTTTTAGTTTGAAATAATACCATATCATTTCAAATGCATTTGTTTACATATTTAAGCCATTTTTCACATTTTTAATTTATTAGCTTAATCCATTTTTTCACAGGTTTAACCCGTCTTTTTACCTATTTCATTCATTTTGCATCTATTTAATATATATTTTTCTTCGATTTACCCGTTCTTTTATCGTTTTAACCTACTTTAATTATTTTTCTCATTTTTCGTCGAATTCTTCTATTTTCCGGTTTATACCATTTCCTATTGGTTTCACCTTACTTTTACCGGTTAAACTATTTTTTTCTTTTATAAATTTAACTCGTTTTCATCTGTTTCACACGTTTCACATTGATTTACATGTTTTTCACCAATTTCACCTCATATTTCATTGATTTCACATGTTTTCATCGACTTTACCGTTGTCCCCGATTCTCCTATTTCACTCATTTTTAACGATTTCATCCGTTTTTCACTAACCTCACCGGTCTTATAAGATTTTCACGAATTTCATCCAAAGTTATTCGATTCCATATGTATTTATCAATTTCATAGGCGTTTTTTTATCATACCAGTTTCAATCATTTTTCACCAACTTCAAAAGTTCGAACTTTTATCAACTTCACAACTTCGAACTTTTATTAATTTCATCCAAAGTTATTTGATTCCATTGAGAATTCTCACCCAATTTTTTTTTTATCATTTTCACAAGTTTGTACAAATTTTTATTAATTTCACCAATTTTCGTTGGTTGATTTTGCCTGTTTTCCATGAAAATTCGAGTATCACTGATTTCACCCGTTTTTTACGAATTTCATCCGAATTTTCATCGATTTCACAAATATTTCTTTTTAACGGTTTCACATGTTTTTCCACCAACTTTACCACTATTTAAATTTGAGGTTATTTATATCTTGATTATTCAAGCTTATGCACGTCTTGATATTTTTGGATATTGTTTAGTTATATTTTGTTCTTTGAAAGAAAAAAATGCGATTCATTTTTTACTACTATTTTTTTTTTTTGGTAACAGATGATGTTTAAGTGAATTTATTTTTTGATTTTTTATTCTTATAGGACTTTTATCACTTATATTGTACTAAATATATTCCAATTATACAAACAATATTTTTTACTTAAAATTTTATTGTTGCTCAATCATCATAATTTTACATATATATTTTAGGAACTATTTAAAATATAATTATATTTTTATTATCATCTTTATGGTTCATTTATATGTGTTATAAGTGAAAGTATAAAATTTGATGTAAGAGATCATTTTTAGATTTTAGGAATTTATGTAGGAAATAAATATAATAAGTTTTCATGTTTAATTATACTGAAGTATTCATATTAAAGTAGACTTCTTTTTTCTATTCTAGTTTTTCTTATTTTTAATTAATTTAATTATATTTTAAGTAGGGTATATTAATCTTTAGAAAAATTCAAAAAATAAATTTTTAATGAACTCGTACTTTTATATACGTACGTAGATAAGATAAGCTAGTTGTAATTTACCTATACTAGCTAGACAAGGTGGGAAGAAAATTTGATATGAACCAAATATGATTTAAATGTAGTAACTACCAACTGATTTCCATGTGTAATGTTAATACCTTAATTTCATGGACCTGAAAAGTAAAATTATGAAGAAAAAAAATAACAGGGGACAGGGGTGAATGCGAGAGAAAATCTGAAAATGAGAAGATTGACCCATGCATAGAGCATAATAGTATTCCCCAAAAGAATGTCTGAAATTAATATTCTTTTCACATATAGTTTCATGAAATTGAGTCCACAAAAAGATAAAAGACTATATTGTAGGGTATCATTTAACTATAATTTTTTTTTCCTTTTATCCAAATTCATTCCAATAAATAAATCATTTGGCGATTATGGTTTTATTTGTGTAGCTAGCCAGTGAAGTGAAGTGATTGGCTGATTGTCGTTTTAAAGGACCAGTTATTTATGTGACCAATATAATTCATTTCTTCTACAATCATCTTTAATCATTGTAAACTGTTAAGTTTACAAGAAGGTTTAATTTTTATTTTTAGTTTTTTATTCACTCTAGGGATTAATAATTTTATTTCCAAAGTAGCTACAAAACTGGCAATCGACCTTGCTGAGACATATAGAATATTCTGGCGCGGAATTTTAGGTAAAAGTTAAAAAAATAGTAAAATTTTTAGATAGTTTACACATATATGTCATGAATGAGTGTTAGTGGTATCGAATTATTACTTTTTCTTAGAAGGTATTTTTGAAAAATAATAAATAAATTTATAAAAAGTTGGTGTTTTTATTTTGGAACATCCCAAAATAAATTAAATAGTGATGCAAGAGCATCCAAGACAATCTATCTTTTTTTTTAGTTTTTTAGGATTAGAATTTTTATTATTTAGTTTCCTTTATTTTGGTGATTTAGTTTCTATAGGAGTCTAGGAGTTATATAGTTTCCTTTAGAGTTTTATTTCCTTTCAGCTGCTTAGGATTAGAGTCTTATAAAAGAGTTGTAATCTTCATTATTTTGAGATATTGATGATTATGAGTTTTTGAAAAAGAAGAGATTTGTTCTCTCAAAGGTTCATGGGTGCCTATTTCTCGTGTTCTTGTAGCAAATTTATCTGATGGAACTTGTCTGCAGAATAATCACTATTCTGCCCGGCTTCAGTTGGTATCAGAGCTTCAGAATTTACCAATGAGGATTAAGTTAGTTGCGGTCACACTCAAGGGTAGGGCTTATGCTTGGTGAGAGCAGTTGCGCCATTCTCGTGAACGACAGGGCAAGGATATAATCACTGATTGGGAAGATCGAGGTTTTGCCAAGCAAGTCGCAGATTTACCCAACCTCTGGCTAATACTGGGTTTCTTTCTTCTTGGGGCAAAATTATCATCAGCTTAAATGACTGAGTCATGGTGATGTTGAGGAGTCCACACCGTGATCGAAGAGTTCACTCCAAGGAAGTAAAGATTGAGGATTTGCAGAGGCTGTCGAGGATTTAACCAACATCAGACGACATGGTGGAAACAGCTAAGGAATTTACGGGAGGGACAGGACAGACCCAAGTACAAGGCTTAATTAACCGTCATCGTTAGTTTGTCCTGGTTTTGTGGATCTTGATGACACTGCTGTGAACTCGAGGACGAGTTCTTTCCAACCCTGAGCGACTGATGCAGGAGCATCCAAGACAATCTATCTTTTTATTATTTAGTTTCCTTATTTTTAGTTAGTTTCTATAGGATTCTAGGAGTTATTCAGTTTCCTTAAGAGTTTTATTTCCTTTCAGTTGCCTAGGATTAGAGTCTTATAAAAGGAGTTGTAATCTTCATTATTTTCAGATATTGATGATTATGAGTTTTTGAAAAAGAAGAGATTTGTTCTCTCAAAGATTCATGGGTGCCTACTTCTCGTGTTCTTGTAGCAAATTTATCTGATGGAACTTGCCTGCAGAATAATCACTATTCTGCCCGGCTTCAGTTTACACATATATGTCATGAATGAGTGTTAGTGGTATCGAATTATTACTTTTTCTTAGAAGGTATTTTTGAAAAATAATAAATAAATTTATAAAAAGTTGGTGTTTTTATTTTGGGACATCCCAAAATAAATTAAATAGTAGCTTTAATATAGTACTCCCTTCATTTCAAAATACATATCGTTTTAGTAAAATTAAAATGTTCATAATACACATCGTTTAAGAGAGACTTGTATTCTTTTTTGACAATTTTACCCTTTCTCATTAATGATGGATAGGAAAGTTACACAAATTTTTTTTTTTTACTTCTTTTCAAAGATAGTTTGTGCTTTAAGAATTTTATTCTACTAAAATTCTGGTAATTAACTCTTATCAGATTTCACTTAAATTAATTGATCTGCACATGCATTATGAATCAATAATCTTTAATTAAGCACGGAAATTAAGTTGGATACAGTCACAACTCACAATAATAATACATGAAAAACAAACCACTTATCTAAGAAAATTAACAAATGTTATAATTAAATAAACATAATATATACATTTCATGATCATTAAAAAGTCCATATTAAGTTAAAATTATTATATATATTTGGTCAACTTACATACTTGACTCTGGATTCTGACTCCAGATATATTCAAATTACTCGGTTACGATTATTTAATTAATTTTCTCAAATTTTATAGGAAAATCTGCAAGCACTATTGTCCTTCGTTAATTTATAGCCTATTTGTTTGAACAGGAAGGTTTGAAAACCATCCACATGGAAAGTCAACAGCGTTTATGAACATTTATATTTAGAAAATAAGAAGCTCTTATCCATCATCATTTATTAATAAGGAAAAGAAAGAAAAAGAAACTTCTTAAACTTATACTCCATCCGTTTTTTTCATTTTCCGCTATGGAAGATTGCACACGAATTAAAAAATTTCATAAGTCAATTTTTTGAAGCAAAAAATCCAAAATATTCTTTTAATCAAATAAGCTTAGCATAATGGATCAAAATTTCATTTCGAATGTATGTTTCGGTCAGTCAAATATTGGAAAATTTTCGAGACTTTTAAAAAATGTTTCGGAAACACCAAGGAAAAATTGTAAAAAAATTACTAAATTTAGAAAAATAACAGAGTTTAACGCAAACAAATAGTTTCGGAATTACGTATTGTTTTCATTTGGATTGATTCAAAAATGAAAACTTTTCGATGTTTACGACGGAAAAGATGGAAATTTTGATCTATGCTTTTTTTTTTTTTTTTGACTGAAAATTTTGATCTATGCTTAGCATTAAGTAACATTAATGACAAGTATTATTAAGAAGGGTAAAATTGATAAAATAATATTAGTTTTATATTGAAATCCTAAAGTGACAAATAAAACTAAACAAGAAAATTTTGCTAAAATGACGAATAAAAAAAATGGATGGAGTACCTATTATGACTTTTTTTTTGTGATGAATATGACTTTTTTAATTTGATAGCTTATATATAAAGACCAAAATACCATAAGAATGAAACGAACTTTCATATACAGATCAAAGATATGATGATCACATCATCATAATTTGAAATCGATTTGATTAAGCATGTCTGACAAATATATATGACATAAAAAATGTCAATATTTAAAGTTTAAAGATATAAAAATTATTAAGTACATGAATATCATGTACACGAGTTATAGTAAAAAAAAGTAAATAACTTCATTCAGCAGCATTTTTTATTTTCATATTGGAGTCAGAATAAGTAAATTCCGGGAACCGGCCGCGAAATCTGTTAGTTGATGCAGCCACATAGTCAATCAATATATGACGTTTCCACCATTGTTTTCTTGTAGTTTATAAATAACTAACACAAAAAATTTAATCAAATCATGACATCAGGTCAAGAACTCGAAATATATATATAGATATATATTTTGTTATTAATTATAACCTGTAAAAGTATAAATTAACAGTGAACTTCGAATCGTATTATGTCATCACTTACCTTACAAGATTTTGATAGTATAAAATTTATTTTGAATGGCACACCCCCACGAAATTTGACAATGACAAAGAGAAATAACAGAAAAAAAATTCTTTGAATTAGTCGTGACGTTGCCAGATTTAATTGTTGTGAAAAGTTTTCCTAATAATTTTTTTATATATTTTTTTATTATTGTGAATACATTTTTACATCAAACATTATTTTTAGTAATTTTCTATAATTATCAAATTATCCTAGATCAAAATTTTCATCTTTTTCGTCGAAAACATCAAAAAGTTTTCGTTTTTGAATCAATCTAAACGAAAACAAGATGTAATTCCGAACTATTTGTTTGCGTTAAATTCTTTTATTTTTCTAAATTTAGTAACTTTTTTTACAAATTTTCCTAAGTGTTTCAGAAACATTTTTGAAAAGTCTAAAAAAAATTTCAATATTTGACTAACCGAAATATACATTCAAAATAAAATTTTAATCCATGCTATTTACCCCATCGAATCCTACGGCGCTACTAGAAAATATGTGTATTTACTATTTAGTGATAAAAAAATCTTATGTGAAAATTGACATTCCTCGCATATATTTTTAATGACAAAAGTATTAGTTTTGTCACAATATATACTAATGGGAGCAAATGCAATATTTGAAAAAAAAAAATTGCACTTTTTATACCAAATTTTCATATAAGTACTTTATACATTTGGTATCATACTTTTTTTTAAAAAAAAAACACATTTAATACCATGATTTCACCCTTTCTCGACACATTTTCTTTCTCCGATAATTATTGGACGGAAACTGCCATAACTTCTTCGTTACAATGCCAAATTTAATGTTCTTTATTTGGTTGGAAAGCTTTTGACGAAAATTTCTAACGGTACAAGTTTTAATTCATGAAACGCAGTAAACAATCCGCGGAAAATTTACAAAGTTCGGAGATATTAATCAAAATTAAAGCATATATCATAATCTGCAAAAAATCTTGTCACGATGATTTTCAGGTATAATATAGGGGTACATAAGCGTGTCACTAAAAAGTAGCGAACCAAGGTTAGAATCCCTATTGAAATATATTTCCACTTAATATATTCTTTACGCCTCGAAAATGATTAAACCCTTGGAAAACCGGTAAAAAAAAACATCGTAGTATACGGAGCATTGCCAGTATTACTTACCCAAAAGAAGGTGAATAAATTTTATGTTATAATAATGAAGTCATAGAATACATCATTAATAATTAATTAATATATTATTAGAAAATATATTCAAGTCTTATACATATTATCAATGGAAGAACTGCATATTTGGTACCATTCACACAATAGGGAATTTTGCAACATTTTTTATCACTGGATACGTAAATGCACATTAATCTAATTATTGATTGGTTTAAACCACGGTCAAATGACGAAATTGGCCACTGGTATCGCATGTAACTGTGACCTAATCTTTTAGAGGTAAATTATCACGTTTTTCTCACTTTTGAAGGAAAAATTATCACGTTATCCCTTTTCTTGGAGGAAAAAATGATAAGGTTTTCCCTCATGCAATCACATTATCACATGATAATTATCTTTAAAAAAGACTGAGATAATGGCCACATGAGGTGTACGTGATCAATTCCATCCAGTCATTTAATAGTGGAACGAACATTGTAACTAATATTCAAATAATGATATTTAATGTGAACTTATGTCTTCAGTGATATCAATTAATGTTGCAAAATGTTCTATTATATGATATCATAGCAAATATGTAATTTTCCATATTATCAATGTACCTACAAAAAATAAATCAACCAAACAAAACTAATATTAATTAAACTCTTTTGAAAAGAAATACACTTGTAATTAGATATTATATATATATATATATAGTTTTGCCCAACAACAAAATTACCCATAATTAGGTCTTCATTCGTAAATAGAGTTACCGTAGAGCACAAGAAGCCTCTCTCTCTTTCAATAAATTAATGAAAGTTAGCATTAAATTAAAACAAAATAGCAGCATATTTCCCCAGCAAGTATCTTGTTTCTTCTTATAAAAAACTAATAACTCGGTTGTATGACTTTATGCAAATTTCTAGGACTGGCGTCACAATAAATGGATTGTCAATGTTCAAATTCTTCTGCTTTAAGAATGCATATACTAATAGCTTTTCCAAACACCAACAAAAGAAAGCAATATCATTAACTGATTCTAATTTTGTTTCAACTCACACTTTGTGGTATGTAGGATAAAATTTTGACTTGTGATTGAATCCGGTTGGGTAAAAATTAGACACGGTTTACCGGAAAGTTCTATATATATATGATAAATTATGGATTGTCTTTTTTTATTTACTTAATCCAATAAAATTTAATTTAAGCATCAGTAATTATGTTCCGAGAAAACCTAATTAAAATAGGAAATTTAGAGTTAGGTCATATCTAACACAACACCGATGAACCTAATGTCAACACTAGATATGAGATACTATTTTTTTTTTTTTTTTTAAAGAACTGTAAGCAATATATTTCTTTTTTTTCTGTCACATAGTTAGACCTATCTATACTTGTTCAAATTTATAATTTGTACAAATTTGCAAATTATATTGAATTATTGATAATCACGCTGTAACATGTGACTCACATAAAATCTCGAGTGACTAAGGGTCTATTCTTTTAACTTAATTCTCTCTCTGAAAATGCATTTTGAAAGATAAAATATTTAAAAATATATTCTTTCGACAAACATCTCTGAAAAAAGTCTTAGATAAATATGAGATAATTTATTCATTTTCCGAAAGTACCTCAACAGGTGTTTTTAAAGATTTTTTTTTTTTATTAAAGACAATAATTATGAATCTTCCTTAACTTGCTTCTTCGAATTTATTCATCTCAAATTTCTTCTATTTCTTCCAAACTCGAGGCCCAATCAATAAACTCACGTACATTCTCATTGAGTGAAGAAGTATAATTCAACACTCAATTTACAGGATTTTAACCCTAAATTGTTCATCAAAACATCAAAAAATATTGTATAATGGTTAGAACTTGGTTTTACAAATTTAACTTCACATTTGAAAATTTAAAAAAAAAAATGAGAAGTCAAAAGAACGTAATCTCAAAACTCATCTCAAATCTCAAATCTGCAAGAATTCAATCTTATAGAATCTACCACAAAAACACATTTTTAAAAATGGGAGGCCCTAGAATTACAACTCTCCTTTAAGAAGACTCATTCATGGCGTAGTTTTACATTCATAAGGTACCCCACATATTTTCAACGTGTGATGCTCCCACGTCAATACAAACGTGTATTTCTTCTTTTTGCATTGTATTCAAATCAATTAAGCCTAATAATAATTAACATATGATTACACACTCAAATCAAAAAATCCAAAATTAAGAAAAATAATTCAAACTCCGGCCTCCCCCCTCCACCTCCCCTCTCTCTATAAATATCCCCATCTATCTTTCATTCACAAGCTATCACTAAAAACCCCAAGCAAAACAGAAAAACGAACAAAATCTATCTAAACTTCGAAATAATGCCAAGAAAAGGAATGAGAAATTTGTGCTTTTCCCCAGGAGTTTCTTCATCTTCTTCCTCTCCTTCCCTTTCTCACTACCCTTCCCCTTCACATTCAATTATGGACCGAACTCTCGACATATCCGAACCAATCATCACGAAATGGAACCCCGACAACACCACCTTCGCTCGAGTCACCTCTCTCTTCTACGAAAACCGCAGTGAGGCCATGGATTTTCTCAAAATAGTGAAAAACTTACAGAAGGCCATGCATTTTCTAGTAATCGAAGATTCGAGCTCCGAGAAAATGATCCGGGCTCAAAACCTAATGGAAACCGCAATGAAAAGACTTCAGAAGGAGTTTTACCAGATCCTGTCCATGAATCGGGCTCAACTAGACCCGGAGTCCGTATCCACACGGTCGTCTAGGACCTCAACCGGATCCAGCACTTCCGAATTCGATTACGATGAAGATGACAACAAATCAGGCGTCGTGCCAGACGAGTCGGTTTCCGAAAACGACGACGTGTTGAGTGTTGCCATGGAGGATTTGCGATTGATTGCAGATTGTATGATTTCGTCAGGTTACGCTAATGAGTGTTTGAAAATTTACAAAATTATTCGTAAATCGATTGTGGACGAAGGTATATACAGACTCGGAGTTGAGAAATTTACTTCTTCTCAAATTCATAAAATGGATTGGGAAGCGTTGGAGTTTAGGATTACGAATTGGATTAATGCGGTGAGAACCGCAGTGAAAACTCTGTTTGATGGAGAGAGAATTCTCTGCGATTATGTTTTCGCGACTTCTGATAACATCACAGAGTCGTGTTTTGCTGAAATAACAAAAGAAGGAGCGTTGATTCTGTTTGGCTTCCCAGAGAAAGTAGCAAAAATTACCAAAAAGTCCCCGGAGAAAGTTTTCCGAGCGCTTGACATGTACACCGCAATCTCTGAACACTGGCCGGATATTGACTCCATTTTCTCCTCCGAGTCAACGGTCAACATCAAATCTCAGGCCGTGACGTCACTCATTAAGCTCGGAGAATTTGTACGCGCCGCCCTAAACGACTTCGAATCGGTGATTCTCAAGGATTCCTCAATATCTGTGGTCGCCGGCGGCGGAATTCATTACCTGACTAAGGATGTCATGAAATATCTGTCGCTTCTCGCCGATTACAGTAACGTTTTGTCGGACATTTTGGCAGATTCGCCTCCTTCTGGGAAGAAGTCCTTGCCGGAATCATACTTCGGATTCTCCGATTCCGACGACTCTCCGGCGCATCCGTTGTCCCAAAAAATGGTGTGGCTGATTTTAGTTCTTCTCTGCAAACTCGACGCCAAGGCGAAGCTTTATAATGATTTATCTCTAGCTAATCTTTTTCTCGCCAACAATCTTCAATACGTCGTCGTAAAGGTGCAAACCTCTAATCTGAAATACATCCTCGGCGATGAGTGGCTGATGAAGCACGATAATAAGGTGAAACAGTTTGCGTCCAACTATGAGCGGTTAGGATGGAGCCACGTCATCGCCACTCTCCCCTCAAATCCAACGGCTGTTGATACTCCTGAAAAAGTCAAGGAGATTTTCAAGAAATTTAACACTACCTTCGACCAGGCGTACAGGAAGCAGTCTGTGTTTATCGTACCGGATAACAAGCTCCGAGATGTTATAAAGATTTCAATTGCGAAAAAGATATTTAGCTTATATCGCGAGTTTTACAATGCACACCGGCGGAAGGTGGAAAGAGGGAGATATTCAAGGTCAGTGGTCAGATATGCCCCTGAAGATGTGGGCCATCATTTGTCGGATCTGTTTTTTGGGAATTTTGAGATGGGGAGTTATTTGTCAATTGAGTCGGCTACTTCCGTTTCTCCTTCTCCATCCCGTTCTCTTTCTCCATCTCCTTACCGGGTATCTATACCGGCTACTTCCATTTCACCTTCCCCTTCCCCATCTCCTTCGAGGCCATCCATATCTCGTTGAGAGAGACTGCAAAGTAGCGGACTCAGGTTCGAATCCCTGTTAGGAGAGACTTCTACTTTATATGTCCGACGCGCCTTAAAAGAAATTAAACCTTGAAAAACCAAAAAAAAAAAATCAATTTTATAATTGATAATCTTATAGATGAGTACAGAAATTTGATTTCTCAATAGCAAATCATATTATTATTATTTCTTTTGCTTCACTAATATAGGTTAATCTTTAAATGACTCATAATATTGAATATTTTATACTTGGTATAATGTTATTAATACATGTAATATTACATAATATTATCATATTCTTGTTGAAATTAATTAAATAAATGGTTTATTGTATCTTTTTGAAATTTAATGAGATTGAACGGTCAACCGTAGTAAGGAACAAAAATTGTGAAAAGAATGAATAATATATAAAGATTATTAAGAACAAGGATTGTATTACTATTGTTATGTTGATTGAATCAATTTTTTTTTCTTCTAAAAGATTTAATCCATTTTGATGCGGGTTAGACATATTAAGTGAGTATTTCTCCCAACGGAAATTCAAACTTGAATCCACTAATTTGTAATGATAAGGCTCTTCCACCATATCAATCAAATATTGTATCCATATGATGACCCTTATTCTAAACTTTTAATAATGTTATTATATGAATTTGCATGGAAGAAGTCGTTCAATAATTATTATTTTTCAAAGTTGATTAGTATGTACAAATCAAGTTGGGAAATGTATTTTTCGACTCAAGTCAATTGCTTTGTTTGGACCCAAATTATTGAGTAATCATGTGTTATTTTTAAAGTTTAAGCTTTGATTGGCTGGGTTTCGCTTCGGTCTTGCGAAATTGAGTCAAAAATCTTTCAAATGAAATTTAACAAACTCATGAAATTCATCATAAATTTATTCAGAAATTCATATTCAAACTCTTGAAACTCTAAAATATTGATTTGACACATACCACTTATTTTCTCCTTCAAACTCTATCTAAAATACATATTAATTTGACACCTACCACCTAATTTTTTCCCAATCCCAATTCAAATGGAGTTTCAGTTTTTTCAATATCACAAAGGCTAGCGATATTGCCAGAGCAAGGATTGTTGCTGCCAGAGCAATTTTTTTTCATTTCCTAATTTGCCCCTTCTAGTCAAAAGTAATAAAAATTCACTCTTTTCAGTTCCTAAAATATCCCTTATTAATCATTAACAACTCACTCTCTTCTCTCTCCTATTAAAATATCATTAACTACTTTTTCTTTTCCCAAGAAATCTTCAAACATGAAAATAATATGAATTTTCATTTTATAGAATTTAATTTGTTGGGGGAGGTCATGAACATAGATTACAAATTTATAGTTTCGTTTTAATTAAAGTTTAATTTAAATATTATTAAAAAATTATAAAACTTTATATAGAAATAAATATTCATTAAGCAACATATTAATTTTCACTTTCGCAGTATAATTATATTTTTATTATCTAACTTGCTAATTAATTTTTAGGAACAATTTATATAAAATAATCTGTTACCTTAGTTTTTTTCTTTTTTCTTTTTTCAAAAAAAATTATTCTTACCTTAGTTGGTCGTATTCAAATTCTTTCCATAGAAAATATTATTTAATCACTTAATAACCTGATTTCAGAAATCATATTGAAAATTGTTTCATCCATATTAATATATTAATATTAATTCACGTGATCGGGTTATGCATAAATATGTGAACATGAATGAAATATTATGACATATTTTATTAAACTGATATAAAAATATTACTAATATTGCTTACTTGTTAGATAATGAAAATAGAATTTTATATAAATTGTTCCTAGAAATTATTTAGCAAGTTAGGTAATAAAAATATTATTATATTATGAAAGTGAAAATTAATCTGTTGCTTAATGAATATTTATGTTTCATTGAAAATATATTATTGTGATGTTTCTATATAAAGTTTTTTAATTTTTTTTAATAATATTCAAATTAAACTTTAATTAAAACGAAATTATAAATTTGTAATATATGTTCATGACCTCCCCAATAGATTAAACTTTATAAAATGAAAATTCAACTTAAATTATTTTCATGTTTGAAGATTTCTTGGGAAAAGAAAAAGTGGTTAATTATATTTTAATAGGAGAGAGAAGAGAGTGAGTTGTTAATGATTAATGAGGGGTATTTTAGGAACTGAAAAGTATGGATTTTTATGACTTTTGACTAGAAGGGGCAAATTAGGAAATGAAAAAAAATTGCTCTGGCAGCAACAATCCTTGCTCTGGCAATATCGCTAGCCTATCACAAAACCCAACATAAAAAACCTAACAAAATAATGTTTCAATAAAACAACCCAAACCATTTTTATAAAATCGAGACCCATGAAATCGAACCAAAACTCTTCCAAATAGGCCCTGAGACTTTTACATAGCTAAACAAATAAAACATGTAATGTAAGCATTCAATAATTAGCATGCAATCTTTCTTGTTCAGTCAGGTCTTGCAAGTATTTCCAAGTGGGATATGGTAGATTAATCGCATGCATTTATGTTATTTTCATAATACTCGTTTTCTTAAGGTCCCATACAGATTAAGACATTTTGGCTCCTTATGAATTCGTATTATCCCATGTCTCAGCTCCCTGAAATTAGGTTAGTATTTAGTTTCATATAATGTCTAGTAAACATGAAACTTATTTTAATAGATATTAATAAAAATTATTGATTTATATTTATCACCTACTCTTTTTCAGAAATCTCAACATACAATTCAATTTAAATCATGTTCCGAAATTAAAAATCACAAACTTAGTATATATCCATCTGAACCTAATTCAAATGTTGTCTTGTAAGTCACCAAAGTAATATTTTAAAATCAAAATTAAATGAATAAATCCCTCCAGCGTTCATAAATATAAATTGGAAATGAACTTATTTTTAGATAGCGTGATAAGAAATTAAAGGTTTTAGTATTATTAAATTATAAATTTGCGGTTGAACCTCAAAGAGAAGGTTCTAGTGGTCATATCAAACGATGTTCTGAAAAATCTATTCCGTTGAAAAGGAATACGATGATTATGGTATCACGTTTCTTCACCTACTATGTAATTGCTAAGTTGAAATCGGACAAAAAATAGTTCAAAATATTCCTTACTATTCAATTTTATTGGGAAAAGAAAGGAACGCTATAAATGGGAAAGGGACTTAGAAGATAGCTTGATATGAAACGAGAGTTCTAGTATTATTAATTGTAATTTTGGAGTATTCTAAGAAGAAAATTGGAATTTTCGAGTTGAATAAAAGGGGAAAGTTTAAGATACTCTCATGTGTTATGTTAAACCTATAAGAAAAGACCCTGTAAATTTTTATTGCGCCAAACTTTTTTGTATTTTTAAAAACCTTACAAAAAAATTCAATTTATAAAAAAAATTATAGGTCGTTCTGAATCGACATATTTCAATAAATAATTCAAAAAATATTTCACGTGAAGTTGTAGGGATTAACTTGAAGTATTTTAAAAATGGTTTCTTGAAATATGTCGATCCAAACGACCACATTTTACAAATTGAATTTTTTTGCATGATTTTTAAAAATATAAAAAAATTTGGTGCAATAAAAAATTTACAAGGTAATTTTTTTTAAATTTAACATAACACAAGAAAATATTTTGTATTTATTCTCAATAAAATGAAATTTTGCTGGGGCTGACCTCTAGAAGGTTCTAGTTATGGACATATGTCACATACCATTGAAAACGGCGTTTGCGAAAAAGTGCCATGTGAACTTTTGTCTTCTTTCACATATAAAATTGCTAAAAGTCAAATAACGGTGGCAAAAAAGCAAAAGTAGTCCTTTAACTTTGGCAGAGGCATAACTTATATTTTCAGCAAGTAATTTACATACTTTATATTTTAAGTTGTCGCAATTTTAGTCCTATTATCCGTAATTTTATTATTAAATTCATCGGAATTAATATTAGTGCCCCTAAATTACCACATAAACAAACTAATTGAGATATTATAAGAGGGACGTAAGTGTAACACATATTATCTAAGAGGAATTAAAGTGTAACACTTATTATCTGAAATAGACGAAAGGGTAACACTTTATCTACTAGAGACATTAGTGTAACATATATTATCTAAGAATGACGAAAACATAACACTTTATATATGAGGGATGAAAACTTAACCAACTTTAAATTAATCTGATGGACCGTTAATGTCATTTAACCATATTTTAATGTAATTTTGTGCGAGAATAGACTAGTAATTAGCAGGTAGGGAAATAAATGAACCATCAAATTACCACCACGTGTCAACCAGAGGGACATAACCATCAAATTTGTTAGTTTGCTTAGCAATTTATGAACACCTTTCGGTGAATTTAGGACTAAAATAACATATAAGTGGACTAAAATTGCGGCAACTTTAAATATAAAGGATACAAATTGCTTACCAAAACTACAAACATACCATTTATGCATTCCTACCAAACTTAAAGGACTAAGGTGGTGTTTTTAATTGATTCTACTTTTACTTAACTTGAAGAATTTATAAAAAAAGTTAGAAGTACGTAGTGTATAATAGAAAGATAGTAGTGTTTGCATAACAAGAGAAAAAATGGGTAATAGCAAAAAAAATAGTGTTTGCTAAATAAGCTGCCAAATGGGCTTTTTCTGTCTTTTGTAGATCTAATATCCATATTGCCCTTTTCTTTATTTCTTTTTATTTCAATGTTGCTGAAATGTGTCAGACCATAATATTTATGGGTAAAAAGTCAAGAATCAGCTTTTAAATCATTACCAAAATGATATCACAAGAAAAGCATGTTTTGGTGTACTTTCAGCTTGTTTTTAGAAAAGCATAATCATAATTTTGTTTTGCAAACATATTTAAATTGCTTTTTTAATTCCAGAAGTCAAGAATCACTTTATTAAGTGGTTGAAAACACCACCTAATTTTTTTTTCCAATAACGGTTGTTTACATCTGCTACACACATTCGACCAAATTTCGTTCTCAATTCCTTTTATCTTCATTTGTATACATCTCAAATTGCAAAATCTATTGCCATTTTGGTGCATCTCGACAGTTAAATTATACTATATCAAAGAGTAGTTATTATTAATTCAGTTGTTCATACTTCAATATCATTATTAATTTGATTTATTAGACACGAAAATATATTCACAATTTCTTTAGGTTTAAGAAAGTATTTTCACGTATTTTAGATTTATGACTTTTTTTTTTTTTTTTTTTTTTTTTTGAGAAAACCCGAAGGTAGATATCATAAATGATCAAGAATCAGCAGAACTAAGTTCGCAAATATAGCCTGGCAGAACACTATTACCCGACGAGATCGAGAATGCTAACTTAGCTAGAGCATGAGCTACATAATTACTCTCCCTAAACACATGGGAGCAAGAGAAAGAATATAAGTTATTCGCTAAAGCTCTAATAACAAAAAATAAATGGCCCAAGGGATGAAATTTTGTGTTAACAGAGTGACTCATAATACCATTCACCACAGACTTACAGTCACACTCCAATTCAATATGTAACCATCCTTTTGATATGCCGAACTCCAACCCTCGTTTCACAGCCATCGCTTCTGCTGCTTCCGGATCAAGACATAACTCATATTTTTTGGAGCACCAATCAATACAAGTACCAGCTTGATCACGGACAATAATGCCAACACCATAGCTCCCAGAACTATCATTACATGCTGCATCAACATTAATTTTAACATGACCGTTCGACGGGGGCTTCCAATTCATGTTCCGCGGGCAACTATTAAGATCCGTGGAGTTGCGAGCTAAAGAATCCTTAAATCTGGAGTAGAAATGCCGAGAGGATGACACCAAATCGCCCGGAGAGATATCCACATTTTCCCATAGCAGTTTATTCCGCCCAAACCAAATCCACCAAGCTAGAGTGATAGCAAATCCGAAGTCAAGCGAGTTCAGGCGTGAAGAAATATGGGAAATCCAGTCTATTACCTCAGGAGAACCATGGGAATAGGATGCAAGAGGAATATTAGAGAGTGCCCAACATTGCCTCGCAAAAGAACAAAGGAGCAGACAATGCATCACGGTTTCGTCAGCAGCTCCACAACGGAAACAAGTCCCATCACTAGTGATCGTCTTGCGCTTCAAAGCTGAGCGGACGGGCAGCGAACCAATGCAACAAGACCAAAGGAAATGTTTGACTTTAGGAGGAGCTTTGGTAGCCCAAATGCGGTTCCAAATCGGGTTGGCTGTGGAGCTGGAGCTGGCCGACTTGGACGAAACATCAAGCTCTTTCCTGAATCGATGCAACTTGTAGGCTGATTTGACTGTGAACAATCCAGATTTCTCAAAGTGCCATATAATTTGATCAGGACAATCGATGCTGCTGAGAGGAATAGAGAAGATAAGTTGTGCATCTTGGTTCACGAACAGTTCCTCAATTAACTCCCGCCTCCAAGATCGTAATGATTGATTCATGAGAAGACTAACTTTGGCATTTTCCGGAAGCAGCCGAGGTGGAGTGATAATTTTGAAAGAATTATCCCGTGGAAGCCAATTAGAATCCCAAATGAAAATGTCATCACCGTTTCCGACTCTCCACCGTATACCTGCCTCAACTAGCTTTTTTGATTCCCAAATGCTCCTCCAAGTAAGAGATGGAGCAGAACATAGCTTAGCATTTAAGAAATCCGTGTGAGGGAAATACCGAACTTTAAGAATACGGCTTAAAAGAGTGTCGGGTGAAGTCAAGATCCGCCATGCTTGTTTAGCCAGAAGAGCCATATTAAACGAGTTCAAATCCCTAAATCCCAGTCCACCATCTCTCTTACTTCGGCATAAAGAGTCCCAACTTTTCCAATGAATTTTTCGTTGATTCTTGTCATCCCACCAAAAGTTAGAGATCATTGATTCAATCTCTCTAATAAGATAATCAGGCAGCTTGAAACAACTCATAAGGTATGACGGGATAGCTTGAATAATAGCTTTAATTAATATTTCCTTACCGGCTTTGGAAAGCCTCCGGGTGCGAAGGCTTTGAAGTCTGTTCCAAACACGCTCCCTAATATAATCGAACACCTCTCTCTTGGATTTTCCTATAGATAATGGCAGTCCAAGGTATCTTTCGTGCTTATCTTCTCTTCTTATAGGAAACGCCCGCAAAATCTGATCAATAAGTGATTCCTCCGTGTTTTTGGTGAACGCGACACTAGACTTGTCAAGATTGATATTTTGTCCCGAAGCCACTCCATAAGCGTGTAAAAGATTGTTGATACGCATGGCAGCCTCCTCCGAGGCCTGACAAAGGATAAGTGTGTCATCAGCAAATAATAAATGAGAAACTTTGGGTGCTCCCCTGCAAATAGAGACACCTTCCAAGTGTCCTCTACTTTCCTCCTGACAAATAAGAGAACTCAGAGATTCTGCACAGAAGAGAAAGAGGTAAGGGGAAAGGGGGTCCCCTTGGCGGATACCCCTTTTCGGACACAAAGAACCGAAATGCGCACCATTCAAAACAAAAGAGTAAGAAACAGAGGTAACACAAGTCATAATGCGGTCAACAAAAAGGGAATCGAAGCCTAAACGGATCATTACTGCTCTGAGAAACTCCCACTCAACTCTATCATAGGCTTTACTAAGATCCAGCTTAATGGCCATTTGACCTACCTTATTCTTAGTCTGTTTTTTCATGTAATGGTTTATTTCAAAGGCTACGAGGACGTTGTCAGTAATTTGCCTGCCAGGGACAAAAGCGGATTGAGACTCAGAAATGACAGAATTCATGATAGGTTTCATCCGGTTGGCCAAGGTTTTAGAAGCAATTTTGTACACAACATTACACAGACTAATAGGTCTAAAGTGAGTCATATACTCGGGATTAGGGCATTTAGGTATAAGAACTATATTAGTAAGGTTACAAGAAGCATCAAATACACCATCATTCAGAAAGTCCAATACCCACTTAGTAACATCACAGCCAACAATAGGCCAAAATTTTTGGAAAAAAAGGGGGGGAAAGCCATCAGGGCCAGGGGATTTAAGGGGGTACATGGAATAAAGGGATTGGTATACCTCTTCTGCAGTGTACGGCTAAAGTAGGTAGAGATTATCATCCGAGCTCACCTTAGGCCTCATAGCTCCCAAAACCAGGTTAATCTCTTCCTTTGACGGTTGGCTAGAAGTGAAAATATTACTGAAATAGTCAACAATAACCCCTTCTATGTCTTTTACTTTTCTGCACCAAGTTCCATCCTCCTTTCTAATCCCCGAAATCTGATTTTTTTCTCTTCTTCCCGAAGCACGGCTATGGAAGTATCGTGTATTGCGGTCTCCCTCCCTCATCCAGTGTGCCTTTGCCCTTTGTTGCCACATTTTTTCCTCTTTGTCCAAGAGATCTTCGAGTTTTGAATAAAGTTCTTTCTCTTCGGCTTTTGTAAAGGCAGAGATAATCCCCGTACTCAAAGTATGAATTCTTTTTCGAATTTTAGCCACTTTCCTTTGTACTCCCCCAAATGATACTCTACTCCACGTTTCCAGCCCTTTCCTACACAAATCCAATTTATTCCAGATATTGCTGCCAGAATTGGTAATGTCCGAATCCCATGAGTTTTTTACCACGTTCGGACAATCAGATTCCTCAAGCCACATAGATTCAAATTTGAAGCCTCTTCTCGTGCAGATTGGATTCTCCATTTCCTTGTCTCGGACCCTCAAAAGGATAGGACAGTGGTCCGAGCCTCCAAAACTAAGATGTTCAACACAGCTGAATGGAAACAAATCTTTCCACGAATCTGAAACACAAGCTCTATCTAACCTAACTCTAACAGTGCGAGGGGAATTCCAATTATTGGACCAAGTAAACCGGTGACCCGTAAAACCTAAATCAGAGAGACCCGAGTCAAATAAAGCTTCCCTAAAATCTCTAAGCTGATAGCCTGGAGTACAACAGGCGCTATCTTTTTCAGAATGATATAAGTGAGCATTAAAATCACCAATGCAAACCCACGGCTTCGAACTTCTTGTATCCAGCAAGCGTAAAAGGTCCCATGACTTGTACCTATAAGTCGAGTCTGGTTCGCCGTAAAAACCTGTAAAACGCCATCCTGAAGGATTATTATGATCATAAACAAGGAGATCCATATGATTAATTGAAAAGCTTTGTAGGTCGACTTGTATATCTTTCCTCCATAAAACCGCTAAGCCCCCTGAACGACCTCTGGGTTCCACACAAACACCATGTAAATCAAATTGTACTTTTAGACGATCGATCTTCCTATCCTTAGCTCTAGTTTCAGATAGGAAGATAATTTGGGGGTTGTGATCCCGAATATGATATCCGAGATACCGAACTGCCGAGGAACCCCCCCAAACCCCGGCAGTTCCAAGCTAGGCAATTCATGGCGCTAGGCGGGGCTGCCCGGCAGCCTCCGCCTTTATACTGTATTTCTGGATTTTTTTTAAAGGACTGCGCCCCTTTACTTGTTCCGCAATAATCTGACAATCCGAATCAAGATCAAGAAGGGTAGTCGAATTCTCAGCTAACTCATGGAGTTTTCTTTTACCGTTAGTCGAATTAAGCTGACTGGTGGCGGTGGTTTTAGGAGCGATTTGGTTCAGGTTATTTAGGGGTTTTCGTTTGGCAAGGGAGGAGGATGGTTTCTTGTTTTCCTTACCAGGGGCCCTCTTAGCGCTGACTAAGTTGAAAGATGACTTCTTGAGTGGGTTGTCGGGTTCCATCTTGATGGGGACGTGATAGAGGTTTTTAGGAGGAGGGATGTTTGAGTTATTTTGTGAATTGGGTTTAGGGTTTAATTCAGCTGGGAGATTCAGTGGTTTAGGTGGACTTTGATTAGGAATTGGGAGGGCATAATTTCCAGCACTCTTGGTAGGATTTTTGGGGTTGATGTTGAGGGAGCCATTGTTAATGGTGTCGGAGCTTGGGGTGGAGTTAAAACACGGGTTGGGTTGGTTCACAAGGTTGTTCTCTTTCTTCTTTTTGTTCGGGTCGGGTTCAGTGGCGAATTTATTCATAAACCCATGTTCAGATTTGGTAGCAGAGTTAAGTTGGGCATTGGGCTGTTTATTGCACTGTTGGAAAAGGAGTTCAGTTGGGATAAGTGGGTCTAGTCCAGCTAAGGGATTTGTGCTTGAATTAAATATGTTAGAGTTGGGCCACTTGAAAGGGTAGTGGGACGGGTCAATTGGAAGTTGGACATTAGAGTTGGTTGTTGAGATAAATTGGGTCAAGTTAGGTGGGTTTAGGGGAGTCAACGGATACTGTTTTGGGTTAGTGGGTACAATTTTATTAATCATGGTAGATGGGGGACCAATTACAGGACTAAGAGAGGAGATTTGCTTGCCTTTATTGTGGGAATAAGTTTCGGCTTCCAGCTTGGATATTTGATCTCTTGATACGCTTGATTCCCCCAAAACCGAAACTTGATACGTTTTACCAAAAATATCGGGATTCTCTTGATCCTTACCCAAATTAGTCTGATATGCCGGAATTCTATTCTCCGAATCTATAGGTGCCGAAATTTGGTTCTCCATGGAGGAGTTTACCGGAATTTTGTGATTGACCTCCGGCGAAAAAATTCCAATTCCCTTAACTGAGTTGTCGGTCGGCCTTAAGTTAATCTTACCTCTCTTATCCACGTATGTACCAGCCATAGATTGCCAACTTGGAGATGGGTTCGGGTTCCCATTTGTTATAATTCTGAGCCATTTTCCGTATGGTAGATCTTCAGGCGCAGGTTCCGAATCGCTCTCGTACCTTTTATTGCATGTTACCGACATATGATCTAATTTTCCACAATGATAACAAAAATTAGGCAGTCTTTCATAGCTAAACGAAACTACTATCATATCACCTCTTTCACTTTTGATTCTCATAAATCTTGGTATCGGTTTTGTGATATCAATACCAACTCTTACTCGAACACTTTCGCCAATTAATGGGGACTTAGGATCAGCCTGTAAGCCCTGAAATTTACCGAGTTTGTTGCAAATCAACTCCACCATGGTTTTGTTTGATCTGTTCAAAGGCAGCCCCTTGATATGAACATAAAAGTCACAAAAATCTAAGTTAGTTTCCATCGGGTTTTCTTCCGGCTTAATGAAATTTAGAACAATGAGTTTTTTCTCAAAAGACCAGGGACCCCCGTATAAGGCCCTCTTCCAATCGATCTTATGAAAAAAAGAGAAGATGAATCTGCCATCACCGATTTGCTTAACATCTAACCCTTTCCCTGGACTCCAGGCTTTAACGAGAATAGCCTTCAAACTCTCAATATTCACCGAGCGATTACCAAGGATTTTACCAACTAAGAGTAGATCTGTTTGAGAATTACTATTATCCCAATCTTCACCCGAAATCTCGATCCCCTCCTCTATGTCAGTAATATTCAACTTTGAGCCTAAGTCAAAATCTGAAGTCTCCATGAGAGTAGGTGCGATGAGGACTAGATGATCTCGAGGATAATCAATACCAGCAACAGACGAGGCCCTGCAAGAGCACACAAACAAACGACAGGCCAAAAAAAGAGAAAAAGGGGAAAGGGGGGAGAGTGAAAAAAACCAAACACAAAAGACAAACTAAGGGAAGGCGGGGAACATAGTAAAGACAAGATAATCGGAGTAAAGAGCCAGAGCAGTCATGATGAACCCAATCAAATAGTTGAATACGAGCACTCTCCACAAGGAAGAGAGGAAAAAACTCTTCATAAGGAAGAGAGGAAAAAACCATACGACATTGAGAAAAACTTTAGATTTATGACTTTTATACCAGAACTTAAACAAAGATCTTATTAACATATTTTTCTAATATACGTAATCAAAGAAATCTAAAACAAGAAGACAAATTTCTAAAACCTCTTTAAGAAAATTCTTTGCCGACAATTTCATAAAATCAGATTCTCATAAGAGTAAGACCACTTGTTTAAAGGATAAATTATGCAACCCATCTTTTCAGCTTAATGCTAAACTTTCTTAATTTTTTTTACATCACAATCATCCCCGTTTTAAGTCGTGCTCGAACCATATCCGATATTATTATAAATCATAACATGGAATTTTTAGAAATATTAATTATCTCGTCATGCTAAATCGTAATCATCCTACGTGTATATATATACAATGCTTAGCTTACAAGTCCTTGTGCAATTTCCAGGTTATGAAGATTTGATATCATCAACTAGCTAGGCTAGCTAGTTGTATTTTGTTTTGTTAGTAAACAGAGTCAAGTCATGAAAGAAAAACTACGCTAAAGTGAAGCCTTTTACCAAGTCATTTTCCAGTCCACACAAGATTCTAAAATCAGAATCAATGAAAATTATTGTAGCATTTGGAAATTATACTCATGTACCAGACTCCACCTAGTTTACTTTATAATTAGTCAAGTCGTCAAGAACACACAAGATGCTAAAATCTTCTAGACTGGGCTAATCAAGAATGCTCCATTCCCCTCTGTAATGAGAGAAATTATTTAGTGCAATCGTTGCACCACGTCATTAAGTACACGTGGTGCAGCCTACCAATACATGTGGGACATGTGGAGTGATTAATCCACATCATCCCATATTTTGATCATGTTTCAAAAAAATAGGATTTCAAAAAATTGTGTTCACATTACCAAAACATGGGTGACATGTCCCAAGTGTATTGGTGGGTTGCACCATGTGTACTTGATGACGTGGTGCAGCGGTTACACTAAATAATTTCTCATGATATGTATAATGTTCAATTTACTTCCCTGTAATTTGAAAAATAGCGTTCTACCTCCCTATCATCTTATAAAAGTTTCACACTGCCTCTCTTATATTTTTTAACTTAAAAAATATATGAATTGACAAGGCTACCGCACTTACATGTTGCACTTTACCCCATGTGTTCTGATAAATATGACACTTTACTCCTGTGTTATGAAAAATATTGCACTTCACTCCCCTATGTTACAAAAACATATCTCATGTCACTTTCAATTTCGATGAGTGAATTGCACTCCGATTAAGGAGGTAAATTGTTCCTTAAAAAAATTACAAGAGATAAAGTGCTATTTTTCAAATGACAGGAGATAAATTGAACATTATGAATATCACATGGGTTAAATTGGCATTAGCTCCAAATAATAGTAATGTCTCTCAAGTCTCAACCTCAATCAATAACACATGAAGAGAATGTTTCAATCTGATCAATACACTGTATAAGTATGCTGTATATATGTATTACATTGTGTTAAATACTAGCATTAGGATGTGCCATTTCTGTATATATATATACAATAAAACTATTACATTGGTAGATCAGCTGGTCGTGGGATATTCTGCCATCCAGTGCAGTGATGAAGAAAGTGTTTGAGGTCGTCGCTCGGTGCTTCCACTGTCCAAGTCTCGTAGTAATCAATGGGATTAAACACACAATACTCACTCGGTAAGGGCATTAATCCAGCCTCGGTTCCGGTAACAAATAAATCACCTTCCGATTTAACATAGCCCGTGCATTCCTCGGCCCTATCAGCTGCCTATTGAAACATATGGCAAACAATAAATTAACACTATTCTGTGAAGATTGCATTTTTAGTCCCACAGGACTGAACCTTCCCACACTTCACAAAAATTGCAGCATTGGTCCAATTGTTAAATATGTCTTGCACTTTGGTCTAAAAATGTTCAAGTGCAATCTAATTCATATTTTGAGCTAAAAATAAAAATACCCAATGTGTTTTGCCTGATTTGCAAAGAAAACCTCTGTGTTGTCTTAATTAGCAAAACCCAAGTCGATAGGGAGTTTATTGTCAAAGTGAAAAGGGTGTTGTTGCTGATTTTCAAAGTTAACAGAGGGATAATTGATAATTTTTAGGATGATAGGGGTGTTTCCGTATTTTTTGGTGGGGGTATAATTGTCATTTTACCTGCAAAATATGTACTCCGTCTTGGGAGGTTTTTTCTGCTAATAAAAAAATAACATTGGAGGGGGGGGGGAGGGTTAATGATAAAAGTAACACAGGAGGGTTTCTGATAATTAGGCAAAGCATAGGGGTATTTTTGCATTTCAGTCTAAATATTTTCCATGGACATCAATATATGAGCTTTCCAAAACAGAGTTTTTCGAGTTCTGGTAATTGTATGGTAATAACGACACATGAACCATAAAACTGTTTATGGAAACACTTAACTGTATGAGAAATGCAAACTTTAAGAATCATACGAATTACAGACCAGAACGCATTCATACCTTTTCAGTGTAATATTTGAAGGCCACTTTCTTTTGTCCAGCTTCATATATGTTGCATTGTGAGTATATCTATATGAGGAAAAAAAATTATGAACACTTATAATATTTCATCATAAAAAGTATAAATTCGAACCCATTCATACCTGTGACTCCACACTGGCACAAACAGCATAAATTGCCCAATCTCTAGTGTAATTATTGTACAAATGTACTCTCCCAAATCGAACACGTGGATGCCTCTGTCGAGTCCCATCGAAGAAACAATGGTGAATGGTAACACGCATGCACCTATCACTCGTGTTGGAAGCATCTCCCCCAATTAGCATGGTCTTGTTGTGATTTGCAAAGTGACACCTGATGGATTTCAACGAGTCAAATGACAAGAAAAATAAAATCTCAATTCATGCAAGAATATACTTTACGTAACAATTTACTCACTGAAATTCAAGAATTAGAATGATGAGTCAGAAACTAACCGAGAAACGGTGATATATGTGCTCTCTCGCGTGATATCTATAAGACCATCATCATAATCACTGAGGCTACAACGATCGATCCAAATATGTTTAGATTTTGGTTTTATTTGAATTGCATCAACATCATTACCTCTACCTCCTTCGAATATTAAATTGCAAATGATCACATGTTCACATTCCTTCAACCTAAAACCTTTTCCGGTAATTTTAATACATTGACCACGCCCATCTATGGTCTTGTAAGAGGATAGACTTAAATGAGATTTGAGTTCAATGGTGCCCGAAACTTCAAATACGATCCATAAAGGTTCTTTCTTCCTGCATCCTGCACGCAAAGAACCTGGCCCATCGTCTAGAGAAACATAAAAGATCAAAGTTAATAAATTGTAAAGCATCAATCAATTATTAAACTTTTCAATCTCGAACACTATGCAAAATTGAGGTCGGGGTGGTTGTTGCATTATCATAACAAATAATCCTTTACACACACGAAGAACGTAAGTTAATCATCTAAAATAGGCTATCACGGATTCTTCACATGAGTATTTGGAAATTTCATTCGAAATTGGAACATCATATAAATAGGCCTCTCCAAGACATGTCACAAAAATGAAGTTTGATGCATGTTTCAGTTAGCTAAATATTATAAACTCTTCGAGAACTTATCAGAAACATTTCGTGGATACAAGGAAAACAAATTAGAAAAAATGAAAAGGTCTTAGCAAATCAAAGAGTTCAGAAACTATATCATATTTTCATTCCAATTGATTCAGAAACAAAACCATTCCATGTTTTCGACGGAAAGGTAAGCTTACATATTCCAACATTAAACACTAAACCCCTTTCCCCGCATAAAAATCTAAAAAAAAAAAAAAAAAAAACAGAAGAAAAAATGAAAAAGCAAGAATCTTTAAAATATTTTTAGTTACCATTAAGGGTTGTGACACAGTAAACGGCGCCAAGTAGGCCTCCGATGGAAAAACGACCGAAGCCCTCAGCTTGTCCGGCAAGAGACCGTAAGCTGGAATCCACGTGGCCGTATGGAAAACACAACCCCATTTTGGAAGAATTATTCTCAAATGGGTTTGAGATTTTCGGTGCTGAAAATGGATTATCAGGATTCGGGGCCCCGTATTTATATGGGGTAGAAAGGGGGGGCCGTGTCCGGGATCCAAGTAACGGCCATGGTGATTTCATATTTTGAATGGTTGTAATTAATGGAGTAGTACCTTGAAACTGAACTTTCTCTCATTAAATGATGATTCGGCTAAGGTAAAATTGCACGAAAAGTCCTAAACTAATTAGTGGTTTTGGATTTTCGTCCCATAATTTATCATTTTGTATGAATTTAGTCTCAATATTAAATTCTAATTTAATGGAAGTGATGGTTCAATCTTGTAATTAATTTGAGATGAATCATGTAATATTATATAATTATTCATATTAAAATTTATCACGTCATGACACGTAGGCCTTCATGTGGTAATTTAACGGCAAATGCGCAATTTTTATTTTATAATTAAAGGTGTGACGATATTTCAAAAATATATATTAAATTATGGGATGAAATTCGCCAAGTTGAATAATTTGGGACGAAAATCCAAAATCAATAATTAGTTTGGGACGATTTTTACATTTCGCCTTAAGCTAAATATCATTTTTCTTTATTTACTTTTAACAATTTTCTTTACGAAACCAGCCGATACTTTTAATTGGGCAAAATTCATACTTTAAACCTTGTAAAGTATATGGTCATCAGGTTTAGTCCCTTACCTTACATAATTTACCACATCAAGTCCTAAAGGCGCCCAATTATGTGCCCAAAAATGGAGGGAAATTTTAGCTCATCTAATTACTAAAAATCTAGCAAGTTTTCATTAAACCATAAGCAGAATGTTCAAGTTTTTCCCCCAATATTCTTCCATCTTATATAAGTTAATGTATTGAATTTTATAAATATGACTATAAATTATATATACATTTTCTTCCATCTCTCCTAATATGACTTTATTTAATTTCACAAATAAATAGTCCAATTAATTAATTAACTTCTTATTTAATTAAATTAGACTCTAAGTCATTTAATTAAATATTTCTAAAATTAATCAAATTCAATTTTAATAATTAACTTACAGATTAAATTCCAATTTAATTCATAATCTTGATCCAATCCAATTGGATCTCGCCATGCTCCAATTGGGTTGACCCACTGATCCTTTGTTTCCTTGTTTTCGCTTTATGTGTATTGTGTATACCCCCGTAGGTTCACCACATAATTGGTCGTGTGTTATAATTAAATTTCATTTAATTATGCAAATATTAAATACTATAAATCAATCGAACACTCTGTCGACTGATCATTACAAAATTAGCACCCCTCTGGTCACATGCCCGTGGAGCTCAATCTCTGGTGAATTAATTCAGTGAACCTTTTAAGCATTTACAATTACCATATACGACATGATCTCTCCATTAGTCGATCTCCCAGTCGAGACTTAAGGGCTTGAATTTTTCATCGATTCCCTATCCTCGTCTTGACCTTATGTACTCTGATCTCGAAACTATGCTATTTGACTTAATCTTTATGAGCTACTTTCATAAAGCCGTCAGATACCTCGGCCGAGGGTTTCACCAGAATATGTTTCTCCCAGAAATTCATAGGAGAATTTCATAACCTATCAAGTCGGGTCAGAGACCTTCTGGTAATCTCCAGTCGGTCGAAACTATCATCAAAGCACAGACGTTCTCGCACCAGATAAGCTCTATCACCTCAAATATTAGGGATCGTTCCTCGTATACTATTGCAAATAGGAATAACTTCGACCCAGCTATGCGACTACCGCTTCCATTGTGAGTTACTTCCTAATTGGAATATTCGGTGCACTTGCCTTCCCAGCAAGTCATCCACTTCTATGTATCGACTATTCAGTCATACGTGGACACCCCAACGTCCTCCAGTTCATCGGATTATACACATCAGTAAGAGTTGAACCGAATCCAATGATGGTCTTTCTCAAATGATTCTACGACTTTTGAATATGTTCTAGATCACATCCTTAGAGATCAGTCCACGGATTGTCCCATAGGCCCTGTGATCTAAGGACTTCTATCCTTATGCTTAAATAATTATTACATAAGATAAAATTGACCATTTATTAATAATGTGTATTTATTAATCTAAATTGAATAGTTCCTTATTTATTACAATAAATATCAGCTATACAGTTGGCTCGCCGGATACTATTACTATCAGTAACGGTGACAAAAGCTAGTAAAGAACTGATTTTGCTTCAGGGTTTGTAGATGAGCTTGGATTCAGAAAAGAAAAGAATGTTCTATATAGTAATAGTCGATACACTTGGCAAAGAATGCCGGACACTATGTCAATTTTGCAATTTTTTGCCAAGTGGGTTGGCATTTGTAGCTAGGTAGTTACACTTGTACATTGCAATATCATATATAAACCTCAAGTTTTTTCATCTCACATTCAATGTGGGATAAAAGCCAATTGCATTTCTTTCCTTCCATTTGAAGAGGTGATATTTGAGTGACAATTTATCATTCACCCGAACCCCGATTTGGACATACAATATACCGTTTAATCTACTCACGGAGTAGAATATAATTCCGCAAAGACCCGACACTTTTCTCAAAGTGGATCCCACTTAGAATATGTCCAAGTTACTCCATTAACTTACTAATTTTTTCCAACAAGAACAAAGTACTACACCAATATTTACGAGAGCAATTATCAAAGTGAAGCTAAAATTGAGAGTAAATTCTAGCAGCTTCATTAATTTTGTTATTTCATCAAATCTGATTGTAGGTTTATCCTAACACGATTAAGGCTCATTTGAGCTCAATTCATAGTATAAAAGACAGAATTTCAAGCTAAATAAGATTAACCAAGCTTAAGCATATAAAATGTGCAGATCAGTTGTAATCAGCATAATTCTTTTGACTGTTCAATTTCAAAAAGAATGGTAAATTTTCTAACAAAAAAAGAATGGTAAATTTTCATATTTAATACCATATAATATGGCACTTTGCAATATTGGTATCATTGGATACGTAAATATATATTTAGTACCACAATTTAAATTTTGGTTGCAATGTTCATACCACCGTCAAATAATTAAATGAAAATTGATGAAATCGGCCACGTACAGTATTAATTTCATCTTTCGGAGGAAAAATTACTAAGTGATAACGTGATAAAGTGAGGGAAACTTTATCATTTTCCTTAAAAAAGACAAGATAGCATGATAATTTTACCACCAAAAGTGAGGGGAACATGATTATTTTCCTTTCAAAAGGCAAGATAATTGTCACGTCCGCAAATTCGCCCTTTTTTTGTATTGACACTGATATGGACATTGCAACCAATATTTAAATTGTGGTATAAAATGTCCATCTACGTACATAGTGATACCAATGTTGCAAAATACCTTATTGTATGGTACCTAAAATGCAATTTTCCCAAAAAAAAAACACATGATGAGTTCTGCTAATAAAAGTAATATAGGGGTTTTTTTCAATTATACAAAGTATAAGGGATATTTTTACATTTAGCTAGTACAATAAAAAATCAAAACCAAGGTGGGAGGTTTATTATTTCAACTAATGGGTAATATTGGCAAAGTACATGGAAATTGCTCTGGAATGAGGGATATTGCTTTGGCTATATAAATATGGGTTGCTTTGCTTATTTATTTGAAGCTTGTTATCCTCCTACCTCTTTGTTTATTGATGAATACTTGTTATTTGACTTCATAAAAATTGTGTTTGTGGGACAGAGTGGAACAGAGAAATACATATTCAAATTGAAAGCAAGTCTTGACAGCTATTTTATTAGCCTATGATCAAATACTCATATTGTATTGTAGATTCAACTTTCAAGTAGCATTTGACTGATTTCAAATACTTGAGCTCGATCGATGGCAGCTTATGCAGCTCTACTTTCTCTCTCGCGGATTATTGATCAGATTCCGGATCCAGTTCTTCTCGACAAAGAAGCTATACAATCTCTCAAGGAAACGGTCAGTTTCTTGCAACATTTTCTCGAAAATTATTCCCAACGAAGAAGCAGTGAAATAGAAGATTTGGAGAGTCGAATCACTGATGCAGCTTATGCTGCAGAAGATATAATTGAGTGCTATGTGTTGAAAGAATCTGCTAGGAGATTCCCATCTTATGATATGTTCAAGATAACACTTGAGTCTTTATGGATAACACCTCCAGATAGGTATCGTGGCATATTTATGAACGCAATCGGAGATGCAGCAGTAGACATGCCTTATCCAGTCGACGAGATTGATTTGGTGGGTCAAATACCAGACTCAGCTTATGGGACAAAAGACATTATTGGGTCCACAAGTGGTGTGGCAAAGAGCTGCACAGCATTCTGTCGAGATATGCAGATTGCATTAGAAATCATGGATTCTATCAGTAAACAATCATTGATAATAAAAGAGAATCAAGGCATGAGAGCTGAGCCACCCAACAGTTATTCGCCTGCCGTTTCATCAAGATCTTCTTTACCAAGTGGCGGAAATAATACTATGGTGGGATTCGATCAGGCTTTGATTCGAATCTTGGATGATCTCACTGAACAACAATCTAATCGCCAAGTGATGACAATTGTGGGAATGGGTGGCATTGGTAAGACCACTCTTACTAAAAATGTTTATGAAAATCCATTTATTGTGCAACACTTTTACATTCGCGCCTGGGTCACAATATCTCATGAATATAGTGTCCAAAAAATTCTTCTGGTTCTTTTAAATGAAATAGGAGTTGTAAGTGATCAAAGTGAACATGTTACATTCAGGGATACTTTTAATAAAATGACTGATGATCAATTAGGAGAACAATTGTACAGACGTTTATCCGGCATGAGGTACCTAATTGTGATGGATGATATATGGTCTATTGAGGCTTGGGACAAAGTCAAAGTATTTCTCCCGGATAATAGTAATGGAAGTCGAGTCATTTTAACCACAAGGATGTCAAATCTGGCTGATCATTTTGGTTCTTGCAACACTATTGAAATCAATTTGCTAGATATGAAAAATAGTTGGAGTCTACTATGCAAAACGGTATTTGGTCATGAAAGATGTCCTCCTGAATTAGAGAATATTGGAATGACGATTGCTAAAAACTGCAGAGGACTACCTCTGTCACTTGTGGTAATTGGTGGACTCCTTTCAAGTTCCAATAAAACGCGTAAATATTGGGAATATGTTATGGAGAATGTGAACTCAATTGTAAATTCAAGCAATGATGAGCATGGCTTAAACATTTTACATATGAGTTATATTAACTTGCCTATTCATTTGAAACCATGTTTCCTCTACATGGCAAGTTTTCCAGAAGATTGTGAGATTGTGGTCTCCAGGCTCATTAGATTATTGGTTTCTGAGGGATTTCTAAAACCTATTCACGCTAAAAGCTTGGAAGAGGTTGCTGAACAATACTTAAAGGATCTTATTGACAGAAATCTTATCATGGTACATAAACGAGGTTCGAGTGGAAAAGTAAAAAGCTGCAAAATCCATGATCTCTTAAGAGATCTTTGCTTGAGGGAAGCTCAAAAAGATAACTTTCTCTGGGTCACGCGTGTTCCTAGAGATGCCAGTCCACCAGACATAGGAAGAATGCGCCGCTTCATTATTCATCATAAAAGCTGTTTCCCAGGACTCAATCATGCCTTGTCATCATCATCACTTTCTCGGTCCATCATTTGCGATTTTGAATCGATCACATTCTCGGACCATCATTTGCCTAATTGTAAAGCCAAGTTCCTACGGGTATTTGATGTGAATGCTGAATATTCTTTTGCAACAATTTCGCGGCAAGTAAACTTAAGGTACCTTGCAACCATGATAAATTGGTGTGTGGATCCAAGTGTTCCTTCTTCTTTAAATCTACTCACGAATCTACAAACCTTAGTTGTTGATGATATCGAAGGGAAGAAACTATTTTATCTACCATCTATAATCTGGGAAATGACACAACTTAGACATGTTAAGTTCAAGAATGTCTTTATGCCTGATCCTCCAAGTACCCTGCTTAAAAGGAATAAGATCCTGGTTCTTGAAAACCTACAGACACTTTCAATGTTGAAAAACTTCAGTTGCGACCAGAAGACGCTTGGAAGAATTCCAAATCTAAAGAAATTGGGAATTTCTTATGACTATGTCTCTAAAGATGTAGGAAGCACTTCAAATTTTCTGAACAACTTTATTCGTCCACATAAACTCAAATCACTTGAGAATCTTTGCCATCTAAAGAAGCTCGAATCACTTTCCTTGGCAAGTAACAAATTGTTCATGGGGAACCTTGCTTTCCCATGTTCACTCAAAAAGTTGATCTTGAAAGGATGCAGAATCCCTTGGAAAGACATGACTATGATCGGTTCATTGCCGAATCTTGAAGTCCTCAAATTACTTTACTATGCCACTGAAGGCTTAGTGTGGAGTTCAATTGAAGGGGAATTTTGTCGGTTGAAATACCTGATGATTGAGGTCTCTGATATTGTGCAGTGGACAGCAGACAACACGCATTTTCCAATGCTTGAGCACCTGGTTCTTAAGTTCATAGATTTGGAGGAGATTCCTTGGGGTATCGGAGAAATACAGACGCTTCAGTTAATCCAATTGGATTACTGCCCAATTTCTGCTGTTGAATCAGCAAAGTTAATACTAGAGGAACAAGAGAGCTACGGAAACGATGGCCTCAAAATTCAAGTTCGCCTCGTGAGAGCACAACAGATTTCGGCTTGCAAGAATTTTGAAGTTCGAGTTGACCATTAGTAGCAATAAATCATTCACTGATTGCATTTAAAGGTGATGGGAATAATTAAATCATACTATATACTCTATATATATATATATGTGTGTGTGTGTGTGTTGCCTCAGTTACTTGATTAATGACATTGGCTGTTTCATCATCTCTAAATTCTAACTTCAGTAAATAAAAAAAAAACTTTTATATAATGTTTGCTTATCTTAACACTTGTAGTAATAGTAGACAAAAAGATTAGCTTTAAGTTTGGATTTAACACATTCTCATGAACCAACGTCTTTGTAACAGCACATAATACGCGCTTTTCTGCTATTCTAACAAAAAAATAACTTTTTCGTATTTGCATTTTGCAGTATATACAGAGAAACAAGGTCTGGAGCTGCTTCTGCTGCAGTACTTAATCGCAAGACTTAACTTGCTTTGGATATTTGTGTCCTCGGTAATTCACATTTAGTCCTTAAAGTTTATTGTTATGGAAAGAATAGAATTATATCAATTCCCCAAGAAACTGTGGTTGTTCTAATCCATCCCCCAAGTCCTCAGTCGAAATCTACAAAGCTTGTCTATAAGTCCTCAGACTTGACTTTTCATTTATTTTTCTGAAACTTGAATGATCCTTTTGTTAATGCTATAATTCTCTGATTTTTGGTTGTCTTTATACAGCTCGAATCCAGAACCTTTGTTCGGTGAAAAGAATTTATGTAGCCCTTGAATTTGAGTAGCCATGTTATAGTTGATGTTACCCATATGTTAAAAAGTCATCTACGTAGCCATCTTTGTCTAGAGCAGAATGCCATATATATATATATATATATATATATATATATATATATATATATATATATATATATATTATAGAATGTTTTGTTTCAAGGGCAAGACTTCCATGGTTAGAAAGTAAAAGGAAGAAGGGTGTTGATTTGGAGGGATGATTGGGCGGTGCCCACCACACATCTGCTTTTGGAGGCTGGCAACGCGCCAGCCCCAATTCTTTTTTTTTTATTTTTTATTTTTTTGTTTTGTTAATTGTTTTTTATTTGTTATGCCCAGCCCATTTTTTTCTTTATATTTAAATATTTAAAAATACATTATTTTAATATCTTGACATTAATTTATTTTTATTACTTGTGCATTTTGTACTTTTATAACTTATAATATTATAATTTTATGTACAATGTTTATTAATTGTTATTATTATTTACTTCTATTATTATTAATTTTATTAAGTGAAAGTGAAAAAAATATGAGAATTAGAATTTTGTGGAATAAATGATAATAAAGTTATTTTATTATTTGTAATATTATAACTTTTATGTAATAAACTTAACATTAATTTATTAGAAATAATATTCTTATACCAGTGTTTTTAAAATCGAACCGGTACGTCACTGAACCTGAAGTCTTACTGGTTACTGGTTCGATCGGTTAGATCGGGTCAACCACTGGTCGATCGGTATAACCGGTGTGACTTTATTATTATGTCATATTTATATATATATTTTTAGATTATCTAAAATACAATTATAATTCAAGAAATTATCATTCTTTATCAATATAAATTTTTATTGTTTCATGCAAATAATCAAAATGTCTTTAATAATTAAGATCAATGTCAAAAATATAAATCTCGAGTATTCCTCAAATATACATACATTCAAAACAAGATAACAAAATTAAAAGTTCATCTCATTTTCAAAGTTTTGGCTTGTTCATTTGAGTTCTATTGTTGTAAGTTGATGTATGGTAATTGATTTGCATAATTTTATACACAAAATAATATTATTCACAATGATGAAAAAATGATTATGTACTTCTTTATGTAAAAGAAAATGTATTATTACATTGATTGTGAAAACACTAAAATAATGAATGTTATTCCAATTAAAGTATATAAATGTAATTCTATTAAATGTTAAACATGAGTTCAAATAAATAACAATAACAAAAAATCTCTAAATTAAAAAAAAAAAATTAAGTGAACCACTGGTTCACTGGTTTTACCGATTTTGGGGATGGTTTTACCGGTTCGAACTGGTTAATTAGGAGACTGATTTTTAGGGGTGAATCGGACCGGATTGAGAATCGGTTAGCGGTTGAACCGGGTCAACCGGCCGGTCCGATCCGGTTTTCAAAACACTGTCTTATACATATGTTGTGGTGGGGTGCGGATTGGTTGGGGTGATAATTTTTCAATATTTTAAGTATTATTTATTAAATTAATTTTTTTTCCATTTGTTTTATAAAAAAGAAAAAGGATAGTGAGTTGTAGGGGTGAACGTGGTCGAGTTTGGGAGGGTTTGCATGAAAAAATCAACCCGACCCAACAAGTGCGGGTTGTCAATTTTTTAAACCGCACCCGCATTGTTATTTTCATAAACTGCCCGGTTCGGGTGGAATGGGTGCGAGCAGGTGGCGGTCGGGTTGGACGGAAACAATGTCATAAAATCTTGACATCTAAATATAATCTTAAGTTCTCCAAATAACAAATAAAATGTGTCAAATATATTTACTGTCACATTTGAAATTAAATCCAAGATGCAAAAAGTATAAAATTAGAATATAATCAACGAATTCTTATTAATTAAATCAACGGTCTCCACCAAAAATAATATTACAAATCCCCACAAAAAAATTCATTACAAACCATCACTCACATGTTACAAACAATAACAAATTAGTAAAGTTTCTTCTCGATTTTTCAACAACAAACTATTTAGGAGAAAATATACTAACATATTTGTACCTAATATAAACAAAAAACTTGACGAAAGTTTGTTTATTTGTTCTTATTCATTTGTTAATAAATCTAATTTATTTCGAACTTTTATTAAACAATGAATAAAAAGTACATTGATGATGATTAAGTGCGGGTTGCGGAGGGTTGATTTTTTAACCATCAACCCATCACCCGACCCATAACATGCGGGTTTACAGATTATCAACCCGTACTTGATTATTTTAAAATTAAAATCGATGGGTTGCGGGCGAATTGAAGCGGTTCGGGCGGATGGGTCGGGTGGGACGGTTTATGAACACCCTAGTGAGTTGTCTACTTGTCTTACTTGTTTAATTTGGGCTTTGGAGTACCTAATTCATTGCACATGGGTTTGACTTTGATATTTTAATTTTTTCTAATTGTTTCAATTTTATTTTTAGAGAGGGGAAATGGAAAATGTTTTTACATATTCAATTAGTTTTTTCAAGGGTTGATAACAATATGGGGATCTTTCAATAAGAAAAAATATTTTAGGGAGTTCTAATGTATTTCACTTAACTTTATGGGGTACAAAGCTAGTTATAACGAATATAAGGGTTGTATAGCAAATAACTCCAGCATCTCAAAATATCGTTAAAAATGGCCAATTGGTACAGTAATGAGGTAGGCCCGGCTGCCTCATAATGCTATACCCATCCACTCTTTTAAATTCCAACACCACCTCCTCCTCCTCCGCCGCCGCATTTTCTTTCTGTTTGCCGCTCTTTCCTCCCCCTCCGCCTAAAATCTATGTATACATAATGCTTACTTAGCAAAATAGAATTAACAAAAAATCGAAAACAAGAGAAGAGACCTTTCTCTCATCATGGCTTCCATCTATGCAGGAGCACGTACGTAATTCAATATATATTACTTATAAATTAATAATAAGGATCATGTTTATGGATCTGTATAATTGGAATCGATAGAACATGTAATTCATTTCGATTAATTTATAAATCAACTGAAGGACGAATTTCTCTCTTATCTGATACTTTTCCGATTTGATTGTGTTAATTTTTTTATACAGGTGAGAGAGATCTGGAAATGGGGTTTAATCTCGAGCCCCCTTCACCATCACCGTCGCCTTCACCGCGTGCGCCTGCGTTGGTAGTGTCACATTCCGGTAAATCATTAGCTGCTTCGAATTCAGGAAAAGCCTTAGTGGTTTCAAATTCAGGTAAAGCTTTAATCATCTCGAATTCCGGAAAGAGAATCGACCAATCAGTAAAGAAGAAGTACGTGAAGCAGGTAACGGGTAGGCACAACGATACGGAGCTCCATTTAGCAGCACAGAAGGGTGACGTGGCTGCTGTGAGACAGATATTGGGGGAAATCGATGAGCAAATGCTTAAGACTTTGAGTGGGGCTGAGTTTGATGCTGAGGTCGAGGAAATTAGGGCTGCTGTAGTGAATGAGGTTAATGAATTGGGCGAAACTGCACTTTTCACGGCGGCAGAGAAGGGGCTTATTGATGTGGTTGAGGAGTTGTTGCCGTATACAACTAGAGAAGGGATTAGGTTGAAGAATAGGTCGGGTTTCGATCCGTTGCACGTTGCTGCAAGCCAAGGACATCATGGTAATTGAATCTTTTCTCTAGTGTAGTTCAAATGATTGATTTATGATGTTGTTTATGAATTTGACAGTTTGGATTTAATATAAGATAATGGTATTTGAATGTTGTAGTTTATCTTTTGCTTTATAAATTGTCTATATGTAGTAGACTTACCATTTGAATATGTATTATCGTTCTAGTTATCATGTCCTGCTTGGATTAAGTCCAGTCATAGTATTTTTTTGGATCTTGTAATCCATAAATACCAATCAATGAATAACCACGAATGACCTTTATTTCTTCTCTCCTCAAACAGGATTAACATATTCTATAAGGGTCGTGTCCTGAAATTTGTACAGTTGTCTTCCGTTTATTACACGGTAAGTGTTTGTTTTACAGATATCGTCAAGATACTTCTCGAGTATGATCCAGAACTTAGCAAAACAGTTGGTCAGTCAAATGCAACTCCTCTCATATCTGCAGCAACGAAAGGGCATTTGGCGGTTGTGAAGGAATTGCTCTTGCAGGATTCTAGCTTGGTAGAAATATCTAGATCGAATGGTAAAAACGCATTACATTTATCTGCCAGGCAAGGCCATGTAGACATTGTTAAAGCATTGCTTGAGAAGGACCCTCAATTGGCCAGAAGAACTGATAAGAAAGGACAGACTGCACTGCATATGGCTGTTAAAGGTGTTAGTTGTGAAGTGGTGAAGTTGCTTCTGCAGGCAGATGCAGCTATTGTGATGCTCCCGGACAAATTTGGTAGTACTGCATTACATATAGCTACCAGGAAAAAGCGTGCTGAGGTATTGCTTATTCCTCCCATTTTCTATATTTGGTTCTATTCAAGTGCATTTTGTCCCCATTGGTTCCAAGTATTCATGTTAAATTGTAGAATTTGGCCTAAGATTAGCTACACAGATTTGTATTCCAGGCTTCTGTTGAGCCTCACCTGCACACGGCAGAGAACTTAGTTCAAGATTGAATGGTACACATGGCTATGATATTGGAAAAACTAAAATCATCATTAAAAGTCATCATAGCAGTACTATTATCTTCTTCCCTCTATATCAGTGTGCAGTTGATATCAGATATACTATGTTAATCTTGACATGTAAGGTTATGAAAATATTTATTCAGTTCAATCTTTTTTCTTTGTTTAGAACTATAGGACTATGTGATAAAACATAGTCATATTAGGAAGACTTAACATTTCTGGTGAATTGGGCCTTCGGAATTACTGGTTCTCAGTGTCAGTAGAACAATGAAATATATTTACTATTGAAATTTAATCATGGTATCCTGGCATAATTGCAGATTGTGAATGAGCTCTTAATGCTTCGTGACACAAATGTTAATGCATTAACACGAGATCATAAAACAGCCCTTGACATAGCTGAAGGACTTCCCCTATCTGAAGAAACGGTTGAAATCAAAGAGTGCTTGACTCGTTTTGGCGCCGTAAGAGCCAATGAACTGAACCAACCTCGTGACGAACTTCGGAAAACCGTCTCAGAAATCAAGAAAAATGTACATACTCAACTCGAACAAGCTCGTAAAACAAACAAAAACGTAAATGGTATAGCAAAAGAGCTCCGAAAACTCCACAGAGAAGGCATCAACAATGCAACAAATTCAGTCACTGTGGTGGCTGTACTCTTTGCCACAGTTGCTTTTGCTGCCATTTTCACTGTACCCGGAGGTGATGACGACAATGGAATGGCTGTGGTAGTAAGCACACCAGCTTTCAAAGTCTTCTTCATTTCTAATGCGGTTGCACTATTCACCTCGTTGGCTGTTGTCGTTGTACAAATTACAGTGGTTAGAGGTGAAATAAAATCCGAGAGAAGGGTTGTGGAGGTGATCAATAAGTTGATGTGGTTGGCATCTGTTTGTACTACTGTGGCTTTTATTGCTTCATCTTATATAGTTGTGGGGAGGCATAATAAATGGGCTGCGATTCTTGTTACGGTAATAGGGGGAGTTACTATGGCTGGGGTTCTTAGTGCTATGACTTATTATGTGGTGAAATCGAGAAGGATACGAAGAGTTAGGAAGAAAGAGAAGTCTTCCAGGAGTGGCGGGTATTCTTGGCGTCGATCAGATACCGATTCAGAAGTAAATCCGATATATGCTATTTGATGTAAAAATTAGTTTTGGACAACATTGGACTCTTCATGTTATGAATGAAACTTGAAGAACTAAATAATGTCACAAGAGGGTGAACCCTTTCGAGGTCTAATAAACTTGAACCGGTTCTTGAGACTGACTGATTCCTGATTGAGGATGAGTTTGTGTAATTCGGATGAGAATGATCATGATTCTAGAGGTCTTAGGATCAAAGAATACTAAGTGATAAACAGTGGAGAAATCTAATTAATTACATGGAAATATTATTGTACAATAAAAGTGATTTAAAGGAATTTGCTCCCTGTACAGTTACTGAAAACGATAATTTCCTGCAGTTGCCTTTATTAATTTCGATGTGTACATCTAATTAGCTTTTGCATTTTGGTTTCTCGGGTTTTTTGCACTTTGCACCCCCGAAACATGGGAAATAGGCACTTTGCACCCCTGAAAATTAAATTTGGCACTTTGCACCCTCGAAATATGGAAAATGTAGCACTTTGCACCCTCTTTCATTTTTAGCCAAAATTTCAAGGGCAAAATAGGTAATTCAATTGTAAATTTTTGGCACTTTGCACCCCCAAAATAAAATTAGCACTTAACACCCTCGAATTAAGAATAAATCAACAACTTGCACCCCCAAAACATAATAAATGGACAATTTGCACCCCGAAACACAAATTTAACACTTAACACCCTCAAATTTAAAAAAAAAAACTCAAATCCCTCGTTTTTTCCTGCAAAGTTGACCATCGAGGGTGAAAAACATCTAAGGCAAAATAGGTAAGTCATTTTTTTCTTAAATTTTGCAAAATATAATTATAAATACTAGAATACTCATTTCTCACTCCATCTTTCTTTTCATCAATATACATATCCATGAATAATTAAATAAAGTACAATTAAACTTATTTTGTAAGGGCAAAATAGGTAATTCAATTTCACTCTCCCTTAAACAACTCCCCATTTTCTTCATAATCAAATCTTATTTTGTAAGGGTTGCTTATGTTAATATCATTTCTTTTAAGAAATGGGTTGGATTTGGAGACAAGAATACGATGATAACAAGAATGAAATTCCTATAGGTTTGATTTTATAAAATGTGGATTTTGTAATTTTTTAATATTAGAGAGTTATTGGTGAATGCAGTTCATGAAGTTTATTTTGAACTTTTAAGTGTGTATTTTGAACATCATGTTCGTATTTGATTTTTGAAATAGGCAATGGGTATTTGAGAAGTTTAATTGTACTTTATTTAATTATTTATGGATATGTATATTGATGAAAATAAAAATGGAGTGAGAAATGAGTATTCTAGTATTTATAATTATATTTTGCAAAATTTAAGAAAAAAACGACTTACCTATTTTGCCTTAGATGTTTTTCACCCTTGATGGTCAACTTTGCAGGAAAAAACGAGGGATTTGAGTTTTTTTTTTTAAATTTGTTTCGGGGTGCAAAATGTCCATTTATTATGTTTTGGGGGTGCAAGTTGTTGATTTATTCTTAATTCGAGGGTGTTAAGTGCTAATTTATCATGTTTTGGGGGTGCAAAGTGCCAAAAATTTACAATTGAATTACCTATTTTGCCCTTGAAATTTTGGCTAAAAATGAAAGAGGGTGCAAAGTGCTATATTTTCCATATTTCGAGGGTGCAAAGTGCCAAATTTAATTTTCGAGGGTGCAAAGTGCCTATTTTCTATATTTCGGGGGTGCAAAGTGCAAAAAACCCTGGTTTCTCATATGAATTTAACTTTCCAAGGGAGATCCGTTATGGTCCATATGGATCGGTGTCCATCATGTTTCATTTGAATTAATTTGGGTAATTTCAACAAACCCTTAAAACAAAATTTCAATTGGTATGAATGTTTCGTACTTAGGTTTCACGAGTTTTAAAATTTTGCGATTGTGCAGGTCGGAATTAGGGGGAAAAGGTAAGAAGTTACTCCCTCTGTTTCATATTAATTGACACATTTGTCAAATTTTTGTATTTTAAATTAAATGGCATGTTTGGGTTTTCAAAATATTCTTTTTCAGTTTTGCTTCTTTCTTTCATTGGAGTGGAACCTCAATGGTTACAACTCACTAATAAAAAATTAAAAAATAGTCATCATTATAAAGTTATAAGGATATTTGAGACATTTTATCATTAAAAAGTATGTAATTACGAGGTTTCTTAATCTGTATAAAAAAGAAGAACTTGCCAATTAATATGAAATGAAAAGAGTAATTAAGTGTCATAATAGCGACTTTTATAAATTTAAGATATTTATATTCCTCATATAATTTTTAATCCAATATCGATGCTGTGACATAACTCATAAGCCAAAAACCGATCCAATAATATAGCTATGATGATTTTTTTTTTTTGGTTTTTTGTTTTTTTTTTTTTTGATAACAGGTGTACAAATCTTCATGAAAAGGAAAATAAGAACGGCTAGTGATATTGCCAGAGCACAAAGTGTTGCTGCCAGAGCAAATATTATTACTTGACAAATTTATCCCTCCAAGTGCTAGAGCCTGCATTTAAGAATTAATTCTTTCTCTCTCTCCTTAATTGCCTTCTTAAATATTAGTGCCTTTTTTATTTAGTTTTTCAATAAATGTACTCTTCAATCAACAATTATTTTACTAAGCTATTTATTTAATCTATTAATAATCATAAAGGTTTTTATTTATTTATTTATGTAATATCATCATAAAATTTTGTCTATGAATATAATAATTGGGAGATTTTATTATTATGCCTATGATATACGAATATGGAATATGTGACATGAATACCACATTATTGATTTTAAACTAACATGATATAATGAATTCATTAATATAATTAATTATATAATTGGAGACTAAACTTTGATTATAATCCCTCAACGAAAGAATCGGTTAAGAAAAAATATAAATGGTGGTTGAATTATGAGTTTTAATTAGAACAATAGAAGAAAAGGAATATTAATTTCAATTTGATTTTTTCAATAAAAATTATACCCCGTAATTTTAAAAAATCAAACAAGAATCACTCATGTATTCTTAACATATCGGACACGACTTCATGATCAAGTTGTGTTTGATACTGTTTTTATTTTATTTTTAATTGCCACGTGACTATTCTATTACATATTGAATGTGTTATGGAATATAATACCCAACATCCACTATATATATTCTATAAATTAATGGAGTATCCATATATCATAGGTATATTTTCTATTATTGGAGCCCCCGTCAGGATGTAAATAGAATAGAAAATAAAAAATAAAAATAGAAACCAAGAAATTGATCACTCTATAATTTGATCAAACAATAAACATATATAACAACCATATTCTATTTTCGTACTGGTTCATTATATTCATTAGAACATTTACTATTGGATTTCTCAGGATTCGAAAGCTTTAGAAAAGAGTGAAATTTATTATTTTTCTCCCCAAGCAATAAAAACTAAATTTAAATATTGTATATGTCTAAGTGAAAAATGTATTTAGATATCAAATAATGCATGGGATGGATGAAAAATAATTTGAGTTTATTTATAAAACAATAATTAAAGTCACAAACTATTTAAATATAAGAATAATATGGACAAAAGGTGGTTTGAGTTTATTTACAAAACAATAATGAATTGATTTTGTTAGGAAACTTGTGCAATGAGAAATGAGTGAAAGAGAGAGAAAATACATTCATTAACTTTTATTTGACACACATAATAATGAAGGGTAAACTAGTCATAATAAAAAAATTGCTCTGGCACCAACAATTGGTGCTCTGGCAATAACACTAGCCATCAACAAAAATGAAGATTAAAATAGATAAAGCCGTCTCTTTTCATGACAGCTTTGAACTAAACTACAAAAGTTAGAGTCAGAAAAAGGCTAGCCATTATTAAGAGGGACCGTTTATCAGCACTCAGCAGGCGGGCTTGACCTTGACTTACAGTTTTGTTGCTTTTTAGGTCAACGGCAAACAATCACCCTTTTTTTAAATCAATTTCCAAATAATTCCAATCATATACTAACTCTCACTAATACTAGATTTACTTTATCATTTTTTTAAGGATTTAATTATTTTTCTGATTGCTATAGTCTTGAAATGTTGGTTTGTCTTTGTATTTTGATAGTAAACTAATTAGATTTCAATCAAATTTTGATGCAATAATTGATGAAAAAATGTCATTTCACTTAAAAAAAATTGGAAGTCAAATTTCATAGAAATAACTTGAAAAATGGGGGTAAATGCAAAATACTCACATGTGTTATGTTAAACCCGCATGAAACTACTCTGTGAAATTTTTATTGCGCCAAACTTCCTTGTGTTTTCAAAAATCGTGCAAAAAATTACCCAATTTGTAAAAAATAGATCGTTTTGAATCGACATTTTTCAAGAAATCATTTCAAAAATATATCACGTGAAGTTGTAGAGACCAACTTGAAGTGTTTTAAAAATTATTTCTTGAAATATGTCGATCCAAAACGACCTATTTTTTACAAATTGGGTGTTTTTTGCAGGGTTTTTTAAAATGCAAGAAGTTTGACGCAATAAAAATTTTACAGGTAGTTTCTTGCAGGTTTAGCATAACACAGGGAGTATCTTGCATTTTCCCCTGAAAAATGATCAATCACATGCCACTTGATCAACTTATCATTATTAATTTCTGAATAAGATATGTGAGTATCAGTCCATGTGCTAAAGTCTTTTGTCTCCACTCAATATGTGAATGTGATACTGTTCAATCCTTCACCTGTCTCTATGTAGGGTGAGTTTGGCCCAGCGATTGGAGCTCTTAAAATCACTTTTACATCTCTATTGTGATTTTTGAAGTGTTTGGCCCTAATTATAAAAATTACTTTTGTTCAATCGTGATTTTCATGGTGTTTGGCCCCCAAGATCATAATCACTTTTGGGATCTCGAAAAGCAAAAAATCAACTTATTTTAGAAGTAACTAAAGTGTTACTTTTACAAAAGCAATTATACACAAGCAATTATTCTATAATTAATTTTTATCATAATCAATTATTACCATAATCAATTTTAGTAAAATTAATTCTCCTATAATTGATTTTCGAATCGCTAGGCCAAACTCACCCGTAATGTCTCTACAAGTGATTCTTTGATTTTATCAAATAATTTCAGGTAAGAAAATTTCAACAATATATACTTATTATGTGTATCATAATTTTTTTTTTCTGTTTTTTCTCCCTATGGACAAAATCATCTTTACAAAAGTTGGGAAGTTTAACTTTATCGTTGTCTTGGTTTTCAGTGCTTACATGTCGACTAAAACTACCGCAATTTTAGCATTATAGTAAGTGTGAAAAGAATTTTGCATTATTTGAGTGCAGATAAACTAAGATAATCATAGAAATTAGTTGAATATATTAAATTTCCCAATAATTAGTGGTTGATCTCTCTGTAGAATATACACCTGAATTCTTGTAAAAGATTATAGCTTTTGGTGCCACAAGTGAAGTATGATCTGGGTTTTTATTTATGTACTTAAATTTCTGTTCAAGATGATAGCTTTTTTGGTGCCAATAGTGATTCCGATTTCGATTTCTTATTAATAAAGATTTTACAGGAAAAGGGTGGTCTTAATTTTTGAATTGTGATCGAGTATTATGGAAGCTTTACCTAGGCAACAAAGCTTCGGAAAAAAGCAGATGAAGAAACAGTTAACCGGAAAACGAGACGATACTGCTTTGCATACAGCTGCAAGAACAGGGAATTTGGATGTAATTTTGGAGATCTTCAATAAAAGTGAGGAAGAAGAGTTAAATGTATTGTTATCGAAGCAGAACCAATCGGGAGAAACCCCGTTATACGTTGCTGCTGAATCGGGTCATGTTGATATAGTAGAGGAGATGATAAAATATTATGATGTTTCCTCAGCTGCAATCAAAGCTAGAAATGGTTTTGATGCTTTTCATATTGCTTCCAAGCTAGGAGAATTGGGTAAGCCTATTTTTCGGTTTCCTATGCTCGTTACTCTGTTAGTACTAGCTAGTTTGTGTTACGTAGTCTGGGTTATGGCAAAAATTGTCCCGTGGCGGAGGCCAAGTTCAAGTCAAAATCGACCCGTGGGAGCTTGTGTGTGTGAATGCACTATAGGACTAGGGTATGCGCGTTTCCTAACATCAATTGGTTTTGGGACAACTAATAGCGCCTGATGTCCTACAAGACCCTCAAACGGGTACTTTTTCTATTTTTAGTAACTAGAGATAATAACTTTAGTTAGGAAATCCAATTTAGCTTCTGTAAATAGAGATCTCTTAGGATTCTAGATTGTACTAGAATACTTTATTTGAGGCTATTTAATAAGGATAGCTCCCAGAACTCATTCTCACTTCCAAAGGCTGCATGGGTTGGGTGGGGTGGGGTGGGGTGAGGTAGGGGGTTATGGGGGCTACCCTTCGAACAGGCCTGTTAAAGCCCAAGGGCCCACATGAAAAATTCGTGCTTAAATTCACCGAGTGCTGGATGAATGCCACATGGGCGTGAAAGGACAATTTTTTGTCCTCTCATGCCTGTGTGTAGGACATCCAACCCCAATGGATTAAATCCACTGGTGGGGGAGGATCTAAGTAACCGAAATTTTATTCCTAGAGTTCAATTTATGATTTTAATCTTGTTTTATATCATCTGATTATTTGTACTTTCGTTCTACGTATATTAAGATTTCTGAAAAGCAAGATTTTCAAATGCAGAAGTATTGAAGGCCCTCTTGGAGGCGATTCCACAACTGTTAGCGACAGTCGACCAATCAAATACCACGGCCCTGCACACAGCCGCAGCACAAGGCCATCTCGAGGTAGTCATTTTCCTCTTGGAGAGAAATAGTAGCTTAGCAACCATAACAAGAAACAACGGTAAAACCGCCTTACATTCTTCCGCAAGAAACGGTCATTTTGAAGTTGTAAAAGCCCTTTTAAGCAAAGAACAAGGAATCGCAACATGGAAAGATAAAAAGGGACAAACAGCTCTTCACATGGCAGTCAAAGGAAATAGTACTAAAGTAGTAGATGAACTTCTTGCTTCATCCTCTCCTTTACTCAATATTGTCGATGGAAAGGAAAATACTGCACTACACATAGCCACGAGAAAAGGTCGTTCGGAAATTGTTCGGATACTATTACAACAGAAAGAGATAAACAAAGAAGCCGTTAACAAATCAGGGGAGACTGCTATAGATACCGCTGAAAAAACCGGACACTCGGAAATTGTGACTATCTTACAAGAACACGGAGTCAAGAGTTCAAAACACATTACCCCACAACCAAATCCTGCGAAAGAATTAAAACAAACTGTAAGCGATATAAAACACGAGGTACATGATCAGCTAGAGCACACGCGCCAAACGCGTAAAAAGGTTCGTGGGATAGCAAAAAGACTCAATAAAATGCAATCGGAAGGTCTAAACAATGCAATAACTTCAACAACTGTTGTTGCTGTTCTCATAGCTACCGTGGCTTTTGCTGCTATTTTTACACTTCCGGGTCAATACATAGACAACCCCGAAAAAATCCCGGTTGGATTTTCTCAAGGGGAAGCAAATATTGCTCCGAAAGTCCAATTCACGATTTTCTTGATTTTTGATGCTCTTGCATTGTTCATATCATTAGCTGTTGTGGTAGTTCAGACGTCTATAGTGGTTGTGGAGAGAAAAGCGAAAAAACAACTTATGGCGATTATAAACAAGCTAATGTGGTTGGCTTGTGCGTTTATTTCCGTGGCTTTTCTTGCGTTGTGTTATATTATTGTTGGAGACAAAGAGAGGTGGTTGGCAGTTGGAGTAACTGTTATTGGGACTTTGATTATGGCTACGACTTTGGGTACGTTGTGTTATTGGGTGATTATGCATAGGATTGAGGCTTCGAATTTGAGGAGCTTACGGAGGTCGGAAAGAAGTAGTAGATTGCAATCGTGGTCGGCTTCGGTTATGTCCGATTCTGAAGTTCCCGAGGATGAATTTAGAAAACTATATGCTCTGTAATTTTCGTATGTAACTTGTTTATAAAAATCATGTCCTAAAACGTGACACTTGTGTAATATATCATCGTTGTAAATAGTTGTGGGAAATCTAGTTCACCTTTCCTTGAGTTTGTCGAACTTGTCTCTGGCGATACTTCTTGATTTAGTTTAGATTATCGTTAGTAAGTACACTGAACTATGTATAATAATTGAGAATCGAGCAATAATTAATGCGAAAAGTCATGTAACTGAGTTTTCGCTTTCGTTGAATGGATTTTTGTAGCTATTCTTTTGATTTGAGCATGTAATAGAAGTGGATCAAACAATCCAAATGTGCCAAAACAAAACTGCAAAGTCATTTGTATATGGTCCTGCATTCTATCCCAAAAGCTGTTCTCTTTGATGTTTGGAACCTAATATTACACTCATATTATTGTTCTTCTCATCTACAATTGTTGTCTGCAGCAGAACTGCATACATTTTGGTTAATTTGTTTTAAGGCCAGTTTCAAATCTTTTAAGGCTAGCATATTTTGAGAATCTGGTAATGGAGATTGAGTAATTCAGTTTAAAAATATTCTTGATAATTTTAGTACTACAATTTGATTGCTGATATTGTAACCTTACTGGTTCAAGAATGAGGAGGATAACATGGTTATTTGGGACTATGTTTGGTCCATATCAGCAACAAATAATGCATGCACCTATGAAGTTATTTGTTTGCTTATATATGTTTTCATTCATTCATGTTTGTTTTTTTGTTTATGTTACTGTTACATTTATAATAACTTGTCCTTTTTTCTTATTCGAATTCACGTGCATTTCTTCGTCCTTTTCTTTTCTTAAAGAGGATATTTTGAATGAATCCATGTCGTTTAATAGCTTTGAATTTGTGAATCAGTGAATGTGTCGGTTTTTTTTCTAGTAAATATTCATGTTATTTAAAAGTTTAAGCTTTGAGGTAATTCATCTTTATCAAGTGACAAATACTCCAGCATTCTTCTTCTTTAGGAACATCTTTAAATCAAGCATAAAATCATACATTAGGACTTGCTTTATGCTTTTTATTTGTTAAGGTAATCAAAGTAGATAACAACTTTAAGTTAATTTCTCACTTTTATTGAGTGTGAGTGTGACTTATCTATTTATTTTTGAAAAAAAGGTAGATTCACAGACTGAGCATCAATTTTTGGATGGCTTCAGTCTTTTCAAAAAAGAAAGAAGATATCTTCAGTCTATTTATTTAGTAGTAACTATTTTTTTTCCCTCTTAAAAGATATATATATCTTCAAGTTGAGTTCCTTACATCAATTTAAAAGGTTTTGATGTTATAAAAGTAATGCCAAGATTCCCTGAAGAGCTTTTGTTGCTTTGCTTTGACAAAGGAAGAAGTTTTTTTAATTCACATTTTCACTTTGTTTGAGAGGCATTTATTCCACATCCTAAAAGTACAAGAAAAAGGGCTTTTAACACGTTGGACTAGAGAGCTACATTTAGTAGTTAAAGCTTTGAATTATTGTTTTGTTTAAAAATCAAATGTCTCTTATATTTCACATTTTATTATTTTTAGATGAACCAAATATTTAAAAACCACAAATTCTTAACTTTATGTGTTGTACTTGAATGAAATGTTTGACGTGAGAAAACATGTAAACTACTCCACTCGTTTCATAATATCTATCGTTTTGGGAAAAAATTGTTTCAAAATATTTGTCGTTTTAGGATTTCAATACAAAAATAAATTATTTTTATCCAATTCAGCCCTTATTTATTATACTTAAAAACTTCATCTTATTTATTCCAATGCAATATTAATGAAGGTTATATTAAGTAAATCATTTGTTTTTTACCAAAAATTCATGCTATTAATTTATATCCTTAATACTCGTGCAATACTCTAAAACGACAGTTATTTTGAAACGGAGGGTTTTATTATCATATTCTCATATTCTTATAAGAGTGACCAACCATAAAAAAAAATTAAAAAAAAAATCTTTTTTATATTTAACTTATAATTGAATGCATATTTTGACTGCAAAAAGTGGCCATAATTGGTATATGTGAAAAAATAATTTTTAGTAGTCTGACTTCTTTTATTACTCGAAAAGCATGGAATACTTTTTCTTTACTTTTACAGCAGTTTTACTTTATATTTTGGCTTAGCCTTCGAAGCTAAGATTTTCAAGTGGAAAAGTTGCATTTTTAGTTCCATAAGATACAACTTTCGAAATTAGTTAGTCTCGCATATCACAAAATTATAATTTTGGTGCAATTTTTTAAAAATATTTTGCAATTTTGTTTCTTATCACCTCATTTGAGACCAAAGTGCACAATTGAAATACTCCTATATTACCGAATGTGATAAACATAGATTTTGCTTTTCCATTACAGAAATACATATGAATAGACTACTATTACTTACTACACGAGTATATATCAATATATAATATTTTAACTGAAGGATCGAGTTATTTGCCCACATTAAATATATGAACATGCCGTAGAGTTTTAAAGTATGAAAACTCCAATTTGTTGACATTTTGTGTTAATTGACCGAGTATAATATAATGGCTCAAACTTGACCCGACTCACAAATATTCGGGATCGAACCAATTTTAATCGAATCGAGCCATCAGACTTCGAGTAGGCCTGGCTCAATTGATAGTCTTAATTATGCTATCATATTGTTAAGTGACCAAAGGCACACAATATTTTGGTAAAATGTATTTGTAAAGTGCGGGACCAAAAAATACAAGTATGTGAAATCAAAAATATTGAGAATCTAATCGCGTAGGACTAAAATTGCGATTTTGCATTTTCAATTGGTGTATCATATTAGAACTTGTTTGCAGCTGCAATTGTATGAGTATAAACAAATAGTGGATGTTGATAACAAATGGATTCTAATCAAAACATGCAATTATTTGATGAACAACAAAATCCCAGAATTCTTGTTTTATTGAAACAGAACAAATTCAAAATCTAGCTAAAAACCAAGTCTATACAGTATATGATAGTACAAAAATCTCATATAATTCAACATCACCAAAATCTAATTACATAAAGATATTATAATTACACAAAGATATTAAAAAAACTTCAAACACCTTGTTTACTTTGATCCTCCAATGAACAAAATCCAGACTTCTTGCAATGAGCAATGGCTGCTTCAATTGAACCCTCAATCTCCTTTGCACTACTACTCCTTCTAAAAAAGTACAACTCTTTCGAATTAAACGAAAAAGAAGACGAATTTGAAGACGAGGAAGAAGAAGAAGACGAAACAGCAGACGAAGAAGAATTCGATAAACACTTAACCGGAGAATGTCGTTTAATCGCCCCCGAAAACGACCTTCTTTGAATATTAATATTATTATTATCCTCTTTATCAATGTTTTCCATTATAGTAGCAATTGTTGGATATGACGATGAGCTTTTCTTTGCAATCAACTTTGTGCAGTCATTTTCTGATTCTTGGCTTTTTTGAAACTTTTCATGAGATTTGTTGAAGAAAAGGGATTTGAAATAAGTTCTTGAAAAAGCTTTAAGCTTTTGGCCAAGAATTGAACTTTTTTTAATCAGCTTCAGCTTCTTGGACGTCCATGATTTTTTTGTTTGACTATTATTGATGAAAGTGCTTATGAATTCAGTGGACCATTCAAAGAAATATTCATCTGGGTTTAATTCACAACTTACTCTACAAGATTCTGATGGAGAAATGTTGCAAGAATCTAATGGTGTGTTTGTTGTGTTTGTACAAGGTGCTGTTGAACATTTGATGATTTTGTAGTAATTCTCTTCTTCTTCTTGAAATGTGGCGGCGCCGGCGGCGGTGGAGAGGAGGAGGTTGAGGGGGAGGAGTTTGCCTTTGTAGAAGAGTTCATCAGCTAGATAAGTATTGGTTTCTTTTTCATTGTGATTTGAAGTCATTTGGAACTCAAAATCTTTGTTGTTTTGAGGAGAAGAGGTTTTGGAGAAACAGAGGATGTTTGAAGTTAGTTCCATGTTTATGTAGTCTTCTTCTTCTTCATTTTCATTTTCACAAGAATTACATAATGTAGTATTTGTTGCCATTGTGTGTGTGTGTGTGTGTGAAGAGATAGATGCCTTATGGGAAGATGAGCTTTTAGTGAAGGGAAGAGGGGGAAAAAAGGCAGAGCATTCTTGAAAAGAGGGATATGGTTCCAATTAAAGTCAGAAAACCAAAAAGAAAAGCAAGAAAGTGTTGTAAGGAAATGTCAGATACATTTTCTTTTATAATGAAATTTTTTTATCATCATTCATTCTTTTTAAATTTGATAATGACAAAAATAGTTGGAAATTGTTTAGGTTTGTTAATTCTTACATAGAAATAAGATATCAAGAAAATAAAATATATCACGAGCAATTAATTCTATACTCCATTTATTTCAGTATGAGACTGTGGTAATGGATGACAGTGTTAACATATGATTGATCTAATGAAATGCATTAATTCTCATAATGTGGCAAATTATAGATTTGTATTTTTTGTAGGAGAGATTCTCATGTAATATATTTGACACACCTCGAAAAAGAGTAAATCAGATGTAAAACCTAAATATCATTGGAAACAAAAACAATATATTACTCCCTCTATTTTAAATTATTTGTCGTTTTACATGTTTTCACATATATTAAGCCTTAGTTTTAGGGGAAAAATAAAAATATACACCTAAAATAACTTATTCTTTATTTATCTCACCATTATCTATTTACACGTTATTTAAGGTTTACACTCTCGCTCTTACATAACTAAAATATGTAATTAATAGTGTATTGAAATCATAAAAGTGACAAATAATTTGGAATACATTATACTTACTCCTAAAAGTGTGAATAATTTAAGTTTTTTTCTTTTTCTGTGAAGACAAATTAAAAATGCCCTTTTTCAAATTGTAAAGTATATTAATAAAATATAATTAGACATAAATTTTTCTTAAATTTTCTCATAAAAAATTTGGTAGGAAAATATTTTAAGAAAATTTGTAACTTCATTTCCTCCTCCCCAAGCACCGTGAATATGGAAGAAAAACAAAAGTATATTCAAATTAGACATCCAGTTTTATTATAGTTATTTACTACAACAACTCCAATAATTAAGAAATTAAATCTTACATCACTTTTACAATTTCATTATTGTTCTCCTATAACACATAAAAATAAAAATAAAAACACTATTATTTTCAATAGTAGCTAAAATATACATGTAAAATTATTATAATGTATTATCAATATGTTGCTATGTAAAAAGTATTATTTGTTTCATTTAACAATTTAGTATAATATGTCACTCATTAAAAAAGTCAAATTTTATTAAATATCATAAAATCTCTTAAAGTAGAATCACATCTTACCTACGAACAAAATGCTTATTACTTAGTGAACTAAATAATCTTTATTTGACATGAGAAACATTACCTCAAATTTTCATGGAAATCTTTTCGAGAAAAAAGCGTGAAATAAGTGAAAAAACAAAAATCAATGAAAGTTGGAGAAATCAATCAAATAAAATTTATGTAATTGATGAAAACATGTGAAATCAGTAATAAATAGTGCCGGTAAAATCAATAGATACATGTGAAATCAATGAAAAGTTGACATTTGTGAAAACACAATGAAAAGTTGGGTGACTTTTGTGAAAACATGGGAAATAAATTGGTGAAATTAGTTAAAAACGGGTGAAATATATGAAGAATGTGTTAAATCATTGAAAAAAGATTATATTCTGTGAAATCAATGATAATCCAAGTGAAATTTATTTAAAAAATACAAAATCGGTGAAATATAAGTTAAACTGATAAAAATAAGTAAAATCTGAAAAATAAAAAAATTAAAAAAAGTTTAACTAGCAAAAATAGTGTCAACTAAACCAGTAGATTTTTTTTTTTTCAATATGAGAAAATAAAAGAAATCGATGAAAAATAGGACAAACAATGAACAATATGTATTAATGATCAAGAACGAGTAAATCAGTAAAAAAATATAAAATCAATGAAAATTGAATTAAACTAATTAATTTAATAAGTGAAATGGTTTAGATCAGTAAAGAAATATCTTTCAAATGATAAGGTAAGTGAAATAATTTGAGATATACTTAAAAGTAATTGGAGATGTATAATGTATGATTATTTGAGTTGAAAATTCGGTAAATGCATGTGAAATCTATGAAAATTCAAGTGAAATTCGCGAAAAAAATGGATGACAACGGTGAAATGATGAAATTACATAAAAATGATGAAACATGTGAAAAACGCGTGAAATCGGTAAAAATGTTAAAGTCGGTGAAAACATGTAAAAACTGGTTAAAGTGGTAAAAATGAGTTAAATCAATAAAATGAAAAAAGTTCAAAACAAAGTCAACCATTAGAAAAATGGTTTAAACCTAAAAAACTAAAGAAATCGATGAAAATACCCATAATGATGTCAATAAATTGAATAACAGTCATTAATATGTGCTATTTTATGACATAATGAAGTTAATTTTACCCTGATTTACAACAAAATACCACTGATATTAAATAGACACGTATACCGTATGTGCACTTCAAACCGGTGAAAAAAAATGAATGTGAAATCCTATATACATTTGAAATCGATAAAAAAAAGTCGGATAAAATTTGTGAAAAATGGATGAAAACAGGTAAAATCGGTTAAAATAATTGTAAAGTTGGTAAAAATATGCGAAATCGATGGAAAATTAATCTGAATGGAATTTCTAAGAAAAATTATGAAACCAATGAAATCCAGTAAGATTGGGTAAATTCGGTGAAAAAAGGGTAAAATCGGTTAAAAACGTATAGTTGGTAAGAGCATGTTTAATCAATGAAAAAATCAGGTGAATAACATTTGAAATTAGTAGAAAAATAGGTAAAAAGGGGTTAAAATGGTAAAAACGAGTGAAATCAGTTAAAAAAATAGTTTAACTGGTGAAATCGGTGAAAAAATGGTGTAAACTGAAGAAAAACAAAAGAAATCGGCCAAAAATGAGAAAACAATGAAAAGTGTTATAATCGATTAAAAAAAAAAAGGGATAAATCGCTAAAAAAACATGTACAAAAATTTGAACAGTGAGAATATATGAATAGATGAAAGTTTGAGTTGAATTTGTAAGGAAATGGATAAAATCAATCAAAAAAACTTGAAGTTGGTGAAAACTTGTCTAATCAATGAAAAATTTAGGTGAATAACATGTGAAATCAATGAAAACGAGTTAAACTTTGACTGACAAAAACAAGGTGAAATCGGAAGAAAACGGGAAAACAACGTATAATCGATAAAAAAGCGAAAAAAATCTATAAAAAAAAAATTAAACAGTAAAACATATGAAAAATCAAAAAACTTGAAGTTGGTGAAAACTTGTCTAATCAATGCAAAATTTAGGTGAATAACATGTGAAATCAATGAAAACGAGTTAAACTTTGACTAACAAAAACAAGGTGAAATCGGAAGAAAACGGGAAAACAATGAAAATGTATAATCGATAAAAAAACGAAAAAAAATCGATAAAAAAATTTAAACAGTGAAAACATATGAAATATCAAAAAACTTAAGTTGGTGAAAACTTGTCTAATCAATGAAAATTTTAGGTGAATAACATGTGAAATCAATGCAAACGAGTTAAACTTTGACTGACAAAAAACAAGGTGAAATCGGAAGAAAAGGGAAAACAATGAAAATGTATAATTGATAAAAAAGCGAAAAAAATCGATAAAAAAAATTAAACAGTGAAAACATATGAATCAATGAAACTTTCGGTGAAATTGGTAAACACTGGTGAAACCAGTAAGAAAAAATGCTCGTGAAATCGATGAAAGTTCGGGTGAAATTTATGAAGAAACGGATGAAACATGTGTCATCGGTGAATAACGAATAAACTTGACATGAAAACTACTACGATGGAATGAACTAAATAATGTTCTTATGATCTTATTTTAGAATCAATTTTATGAGACATAATGACTAAATCAATCATTATTTTATATTTTATTACAACTATTCAAAGCCATCATTTTTTTTATAAACCAATAATAATTAATAAAAATAAATTGATCAGTCATAAATATATAATATTCTATGACATAAAAATTTCTAATTTTACTCTAGTTTACAAAAAATATCCATGAAATTAAAATTAAACGAGTACAACATACTTACACTTTTCGTTTTCTCTAATTGGGACATACGGAGTATTATATAACTTAATATAAACTTGAAGTTAAAAAAGAAGAATCAAGTACAATGATTAATCAATTATTAAGCAATTTATTTGTTACCCACAAAAGTGACATTGCACAAAATGCCCATCTCTAGTGCTACTGTCTCATTGTCTTCTCGGAGCACCACATTACATTTATGAATAAATCCCTTATTTATTTCTTATATACTCAATAAGTTCTTTGTTTTGTGTCCAAGTTACATCTCCAATAATATGTTAAATGGGTAATTTATTCTAGGCGTTATTTCTCCAATACTATGTTTAATTGGTAATTTATTTATTCTAGGCGTTATTTTTTTGTTTTGTGTTTAAGTTACGGAAATTTTTTGTGTAAGTCTGGCTTGATCAAATCTATCTAACCACCAAATTAGTGTATTGCACGTGCTTTGTGATTGATCACTCTCCTGGAAGTTACATCTAAGCTCAAAGTAAGTGTATTACACTTTTCATGTAGCTACTTTGGGTTCGGCCAAACTCAGACTGAATAAGAATTTAATCTCCTATGATATGTTTAATGGGTAGTTTATCTTAGGCATGAGCGTTTTTTTTTTTTTTACTTGTGAAAGTATTACACACGCGTTCTATAATGTGACTGAAACTTTATTTTTATGTAAAAATGATTAACTTAACCCTATATTGATAATATTATTCTTTCAATTGATCATCTGTTATATGTATAATCAGCATTTTGACCCCTTATGATAGTGTTTAATACTTCTTTGTAATATTGTGTAATGAACACATTATCCCTCCAAAAATGTAACAACCAAGAATTAAACAGTGTGCTTATTTTACAAAAATATAAGAATATTTTGTCCTTTGATTTTCTAAGGATGGTAAACTGTCTTTTGATATTACCTCTTATATTATATTACCTCCTATATTATTGTATGAGAAAGATATACATAAATATCTCAAACCCTATTCAACAAAGTATTAATTTGTAGAAACTACAAATAAATTAATTAAAATTTTGTGAAATGATAAGTCCATATTTTTATTTTGATCGCAAAAAAGATTCCATAACTTGAGTTCAAATTTGAATTTGTAGTCTATAAATGTTGGTAGATCTGCTTAGGTTTTTATAGGGTTTGGATGTTTCTACACATCACCATTAATTAAATTAGAAGTGGGAATTGAATAATGCTGCCATATCTCATTCTGCAACATCCACAACTTTCTCTGCAACGAAAACTTTAAAATGGAAAACTGCCCATTCTTCAATACTTGGTTTTTTGCACCCTTCACAATATTTATTGGTACCTTTTTTTTTCACTCGCAAGAAATTATGGATCTTCTGTTTGGACTTGGTCAAAACATGGGGTTCCTTCCTTTTTTTACAGTTTTTGAGGCATCAGTTGGAAAATTGTTACTTAGACCTGGTTCCACATCATTAATTGTGATGATGTGGTGCTCTCACATATATTTGTTCTTGTTCTTTTATCGATTTGATCTGATTTTTTGTTATCCAGTGCTTAGCCGATTTCATTCATTTTTTTAAATGTTTTGACCTATTTTTTTGCTTGTTAACCTTATTGTTTTATCAATTGGTACAATTCTTTTTTTTGTTTAACCCGCTTTTCTTTCTATCTAACCAATTTTCTCATAGATTTTACCATTTTTATCATATATTACTAATCTAAATTTTGCATATTTTTCCGGTTTTAACAATTTTTATGTTTTGAAGTTTTTTTGCTTAAGCCAATTCCACATTTTTTAGTTAACTAAATAGTACTTTTTTTAATCACGTAAAACGAATTTGAGATAGAGGTTCCTTAATGTGTTTTAGGTTCTTCAAATAAGTAATAACTTCTTAAGAACTCTTCAAAGAAATTTTTGAAGAAATATAGAGTTATAGTTTTTTTTTAACCATTAATATTTTAATGAGTTGCAAAACTTTAAAAGATGATTATAAGTTTGTTATATAAGGGACTTCTTGTCTAATTATACTTATGTAATTCTTTTCTTTTAGGATTCTTTTATTTTACATTTTTGCCATAAATTTAAATATCACAATATAATTTAAATAGGGGTATATTAGTCTTCACAAAAAATTCAAGAAACTCTATTTTCTGAACTCGTACTTTTATTTGTACTAGGAAAGTGTACGTGCGTTGCACGTGATTAACTAATTTTCTATGTTATACAATCATTTTTCAATATACTATCTTAATGGCGTATCATATAATTTTTTTGACTAATTCACTTTAATTATTGCTATGTTGTTACCAAAAATTATCATAAATACTTATAATCAAAACTTGAAAATAAAAAATGAACTATAACTATTAAGTATTTTTAATCTGAAACTACATGTCTACAGAACTATTATTCTAAAACAACCATTTGAACGAATGAATAACATCTATTATTTTCTTCCTTTACCTTGATATTTCCATCTAAACCATTTTTCACAGGTTTAACCCATTTTTTTTTATTGATTTATTATACATATCTTTTACTAAATTCATTCATTTTCAATTACATGTCTAATCAAGTTTTAACGAATCTAACCCATTTTTACCAACTCTCCCCGATTTTGTAGTGTAAGCCTGCTTTTACATTAAGTTTACCCTATTTTCTGTTATTTTAACATGTTCTTTCATCGATTTCCTCCAGTTATACTTGAGTTTACCATTTGTTTTTGTGTTATTTTAATCCGTTATTTCATTGATTTCACCATTTTTTGTGCTTTATCCCATTCTTTTCACTCATTCTATTCGCTTTAACCCATTTACCTATTCTTTTGCTGATGTACACTATTTTCTCGACTATTTCAGATTTTTTTTTTCAATTTAACTATTTCTTGTTGTTCTTTATCGATTTGACCCATTTTTTGTTATCTTGTGTTCAATCGATGTCATTCATTTTTTTTACCAGTTTACCCGTGTTTTTTTAATTTACCTCATTATTTTATCGATCGTACCATTTTTTGTTGCTTTAACTCATTTTTATTCGATCTAACCCATTTTTCCATTGTATTGTCGTTATCACCAGTTTTAACTCTTTTTTAGCCTAAGCCAATTATAAGTTTTTCAGTTAACTAAATATGATTGCTTTAGTTTATTCGTATTGAAGAAATGTGAATTCTTTTTAGGTTTTATAATAATGGTCATTTCTTAAGAATTGTCCAAAGAAACATCGATTGCGCCTGTATTTACACTGAGTTTATCATTTTTTTTTTGTTATTTCAACCCGTTCTTCGACCGATTCCACACATTTTTGTGTTTTATCAAATTTGTTAATCAATTCACTCATTATTTTCGGTTTGACCCAAGTTTAGTTGATTTTACCTATCATCCTTACCACGTTGTTTTATCAAATGGCACCATTTTTTATATTTAAGTTCTTTGTCTTCTATCTAACCCATTTTTTCTCTGATTTATCAATTTTGTTATCATATATATATATATATTTTTAGTAGAATCTTATCCGTTTTTACCAATTTTAACTATTCTATGTTTTGACTTATTTTGGTTTAAGCCAATTTTAAGTTTTTCAGTTAACTAAATAGTACTTTTTTTTTTATTCATATAGCCTGAACGTGACCTTTTGTTTTTAGATTCTTTAGTAAGTGATAAATTCTTAAAAAATTTTGAAAGAAATATCGCGTGTACCTATTTTACACTGAGTTTATTTCTTTTTTATTATTTTAACCCGTTCTTACACCGATTTCATCTATTTCTTTTTTGTGGTTTATTTCATTTCTTAATCAATCCATAATTATCTCAAGTGTAACCAGTTTCAGTCGATTTTCACATTTGTTAATGAATTCACTAAATTTCTCCACTTGAACCGAATTTAGTCTGATTTTACTTGTTATTTCGCCTATTTAACCTATTTTCTCACATATTTCAACTTTTTTTTTTTGCCAATTAACTCATATATTTGTTTTTGTTCTTTTATCGATTTGATCTGATTTTTTGTTATCCCGTGTTTAGCAGATTTAACTCATTTTTTTTTTTACTGATTTTACCTATTTTTTGCTTGTTAACCTTGTTGGTTTTATCAATGACAAGATTTTTTTTTACTCGCTTTTCTTTTTATCTAACCAATTTTCTCATTGATTTTACCATTTTTATCATATATTATTAATCAAAATTTACATTTTTTGCCTATTTTAACAATTTCAATGTTTTGAAGTTTTTTTGCTTAAGCCAATTATACATTTTTAGTTAGCTCTATTGTAACCCAATTTCTTTAGTTCTCTCTAATGTAACCTAATTTCAGTCGATTTTCACATTTGTTAATCAATTCACTAATTTTCTCCGGTTGAACCTAATTTAGTTTGATTTTACTTATTATTTTGCTTATTTTCTCACATATTTCACTTTTTTTTTTGCCAATTAACTCTTTTACTTGTTCTTGTTCTTTTATCGATTTGGTCTGGTTTTTTTTTTATCTCGTGTTTAGCCGATTTCATTCTTTTTTTCTTTTTTTTTTTTTACTGATTTTACTTATTTTTTTGCTTGTTAACCTTGTTGATTTATCAATGGCACAATTTTATTTTTGTTTTAACCCGTTTTTCATTCTATCTAACGGATTTTCTCATTGATTTTACCATTTTTATCATATATTAATAATCAAAATTTTGCATATTTGCCTGTTTTAACAATTTCTATGTTTTGAAGTTTTTTTGCTAAGCCAATTATACATTTTTGGTTCTCTCTAGTGTAAACCAATTTCAGTCGATTTTTATATTTGTTAATCAATTCACTAATTTTCTCTGGTTTATATTTGTTAATCAATTCACTAATTTTCTCTGGTTGAACCCAATTTAGTCTGATTTTACTTATTATTATGCTTATTTAGCTTATTTTTTCACATATTTCACTTTTTTTTTTTTTTTTTGCCAATTAACCCATTTATTTGTTCTTGTTCTTTTATCGATTTGATTTGATTTTGTTATTCCATGTTTAGCCGATTTTATTTATTTTTTTTACCTATTTTTTTGCTTGTTAATCTTGTTGTTTTATCAATGACACAATTTTTTTTAACCCGCTTTTCTAATTAATTTTACCAATTTTATCATATATTACTAATCAAAATTTTACATATTTTGCCGGTTTTAATAATTAATATGTTTTGAAGTTTTTTTTTGCTTAAGCCAATTATATATTTTTTAGTTAACTATATAGTATCTTTTTTAATCACATAGAACGAATTTGACATAGAGGTTCCTTAATGTTTTTTTAGGTTCTTCAAATAAGTGATAACTTCTTAAGAACTCTTCAAATTTTTTTTGAAGAAATATAGAGTTATAGTTTTTTTTAACCATTAATATTTTAATAAATTGCAAAACTTTAAAAGATAATTATAAGTTTGTTATATAGGGGACTTCTTGTCTAATCATACTTATGTAATTCTTTTCTTTTAGGATTCTTCTATTTTACATTTTTGCCATAAATTTAAATATCATAATATAATTTAAATAGGGGTATATTAGTCTTCACAAAAAAGGGAAGAAATTCCCTTAGGCCAACTCGTACTTTTATATGTATATAGATATAGATAAAAAAAAAAATAATAAATATATATATCTAGAATATAGATATAGAATATAGAATTGTGTGGGAGGAAGGGAGGGGGGGTGCATGTTTACGGGACAGAAGTAATGTAAGTTGGTTGTTCTTGAATTTTTATAGGAAACTTCGGAGGAAATAACTGATTTTGCTATTGGAAGATGGAGTAAATAATGAGGATTATACTAATGGAAATGGACAAACGCACCCTCCCAACGGCGAATCTAATGGCCGAAAAAACTAGCAAGTTGCAAAGTGAAACGAAAACATAATTTCAGGGTGTTATTTGTTATTAATTTTTTTTAGGATGTAAAGTGCAAAACAAACTTATTTGGATGGTACAAAGTGGGATTAAACTCCACATATTTGAAATTTTTACCAACACACCTCCTCCTTTCATGTACTTGTTGGTTAAATAAAAGGATAAATTTATCCCTTGATTACAAAACTATAATTTGGAGCCATTATGCATTAGAATTAGTGTGGCAAATTTCGGGTACCTCCCCTAATGTTTCCTCAAATTATTTTAAGAACACTCTTCTTTTTAAAATTTTATCGTTACTCCCTAGCGCATGTAACCGTCTAGAAGGCAATCTCCGTAACGAAATATTTCAGAATTAACCCCTGATAACACAATGGCTTAATTGAAGAAAATTAATATTAAGGATTAAGTGCTGAATTTCAAGCCGTACTTACTGAAATGCAACCTAATTAGGTTAAGAAGTACCTCATTCAAACATAATGAAGATTTCTTTTTAAAGGAAAAAAATTCAAGAAATAACAAGTTAAGGACCCCTTGGATACTCCTCTCCATCAGAATGTTCACATGTTATCTGACAATATTAAAATTAAGTGGATGCTCTGAACTATTTTTCTGATGTGTCCCAATTCTATTGGCTTCTTATTGGTATAGTGAAACTGACACATAAATTCCTGCTCCTTCTTCCTAACTAAATGTGGGAGGGAGGAGGTCCTTTTTAGTGGTACCAAATAGTCCCTCAAGAAAGAGCCTTTCCAACAATGTTATACTTCCAAAAGCAAGAGAAAGGCTTTATGCACTACTATATCATGTAAATTTTGAGATATGATATTACTTCAAATCAATGACCGAAAAATGTTATTGATACTTAAAAGAAAAAGTACATCAAAACCACTTTATGAAAAAGTTGTGAGATGTACACAAATGTATTTCACATTGAAATCTAAACATTTGATGATAGATTTCAAGCATTACAAATGTCATTGTCATCTATATAATTCCTAAACTATAAGCTCTTTATGGTAGATAAATTATCTGAAGTGTTTGAAAATCTAGATATGTTGTGGCCCTAAATGGACTCTCATGATCTCAAACTATGTAAATGCTTCTAGCCTTCTATCTACCTCTTTTCCTTTGATCAAATATGGGAAAAAATCGGGCCTTTGGAAAAATGAAATTATAAACAGTAAATGTGCTTACCAAAAAAAAGGGCCAAAAATGAGTAATCTGCTTGAATTATGGACTCTTTTTTGGTTCCTTATCAATCTTATCATCGAATTCCCAGTCACCAATTCCCTCCATGGAACTGCCTCTGATGTGGTTCTCAAGTTCCAGTTCCAATTTCAGTTTTGAAAATTGTACCTCTGCATCTGAACTCTTTTTACCAATAACAATCATGGGACTAAAAGACAATGCCAGTCCCGTTTGTTCCGCATCGCTCGAGGTTGATTCAATATTAGGCTTGAGTACTTTATCGTTTGGAGGTTGTCTTGGTGACAGAAATGGAATAGTTATTGGGGGTGTCCAAGGCTGTGATGGTGTCTCTTCTCTCGCAGTTGGAGTCTCTATTTCTAAAGTTGGTCTCTCAAAGGATTCAAATTCCTCTTTGATTTTTTCTAGTGCACCTATTAAATCCTTCACTTTTCCGTCATCTCTCCTGTTAAGAATGAGCCATTTTTCAATTTCAAAAATTTGAAAGTTACACCAATAAGTGATATATATTTTCATTAAAATTAAATGAAGATTCACTTAATTCACCTTGTACACTTCTCTTGTTGAGTAGACATTTGTTTTTTAATGCTCTCCACAATGCTAAATGTGATCAAGAACTGCAAGGTGAAACATTAAGAAAAAAAACGAAAATTCATAAGAAAATTAGGCATTCCTAGGAATTGTACGAAACGTAGTAATGTATGATTACAGACTTTTAACATAAGGAGAATTTATACCTTGGTCTCTGCACTCTGGTACTGTTCTTCAAGACTTCTCCTCGTATTAACTGCATCATTTTTTTCCTCTATGACGGCTCTATCATCTAACCTGGCAAAACTGGATATTAGATATGTGCTTTTGATCAATATCAACTTTTCAAACTTATTTAGTTAAATACCCTTTTAAATTGACCACAAACTCCCGAAAGGAAGAAATGGAAGGGCCCAACTCCTCCTGGTTGGTTAAGATGACACAGGTTTAAGTAATAAGTACAAAAACTTGCTTGACATTTGATAAGATAAATATATAAATACCTTGTATGCTGCTAAAAGGCTTATAGCTAAATTCACAAAGAAATCTTCATGTCTCTCCAACTCATCACTTGAACATAAAAAGTTGATAGTACAAAAGTCAACAGATTTAATATATTGTACCAAATCGAAAGGAAAGAAAAAATTAGAAAAACAAGATACCTACTTGGCTAGCTTCTCCTTTTGTTCAGCATAATAGGACTGGAAACCCCACGTATGTTCAAGAAAATTGACAAATGTGTTGCAAATTTCTGCTTCTGCTCTATATGAAGCAATAGATTTTGACAACTCATCCTCCTGAATGGCATGATCACTTTGAGGATTATACAATTGGTATCATACAACAGAGGTGTAAACGTATTACCAAATCGCTTTAGGCTTAGGATTATCGTTTCTATCGTAACATGTCATTTTACCTTCAAGTTGAAATCTTGAACAATTTGATTACTGGCTTCATCAAACTGATCTCTTTCTTCCTTGGCGTCGTGAAGACGGGCTTGTGCAGAAATCATGGTGGTTGTAACCTTAACAGAACTCACTGGGCTTAATATTATTGCTCGAGATGAAACCATAAGTTAGGTAAACATCATAATATCACTATCTGAATACAAATATGCTCGAGGGATCAAAACAGCCAAGTAACTGAAAGCCACAACCCTTGTCCCCTTTTCTTCAACCACAAGGAAACTTGTTTTTATTCTAAATACAATTTCGGGTATCACAAGTCTTTCATATCTTTCAAGCATCAAAATAAAAAGGAAAAAGAAACAGGAAAATAGAAAAGTAAAAAAAAAACTGACTGTTGGGTCTCAAATTAAACTGATCCATTGCACAATGAAAGCTCAGTTCAGTACTATAACCAATATTACAGGACACAAAGGATCCCTTTCTTAATTAAATACCTAATGTATGTATCCCATACATACATATGTATAAGGGTCTTGTTATACAACATATCAGTTTTCTCCAAATAAAGGGAATATTTGAGGGTACCAAAGAACATAATTTGTCTCTAAGATAAGAAATCATGAAAGCCAAAAGAAACATAAGGCCACCAGCACAAGATGAAGTGCACATAGGACTAGAATGCAAATAAACATGGATATGCACGTTGGCCACTGGGGCAGATTAATTAAACACCAAACAGCTGGAAACATCTTGATATGGTAAAAAAAAAACTATATCTATTAGAATTTTGTCAGATTAGAGTTCGAGCAATCTTTATAACGGTCTTGAGGTGTTAATCTCTACAATGGTCTTCGGGTGTCGATCTCTAGACACTGCACACATGACTCTCGATAATCTCCACTTCTGATAGAACGTAAATGGATCAATTAATCAATATTCTGTAAATATTGTGGAGACTTCAAAAGAAACAAAGATATTCGCAGTCTATTTGTCTGAATACCTTTTGCTGTGGCAATTTCACATCACATTTCAATGCAATATGCTATAGATAACACAAATACTTCCACTCGATTTTGGAGACGAAACAATGTAAGGATGAAATTTGGACGTGACATTGTTTTTTCCAAAAGGAAAAAAAAAAGGCAGGAAACAGACCTAAATACCTTTTTCAGTTCTGCTTCAAGTTCATCTTTTCTCTTTTGAAGAGCTTCTATTTCAACAGCCAAATCCTGGGAAAGGCCCTTATAGTTAGTATGTAGAATACCTCATAAACAGAGGAGTTGCATAACAAGCACACAGTATCATAAGCTAAAAACTCAGAGGCTTGTATGCATTGATAACATTTCTGAATCACCTTCCATAGTTAAGGTTAAGGCATATGAACGAAATGATATTTCTCTAATCTAAAGCAGCTTCAGGAGAAATTGATAGCTCGTGTTAATTTAATTCATGAAATAACTGTAGGTGGGAAAGAGGAATATTTAGTTTAGCCATTAAGTAAAGGAAATATTGAGACTAAATGTTCCACATCGGTTAAAAAAAATAGTCAAGTCCACCTTATAAGGACTTGGACAAACCTCACCTTACAAGCTAGCTTTTGAGGTTAAGTGGACTTAGCCCAATCCATGTGGTGATTTCTAATATGGTATCAGAGCCTCAGGTTGAAGTGGGTCACCTCCTTCCGTGATGGGCTCTTTCTTGCGCGCATGATGGGATTTATTCTTTACCCACACATTTCCCCCAGATAACAAAGGCATGGGTTGTCATTCTTCGTCCAGTTAACAAAGTCCTGGACGGTCATTATTCGTGTGTTGGGGCCCACATGTCGCAATCCGCAAGGTTGGGCTTTAATATGTCACGTGTTGGGCTTGTTCACCCACACATTCAGCCCGCCCACACGTGAAGGGGGAGTATTGAGACTAAATGTCCCACATCGGTTAAAAACAATAGTCAAGTCCACCTTAAAAGGACTTGGACAATCCTCACCTTACAAGCTAGCTTTTGAGGTTGAGTTAGGCCCAAGCCAAGTAAGTGGACTTAGCTCAATCCATGTGGTGAATTCTAATAGGAAACAACTGGAATTGTATTTATAATAGAAAATAAGACGTACAAGTAACCCTAAGGTTAAGATTTAACACCTAAACAGCTTACAAATATTATGCATGGTCACACAAGCAACATATCAGCAGCAATAAGAATATATAAGTCTATCATAATTAATTAAAGAGAAGAAGCTTGAATGAATCCATGCAAGCCATTAAACCATTTGTGAGTCTAAAAGCAACTAGACACGGAACAGCGACATTGGTTGAGACAAATCATACCTTTTCAAGTTGGCTAACTTCACTGGTTTTGGTTACACGAAATTTAAGAGCTTCTTCTTTCTGTGTTCTGTTTGCAGGATGAAACATAAGAGAACACCTTAACTTTTCTTCTAGTTACACATATGTAGAGGTAAACAATATTTTGTTTCACAAAGAAACGTGAAAATTTCTATCAGGATACTCATGACATTAATCTTTTCAGAATATATTGTGCTATTGCTACATGAGGAAAAACAGTTGAGCAGAAACAAAAGATGGGTGAACATTTTCAGAGCAACTACAAACCCATTGCTTTGAATAGTGTTGTGGATTACTCATGAGGAATAACTACAAACCTATTTTCTGAAATGCGTTTTTCAGTTTGTGAGGCAGAGCTAGCAAGAGATTCTGATAATAATTTTAACTTGTCAACCTGCACAGTGATCAAAGGCATCTGAAGATGAGCACAATGGGAGCTAAGCGAAAAATCGACATATCTATGATGTGAGTAGTATGTATAAATAAAAATTTGTTTGCAAGTTATCTGAAGGATTATAGTCACATTCAATGCTTAAAATTTAACGTTCACTATGCCCTAAATACACTACATTAGAGATTACTAGAGATTTTAAGTCTGGATGTTATTTCAGTGATGATAATTAAATTTTATCTCGGGCTTCTTCCCCAACAAAAGCCATTAGCAGATGTACCTTTTGATTATGAGATGTTGTACAATTCTCCGTCTTTATGAGTTTCTTCCTTAATAAAAGCTCCTCCATTCGTGAGCATAGTCGAATACATTCAAGCGCTTCTTTGAGACTCTGCAAGACTAATAATATCATTTTTTTTTATAAATGCAGTACGATGATATCAGTGAGTTAGAAATTTCCTAAATCTGCCTTTGTATTTTCTCCGCAGCTGTCTCATAAGAAAAAACCAGTGATCAAAACAGAAACAGGGTATTCATGACTATTGATATGAGCTATTAGACCAAAGTTGAGCCAGAGTTCCCTCATTTACAGCTCTATATGGCCAACTCCCCTTGCCAAATCTTAAATTTTAGAGAGTAAATGATTAGTCAGGGATTTGAAGACCTACGAATGGAAACTCATGTGTCTTAGTAGACGACTCAAGCTCTATGACACTAAGCATTCCTATTGAATTTATCAGGTTCATAACATATTCAGCAAAGAGTATATATAGGCACAATAGTTTTATTGAGAATACATAAACATAGAAATTTTTAGAAACGATCAGTCAGTCACTAAAAGTCAGAGAGCAAAAGACAAAAACACCCCCTATGCTTTGTCTAACTCCCAAAAAACCCCCTGTGTTATTTTAACTCCCAAAAAAACCCCTATAATTTTAAATAAGTGCCAAATACACCCCCAAAAAAGAGAGTGTGTTTCAAACGCCAAAATTGCAAGTATTTGTTCACAATTTGCTTTTGACATGACAATTTTACCCCTGACATCGAAGACAAAAACACCCCTATGCTTTGTTTAACTCCCAAAAAACCCCCTACGTGTCATTTTAAATCCCTAAAATCCCCCTGTGTTTGATTTTATATACCACACTCGACCCAAGTAGTATATACTTGTTTTTTCAAAAAGAATAAAATACAGGGTATATAAGTATATAAGTATATACTAATTGGGTCGAGTGTGGTATTTAAATCAAAGGGTTTTTTGGTATTTAAAATAACACAGAGGGGTTTTTGGGAGTTAGACAAAGCATAGGGGGTGTTTTTGTCTTTTGCTCAAAAATAAGACTAGAAAAAATTGACGTTAAATACTGATATTATGACATAAGTGAATCACAGTCAAATTAGTATCATGTAACAATAATAACTAAACGAAGATGAACTTCAGAGCGTGTTCATCCATAGGCACTAAGTATGCATTCTTCTAACATAGGCAACTGGAAACAACCAAAAGTCCGATACTGAAATCTTTCAACTTATAACTGCAATATATACAAAACTTTACCACAGAATGCAGATGAGAAATAATAACAAACGATAAAAAAAACACTTCACCTCTGTTGACATCCCAGATGCTGCTGCTTCAGATGATATTTTGTTGCCTTCACTTAGATGAAGCTGGTTTTTAATTTTATCTAGTTTCTTATGTATATTTGAGACTTCAGAATCTATTCTGAGAGCAAATGAAAACACAAACATAGAAATAATTAAAATGTATTTTTTATTGCCAGATCAAAGTCTAAAAAGTCTAAATAAAGGACAGGAATCATGGTAGTTAATCCATAGAACGTTTCCTCGAGAGAAGATGAATATTTGCAATTCAAACTCATAAGTAAATGGATATTTCCAGAGAATTGCTACTTTTGGAATTGTGGCCACTGAAATCTAAAACCATCTCCAATTTTACTGTTTTCTCGTAAATATATTTTTCGGTTTGCTAGATCAAAGTCATTGTGTCATTGACTCTCATTTGCAAATGAAATAAAAAACTTTCGAAGTTTTCAAAGATGCACCATTATCAGTTTTGGAAAATGTTAGGTTGTAACCAACCATCATCAAGTTACTGTAAAAGTAAGAACAGCTATGTATGAAATCTTGTAAAAGAAACCACCTTATCTCAATATAATTCTTATTTTGTAAGGTTGCAATTGGTTAGCATGACCATTATCATTTTTCCTTCAAGACACGTCTTTGGAGAAACTATTTTTTTTTAAGAAGTGAATAAGTACTATTCACATGAAACTTGCTCCAGGACAATTTTTCTTTGTAATATAGAACAATAATGTAAATGAAAACGAAAGTACACAAAATAAACATGAATATGAGGCATCGTAAAAGCAGTTTGCATAAGTAACAACTGACTAATACTGATAAAATAGTGAAGCATTTGGCTTGTGAAACTAGCACAAACACTGAACTATAGTTAAGAGGCCAAAGATGACAACAAAAAGAAAAAGAAACAATATAAGAGAGGCGAAACTCTTTTTTTTTTTTAGGTTATGACAACAATATGTGTAGCAGAAGTTATAACAATAGAAGTAAACCCTAAGAATCTATGGTAATCTTAATCTTTGATAATTTTTTCATTAATTCCAAGAAAAGGGAAAACCGGGAAAAGAATAAGTAACTCCTTCCATGATACTCAGGGTCATGAAACATAAACTATCAACAGTTGCTAATTCCTCAATGTACCAATATAATAGGAGAAATATACAGAAAGGTCCCAAAATTGAGGCAAAAAGGCCTCAAGATGGACCACAATGAACCATCTGTAGCATTTTTTTTGGGAAATGTCATAAGTGCAGTAATTATATGGGGTTCATGCCTCGCCTGAAGTCAAGCCATATAGCACTTCTACACAATAAAAGGACTATCAAGTAATGAAATCATGGGAGGTATACCCTTAACCACCTTTCAATCTCAGCATTATCTTTCAATCCAGCTATAGCATCTTGTACATATTGCAGTAGTTCTTCCCTCTTTGCCTGGAAATCGAATACGAAATAAATTAAAAGGTTAAACAAATGCTTCACATCTCGCCATATCCTCATTAATCAAATGGATGCAATTACCAAAATCATTTGGTTTTATTACTTTACCAGTACTTCCTCATTGTAGGTTGAGAAGGCTTTTGCCAAATCTCGTACACAGTTAATCGTCACATCGTGAACTTCTTTTCCACCCATGAGACATAACCTGGACACAACTGGGATAGGGTGAAGGGTCTCTTTTTTTGGTTCTTCTCCAAAGCAGTAGCAAAATATACAAATAACTTACATAATCTAGATATGCGATTGGTGATCTCCAACCTCACCACTAGGCTAGACCCGAAAACCACAATAACAAAAAGTAAGCAAGAAGAGTGAGAATCACCTAAATATCTCCAGAAGCAAAGAAAATTCTTCTTCCTTGGGTTCTTCAAGAATCTAAGATAGACAAAAGAGTCAGCTTGGTTAAACTCTAGCTTCACAAAGAAAAAGAGACCACTTAACAATACGATAAAAATCGAAAATGAAATGAAATAAAGAGAAATCCATGATTCATCTTGGACTCAGATAATAATTTATTCTTCTTATACGTGTTTATTACAAACAAATTCTTTTACTATAATAAATGGAAGGATATCTGTTCTCGGATATAAGAAATGTAAATAATCATTAGACGAAGATGTAGAGCACCTGAAGAAAGAGAAATCCAATTGGCCAATTTGCAGACAATTGCAAAGATAAAGAAAGTAGACGAAAACTGTAATAAGAAAAAAAAAAAAGCAAGAAAACTGTTACGCTTACCAGCGACAGTGTGATGCCCTCAAGAGCTTGACTTAGAAGGAACACATCACGGAAATTCATTGGTTCTCCACCAAGATCAGGATCGTAATACAAAACCTGTCCTTCGTAGTAAAGAAATACAGATAAATCACTGATTTGACATATTCAACTGGTGCTTACTTGATGACAAATTTGGCAATTCTTTAACAAATCAAGCCAAGAGAAATTACACAAAGAGGTGTAGTGACTCGTGACTCAAGGATGTACACATATAAAGTAATATTTAAAGGAAAAATCTATGCAAGACAGCGAAATTCACATACTGAGTGGAGAGGTATTGCAGGACTGAAGCATTTAAGGAATTAAGGGTTGAAGGTCTTCATGGGTACAGAATGGTGCAACAGAAAGAGAATATTAGAGGGGTGCAACTTGCATTTATTAGAGGGTACCTATTCACATTTCTCAGGCCAATCTACTTGAGGAACTTTTTTGTGCTAACTTGGATAAAAGAAAGTAATAATTTTACAGGTGGTAGAGTGCCCAAGAAGATGGCTAAAGTGAATCATACAGATCAACCCTTTCTTAATGGTTTTGAGACATTACACGGAAAGAAATGATAACAAAAGGCTGCTACAAGTATAAGTGGATTTCTATGAATCTCACATAAGCTCAGAATAGAATAAAAAGGCCAAGCTTGCTCATACCACAGATGGCTTCGTAGGAGAATCTTTCGGTTCATTAGAAGTATCGAGATTCTCAGTGTTCACTGCTTCATTGAGTCTCTCTATCTCTTTCAAGGCTACTAACCATCTTCTTAGTAACTGAATTCTTTCTATACCTTTACACGAAACGGAAACTTCTTCTAATCGTTTTACTGCAAGTTTGCAACTTTGGAAATTCCGAGCTCCCTATAATACCAGCCAATTGAAAAAAAGTGAACCATAATTAAATTATCCAAGAAGTAGGAAAAAAATAAGCAATAACATAATGAACAAATTCCCAAGACGGAGAAAGAAACATACGATTGTTGTTTTACTAAGTCGTGTACCTTAACATGAGACAGAAAACATATTACGGGAAAGAAAACAAAGAAACGTAGAAAATGTATAATGCATATTGGCAAAAACGACCTTGTATGTAGCTCACATAAAATGGTTCACTTCTTTGTTGCTAATTAAAATGCTCCACTTCAAGATTTCACAGTAATACTAATAGCACCTTGTGGCACAATAAATTGAATGACTATATGAAATTTATAATAGCAAAATCAGAACATACATTATTTTCAAACTTTCTAGCCAAAAGCGGTTTGAATCATAATTTCACATACAAATGCATCAAAGTTAGCAAGCATCTGATTGCTATCTTCTATGATAACTGATAAGCATAAAAATCAAGAAAACTTGGTAGCAGCTGGATTACCAACAGTTGTAGAGATTCATAAAAATGTTTACATCCGAATGCAGCCAGAAATTATATGCTAGAAAAAACTTCATAAAAGACGTGGTTTTATACCAATATTTATTCCACAAAATTAATTTATGGATGATATTTATAATAAGATCTGAATATATTCAAACTATAACATATGTCCTCTTAAGCTTCAGTCTGAATGACATGTAGTATCTAAGTTTATATAAATTAACATAAGAGTTAAAAAAATCCATCTACGCAGCAATCGAATTCGATCTTTGGAATATTAGTAATAGTAAATTCGATTAGCAATGCAAACATCTTTTAATTAGGTCGATATATTACAAGGCGATCTTGTAACAGCTTTGCCCCTCCGACGACGGCTTGTCCAGCTTGTTGTACGACGGTGTCGGCGTAGCTGCGGACGGCGCGGCTGAGGTTGCTGCTGCCGCCGGTTTCCACCGCTTTGTTTACCGCGGATCGAATCCACGACATTCTACGATTTGAAAATTTCCGTTTCGAACAAAGAGAATTAATTGCGCGAAGGAAATGAGGAGAAAAGAATTGGTTAGTGAATAAAATTAATCAGATAGAAATAGGAGAAGAATGAGTCGCCGTTACAAAGTTTTCGTCTTTGGCCATTCCTTTCGCGCCTTGCGGGTTGTACGTGTTCCCATAAATACCCTTTGGCTGATGCTGTTATTTCCTCCAGGTGCTTGTCACGAGACATTGCTTTTTTCTTTTTTCGTTTTTTTGTCATCGAAGTTTCGCAAATTTTGTTTCATTTTGTTCGGTTAATTTTTCGAAAATTTTCAAAATAATAGTAAAAAGTTCGAAATAATAATACAAAAACCACTCTATACTTTTGTTTTTGTGATACTAGTCGCCGTGACACGCGGTACTCGCGTGTGTTGAATTATTTGAATTATAATTTATTTTGACATATTAATTTTTTATAATATTACTAAATTTGAATATGCATAATCTGGAAAAATGTAGTTTTTTTTATTGGGCAATTTTTGTGTTTTGTAATTTTAAATTTTGAAAAAGGGTAATTTTGGAAAGTGACTAATTTTTTGTATAGCATGATGTCACAACCGCCACTTTGTGAGTAAAACAGGCTTCTCTTTTTTAATAGTATAGATACACGTGAACAATATTTCCGTGTAACATATGAATATTTAGTCAATATTTTGGTACAAATCATACCGTGCACAAATCATCTCATATCAAACTACTTCAAATATGCTATGAGCTCGGAGAAGTAATATAATAAACCGAATTATACATCTTCGCATAGCATTTGAATCTCAATTCAAATTCGACTCATTGAAGAAAGATATACTTACGAATCAAGTTCAATTTCACTCATATTCAACTAGATTAAGTCTCATTCAAGCTCGAACCAAACCAAACTTGAAACACATTAAATTTAACTGGACTCGTTTATGCCCGTCCCCATAGAACCGTCAAATTATCACATTTTGACAAGTTGACCAATGCTTCCATTATCACTTCATAATCTTAGGAGAACAGCAGGCGAAATTGCAAATATCGTCCCAAACTAATCACTAATTTTGGATTTTCGTCACAAACTATTTAATTTGGCGAATTTCATCCCGTAATTTAATATTTTATTGGAATATCGTCTCAAACTAATTACTACTTTTGATTTTTCGTCCGTAATATATCAACTCGCCAAATTTCGTCCCATAATTTACCATTTTGTATGAATTTAGTCTCAATATTAAATTTCAAATGAAAATGACGTTCAATCTTGTAATTAATTTAGGACGAACTCTGCAATATTATATAATTATTTATGTTAAAATTTACCATGTTATGACACTTAAGTAGCCATGTGATAATTCATCGGCAAATGCGCAATTCCGTCTTAGTTATGGTGGGACAATATTCCAAAAAAATATTAAATTACGGGATGAAATTCGCCAAATTAAATAATTTGGGACGAAAATCCAAAATCAGAGATTAGTTTGGGACGATTTTTGCAATTTTGCCAGAGGAGCATTTCATGTTTGAGAACATTGTACAAAAATCCAATTTGGAAGGCAAAAATAGGAAGAAAAATGCAATGGTAAAGGTTCATTTATTTAGTAAAAGACTATAAATCCAACCTTCCTACAACATAACTGGTTTATGATTTACAGAAAAGATGTTTTCAATACTATAACAACAAAAAGAGTAGTAGTACCAAAACAATTTCTCCCAAAAAAATGATATACTGTAATAGAAAAACACTGGCACAGGGCAAAAATTAGTCCAGCATCTCCCTCCAGTCCAGCCAGTCTAAGGGATTGGCAAACACAAAAGACTTCTACAAGTTATCGATGTCCACCAACGGCATTTTCCAGTAATTCCATGAGTTATAATCTTCCTGCACAGTCAACAATTACGAGTACGTTTTTTAATAAAACTATAAAATTAATATAATAAGCACAATCAAGAGATACTATACGGTCAGTTAACCTTAATATAGTGCGTACCTGCTCAACGAGTGAGGTTGGTGGGAACATGTCATTCACTAGTGTGTGCAATGAAGTGTACGATTTCACATCTATACGATGATTAATGGCAACCTCGCCCTGTAATAAGGATAAAAATGAAAATAAATAGAGGCAAGCAAACTGGACTGGGCTGGTAATATTTTAACTTATTAAAGTGTTGATTTAATTACCTTGGGGTTAATAATAAAGATTTTCCCCTTTGGAATACCAATTTTTCGATAGCTGAGCTCATCGGTGTCTCTGTTTCCGAAACCGGCGTAAAATGGGTTGTAATCAGGAGGAAATAGTGCCTTGATATCCTGCAAAAGAGGTGTTTATATTATACATTACATAGGTTTTATAAAATAGAGAGAGAATGGTACTTGCATCACATAAAAAAGCTAGTGAGTCTATAGCAAATTAGTAACATATTTATACATACCTCTAAACATGCAATTTTGAATTCATGAGGAGCTCTTCTTATCACTGCGCCATCAATATAACATTTACGTTAGATACACGCAGAAATACAAAAACAAATTCTACAATTTTATGGAATACGAAAAATAGACACAAATTCAGAGAAAGGATATCACCTTCTCGGTACAACGAGGGGAATAAGCCATCAGGAGAAATAACCACGGGTCCGTTGGGTAAGCTTTTCCCATCCTGCAACCATTTTGAACAAATTTCAGTTGATAATAGTTGATTCCTGAAGGTGGCAAATTATTTTATTTTAATACAATAAAATATTATTATCATTTTACAGAATAACAAAATGTATCTTGGCCTAAAAGTATTACTATAACATTTTGATAAGCAAACAAAACCACATATATTGGTTTGAATTTTAAAAAGATAATAGTTATACCTGCTTGAGATTGAATAGAAAACTCTTGGTTAAGTAAGCTTGAACAATTGCACGTGCACTCAGAAATAAGAGCTGGTACCCATTCTCCTGGAGCAGAAGAAAAAACATATCAGAAAATTCGGATGAATAAATATATGAAACAAGTAAAAGATAAAAAATATCCTGATCGCATTAGATAATCTCATTCTGAAATTCCAGCTAGTTGAAACCTCATAGTGTGATGAAAAAAATCACGAAAAGTTGCATGTTATAAGCTTCATTCTATTGGCTAAATAACAAATAAAAAAAGGAACAGGATTTACTAATCCACGAAATAGTGTCAAATATTTGGAAGTACTCAATCATGTACACAAAAGGTATAAACCAATTTGCCTAAAATCTAAACAAAGGAAAAAAAAAACATGGATACTAGTCCTAGTCCCAAAAAGGAGGGAAAAAAAAAAACTTCACTTCACTTCAGTATGGAAGATCAAGTTCTATGCTTCGTGGAATTATACCCTTATATGTTCCCCCGAACCTCTTTCAATTAGCACCTCAACAATGACATTGTGTCGGTATCTGGTATCCAATACATCACGGATTTTTCTTTGCCTCAAACACACACAAAAATGGGAAATCTTTTCAATTATGAGTACATACTCAGATATTAATATCACTTCATTCTCATATACTTTATCACGTTTAGCAACATACTCTAAGGAAAAAATTGATATAGGGAACTGGGCTCCTCCAACCACTTCAGCATGCAGTCCTAAGATTAACTTTAGTATCAAATTTTGATAACCTTTCCACAAATCTATCTTGACAAAATGGTGTTAAACTTCATCAAAAGTATAAAATGCTCTGACCTAAACTACTTTATCAAATGAATATTCCATCCATTTTAGAACCTTATATAAACTTGTAGAAGTGTAAAGTTATTAGTCACTATTGTCTTATACGCACCTTAATAGAAGCTATAATAAGCTTTACCTTACTACATGCCATTCTTAACATTTCTCAATTAAATCATCTTAAATGTTATTTTTAATGGGAACTCGGTATTAACAATTCCGGTCTTTTAGTCATATCATCAGGGAAGCCTTCATATTTGTAACTGAGTCGAAATCAAACTTCCTTACAAAACTATTAACCTCGTAAAATCCCAGAATCAATACATGCACATTTACATAAAAACTTTATGCTTCAACATATATTGTTGTGCCTTTTGGTAGTTCAGTTCAAGAATTCCTCTTCAAAATCAACTATAATATAGGATCCTTTTGTTTTTTTGTCTATATCAAGACAATGCAAATATCATTAGTATATGATAACTTTAGAGCTCAAAAAAAGAAGACAAGAATACCTTTATTGCGGAAAAAAGACGAGCTATCCCCGAATGTGTCCAGTCTTTTCCAACCAAGGGCATAAACTGACCAAGAACATCAGACCTACAAACAAACATACATACACGAATGTGAGTCAACAGCCAAATATTGTCAAATTGGTCATCTGTTTATTATTTCTGATTTCCTTGAGAAGTGTCACCATGATTCAAACAACTCAATGGTCAGCACATTACAGTCAACAATAGTACTTTTTAGTCAATTGTCCAACTTCAATTTACATATTTTGTGTCCTTGATGGCATTTACATGATACGACGGGAAAAGGGTTAACGAATATGAGCGGTAATTTAATCTTTAAAATAGATTCACTACGACCCTAGATAATTATAAATTAGTACACAAGTTTCAAATTGTAACTAATTTACATATTTTGCATCTTTTCTGACGATATCATACATTCCTTAACCAGGAGAAATTTGTAAAATTGATAAGAGTAGTTTCAAATTGTGGTATATTGCTGCTACAGTACTAAGTCAATCTTACTCAAGCGAATAAGAAACAAGCTACATACATACTATAAAAATAAAAATCAACATAAAGTGAAGAAACCTTACTTTGTAATTGTCCCATCGACATCAGAAATTACGATCCGTGTATTCCACTTCCACAAGTATATATGAGCCTCAACCTGTTTCAGTAAAAAGCGTGAAAAAACTATTAACAACTCTCTAGCACATGCACACATGTTGATCCAAAAATAAATAAAATTTACCGACCTTTTGGGATCCAAGAACTCTAGTAGAGAAAACAAAGTTCACCATATTCTGTCCCTCTTTGAGATTCAAAGATGCTATTTGATCAGTAGTGGGGACATTGGTTCTTATAATCTGCTTACGAGGAGACTCAGAGGCCTGAGCTTTAGGAGTCGTAACTATAGGTTGGTTCTGTGAGACCACAGATTCAGAATCAACAAAAACATCCTCGTTTGATAAGTTACTATCACTATGCTCGAGTGTCTTAACCCTCCTAAATGGGATTGGCCATAGCCTCCATCTCCTTGAAGGAGTCGAAACCATTTCAGAATCATCTTCCTTTACTTCTGGTGTCTCCCTCTCGACATTTATTACATCATTTTGGTCGATTTCTAGATCCAAATCAAACACTGCCTTGCCAAGAACAATATGCATAGCTTTATCCCACGGTAAGTACTTCCCATGTACTCTAACAATTAGGTTTTCATTCTTCACAATTGATGAAGCAGAATGCTTAAAATCTTCAAGTGTTACACGGTATGTGTCAAATGCATCTTCTGCTGCACTCAACCCCATTCTATTGTAGAGCAAATTTCCGCATAGAGATATCTCCAGCCCTGTTGAAAACTAAGTATTAAAAATAAAAAATCAAATAAACAAGAAGTGCTTTCAAGTTTAATCTTACCTGTAATTAAATCTGACTTCATATCTTCAATCGAAGCTTCAAGATGTTGACTATTACTACATTCGTCTTCAGAAGCAGGAGCTTCCAAACCACTTTCCGTTCTTTCAACCTCAACTTGTAACTCTGGCAAAGTGCTGACGTCATCATTTCTTGATATTTCATTATTAACCTCTTCAGTTTCCTCATTAGTTAAGGGAATTTCAGAAGACTTCTCCTGTAGATCGTCAGTAGCTTCAACAATCTTCATATTTTTATGATCGACATTTGTCTGTACTGCAAATTCCGAGAGCTCCAAACAGCTTTTGAAAACGTCTTTCTTATTTAAACTAGTAGATGCAGTTTCAGGACTACTCTGAATGCAAAGTTCCCTCTCTGCAAACATAGTCCCATTGTTTGCCTTGCCTGCGTTTGCATTAGTAACTTCAAGTGCAGAAGCATCATCGAGATCACTCAAATAATCAGAACTCCAAGAAGCCTCACCTCGATTATACTCTCCAGTTCCTTTACCAGGGCCAAGGTGAAACTGAGGAGTACTTAGTTGTATGTTCTCAGCATTTCTCTCGGATGAAGATATAGGTGCCATCAATATATGCCCATCCACACTCACCAAAACTACTTCCGAGTTCGAATTCTGTGATTGTAATGCATTTTCCACGCTATCTAAATTGTCATATCTACTAGACCCGTATTCAGAAAACTCAATCGAACCATCTACAGAAGATTGCTCATCTTGAAACTCGTAGAATATTCTCTCACTATCGGAATCGGGTCTCTCGAAATGTTCCATACCGAGAGTAACACGCTCATCTCGTACATCTACCTCACTAATGTTGAAGTCATTACTATCTTGTCTATAAAAATCGTTTTCTTTTGAAGCATCGTGAATGTTAATAGTATCATTGCTATTACTATTATCCTCTTTATCAAGATTGTCGGAATCGTTCTTAACTGGATCAACTTCTCTAACAAAATAAGCTTCACCGGAATTATCAAGATGCATGTGAAAATTGGCTTCGACTCCATTAACTTCGATTTTAACTAGCTTCTCTGCACCTTTGAGGACACCTTGAAATTTTCCGAACCTTACATACCAAGGGGTACTCCTAAAGGTACCATCGTTTTGCTTAACGACAATTATGTCAACTGCACCACCAAATGGATGAAATGGTGTGGCAACAGAGTACATGCCTTGTGTGATAAAGCTGCCAACTTTACCAACAACATTCATTTCTTTGATTCACAATTCACCCCCAATTTTTTAAAAAAAAAAACCACAAATTAAAGGCTATAAAATCCTGTAATCCAGAATCAACATCAGCCCAAATCCATTCCACTGAGCAATCCCAAGAAAAGGAGAATTTATCAATTAATTGACTTCTCTGAAATTTGAGGTTTCTGCATGCAAGTAGTCAACACACTTTATAAATGATCGGTGCAAATATTTCTCCAATAATAGCTTTTAATTATATCATATATATATATATAACAGTGGGTCAACTAAAACCCTCTAGAATGTGATTTACACCAAGAATTGGTAAAATTAGAAAAACCCAGATGGGAAATCAATGCGAAACACATCAACAACAATGAAATTAGATTCTTGGAAAAGCAATAAAATGCAAGAAACACATTAGATACTTACATATCGAAGAAACTGCGAATTTCCAGATAAAATTGGTCCTCCAAGAGATTGATGGATCAATTGAAAAAATATTTGACAGCTCAATAAACAGAATATAATCAAGAAGATTCCTAGTAAATTTTCCCGACTCGGCTTTATTTTCTCTCTCTAAAAGGTTGAGGATTTCTATTTTCTTTCCTATGGTGCTGTGATGTTTCTTGCTGGTGCAATACTACAAAATGTCATTAAAGGACGTTTCTTTCTTTCTTTTATCTTTTTTTTTTTATTTTATTTCTTTTTTCTTGGACTATGGGGAAATTGATTTTATGGATAACCAACTAGCATAGCAAGAGTCATAAATTCTCCAATTCTCAACCAATTAATAATTTAATAGGTAATGTTTGATGCTTGAATTCAAGAAGTGTCGCTGTCATAATTACCCAACCTCTAAAAGTAATCCATATTATTTTTAATAATAATTACTAAAGGCGTGGAAATGAAATATTTGGTGATATTTCTTAACCAAGTCAAACTAAATTAAATTTTCTGTGAAATATATAATTCAACTTTCATTTAATTATATCCAGTATAATTAAATTATAATGTATATGCGAAATAATAGAATATTCTAAGCACAAAAAACGTGGTGATGATGTCGCTGCCGCTGGAGGTAGTTGGGCCCTTGTGCAAATTTTCCTTTCATTTATGCATTTTTCTTATTACACATTTATGATTTTGTGTGTAGTATTCTTTTATTTCCTTTTTTTTTTTTCGAAAAAGCACTTCTCTAGTTTGTGCTTTTTTAAGGAAAAGATACTTTCAGAAGCAAATTAGGGCAAAACCAATGCTGGGCGGGGGGTTGAGCCCCGAATCTCCCCAGCTACCTCTGCATATCTAAATTTAATTATGGGGTTTCTCACTCTATTTAATCTCAATTTAATTTTTTTCTCTCTCATCATTATAATAATTATATAATAACATTACTAATAATAATAATAATAATAATACTATTACTAATAATAATAAAAAAATTAGTTATTTTAATAATAATAATAATATAATTAAATTATTGATAATATTAAAATATATAAATTAATAATAATAATAAAAATATTCATTAAATTACTGGAGTATAATACAAAAATACATCATCGATTATAATTGTCGAGGACGAACGTGATGATTACAACGATGATGACTCAGACAACGATGATACAGACTTAAGTGTTGAATTGAGGTTGCCTTGTTGGTAAAACTAATTTGGTACATGAACATGTTTAATTGGTATCTAATAACATAGTTTTACCATGGCAAAATTGCAGAAAAGGTCCCAAACTAATTGGCAATTTTGGGTTTTCGTCCCACACTTTATCACCTCACCGAATTTCGTCCCGTAATTTTTTTTTTTTTGGAATTTCGTCCCGCCGTTAAGTATTAGACGGAAATTGCACACGTGGCCGTTAAATTGCCACGTGGCTGCTTACGTGTCATGATGACGTGGCAATTAGCATGACCAATTATACAAGATTGCAGAATTAGTCCCAAACTAATTACAAATTTTGGTTTTTCGTCCCAAACTAATTACAAATTTTGGTTTTTCGTCCCAAACTAATTACAAATTTTGTTTTTTCATCTCAAACTATATGAATTAGCCAAATTTCATCCCGTGATTTACCATTTTGCATGAATTTAATCCCACTATAAATTTCTAATTTAATAAAAATGACGATTCAATCTTTTACATTTTCTTTTCCAAGAAAAATAGTATGAATTTTCGAAACTCCTATGCTCTTTTGAGAAATAAAATTCTCATATCATTTCATTAGAAAAATATTGTGTGTTCTTTTTTAGTATTAAAATATTATAAATATTTTTAATACTAAAAAGAACACAATATCAATGTTGATTAGGCGCTAATCAAAATTTCATCAGCACAATTATTATCCAAACTGAAGATTTCTTCCGGAACAAGCATATTTGCAAATTGGGAAATATGAAATTTATTGAGAAAAAATGAAACATTATGAACATGTGAATAACATAGTCAATAATGTCAATATTTATAATATTTTAATATTATAATATTTTAATACTTAAAAAGAACGCACAATATTTTTCTAATAAAATGACATGAGAATTTTATTTCTCAAAAGAGCATAGGAGTTTCGAAAATTCATATTATTTTTCTTGAAAAAGAAAATTTAAAAGATTGAATCGTCATTTTTATTAAATTAAAAATTTATAGTGGGACTAAATTCATGCAAAATGGTAAATCACGGGATGAAATTTGGCTAATTCATATAGTTTGGGACGAAAAATCAAAATTTGTAATTAGTTCGGGACGAAAAACCAAAATTTTTAATTAGCTTGGGACTAATTCTGCAATCTTGTATAATTGGTCATGCTAATTGCCACGTCATCATGACACGTAAGCAGCCACGTGTGCAATTTCCGTCTAATACTTAACGGCGGGACGAAATTCCAAAAAAAAAAAAAATTACGGGACGAAATTCGGTGAGGTGATAAAGTGTGGGACGAAAACCCAAAATTGCCAATTAGTTTGGGACCTTTTCTGCAATTTTGCCTTTTACCATAACTACAATTTATAGTTGTAGCAGTCTTTTTCCTTCTTTTTATAAGTATAAATTAAACAATATAATAATGTTATTTTTTAGTTAAGTAAAATACCTTTCCTTTTCACTTATAGCTATCAATATTATGATTCCAAATCAACATAATAAATTATAAAAAAGAAGTGAACATTAGAAATAATTTTATGAAACATGAAAGTTAAATGTACATAGAGTTATATTAAATATTAATCGGACGCGGATTTTTAGTGGATTGAATCAGCCTAGATTCATGTTCACTCCCTATAATTTAAATTACGGATCTTCGTAATTGAATCAGGTCCATCGTATCACTAATCGGATAATTATTCTAATAAATTAGACTGAACTTGAATTGGATCCGAATTAAAATCCGCCCAATGACAACCCTAATTATCGTATTACCAATTCAAGTAGGCCTGCTCTATTAAAGTGGAGCGCAAGCCCACTCTCATGCGACCCAACTAATAAGTTTCCTTACAAGTTACAATCATATGAAAATGAAAATGCCATAAAAACATTGAAGTAATGTTGTTTATTGCGTCACCATTCACCATTTTGTATGAAATGCAAATACGAATGTTGATAATTCTCTCATAATAATTATTACACTAAACAAAATAAACATATTTCTCTTTGCCATATTCTTCAAAGTTGAAATGCGTTTTTCTTTTCTTTGATGAGGATCTTCATATATGACCTTTTTTTTATATATCCATATATGATTGAATTGAATGTCAATAAAAGTTGGAAAGATAGATAATATGAGGCTATACCTTTAAAATAATGAGTATTTCTTTTCGTCTTTGTGAACTGATCTACACAATCGAGTCATATATCTTTAAAATTTACTTTATTTTAGTGGGCAAAAAATGTCTCCCATTTTCCTATAACAATGATAAGAGAAAGTAGGAACAGGGGCGAATCCAGGATTCCAGAGTCGAAGGGGCCAATTTTTATTATCATTAAAAAAAATCTATATATATATAGATGAACACAAAATATATACTCTAAAATATATTTTCACTATATTATAATTATACACCATGTTCATTAATATACTATAAAATAGTCTCAAATAAAATTTATATTATTTTCATTATGAATTAAAACTTCAGCAAAATAATATATAATAAATAAACTTGTATATTGTTTTCAAGCTTATTTTTCACAAGCTTTACTTTATATTTCGCATACAAAACATATGAAATAATGAATAAATTAATATCACAATAAACTAAAATTAATATCATATTTTTCACAAGCTTTACTTTATACATGAATAGAATGGAAAAAAAAAATACTATGAAATAACTTGATTGCTATTTTAAGGAAACTATGAAAAAGTGATGATCAAAGTAAATAAGATCTCAAACAATATTAAAGGGAAATTGATGAGAAGATATATTATAAAATTAGAAATGAAATTTTTGAGAGAATTCGAGGAATACAAAACAACCTCATGATTTGCATGACCACCCCCTCAGTGCATATCGTGCCATCACAAATACATTTTGAAGTAGCACCAAACTTGTGAAATGTTACCTTTTTTTTATAAAGCTACAATTTGACTTGAAATAGACGTAAACTGAAAATGAAAGTAAAACCAAACAATACCTATATTTAAGGAAGAAAAGGAAAAAGGAAAAAGGAAGGAAATGTATTACCCATATCGGACTTCTCAAATCTAGGAAAAGGACTTCATTTCACGTTCCCAAAACTTATGAGGTGAATAAAAAATATTTCACAACTCCGAGGACTTCACTGTTATTTCCCCTTCAGGTCGGCGGTCCTCCTCTTCAACCTCGATCCAATCGTATCAGATCTGAAGGGCATTTGTGGAAAGAAAAGATCCCAATAATCGTAAAATTTACTCCACCGGCACATTCTCTTCCTTTTTCACTCCCCCAACCCCCAAACAACAAATCATAACCACCCAACCCCGTTCATCCACAGCCCAAGCAGACATGACGAAACTACCCTTCTTCTTCCTCCTCCTCCTTCTCCTTCCCCTCATCTCCGCCGAGATCAAAACCCTAAAAATCACATCCGATTCCCGACCCATGATCCTCTTCGAGCGATTCGGATTTACACACACAGGCCGAGCCACCATCTCCGTCTCCGCCGTGTCCGTCGTATCCGCTGTCGCCAATCCCGAGCCATCTCGCCTAGGTTTCTTCCTCCTCTCCGAAGAATCCCTAATTCAAGTCCTTATTGAACTTCAATCTAACCCTTCATTCTGCGTCCTCGACTCAAAATACATCAATCGCCTCTTCGACTTCCGCAATCTCTCTCCAGCACCTCATTCTTCGTTCAATCATTCGTATCCGATCACTTCGCCCAATGAATATTCACTTTTCTTCGCCAATTGCGCCCCTGAATCGGCTGTGTCTATGAATGTGCGCACCGAGCTATACAATCTAGATGACGGTGGACGGACCAAGGATTTCTTGTCTGCCGGTTTGACTCAGTTGCCGTCTTTGTATTTCTTTTTTTCCGTTCTCTATTTTGCGTTTTTTGCGTTCTGGATTTCTATCTGTTTGAAAAATAGGAAGTCCGTGCATAGGATCCATTTGCTTATGGGGGTTTTGGTGATTGTCAAAACATTGAATTTGCTTTTCGCTGCTGAGGATAAGCATTACGTCAAGGTTACGGGGACGCCACATGGATGGGATGTGTTGTTTTACATTTTTCAGTTTATTAGGGTTGTGTTGTTGTTTACCGTGATTATTTTGATCGGTACTGGGTGGTCGTTCTTGAAGCCATTCTTGCAGGAGAAGGAGAAGAAGGTGTTGATGATCGTGATCCCTCTGCAGGTTTTGGCTAATGTTGCATCTGTAGTGATAGGAGAGACAGGGCCGTTTATTAAGGATTGGGTTACTTGGAATCAGGTTTTCTTGTTGGTTGATATTATCTGTTGTTGTGCTATTATTTTCCCGATTGTGTGGTCGATTAGATCTTTGAGGGAGACATCCAAGACCGATGGGAAGGCTGCAAGGAATCTGGCGAAATTGACTCTTTTTAGGCAGTTCTATATTGTGGTTATTGGGTACTTGTACTTTACCAGGATCGTGGTGTTTGCGTTGAGGACTATTGCTGCTTACAAGTACCAGTGGGTGGCTAATGCTGCGGAGGAGATAGCGAGTCTCGCGTTTTATGCTGTGATCTTTTACATGTTCAGGCCAGTTGAGAAGAACGAGTATTTTGTACTTGATGAGGAGGATGAAGAGGCAGCTGAATTGGCTCTTCGGGATGAGGAGTTTGAGCTTTGAAGATGGAGATTTAAATATTAACGTTTTTATGATTTCATACTAGCGTCGGATTTACATATTGTGAGTTCTTTAGCTATTTCATAGATACTTTTGCTGCAAAATTCTGATTTGTGTACGAATTTTTACCTTTTTTTTGTATCTTTAATTCTCCTAGAGAACAATGTTTCTATTTTGTCGAATTTTGGATAATGGATATGTTATGTGAAGTCACAACTATAAGTGTTCCTTTGTTCACTTCTTTATATATGCAGTCCTTAGTTAATTGGGGCTTAGAAGTTCATACTTCATACCCAACCTTTGTTAAATGCATTTGTTCATTCAGCGCGAATTGGTTGGTTATTTGGTAGTGTTATTGATCCCCATTGTCTTTTTCCCTTAATGTCAATGTTTCGGTTTGTCATTTGATATCTTTCATTGTTGGCAGTGTCCCTTTGCATTCACACCATTACTGCATCAAGTGATCACTAATAGATTGCTAGGAGACTATTTTGTTCGTTCTTAGACCCATGCCTTTCTATGAATGTTTTTCGGTTAGTTGGTTTATTATAAGATATTATTCTGCCCAAACTAAACTTGATAATAAATTAATCATGTCATTTTGAGTTGTTGGTGGATGTATCTCCAACAGCTAGGGTCAAGCTCCCCCTCCCTACCTCGTCTTTAATGGTTAGTGATATGATTTTTTTCCGGCCAAAATTCTCACCATAATAATAATAATTATAATACATAAATGACAATTAATTGAGGACCAACGCGAGATTTGAATCCAAGATCAAGTGAATTATCCTTGGAAGATTATATAATGCATCATCAAGCAATACGATCGGTAGAAGCCAATCATACGCCGAGATGGCTTAATCGCCCATTTATGGGCAGGACATGGTCCTTGAGCATAATGATGTCTTTAGTATGTATTTGTATTTTTTAAGTGTTTAAGTGGAATTCTAAGTTTTTTAATATAGTATATCGTATTTGTATTATTCATATTACAATTTAAAATTGCAAAATTAAAATAAATAATGTTAAAGATTTAATTTAATTTAAATATAATATAATTTTATTAAATCATTCACAAAAAATTTGAAAATAAACTTTTCCATCCAAGTTATTAGATTTAAAAAAAGAAAACCTTTTGAGGATCTTCTGGTTGCATCTGTGCTATCTTATATTTGCAGATTTTTTGTCATTTGTCTGCCTGCATCTTTTGGACCAATTCTCATTGACCGTTGCATATGCAATCTGCGTATAATTATGTCTTCTTACACTTCCCTTGATATATCTGGTTCATCAGATTATTTGGTTGGTCTACACTCTAACATGAATAAAGAACAACTTCATCTTGTAGGTACTTGAAGCTAGTCATGATATATCTGTCTTTGAATCTGAGCCATCAGCCATGCATTGTGGATGCTGTACACCTATTCACAAGCAAAAAGAATGAAAGATCTGATTACGAACATGACATTTAAGTATCATATCATATGGTTATGTCAAATGATATAAGTGTTGGGATTATGTTGCAAAAAGTCTCCCTTTTATGGAATCTGAAAGAATCTTCCTTTGACATGTTTATATTATTAATGGTTCCCCAAACCTGCACATCACTGTTGTTTAATTACTGTTGTTTATATTATTATATCCTTTGACATGTTTATAGTCTTGTCACCTCATGAACTATATATTCTGCGATTATAGTTTCCTTTGATGTACGAACGACATGGTGAATGACGAGGTGCATACACGACTTAGAATACATTATTCGCTTAAGATAAATTGAAATATATTCTAAGATCTCATTCCTATCATGAATTGTCAAAGATAGTCAACTTAATTGATCCAGGCCATGTTTATTACAAAATTGCACAAACTAATATCTCCATGTCTTGACCGGATATCATCCCCGTGCCATATTCATTACAATATTGCACAAACGAATTTATCCAATATGTTGTCCGTATCGCAATATGACGTATTGGCCAAGTTTAATTCTACTCAACTTATGTAAGGTATATATTAGCAAGTCTTAGTAGCATGCTGAAGCTGGGGAAAACTGAGACACTATCAATTAAATACATTTATTATTCCTAATGTATTTTCACAGTAGGACTAACCCCAACTAATAATCATATACATAATACGTTTAATGCAGATTCAAGTTCATACGAGGAGAATGCAATAAACAAACAAATTAAGTAGGTTGAATTAAACACAGTAAATGACTTTAACCAACTAAATTACATCAATTAAATCGTTAAGTTGATATCTTCCAATAAGCAGCTTCAGGACATTAACATATAATGCACACACAAGTTTGGAAATTCATAGCAACTATTTGAGCATAATTGATAATACAACTCCAAAGTTAATCCTCATCACGGCGATGTTTCCTGCTCTTCTTCTCAGACCTCTTCTTGTCCCTGCCCACACGAGCATCATCCGAGCCACTCACATCAGAATCAGATTTTGAATATGCCCTCCTGCTCCTGCGCTTATGCCGCTGCTCAGCAGAATAATCAGAAGAGTCATCATCAGAGTGACGGTGACTCCGCCTCCTCTTCTTCTCCTTCCTACTCTTCCTCTTCCTTCGCTTACGTTCTTCGTCCTCATCAGATGAATTGTCATCTCTTTTCTTCCTTTTCTCCCTCCTCCTCTTCCTTCTTCCTTCATCATCATCCTCAGAATCACTTTGCCGAGTCTTTGCACTCCTTTTCTTTGACCTCCCCCTCTTTCTTTTCTTCTTAAAATCCTCTTCTGATGAATCGTTATCTTCCGACTCATCACTATATTTCCTCGACCTACTACTCTTATGACCACTCGTCTTCCCACCAACAACCTTCCTTCCATATTTCTTCGCAATTGCCCTCTCAATCTCCGAGTTATAATCTGAATCTGAACTCTCACTCTCCTCCTCATCACTTCTATCCTCGCTCTCCACTCCACTCTTCCGTTTGGTTTTCCCCTTCAACTTCTCCAACCCAGACAAAACTGCAGCTTGGATAGCATCCCCATCCTTATCATCCTTAGCACTCAAGAAATTCCTACACTGAAACGTCAGGTGCCCAACTCGACCGCACTTCTTGCACGAACCACGTGCCTCATCGGCATTTGACCCCGTGATACGAGCAAGAGCAAGCAAACCCTGAAAACTAGCATAGGCATTCTCAGTCTCAGGCTCTGGGACAGCACTCTGTTGAGCAGATGTACTCTTCTTCTCATCTTTATTTGGAGCGTAGGGATCATATCCAATCGCACTCTGCCATATTCCATGAGTCTGTAGAGCCGCACTGCTGTGCACCCGGTTGTTCGCGGGCATGCGAACCCTCCCTGCTGTGGCTGGCATCTTGTCAAATTACTAACACGCCCCTTCAAATATGGAAAATAACCGGAATCAATTTTTTTTGAATGTATTGATTGCGCGAGAGCAAAAATCTAGAGAGAGAGAGACTTTTGAATTTGTGACTTATAAAAGAAAGGAAACAATGTAGTAAGATTTCTGAAAATATCTCCTTTTCATTTTAAATAGGCAAGATGAATAATTAATCAAAACAAAGGCAAGATGAATAACTAATACTTCCTTTATGTATGTAGGTGGGTGGAGATACATTGTACTAAATAAAGATGTGAGTATGACAACTAAACTATGAAGAGAAGCAACCTGTAATGCAACTCCAAACTCAAACACAAAACTATTTCAGCCGTCTAAAAAATTCAATTCTTCCACAATGTTAACAGTCCACAAATCAAAAACCTCAAAAATAGAATACCAAAGAAATAATGTGCAATTGGATTAACAAATGTTCTTATCAACTGACAAGTAAGTGCAGCAATCAGCACAATTATTCACATAGGCTACACATAGGCAAAAGAGTAAATCTTAAATCACTTTAATAAGCTTCAATCAAATTTTAAACCCATATACTCACTAGCTTCAGTAAATTATCATGTGTGTGATGCATAGACACAATTAGACAAATAAATCTATCTACATGCATGATAGCATAGACAGATTCAGAACCATCAGAAAAAAAATTGAAAACTACAACACACTTAACATAAACAGTCCAAAAAAGTATACATTCCTGAATCAAAAGGATATAGAAGTTAAAGGGAAGCTAAACATCACATGGCATTATCATCTACTTCTCATAAATTGAACTGTATGATGGACACATTTTTTTTGTTTTTGGGTTTTAGAGTTTAGTTTGAGAAAAAAACACTGTATCATCCTCTATCCAGCTATTTACCCATGATATATGCTGCAGGCGTCATACACGAACTAAACTAAATTAAATGGGCAGAAATTGATGTAGAGGCTAGAGAGAATGAGAGATGATAGACAACACATCGAAATAATATGCAATCCAAGACAAACTATGTTAGAATCATGCCCTAATATAAATTAAGAAAATTTAATAAATTAAACCCTAACTAAATTCACCCAACGTCAAGATTTGACTCAAATTATAATTCCATTGAGGTAAACTGCATCAGAAGATATCTAATTAGACAATTACTATCCTAAATTAAGGGGGGAAACAATATTATGCCCTAATTTAATTTTTGAAAGCACTGAAAATAGGAACGTTGGTATGCATAAATTCAACACATAAAATAGAGAGAGCGAGATAAAATAGTAAGCTCACCGGTGAATTCCGGTGATTCCGGTGCCGGCGTACGGTTGACGGTAGATGTAAACGAAATCGGCCGACGGGGAGGAGAGACAGATCTAATTTTGTGGAAATTATTGGTTTTACTTGTATTACGTCATTTATATCTCTTAAAAAATTTGGGGTGAAGCCGTGAAGTGCACTTTTCTCTTTATTTTTTAGTGATGCCCGACCCGAACCCGAAAATCACGCCCTAGATAATACTATAAGCCCAGTTGAGCCCAATCCAATTGACTGATCTGTTGGGTCCACAAAGGGGTGTTAATGATGGATTCGATATTCATTTGGACTGGGTCCAAATATTATCAGATTTATTAAGATTCTTATCATATTGGTCCAATGGATATGATTCAATATAAGATCTATAATCTGATATACATAAAGCAGCGAATATGGACATAGTCGATTCGTTTTGCCAAAGATCCAAGTTGATAATAAATAAATAAATAATATAAATATTTTATATCTATAGTTTAACATTAATAAATTTAACGACAGTTTATTTGAGTTAATAGTTTATCCATTATCTCAATTTTCAGAATATTTTAATCTAACATAATTTTAATATGATGCAAGTTACTTTTCCTAATTAAATTATTCGAAGTAAGTGGTCAAATGTGTTGAGAGTTGACCTTTTATATGATCTCAATAGATTATGAAAAAATAAAACTAGAGATAATTTTGTGATTATTTGAATAAAACTAGAGATAAAAAAATAAGTTGAATATATAAGATTTATTTGTGATAATTTTGAACTAGAGATTTTATTAGATTTGAAAAAATCTAAAACTCGATCAAATTCGTGTAAAATCCAATGAAATGACAAATCCAAATTAATTAGAATTTGACCCGAAATTGGTTTGATATAAATGAATCAAGATATCGGCAAATTAAAATGAATCTGACCCGTCAACAGCTGTAGACCCATTGACAAAAGGTCCGAATGTCCTGGATACTGGACTGGTCGAGCAGGAGGCCCATATATAATTTTTATTTTAATGATTTTTATACAAATATTTTAATGAGAATTATACCCATGTGCAATAAACCAGTAAAACTGCGATAAAATTATATACTCACCGGTCCTCCCCATGTTATGTTATTGCATGTGTACCTCAAGGCAAATTACTTTTTGGGAAGAATTTGTTGAATCCAACTAATTGGAAGTTCATGATTCCAAATTAAATTTGGTAGATGTTATCTTTGTTTGGTTCAGTTTGAGTACCGAGTTGATTATCGATTAATTTGATATTTTATATATAATTTATTAATTTTATTATCGAGTTAAATTCGAATTGAGTTTAAAAAATTATCAAACGAGAAATATTGTCTAAACTTGTTTGATTTGTATGATAAATCGAGCTCAAATGAGCTGTTATTGAATGAGTTCGAATTGAATATCAAACTACTAAAATTTAAACAAATCTGAACCATGAACTTATAGTAAAGTATAGTAAAGTAGACATTGTATTGCTTTGAAGTACCTTTTTTTTTCAACTATAAAATAGATGTCAATTACAAATCTTTATTTAATACCAAAAGAAAAATTAAAAATAAAAGGAGCAGTATTACTCCATAAATAACCATGTGTCCATGTTTATTAATATTTCTTAACAAACACAACTACCAAATTTGATGGAATAAGTTGCAGAAATATTGCTTTTAAAATTGTTCGTCGTGTAGAATGACATAAATCTTATCAATAAGTATTATTGTTTTTTTTTTTTTTAATATATGCAAATAAACTTCGTCAAGGAAATGGTTGTAACTATTATCATCCGTCGAACCACTTATAGTGGAATTTGTAAAATTTCTTTATGATTATGTCCTTTTCCATTGATTGCGGTGACAACTATTTACTCTACTTTTTTCATGACCTTTCCTTGCCAATTAATCTTCGTCCTTCTTTGCTTTAAATTTTCACCGGCCCATAATCAAAAGAATACCATAAAATTTGTAATATTTTCACAATTTGACATGATTTTATGGATCCCACTAGTTGATAGTTTTAATTTATTTAATTTTAATCATTTTGATTACCTTTTTAATGGTAGTCAACAAAAATATTTCATTATAACAATAAACATGTGTATTGTACGTGACACATCATTTAAATTTTCAATAAATTTGGACGTCAAAGATAAAACTAACAACTAGCAGGAAATACAAATACAAATAGGATGAAAATCAAGACGTTTCCCCTTCTGTCAATACCGAGGAGTCAGAGGTCCTAAAAGACTGCTTAAGTGCAACCATTCTTCGACTAATAATGATCAAATCAAATCAACGTTTTTCTGAAACCTTCTAAATGAGAATTTATGTTGAACTGAAACATTAATTTAAGTGTTAATTATGAGCGTGACAAAAAGAAAAAAATGTGGTGTGTCATGACAAATAAACATTATCATATAAGAACGAAACTAAATCAACGAGATAGTATAAGGTAAAAACTAAATCAAAGCTCACTAGCATAAAAGAAAGGACTGAAAAGTGAAAACCAAGAAAATAATGAAAATTTAAAAAAGAACAAAAAAAAGTTTAAAATTTAATTTAACACAAAAAGCTAGCTAATTAAATGCTATGATCCACAACATCAACTGTAGCAGTACAAAACAGCAGCCTCCTGAAAATAGTACGAAATGCTGCACACGAAAATTTCTTCACTCTCCCCATCACCACGCGCCGCCGCCTTCCTCCCTTCTTTCGCCGCCGGAAATCTCCCTTCTCTTTTTTCCCAGCCACTACTTTCTCCGTAACCCTCCCAAAACATTTCATTGTTTTTTCAGGCACCGTCTCCTTTCTCGTGAACGTGTAGCTTCTTAGATACATTTGCCTGCACGAAATACTGTCCACCACCTTACTGTGTGGCCGCGCTCCGCCGTGCAAGGCGGCGGATTTCATGAATTCCGCATCGGATTCCGGCCACTTGTAGAGATTGAAATAAGTGGCCCTAACTGGATTTCTCGTATCGCTTACACAGTTTGTTATGCAAATTTTGCTCATTTAATCTATTATATTAATTCTCCGAATGTGACAATTTTTTTTGTTTGATTTGGAAAAAGGAGGAGGAGAAAGAGTACAACTGTGACTATGAATGTGGGTGTTATAAATATTTATTGCATTTTTCGCTTAGCATTTGAGTATTTGTTGGGATGTTGGGAATAATTAATCATAATTCGCAATGACTACGCTTTATTGCAATTTTTTATGCATCTTAATTGATGAATAGAATTAAAAAAAAAAAAAAAAAAAATCTATTTTTCTTTGACTATTTGCACGGCAAAACACATCTTAGGTATTTTAATTTTTATTGTCCGTCAAATTAGGACATTTTTTATTTTCAGTGATCAAATAACATCCAAAAAAATTTTTAACCGTAATTTCGTCAGAATTTATAATAATGTTCAGAAATTATAAATGTTGTAAAATTGTTTGTCGCTACCAAAAAGAAGCAATAATCTTCACATGTACAAATAGTTTGTATAGTTGACAATTTCTAAACATTGATGTATTCTTCAGCAAAATAGGGATTGAAATTACGAGAAAGTGGACTAAAATTGCAGGAACAAAAAAGATCAATTATATATTTTACTTGCCGAAAAAACAAGTATCTTGATTCCGCCCTAAGAAAGTTAATGGACGTAAATAGATTTTATTGCCCAATTTGGATCTAACAAAATCTTAATTGTCATATAAATAAAAGATTGAATTGCATATTTGATTCAATATATCACAGTTTTTTTAATGAATGATAATTTTAAATTTAAACCTGAAGGTATTCGTTCTATAATATAATTCAAATTTGATTGCCATATCTGTTTGATATGACTCAATATAGACTACATTTATGAGCTGTAATGTAATAAAAATTTGAAAATAACTATATATGTTTAATTTGGAGATCTTCTCATGCCATCTCCAACCGAATCGACAACCGGGCATGAGGGGGGTTTCCGGCTCGGTTCGGTTGGAGATGGATGATGGCAATTGGACGGACAAGGGGGGCAGGGTGTTCGGGGCAGGCAACCATTGCCTGCCTGCTTGCTTCCCGGCAGGCAAACGCCCCTGCCGGGAACTGGCAGGGGTTGCTGGGGCTCGAGTGCTTTTTTTTTTTTTTTTAAATTTCATGAATTAAATAAATGAGATTTGTTGAACAATTCATATATAATTGGACAAATATAAATCTAAATAAATGAGATTTGTTGAATTAATGAATGTTGATTGCCCTTCGGTTGGAGATGAATTTTTTAGGTGGGTCGAAAAGGCATGAGAACAAGACAAGAGGGCAAGACAATTGGACAATTAAGCGAGCAATTGAGCAAGACATTCGATTGGGGATGTCCTCATGAATATGAATCGATAATAAATAGTCAATCCAATAATCAACAAATTTTAAACTGATGGTGATGTGATTGAAAATCAATAATTTTTAAATAGCATGCGCTAGGAAAGAGTCCAAATAAAATAGTTTCAGAATGTATAGAAGTAAACGAATTCTACACATCCTTCTTCATGTTGTATGGTAGATGCGTCTAACATTTCAACTGGTTGTCAATATTGACTCTATATATATGCGTAAAAAAATAAAATTTGTCTATTAGTTTTAAGAGGAAGTAAATTAAGCATTAGGATTATCACATTGCAAACTGTTTAATACTAGTAATACTATAAAAAAAAGTTTGATACTAGTAATCAGTTCACTTTTATATCATAAGAATAGTTTCGATTCAATATAATGTAATAATGTATTCACCATCTAAAAAAAAAAGTGATTATTATTTGAATATAGCTCAAGACCTAATTTGTGAAACAATTAAACATCATTTGTAAGAGAAACATAATAGTCCGTAAAGTAAGTTAAGTGATAACTGATAATTAACTTTGTCAATAGCCATGATTAATTGGCTGGCAGCGCATGCATTACTAAAGCCGTGACGGAATCAGGGATTATTATTACTCAAATTGGGTTTGATTGAATCGAAAGGTAATTATAAATATGATAAGTGTAATACATTTGTTTAATTTATGATTAGATAAAACTTCTAGGAAAATAAAAAATCACAAAACAAATCAAATACAATTGCATAATGTTTAATACAAATCAAATAACAAATCTTTCTGGAACCTATTAACAAAATCTAGAATTTTTTTAATACAACTTTACAGTTGAAAAAATGTACTTTATGCATGTGTCAATATATGTAAGTGGAAATCAAGGGTAATTATTGAGTATATGTTTGATACTGTTAACTTTAACCATATAGCAATAGTTAAATTGTAAGAAATAAATTAATAAACTATCAGACTTTCATAAAATTTTGATACGGTAAAAAATATAGCAAAAAATCCATCAAAAAAAGATAGAGCAAAAAATATATCGCAACTTGTACGGACTTTAATTTGACTTCCAAAATCTTTTATTTTTCTAAATTTTTTGGAAATACATACAAATTTTCTTGTCTTTCTTAAAAGTTAAAACAAGCAGAGATATTTATGATAAGGGTTTTTTGCAAGTTAATTCCATGTGATATGTCTAATGGGCAATTTACCTCCCTGTAAAATAAAAATAGGCAATTTAACTCTCCGTGAAATGAAATAATGAGCAATTTACCTCCTCGTGATATAAAAATAGGCAGTATACCTCCATGTGAAATGAAATAATGAGCAATTTAACTCCCTGTGATATGAATTAATAAGCAATTTAGAGGGAGGCAGTGTGCTTCTTTTATAAAAATACAAGGAGTTATTTTGCCATTTTTCTAAACACAGGGAGTTAAATTGCCTATTTAGGATATCACATGGAGGTATTTTGCCCTTTTATTTATCACATGGAGTTAAATTGCCTATTTTGAATAACACAGTAAGTTAATCTGCTATTCACTCTTTATGATAAAGGGGCGTTGATTTTACGTTTGATGGGGAGATCAATTAGCCTCAATACTTTGCCCTCAAGAATTGATAATAGAGGTTGGTCATGGCCTCATGGGTGTTTTGTTCTGTTGGCGCAATTTTGACGGTACGTAAATGATTCAAAATTTTCGATCTTCAATGAAAAAAATTATCACAACGGTGGTCTGGGTAAGAATTTCGGAACTAGCGAGAACAAAATTATGGAATTGTGACGTTTGTGGGATAGCCTATCAAAGTTGTTCATAATACATACTTAGGGCTGACCTTAGATATATTGGGGCCTAAGCGAAACAAAATTCGAGGTCTTATATTATAAAAATTTATTTAATAATTTTTTTTATATTTCTTTTAAAATGCAAAAGTATTTATTAATATACATTTTAGTTTTTTTTCCAACTATCTTTTTCTCTATAGATAAAATGACATATACACTTAATTATTTGATATAGTTACTTGTAAATATGTTTTCATTAATTCTTAATTTTGATAACTTTTTTTCAGCAGACAAATATTATAAGTGTGACAAATGTAATTATAGGAATATAATAAATGCACATAATAAGAAATAATTTTTACTTGTCAAAGATCAATTAATATATAATAAAAAAGTTAATTTTTATACTCGAATAACATTTCTATAAAATGTGGATGACATAAGTAACGCCAAAGTGGATAAAGAATTCAAAATCTAACTACTTTATATTTAATTCGAGTTTGGTAATAAAAGATGATACCTATCAAACTTAAACTTTAATATATAGCCTTAAAAACATGATTTGAGATCAACTCGATAAAATAAATATAAATATATATGTAAAGTTATTCGGCCTAGAGTTATGTTAGACTCGATTAAAGCTCTTTTGAGTTCGTCTTATTTAAATAAATATAATCTCAAAGTCAATAAGAAAATTAACTAATTTGAATAATACATTGTTCGATTCTATTTTGTTTATATTTATAAGTCCTTATATATCATCTAACCGTTTTGTTTATATTCATAAGTCCTTATATATCATCTAACCATGTATGAAACATTTCAATTATTAAATTACAAAATAGAATATACATATATACAAAGATAATTTGGGGCCCTCCTACCCTTGGGGTCCTAGGCCTAAGGGGAGGGCCGGCCTTGTACATATTGAACATCTAAGTCATGGTAAGTACGCAAGTGTTTTATGTCCAAACTGGACTTGATAAACTTTGGTTAGTGCGGTAAATTCCATGGTGTTCCGTTTCTGATTGAACACGATAACCTATCGATTTGATTCGATTGTGGAAGGGTCGGAAACAAAAGCAACGAGTAACACAGTCGTGAGACTTAGATTACTTCATTGGAAAAATTTGAGTCGCTTTAGTTATCGTCGATAAGGAGTTGTAAAAATAACTATTGAAAAAATATTTTAAAGATTGGATGGTCGTTAGAAAATGAAGGTTTAAGAACAAGGCTAATCATGTTTTTGTTCATGAAAAGGGCAATTCCAACATCACAGATTTGCTAATCTTGGGGTAGATGAGGAAGCGAAGACGTTGCTAAAATAAGTTCACGGCCTACTGGAAATAGTTCAATTTATTTTGATAAGTGGAAGAGATTTCAATATTTAACCCGCCTTTTTTAGAATTTTTGTTAAGCTAAAAAGTAATAGTACTTTTAAGTGAAAATTCAGCCATTTACCAAAAGAAGTGATAGTTAACTGTTAACCCACGCTTTAATAAAGTTAAGATGAAAATTGTGCTTATAGAATTGGGCCGAAAAGGCCCTTTAATCTAATTATGTTCTAGCCCATAAACAGTTAGGTTGTAAGACTTCTCCGTCGGGCTTAAGCCCAATACATACTAGTGGACTTTAAACTTTTCCTTTTTGGATATTGTTGCTAACACACGTTGTAAGATTCGGGTCATATCGACTATAGTCCATTTATGTGATTATTTCATTTCGGATCGGAAATGATCTGAATCTTATATTCGATCGGACCTCATATATTTTCCTGATCCATCAAAATTCCCATATTTCAAAATTCTCGTTAATATATTTTTCAACAATAAGATTTGGATACCATGGTTTGATTCAACTTTACCAGCTTACATTTTCAACTTTCTTCATAATCCTTCAACATATAAAAATCAACTCTCGACAAATTTGATCACTTAAAATAACTTAAGAGATCATGTTTTGTTTTTAATTTTCTTTTGTTGAGAACGATCATGTTGAAAAATAATGATATTAATATCAGTATAAAAATTCTTGTTCTCAATTGAAAAGGTTTATGAAAATGAGATCATTAATGAAATATTAATTCTCATTTGTCAAAATGGCAGAAAAATTATTATTAATGTTATTATTAAATAAATATTTTGTAAATATATGTATATATATTTGTATATTATCGTATTAAGATCTTCAACGGATCGAATCGATTGATTTATAATATCCGCTTCACTTATTTTAAAATACAAATCTTTTTAATCTGATCATATTCATCAGATCTCTCAAATAAATATTTCAAATCGGATTAAATTCAAGTTAAAATCCGTCTGATGACAACCCTAATTAATGTCAATCATCCAACTTGTGATTATATTAATTACATTGCTTGCCACTCCATAAATGAAAAAACGCAAAGTTGGACACTTCTGCATCAACGGCACGTATCGGATCACTCACCATGTGGCGTGTCCAAGAAACAAACTTTGGAACAAGTAAGACACGAGTGACAGACACGATCAAGACACGACGGGTTCATTTTTATAATTTTAAAAATTAGTTGTGGTTCGAAATAAAATTATAAAAATAACCTTACATTACATACTTATTTCTTATATTTCATTATCTCGCAATATGATGGTTTTTCTCCTCGAAATTCCTTCTCGAACTTTTGCCCTGAAAAGCTATAACCCTAGTATTTCCAATCTTCATCTCCACTTTCACTTATTCAACATTCAAAGAAGGTTAGTGTAGCTCTACTCTAATATTAATATTTTTTTTCTTTCTTTTTTCGTTTTTTCCTCTTGTTTAATAGTATTTATTAGTTTTAACATTGGTTTTAGTGAAATGAACTAGTCCCGCCAAAGTTTTGGGCCCAAATTCGAATCCCTTATGCAAATGTTCCTATATAATGTCTGACACGTCTCGAAAGAAATTAAACTATTGAAAAAAAGAAGATTAGTTATTTATTAATTGGATATTGAATTCAAAATTAGGGAAAGTAGTATTTTGTAAAAACATAATTAACCTCTTTTATATGATTAAAATATTAATTCATTTTAACATCTTTGTAGATTTATATGTCATATCGTGTATTGTAAATTTTAAAAAATTTGTATCGTTGTGTCCGACTCGTATATATCGTGGCCATGTCATCATATTAATTCGTATCTTTAGTTTCACCAGACTTCAGGAGGTGTAGATTTAATTATCCCTTGAGCTAAATTTGAGATCCAGGCTTGTAAGACACAATCGAAATCTGCAGCTAGCTTAAACTATATATTGTGAATATTAAAAAGTAAAATAAAATGGACCATTATGAATATCAATATATCATCATGGTTTGCTAAATTAAATTATCACTTACAAGTTACAACAAGTAACAGATTTGATATCATCAACATTTCGTACGCAAATTGAGTTATGCTATTATCACCTTCTTTAAACTAAACAACTACCACATGATCTTGCGCATGGCTGTCTGCACACTTAACTTGTTTGACATTTAAATCTAACTTTCAAGTTTCAAAATATGGTTGTTGATGATATTTCTCAATGCATGCTTCGTTAATTATATAATTTGATTGATAAATCCTTTTTGTATACTTAATTACCAATTCAAAGAAATCTTTTCAATCAAATACGAAAGAGTACTCATCATCATATATATATATATATATATATATGTCATAAATTACTTAGTTTACATACTCGACGTCCCGTGTTCGGACAACAGTATTGATGTTTTGCTATAAAAAAAACAATTGTTTCAATCTAGAAGAAAAATCTGATTAAGACGGGTAACAAATTGACCACAAGCTATGATTGTGATGGAGAAAAAAATGACTTTGGGTAAAGTATATATTTTTTATAGTCGAGGTTAATAATCATCATATCAAAGATATTCTTTCTTTCTATTTTTATTTTGGCTATTTCATCCAAAGAAATACTACCACTTTCACGGGAAGGATCATTTGTCACAGTTTAGTGTCGACATATATTTGTATTAGACATCTAAATCTATTGGTAAGTGTGCAAATTTAAAATTTGTGTGAGCCCACACATTCACTAGGAGTATCACACTTTGGCCTGTGTCATATTTTTGTTTCACATGATAGATCCAACCTACAAGTGTATATATGTGGACCCACATAAATTTTGTATTTGTACACTTGTCAATAAATAAATGTGTGATACAAAACGTGACACCAAATTGTGATGCAACATCCACCCTACTTAAAGGGTGAATGTATCACGTTATACCAAAATGTGATAGAGAATCTTTCGCCCCACTTTTATTGAAAGGAAGTCATAACCCCTTCGTTTTGGATTGGGAAAAATATATGTATGTTATTTGAATTCAAGTTTTATATTAGACTTAGAATTAGTCAAGTTATTTGAATTTTGTTGGATTACGTACGTCTAGGGCAATAATCATAGAGTTAAATGATACAAGTGTTATAAATTTTAACATGTGATATATTATTAAAATAAATTATTCTAAACTTATCGAATTTGATGATGGTTCATAAACGTGAGCACAACTATACGTAATAACAATTAAGGCTATGGGGTTGTGCACATTACATGTTTTGGATCATAATGGGAGAGCAATTTCAATAGTGCAACTAGGTATTAATTTTTTTCTATGTGGTTGTGATATTACCATATACTCTAAAAATTTAAGATGGCGTATTTCAATATTGGAAGAAGTAATTGTATAGTTTTACATAACAATCTTACGAGAATTTTGATGTTGCATGTCTTGTCTTGCATATCGAATGCACCCTCCATGAATGGCACATATTTTTTTAGTTTAAAAAATATATCTTATTAATTGTATATAATTAACAAATACAATAAATAGCATTTGAAGATGCACGTCGTGTGATATCTAAATTTCCAAACGTTTAGTGATTTTATTTCATTGTACTAATTAACATGTGAATAAATTAAGAAGTCAAACTTAATTCTATAGGAAACTTTGAGACCATGAGAATATTTTATGGTAATTTTGGAAGATGAAATCATGTGAAACCTTTTACAAATTAATATGCCCAAAATATGAAGAAGTTTGGAAAGGGTAGATGAACATCCAAGCTACCTACTGCGCATGCATGTCCAAATAACCACGGAAAATTAATATATAAGTTGATCGATTAATTAGCTTAATTAATTGTGCTTAAAAAGGTATTATAGAAAGTCCAATTATATATTTATATATATCCACCGGAGCATTCGTCTCTTGAAATTTGGTCACCACACTAGCAGCTAATAGAAAATTACGTCATTAAATTTTTTTTTTGGAGACGAAATTACGTTATTAATTGGGAGTAATACAAAAAGAAGGTGGAATTAAATTAAATCATAGTAGGATTTCAATTAATTTATACTTCACCGAATATACGAGGAACGTACAACAAATCAACCTGAACGTACTCTCACGGTGAAAACACCTGCTAGTAACCAGTACTAATTTGGTCTCCCCAAAAACTTCCAACAAGATATATATATGGAGGAAAAAACACTTTTAGTCCTAAACTTTACCCCTGAAAACACATTTGGTATCATGATTTGCAGAAAAACAGATTTGGTACCACAATTTAGAGAGTCTTGACGCATTTAGTCATTCCGTTAAATTTTGGACGGGATTTGCTTGCGTGACCGTCACGCGCCCGTTAAGTTCACGAGTTTTGCACGTTACAAATCGATCAAAACACTTTTGGTCCCAAACTTTACCCCAGAAAACACATTTGGTACCATGCTTTGCAGAAAAACAGATTTGTTACCACAATTTACATACTCTTGACACATTTAGTGTCCCCGTTAAATTGATAAAAATCACATATAATGAACAAACAACAATTTCTCTAAAAGATTTGATATAAATCACAAAGTGTACTTAAATCTTTGAAAATATTCTTAACAAAAGTACCTTGGATACCTGACTTGGTGGACTTTGACTTGCACTTGTATCCATGGATCAAAATTTCGTTTCGAATGTATGTTTCGGAGAGCCAATTATTGAAAACTTTTCGAGACTATACGAAAATATTTCAGAAACACTAAGGAAAATTTGTAAAAATAGTTACTAAATATAGGAAAATAACTGAGTTTAAGGCAAATAAATAGTTTCGTAATTACATCTTGTTTTCGTTTCGCCTGATTCAAAAATGGAAACTTTTCGATGTTTTCGATGGAAAAGATGGAACTTTTGATCGGTGCTTGTATCAACATTGGAATACAAGTGCAAGTCAAAGTGCACCAAGTTAGGTATCCAAGGTACTTTTATCAAGAATATTTTTAATGATTTAAGTATATTTTGTGATTTTTATCAAAATTTTTAGAGAAACTGTTGTCTGTTCATTATATGTGATTTTTATCAATTTAACAGGGACACTAAATGTGTCAAGAGTATGTAAATTGTGGTACCAAATCTGTTTTTCTGCAAAGCATGGTACCAAATGTGTTTTCTGGGGTAAAGTTTGGGACCAAAAGTGTTTTTACCGATTTCTCACGTGCAAAACTTGTGACCAATTTGAACTAGACGCGCGCGTGACTGTCACGCGCGAAATTTCCGTCCAAAATTTAACGGAATGACTAAATGTGTCAAAATTCTCTAAATTGTGGTACCAAATCTGTTTTTCTGCAAAGCATGGTACCAAATGTGTTTTTTGGGAAAAAGTTTGGGACCAAAAGTGTTTTTCCCTCTATATATATGGTCATCAAAAGCATGGATCAAAGTTTCGTTTCGTAGGTGAGTTTCGGATATCCAAAAATTTGAAACGTTTCAGAAACGTTGCGGAAACGCTAAGAAAAATTACAAAAACCTGGAAACACACAAATAGTCATAAAAAATACATAAAAATCATGTTCTTATTTCTAAAGCATAATTTAACTTGAAATATAAGTGCAAAATGAATGCAAATAATTATTAATAATGCCCTTTTCAAATCTTGCAAACCAGTATCACCAAACAAGAATGAGTGCTTGTTAATAATTAAAAAAAAAGAATTGCATAACAAAAGTTAATACAGAATTAAAACATAGCTTAATTAAAGTTCATGATATTAAAGTACTAATAGTTCAAAAATAAAATTAAATTAAAAGATCAAATTGTTTATACGTAACATAAGCAAATGGATTTCCACTTCTACTTCCCCTTCCGCATAGACTAAAATTTTGATCGACGGCTACCATGATCTTCATCTTGAGTAGCATAATCAAAGTATTGTTCTTCAGAGAAATAAATTCCTTGTTGGTTAGTTTTACATTGACTCAAGTTGGTAAACTCCCCACCATTTCTGGATTTTAAAAAATTTTGGAATGATTTTTTCGAAGAAGGCAACTGCTATTTTCGGAAATTGAAGGAAACTTTGCAAGTTTCCATTGTTTCGGTGGAAAACTCGGAAACATTGTGGGTTTCGAAGGAAACCTTGTAGTTTCGAAAATACATTGAGGAATCGTTTCGGTTCCTTGAAAAACCGAAAAGTTTCGGATTTTTCCTAGGAAAAATCCGAAATTTTGATCCATGATCAAGAGTTCACCCTCATTTGATATAAAAAAAAAGAAAGAATTAATGGCAATTTACTTTTCATGTAATATTTATAATGTTCAATCATTTATCTTTATGTGATTTGAAAAAGAAGATTTTGACCTTTTAATCTTATAAAAAATGCTTCCCTGACATTTTTATATGTGACATTTTACCCTCCTGTATTAGGATAATATGACAATTTACCATCTGTATTAGGATAAGCGTGGTAATTTACCTTATGTTATGATTAATATGGCAATTTACCCCCAACTTTACAATTACACTTTTTATGTCTATTCTCAATTTCGGCAAGTTAATTACACTCTTCGACTGACGAAGATAAATTGCTTCTTTAAATTTTTTACGAAGGTAAAGTGCTTATTTTAAAATTACAGGAAGCATAATTAAACATTATTTATTTTATAAGGGTATAAAAATTGGTATTAGCTCTCCAAAGGGCATATCTCCAACTGGTCGACCAATGATTCATAAGGCTTGCTCCAGCGGCAAGGGTGGGGGTTCGAATCCCATTTGGAACTTGGATGGAAGCATTTCTATGGGTCTATCTAAGGGTCATTTGTGGTGAAGACCCCTTTGTGCGCAGAGTGTACAGCAGTATGGTGGGAACCCGGGGCTTGGTGGAGGCACATCCTGCGATTTACATCCTTCAGGGTTCTAGGGCAAGGGTTCTGAGGGTCCAGGATTAGTCAAGTGTAAGCTTGTACACCTGGGTTATCAAAAAAAAAAAAAAAAAAAAAAAAAAAGGATTAGTCAAGTGTAAGCTTGTACACCTGGGTTATCAAAAAAAAAAAAAAAAAAAAAAAAAGAAATTACCCTCCAGCCGCCAATGGATATTTGGTTTAATGGAAGAACTCGTTTTCACAATACGACGAATCCATGCTCAAGTTTTTTTCTAAGAGACTTGTCCAAATAATTTTAGCCAGTAATACCTTTAAATGAAATTGACCCAAGTCAAAGACCTGGATACTTTTAAAAAAAATCCAAAAATAAAAATAAAAAAAGAAACGAACGAAAGGACACGTTCTCTTTTCAAGTGAAGACCCTCCCTCCACATAATATATGTTAGTGATTGTATTAAGTGCAATTAACATGACTTTAGTAACAACAAAATGTTATACAAATTATATTTTTAGGGTATAGAGTATAAAAAAAAATTAAATCGGTAATTTTAGGGTATAAAATGCCAATATTCTATATTTTAAGGGTGTAAAATCTATATTGTGAAGGTGCAAACTGAAAAAAAAAATTAAAAATAACTATTCTACCCTTCTACTAATGATTTTTCTCACTAGCACACACTAGGGTGCAAAGTGCTTAATAAATTATATTTTCAAGATGCAAAGTGCCAAAACTTTTAAGCCCAAAGTGCCAAACCATATAATTTCATGTGCAAAATGCCAAAAACCCTGATCTTTATATAAATATTACAGTAGTAAAAAATATTTTTATCATTCATGAACAACTACTGGCGATAAATTATATATAATTATTTAGGTTGTAATACTGAAAATATGACAACAAACTGTCGCAACAATATCTATTGACCACTCATGGAGCAACTCTTATCATTGTTATATTTATTTGTGAAAGTTGTTATTATGTCTCTCAAGATTTTTTTTGTTATTGTGATAATTTAATTTAAATCAGTATGTAAAAATATTCCACATTTTAGTACAGAAATATACTTTATGATTGACAAAGATATTGTACAATTTATTAAATGAGATGTTAGTCATAATGGATGCATTGAATTTCAACGGTTGAATTAATTTAAAATTAAATTTCATATGCCAAAGTCGTGAGCCATAAACATGGATACATTTCAGAGTTGAGAATACATTAGCAAAGTCTTGCCCATTAATCCGGAAAATTGATAATTTGCTACATTACAGCTGCATGACATTAAAGAGTAACTTAAAGTTCATTTATTCATATAGGACGCATACAATTAGGCAAACGTCTAATACCAAACTACGTATAAAAAGGTGAAATCAAATATTTTTAAGAGATTAGAGGAGTTATGTCAATTTTTGAATTTCATATGAGGGTTATTGACAAAATTTTTTTTTATATAACCCAGATGTCCAAACTTACACTAGACTAATCCTGGACTCTCAGAACCCTTGTCCTAGAACCCTGAATGATGTAAATCGCAGGATGTGCCTCCACCAAGCCTCGGGATCCCACCATACTGCTGCACACTCTACGCACAAAGGGGTCTTCACCACAAATGACCCTTAGACCAGTGAACTGTGGTGTTTTCGCATTTTATATTAAAAAATAATAACATCTAAGAGTATAATTGTCACTTCACATGTAAATCATGAAAAATACTCACACTTACATCAAGTAAAACACAGTGCGGTCTCTGAGTGAGATAAATAAATACTTTTAACTTGTTGATACATGTGAGATTTCGCTAAATAAACACATGAATTTTATTTATTTAGAAGAAAAAAAAACACATGCTATTTTTGTTTTTTACTATATTATGCAAAAACCCGTGGATTCATTCAATAAATATCTTTTTCTGTCCTAGGATTTGTTATGGAATTAACGAAAGACAATTTTTTCATTTTTTCCATCCTCACAAGAAACATCAAGTAGCTAAGACTTGGTAGTAAAACGATGACGTTCAACCGTTCCTCCTTTTTCAAAGACTTGGACTCAGCATCAATCACAATATATATATATATATATATATATATATATATATGTTTGCATTGCATCAACACTTAACCACTAAAAGGCAGTGTAACTCCTCACCTAACCTGCCAAAACTCCCCCACTTTTCAAAATCTTATTCTCTACACGAAACAACCCACTAAAACTTAACTCACAAATTTCGTACATAAACACATTAATTTGTTCCAAAACTTAGGACAAATAAACTCCAAAAAATGCCCTTTCTTGTTGCTTGATACAAACTTCATAGCCCCACATTCACTAAAAAAAGGAAAAATCTTGTTCCCAACTTCAATCTTCTTCTATAATTGAGAACAAGAATCACAAGAAAACATAATCCCCATGCCTAGTAGTAGTGAAGGTGACACTTTATCCATGGCTAGTGATCTGCCTTTCTTAGGCCCAAGACATGCCATGGAGCTTCAAGAACTGACCCGGAAACCGAAACGCACCACCTCGCAAACGCTGGGCGAGCTCTTGCAACGAGTCGGGGACTCGACAATCGAGCCATCTCACCGAGTTCTTGAAGTTCATGATCAACCTGTTATTCAACCTTCTTCATTACCCTTTATCCTCTCTTTTCAAAACCTCACTTACAGCGTAAAAACTCGTCGTAAACTCCTTCCTCCCTGTTTTAGCAGGGGAAGTGATAGAACTACTAATGTTTCTTCACCAGAGACGAACTTGATTGAGTCGAAAAAGTCCCGGATGAAAGTTTTGCTTGATGGGATCTCCGGTGAGGCCAGGGAAGGCGAAGTCATGGCGGTTCTCGGGGCTAGCGGATCAGGAAAATCGACTTTGATTGACGCTTTAGCTGATCGTATAGCACGAGAAAGCCTCAAAGGAACCATAACTCTAAATGGCCAAGTTTTGGAATCCAAGCTTCTCAAAGTAATATCAGCCTATGTCATGCAAGATGACCTTTTGTTTCCGATGCTAACGGTCGAAGAGACGCTCATGTTTTCAGCTGAATTCCGGCTTCCGAGAACCATGTCCAAGTCCAGAAAGAAAGCCCGAGTTCAAGCTTTAATAGATCAATTAGGCCTGCGTAATGCTGCAAAGACGATCATCGGAGATGAGGGCCACCGTGGCGTGTCTGGAGGCGAACGACGACGTGTCTCAATTGGGACAGACATAATTCACGACCCGATCGTCTTGTTTCTTGATGAACCCACCTCGGGCCTCGACTCCACGAGTGCTTACATGGTGGTGAAAGTCTTGCAAAGAATTGCACAAAGCGGCAGCATTGTGATCATGTCAATTCATCAACCAAGTTATCGGATCCTTAGCTTGCTCGATCGTATGCTCATCCTTTCACGCGGCCAGATGGTCTTTAGCGGCTCCCCCACGACTCTACCTCAATTCTTCTCTGAATTCGGGAATCCAATTCCAGCAAACGAGGATAAAACCGAATTCGCTCTCGATCACATACGAGAGCTTGAAGGCTCACCCGGAGGAACCAAGAACTTGGTGGACTTCAACAAAACATGGCAAAGAAGGAACAACCCTCCAACAAGGAACACAAATAGGCCAACCTTATCTCTAAAGGATGCAATAAGTGCAAGCATTTCAATGGGGAAACTAGTTTCCGGAGCCACAAACGTAGACTCAAATCTCTCGTCTTCGGTCCCAACGTACGCTAACCCCTTTTGGAAAGAAATGATCGTTATTGCAAACCGATCAATCACGAACTCGAGAAGGGCCCCGGAGCTATTCGGAGTCCGATTCGGTGCCGTCCTCGTAACTGGAATCATACTAGCCACCATTTTCTGGAAGCTTGACAACTCGCCTAAAGGCGTCCAGGAACGCGTAGGCTTCTTCGCCTTTGCAATGTCCACAACTTTCTACACATGTGCCGAAGCCATACCAGTTTTCCTCCAAGAAAGGTACATCTTCATGAGGGAAACCGCTTACAACGCCTATAGACGCTCATCCTACGTTCTCTCACACGCAATAATCTCGATCCCATCTCTACTAATCCTCTCCCTTGCATTCGCCTGCACAACATATTGGGCCGTGGGCCTAGCCGGAGGCACTTCCGGTTTCCTCTTCTTCTTCACGTTCATCTTCGCTTCCTTCTGGGCGGGGAGCTCTTTCGTGACTTTTCTCTCGGGGATCATATTCAATGTCATGCTGGCTTACACTGTAGTAGTAGCCATTCTAGCCTACTTTCTCCTTTTTAGCGGCTTCTTCATAACGCGAGACCGGATCCCGAGCTACTGGATTTGGTTCCATTATGCTTCTTTAGTGAAGTATCCTTATCAAGGGGTGTTACAGAACGAATTCGATGATCCAACGAAATGTTTCGTGACGGGGATCCAGGTGTTCGACAATTCGCCTCTTGGAAGTGTGCCCGATTCCGTGAAACTGAAGCTTTTGCAATCAATGAGTAAAACATTGGGGATAAATATAACAAGGTCAACATGTTTGACTAGAGGATCTGATATATTGAAGCAAAGTGGAGTTACTGATATTGATAAATGGAGTTGCTTGTGGATAACTGTGGCTTTGGGGTTCTTTTTCAGGATTTTATTTTACTTTGCTTTGATGATTGGGAGTAAAAATAAGAGAAGGTAGAACTTAGAAGAATTGGAGGGGGGAATGGTTTTTTATTACTTTTGAATTCTTGGATGAACAACAATGTCTTATTTAAAGCTAGTATGAACTTTGGTCTTTTATAAATTTTTACATAATTGATTGTATAAGATTTGATTTTTTTTTTTTTTTTTTTTTTATGAATTTTATTTTATACATATGCTGCATGAATGATAAAATATTATTGATATGACATTATGAATATTAATTTTATAAAACTTTCCCAATTTTGGAATTTATTTGAACAGGAACTTTGGTTTGGGCCCAACATTATATCGAAAAAATGGGCTTACTAGTGTCTAGCCTGCTTAACTATTAGTTTATGGCCCTTGGATTCGGACAACTAATCTTGTCCGTCAAAATATGTCATTTAGCAGAATATAATTCCCCGGGCCCCGAAATTTCGCTCAACATTGTTTTCACTCAGCCTCCTGGGAAATTAGGAACGCATCAACCGAATTTAGGGATTTAATCTTTGAGGTAATCTCTTAGAATAAACACATCTTTAATTATCCATGCGTGTAGATACATGTAAACGTTGTGCTCTGTAGATAACTTCGGATTTTGATGTGTCATTTATACTTGTTTTATTGAGTTGTGATGCGGTATGGAAGTGAATTTTATTTTTGATGATTGGATGCAAGATTTGCAATTATTATGTTGTGGTATTTAATTTGATTTATTTTTTGTGCAAATTAGGGTTGTTGAATTCCCCCTTTCCGTTCGCATATCTTAACTTTTCATGCGCATAAATTCGTGGGTGCTGTGTTAGCTTAAATCAGCTGAAATACTAAAGAATCAAATTTGTTGAGTTTTCTATGTCCTTTTTACCCTCTGGCTTTCTTGTTGTGGATGTTCACTTAGTTCTTTCTTTTTTCTGGGGGAGTGCTTGCATGCTTTGTTTGGTTATCTGGAAAGTGGCCAGACGAATGAGAATAAGTGAAGTAAATTGAAAAGAAAAGGTTATCTTTTATAAATGTTTGGCTCTCTTGATACGAAATTTTTAAAAACGTTTTATAATACTAATATACAAAAAAATTACATTTGTAACCAGTTATAATATTAACAAAAATTATTAATTTTTAGTAATGGGTCGACTTTTACCGAACTCCAAAACAATTGGTACGATAAGAGAAACTTCTACTTTAAAAGAAAATAAAGGCTTGCGATATTGCCAGAGAGCAAAATTAATACATTTCCTAAAATGCCCTCATTACAAAATGCCTCTAATGTTTATATTTGCTAAGCTTCTCTTGTATCAGTCCACTAATTGATTAGTTTTCTATAATTCACTGTCTAATATTAATGCACTCACTGATTAGCTTCTATAAATACATTTATACTGTAGCATCACTAACTGATAAGTTTTTACAATTAATCATACTAAACAAACTTCATTTTTCCTTTTTATTTTGAGCTCAACCTCACCCAGCCCATATCAATCCTCAAACACTCACCGCAAAAATAACAAACTAAATTTAGTTATTAAATTTTTTTTTTTTTTGCTTTTTTAATCTAACCCTCTTTTGGTGATATGAGAATTAAGAACAAGTAATTCGACCCTTAGTTATACTTAAACCTAAAAAGAAAAAGAAAGCATAAAACTAGACTTAAAAAAGATACCCTGGAAAAGAGAAGGTACGATGAATCTTTAGACATCTAAATTTTTTTTATTATAGAATTTAATTTTTTTGGACTAAGAAATCAATTTCTCTCTCTTGTTGTTGTTGTTGTTGTTGGGAATGTTTTCTTGTGAGCTATGAATAAAGTAAATAAAATCGAGCCAGATTTAAGATTCAGTGTATTTTAATTGACTTCAAAAATTCTCACTTTTATGCGGAGGTAAAGAAAAATGAAAGGAGAAAAAAGAAGAATTGAAAAGAGAAAAGAAGAATATGAATAGTTGGATAAATGGGTTACTTAAGAGATTAAGGGAAGAATTTAATGTATTAGACAGCATATTAAATATAGTCAAACTTAAGGGCATATTGGGTATATAATAAATTGTGGTATGGCAGCAACAATTATTGCTCAGGCAATATCGCTAGCTGAAAATAGAAGTGTAGAGTTTTTATAATGTTGAGAGAAAATGGAACACATGTCTTTGTTGATTTTCGAGATATTTACATTGATAAATTTTAAGCGTAATTTTGACATTTATGTACATATATAACTTGAATATCACTATCAAAACTAGTAGTGTTGTATCTTGAAAAAAAAATATAATGTACACTAATTTCTTAAGAACATACTAATTTTTGAGATTCCATACGTTTATGTAAGTTGTAATGTTTTTGTTAAAAAATGAGTTGGTGAACAATGGAATAGGTAGATTAACTTATTTAAAAATTAGTACTTTCATATTTTCAAATTAGAATAATCAATGAATAAAATCCATAGAAAAGATAAATAGAAAACAAGTATTTATGAGTTAATTTTACCACTTCATTTTTCCTTATTTTCCTACCAATTTGCAGAACTAGTCTTGTGGGTAAGTTGATTCTCTAGTAAAATATAGGAAACTTAGTTACTAATATCTTGCAATTCAAACGTTTCATTCATGAAAATAAAACTCACTCACTTTCCTTTAACTATTTTGACAACCAAATGCAATGTTGTAAGGCATCTGTGGTTACAGAAACTTTTGTTCTAGGGCAAGTTTCGACTTTTTTGAAGTATGTCCCAGTAGTTCACTGGCATACATATACATACAATTTTTTGCGGAATTTGGCTAATTATAGTTCTATCTTTGTTTAGACTGGTTCAATGTTATGTTTACAGTCTTTACACTGTCATCTGTTTTCTTTATTCTGATCGTAAGTTCTGGATTTTGAAACTTCAGCTAAAAAATGCCTCGTTATGAAGATCGGTATGGCAGTGGTTCACGCCTCTATGTTGGACATTTGTCTTCAAGGACCCGTTCTCGGGATCTGGAGCACATTTTCAGTAGATATGGAAGGTAATTAATTAGCATATCATTATCTGTATTTTCTGCTGCTGTTTGTATGTAGGATCATGCATTTTACTCGTGGCTGCAGGAGTTCATGTCTTATGTGGTTGTCCTATTGACTGATGATCTGTTTTCTTCTTCATATTCATTCATATCCCTTGTGAAACTTTCCATCTTTATCAACTCCATAGACATCGCGGTATGAAGAAGTGCAACCGATTCTGTTATGTTCAGAGTTGTAATATTTGTTTTTGAGAGTGATGGTGGCACTTTGCACTCAATATCAGAATTTGTTATAGGTCTTAAGAACATTTTCTATTCCCACCTACTTGAAATTCATTTAGGGATAGTTTTTTAAGGTACACTGCTTACTCGAAGTTAGCTTCACTTCCATGGACATCTTTTAATAGATCTTCTACATGGTGATTGATGACATTTCACCTAATATTTAGCGTAGTTGGCCCCTCTATCCTGGATCTACATCAGAGATCCGTTCATGTTGGATGTGGTTTTGCTTCTCTCTCGAAATAGGAGCATAATTGCTTTCTAGGCAAGGTTCTTGCTTGTCCATCTTTGTGATCATGTCATAGTTAAAGGAATTATGTGCTCTAAGTGCCTTTGTGTTTGACTTGAATGATTCTATTGAAGGTTTCTGAGCCTTTGCCTAACATGGTGGTCAATGGTGAGAGGGTGGACTTGGCCTGACCGGGTGGTCAATGGTGAGAGGGCCATGGTGGATTTTCTTGCCGAATGTTAGAAGCCTTTGGTGGCGATTTTTCTATGTTGTCTTTGCATGTTTTTATGGATTTGCAACAATCAAACTGGTGTTTAGTTCCGTCTTGAGGGCCAAAATTTCATGCACTCCACTACGTAAGTAGTTATGATGGTCTTACTATTTCTGGAAACAATTTCCGCAGAGTACGCGATGTGGATATGAAGCGAGACTACGCCTTTGTTGTATGTACCATTACTCTCCTCATTACTTATGCATGCCTACAGATGTCTTATTTCCCTTCAAGTTGTGCATGAGCTAATTGGATGATCACAAAATGTGCGATTCTTGTTTTTTTTTTTTTTTTTTTTTTGTGTTCCTTTCTTATTATACAGGAATTTAGTGATCCACGGGATGCTGATGATGCAAGATATAGGATGGATGGAAGAGATGTTGATGGACGTCGTATTACTGTGGAATTCGCCAAGGGAGTGAGTACCATTTTGAGCTTCTTTCATAATGTTGTTCTTATCCTATTTCTGTTCATCTCCAATAAAGGCTTCTTTTTCCATATGAAGATTTGGTCGAGGCTGTATTATTATGTTTTTGAGATTCGACTTGTGGCCTTTTAGGTGTTGCATTTGCTGCGTGAAACTTTTTCAACCTAATCATGTTTCAGTAAAAAAAATTAAAGATCTAATAGACGTATTGAAAGAAGCATTATTTACTCTGTTTTCTGTACTTGCACAACTATCATTTAGGTACCACGTGGACCTGGAGGGGTTCGAGAGTATGTTGGCAGAGGTCCTGCTCCTGGTTCTGGGCGTTGCTTCAATTGTGGCCTTGATGGCCATTGGGCTCGAGACTGCAAGGCTGGAGACTGGAAGAACAAATGCTATCGCTGTGGGGAAAGAGGCCACATAGAAAGGAATTGTCAGAACAGTCCTAAGAAGTCTACGTATGTTAATTTGGATGCACTTCTCTTGTTCTGCATTGAATTATTAATTTTTTTTTCCTTTACAAGTTAGTGTGTTAACAATCACATACGAATGTGCTGGTTTTTCCCTTTATATTATGTTTCAGCAAACGTGACCGTAGTTATTCGCGGTCACCTGTGAGGTCACGTTCTCCTCCTCGCCGTGGCAGGAGCAGGAGTCAAAGTTTCAGCCGAAGTCCTAGCTACAGGTCACCTTTACTGTTTTATTAAATATTACTCTGAAGTTTTTCCCCCTTGTTTACTAATGTTACCCGCAGGTCAAGGTCTCCTCCTGCTAAAAGAGGGCGAGATTCTAAGTATGAAGAAAGGAGATCGAGGAGGAGTCCTAGCGATGAAAGCCGAGAGCCGAAGAGGAACCACAGTCCAACACCCGAAAGAGACAGTCCAATAGAGGGAAGCCCTTCTTCTCCTGGGAGAATCTTACCCAGCGAAAGCCCAAAAGGGTACACGCCGAGCCCAAGGGAGACGAGCCAAAGCCCTTCTCCTGGGAGAATCATACACAGTGAAAGCCCTCCCGGGTACAGGGAGGTCAGCCCAAGGGATACTAGGGGGAGGTCTGATGAGAGCAGCCCACATGCTGCTAATGGCAGCCCAAGCGTTAACAAGAGCCCCGTTTATGATGGTTCTCCAGTTGGAAGCGAGTCTCCTTGAATGTGGGTTATTAGAAGTCTGGCAGCAAGTTATGTAGGTTTTAACTGTTGGAACTGATCCTTGTTTTCTGTATTATTTGTGCTACATTGAAGTCTTTTATGATGTTAAAATTTTCAAACCATTACAATGAGTTAGTTTACAAATTGCATTATCTAATGCATGAACATTTAGATATGAATATTTTCTTTGAACTTTTTTGAGTAGTGATTTATAGCTTCGCTCTTATTAAGCGCGTGAAAGAAACTTGTATTTTAGCATCTCCAAGAAGGAGATTTCGAAGACCTATTCTATAAAATCAAAACTGATTAAAACCTGACCAACACTGATACCTATATATTTTATGTTTCTGTCTTCCTTTGAAATGGATCATGCGTCCCAAATGCTTTCACTCTGTCTTATACAAATGTAGCAAACATGGACAGATGCTTAAGTTAGGTGCCATATGGAACGATTTATACCTGTGTTTTTTATTCATACATTCAAAATATCAATCAAGTAGTTAAACATTTTGTAACATTGGAACAATAATTCTCAGTAAATCATTCAACTATTAAACTAGTTTCTTTCCATATTGTGAGATGCATTAAGAATAAATAAATTGCTTGCTCATTAATTACAATATAATATATTAGAAGGGTGGGTGGACCCTTGGCCTCTCCACCCACGTCTCGGATGGGTTGGAGATGCCCTTAGGTGATACAATTAGGATTGTTAATTGGACAAATTTTGGTCAGATCAAGATCGTTTAGATTCGATTTCATTTATATCGTATCGGATCTTGGTGGATTCAGATTTTGCTCGGATCTAGATTTTTTGGATCTAATGGATTTAGCCGGATATCGGATTTCTTTTTATTCAATAAAATTTTCATCTAAAATATTAAATTAATAGTTTATTAACTTTACTTAATATTAGCTCACTTGTTCAAATTTTCTTTACTAATATTCATATTTGTAGATGAAATATTGGTTTAAATAAATTTGTAAACGAGTTATAAATTACTATCTTTTTAAATATTATTAATGATACTTATTTTTATAAAATATTATGTATATATATCATTTTTTGATCCATATTTGATCCGTGTGGTTTAGATTACGGATCTTTACAAGAGAATCAGGTCATGGAATCTTTAGTCGGAAAATTATTTTAATAAATTGGACCGAATTCGAACGGGTCTGGATTGAAATCAGCCCAATTGACAGCCCTTGATACAATCACGTAATTCCAAATAATGAAAGATAAGATTGAAGTATTTAATTTGAGCTTAAATTTTAGATAATATAATTTAGGCATAAAGCCCAAAACCCGAATCAAATTTTCTGTAGCCCAACCGAACCTAATCGTCTCAACAGTCCTCCTTCGTTCTTCTTTCTTACTCACAGGCAGAAACTTGGGTAAATACTCGACTACTTAATTAAATGTCGCACGCTTTAGTGGTGGCTCAGTCCATACACGCGGCGGCGAACCGTAAACTACGACCCTCACAGAACCCAAAGAAAAAGCCCCCGGCAACCAATAGTAAGCAAGGATTTGGCGGGAAGAGGAAAGATCCTGTGTGGCAGTGCATAGAGAATTGCGGTGCTTGCTGCAAACTGGATAAGGGTCCCACATTTCCCTCCCCTGAAGAAGTCTTTGACGACCCTTCTGATATCCAGGTCTCTTTCTAGAACCTTCTCGCTTTATTACGAATACATAATTGGAGCTTTTGATTAATTTGGTTTGTTTCAGTTGTACAAAAGCTTAGTTGGTCCAGATGGGTGGTGCATACACTATGAAAAGAGCTCCAAAAGATGTTCAATTTATGCTGGTGAATCCTCCTTTGTTTAACTTTTATTGAATGTCCCAAATTGTTAATAGTATTTAAATTCAAGAATACCATTAATTGTTCATCTAATATTCTTAAATTGTTCTTTCTTTTCCACGTCAGAACGTCCCTACTTTTGCCGGGTTGAGCCAGAGATTTTTGATAAATTGTATGGAATTGACAAGAAGAGATTTAACAAGGAAGCTTGCAGGTCATATAATTAAACCAAACTCATGCTTCTTTATTTTGTTTTAGTTCAAGATTTATTAAAAAAAAACATTTTGTATGTGCTTTTAGTTTTTGTTTTATAATTAATATGTGCCTCAACTTCAGTTGCTGTGTAGACACAATTAAAGCTATCTATGGATCAGAGTCAGAAGAGTTGGAAAAATTCAATCATGCAATATGGAGTACCAACTCAAAATCATCAACATTATAGAGATTGAGTTTATGTTATTTTGGACACTGGGTAATAAAGAAGTTTCTTGCCTATGCTTTTCAGAATATCTTTTAAAGCTTGCAGTTTTTATCTGCAGATCTTTAGTTAAGAAATCAATCATTTTTATTGTATGCCAGAGTATAAGTTTACAAATTGAATATATACAAAAAGTCTTGCCAAAATTTCTATGTGCTACGAGTGAAAAGAAAAGGAAAAATAACACGGCCATGCTGTGCAGTATCGATGTCTACTATGGATACAGAATCAGATCATTCAGATTTAACATTCGAGCTGACAACTTTAGTTTACACATGAAGTTAGGATGTTAAAGAATAAAGTGCACTCGCTCAAATAACATGGCTAAGAGGGCCAATACCCAATTCATCCTCAATGTCATCGCTTTCTTCAAACAGTCTGAGGAACCGAGCTTGGTCTTGCTGTCTCTTCTTCTTCTGCCAGTACTTGTATACAGCAAACAAGCCAGCAAAAAACGCGGCTGATACTGTAATACTGATAACCATGATTAGAGCCCAATGCATCCCTTTTGAGTCGGTTCTTGGTTGAGTGGAATTATCTGAAGCTGGAAAACAAATTAAAAATCAATACTCTATACATACGCGTGATAACAGAGCTTATGCATGTTTCTGTACAATCAAACATGTAATATGTCCTTGTCAATTTAAGGAATTGTGATGCACACTTTTGCCATTGGTTATACATGATTTGCCATGAAGACTTGGTTACCCAAGTCAGCAACCTCACATTGGCTTTAAAGAAGTCAATCTAAAGCGGCAGTCAGACTCTATTACTGAATGAGATTTTAGCAATCATTTGGTATTGTCGTGTTGATTATGTAATACTAGGACTTTTTGTGATACATTTAAGTTAACCTTATGTTAATTTCTATCTAATTTGAGGTTTGCCTTTTGGCGTAAGGTGAAAATATAAAATCATAGTTCGAAAACAAAAACCTTATAATTTAGCCAACTAAAGTCCATTTATTATCCTACTGAAAATGTCTGCACCAGACAATACAAATGCTTATTACACTATTCATTATAATGTAAGTGCTTGTTTTCGTATCGTGACACTAGAAACACTAGGAATTCCTTGATTAATGCGCACCAGAAATTAAAAAAAAACAGGAAGAAGAAGAAACAAACAAAAGGATGAGGAAAAAGTATAGTAAATTATAGACTCACCACTCCCCAGAGGGACACATTCTGGGCACAAAAATGTGGCATTAAGTTCTTTGTCTTTAAAATGAACATATTTCCCGTCAGACCTGTTGAAATCAGATGGACAAAACTCCCATTCGTCAAATACATCATCTGATTTGATAGTATCCTTCTCATAGAATCCACAACGCTTGCACTTCAAATCTTGAAGTTCTGTTAGAGGCTGGAAACAACATAAGCATAATCAATACCCCCATCACACACATCATTTTTCCCAAGTAACTAGGAACAGTCATATACGACAACTGAGAAATATGCCAGGTGCTGACCGTTTAGCACCTGAGTCAAATTGGAGACATGTGAAACATAGTGGCGTATTTGCGCCTGAGAATAAATTTGGTCATTTTACCGTGTTAAAACAATAGTAGTCAGCAGCTTCCAAATGGACAGCTATAAGTAGGATTGGGAGGAAGGATCCCACATCTATTGGTACGATAACATATTCCCTTTCAGATTGAAAAAGATCGAGTATGCAAGAAGATTAAACTGCTTAGAGGTTTTTATTAAAAAGAATGGGCTAGTTATAACCATCAGCAGTAATCAGGAAGAATTGGACTGAACTCAATCCCATAGACAACATAACATATGTACCAAGCAACAAAGGCATTACTAGCTTTCTAGTCCTACTACGTAAGCCTAATAGGCGGAGTTAAGCAAAGTACTACTCCAGAAACAAACTACGAGGATTCAATTTGCATAAGAAAATTACAAATAGCAAACAAATTCAGTAGCTGAAATATCCCAAATTTGAATTCGTGCACAAGAATTTTGCAGGTAGCACTTTTCAGAAACCTCAGTCAAACAACAATCGGACACAAACCAGTGCCTAGTATAAAATTCATAACAACGACCATTTTACCTGCCAAGATTCTTCACCTTTGAAGGTATAAAAGACATGCTTATCCTTCACATCAGGTAAAACTATTCTATCCTCCCCTTTGCACTGAAAATAAACTGTGGGTTTGGATGTAAGCCATTCATGGGTTCTGAATATCTCAATGGAATCAAGTGTAACAACTGCTGCTGATATTATCACTGTATACAAAAAAGATAAAAAGGAAAGAAAATTTACCATTAAGATCCTTGCATCACTTCATGCCATCACATAAATATAACATCAACATACATGGAGATGTGTGTGTGTGTGTGTGTGTGTGTTTATGTCATCGGTATCTTTCCCTGAAGATTAATACTAATAAATTTAATAAATATGAATGTCCATCAGTTGCAAAAACTCATCAATATTAATCTCTTCTCTATATTCTCAAAAGCTAAACAATTCACAGGTTTATTGCGATCCTATATTTCGATATATTACATCTCATACAATCAGATTTCATTAATCGTCCTTATAAACACCAATTAAAAGTAATAAAAGTCTAACTGAATCAAAGTTTCACCTGAAAAGTAGCTGAGTAAAATCGAGCACAACAATAACAATACCCAAGGAACCCTAGGCCTGGAACGACGGCGTATCATCTTCACTACTTATCCTCACCGCCTCTAAATTACAAACAACAGATAAAGTAAATATGTTTTCATTCAATTTAATAAGATCGAATATAGGACTCCGGGAACCTTTTCTTTTTCGGTCCTTTGAGCTGGCGTGAAGAAAGAGCAATACGGGAAGACGAGAACCGGGTTGGCGCCTTTTCTCAGACGATCGTTGATGAGCTTTAAAGATGTACGCGTCGCAGCCAAGGTTGTACCCAAAGCCAAAATGGTTAGGTTGGACTTTGTCAACCAACTTCACCAGTTAATGTTTATATTGTTCAACGAGTTTGATATATTCAAATGATACTTCTTTTACTGTTTAAATATTAGTGAAATACCTTTCTAAATTACTTAAAAACATTAAATTACTAGTCAATAATGACAATAAATAAATTTTTCTAAGGATTGAGGTAGTACATGTATACTGCTCGTACAGCTTATTTTTATTTTGTGCAGCTACATTAAATATTTCTAATAGAGTAAACCACTATAATTAATATTTGAATCAATTTATCTATATTAATCCTAAAAGTGTGAATAATTTTAAGTTTTTTTAAGACAAAAATACCCTTATTCAAATGGTAAAGTGTATTAATAAATTAGACATGAAATTTTTCTTAATTTTCTCATCAAAATTTTGGTAGGAAAATATTTAAAGAAAATTTGTAACTTTTTTTTCCTACTAATCAAGCACCATGAATATGGAAGAAAAACAAAAGTATATACAAATTAGACATAAAGTCTTATAATAGTTATTTCTTACAATAACTCCAATAATTAAGAAACAGGTAAAATAGGTTAAAATAAATGTAGAGTTGGTGAAAATATGTAAAATCGATGAAAATTAATTCGAATGAAATTTCAAAGAAAAATGATGAAACCAGTGAAATTCAATAAATTAAATTGGGTAACACCGGTGAAAAAAGGGTAAAATCGGTAAAAAAAAACGTATAGTTGGTAAGAACATACTTAATCAATGAAATGTTCAGGTAAACAACATGTGGAATTAGTGAAAAAAATCTGAAAAATAGGTAAAAAAGGGGTTAAAATGGTAAAAATGAGTGAAATCAGTTAAAAAAGATATAACTGATGAAATCGGTAGAAAAATATTGTATACTGATGAAAAAAAAAAATGAAATCGACAAAAAATGAAAAAACAATGAAAAATGTTATAACCGATAAAAAAAAAGAGATAAATTGCTAAAAAACATGTAAAAAAATTTGAACAGTGAGAATATATGAATCGATGAAAGTTTGGGTGAAATTATAAGTAAGAAAATGGATAAAGTAAGTCAAAAAAGCTTGAAGTGAAAACATGTTTAATCAATGATTTGGGTGAATAACATGTGAAATCAGTGAAATATGTGAAAACGAGTTAAACTTTGACTGAGAAAACAAGGTGAAATTGAAAGAAAATGGTTTAAATTGGAAAAAAGATCGATGAAAAATGGAAAAACAATGAAAAATGTATAATCGATAAAAATGCGGAAAACAAATTTAAATAGTGAAAACAAATGAATCGATGAAACTTCGGGTGTAATTGGTAACACTGGTGAAGTTGGTGAAAAAACTGGTGAAACCAGTAAGAAAAAATGCTCGTGAAATTGATGAAAGTTCGGGTGAAATTTATGGAGACACGTGTCATCGGTAATTAACGAATAAACTTGACATGGAAACTTTTGACCAAAAAAAAAAAAAACTTGACATGGAAACTACTACGATGGAATGAACTAAATAATGTTCTTATGATCTTATTTCACCAATTTTATAAGATGTAATGACTAAATCGGTCATCATATTTTATATTTTATTACAATTATTCAAAGCCATCATTTTTTTTTATAAACCAATAATAATTAATAAAAATAATTTTCATAAAAAATAAATTGATCAGTCATAAATATATCATATTCTATGACATAAAAATGTCTAAGTTATTCTAAATTATAAAAGGTACCTATGGAATTAAAACTAGACACATACGACAACGGACATACACTTTTTCTAGTCTATTAGAAAAAAAGAAATATCTTAGCTTAAATTGTGCTTGTTCACCATGTTGTGCTTAATCAATAAGTCTCTTCCACAAGATTCAACTATGTTAGTTTCATGTTCAACCCACTAATTCTACCGTAAAAAGATTATTAAATTTACCTCTCTTAATTATATACAATTAATTGCATAAAGTATTAATTTTAATGGACATTCAATCTTTGCCACAACAATCTTTGCCACAAGTTGATTGATGGATATACTCTATATGTGCTCTATAGTAAAATGAATAGATGGTTCAAACATAAAGAAATTAAAGCCACAAATCTCTATTAACTGAACTTCATCAATTAGATTTATTAAATATTTTCCATCGATAAAACATTCCATATACACTACTAAAAACAATTAAAAAAAACTATGGATGCAACAAAAAATTCCCAACCATGTATTTTTCATTTTCCACAATACGTAAAAATAGTTTACATGTATCATTTCACTCCCCTCCTTCCCCCTCATTTGACGCTGCTCTCCCCAATCCGAGAGAGCAAACAAAAAAAAGGAAAGGAAAAAAAAGTCAAATTAACACAATTCAATGTCTTCAAACCGTAGTAGAATCATCGGTCTACTAATCATCATCACCACCGCCTCCACCCTAATTGCCTCTTCGGAGTCGAAGGTGGAGCACACCTTCCCTCGTAACCAACTCAAAAAGCGCCAAGCGACCAAACCATTCCCACCGCCAAAGCCTTTCGTCGCGACCTTCAATTTGGAACAAAAACAATACCTCGAGGCACACAACACCCTCCGAGCAAAAGTAGGCGTTCCTCTGTTAGCATGGGACTCTACACTAACCGCACAAGCCCATGCATGGGCGGAGCAACGTAAGGGCGACTGCAATTACCGCCAACACTCTAGCAACCCGTACGGAGAAAATATCTTCTGGAGGGACTATAAAGAGTTCTTACCCAAGGATGCGGTTCAAAGTTGGTTCGATGAGAGTAAGTTGTACGATCATAAAAGGAATGTTTGTATGTGTCATCCGGAGAGAGCAGGGTGTGAGTGCGGGCATTATTTGGCTGTGGTTTGGAATAGTACGAGACGGGTCGGGTGTAGTGGGGCGGTTTATTGTGATAATCAGAAGGGTGTTTATGTTGTGTGCAATTATGATCCGGCTGGGGTGATTAAGGGGGTTAATCCGTTCACTGGGGCTAAGGTGTGAGGAGTTGATACTCGTATTATGTGTGATTTATTGATTTTTTTTTTTGTTTTTTTGTTTTTAAAAGAGAAGTATTTGGCATTTATGTGATGAGTGTTGGTGGCGTTTTTAATTTTTTTTCGTATAGAAAATATTTTATGGTTTGGTTTTTGAATTTGTGTGTGTTTGGCTTGAAGTAAAAACGATGTTATGTTATTCTTAACTAAGATGAATGATTGATCTTGGTGTTTTTATTGTTGGTTTGTCTGATTTGCAATATAGAGTACAATACATAATGTGTGTGTTTCATCGATCCATGATGTACGTTATAAAACATTCAAAATGTCCAAATCATTCATGTTTTCTTGTGTACTTGTGTTTTTAATCTCGAGAAATATACATGATATGTGAATATTTATTGTATAGAATTCCTTGTACTACATAATATGTACAAATGGAGGGTGTCATGGTGAATATTTCACATAACAATTTTGTGCAAAATTCACAAATAACGAGGAAACATCTTGCATATCCCGCCTCTTAACTTCATATAGATGCAATCCTTCGTTCTTGGAATTTTTCCTTAGGATCATAAATTATCCAAAGAAGACTTTTACATGATAGAGAAACCGATGAAAACGGATATTTACACTAGTTTGTATGAGTTTTTTTAAGAAAAATGTAAGGTAAATAAAAAATAAATTGAATTCTGGGAAATTATTACCCAGACCGGGTTTGGCCGAACCCAAACTAATTACATGACAAGTATAATACACTTGCTTTTGGGATTGGTTGTAAATTCCAGGAAAGTAACCAATCACAAATCAAGAGCAATACACTTGCTTGGTGGTTGGATGGGTTTGGCCAAGCCAGGTTTGGACAAGAATTTTCCGATCCTTGAATTCTAGTCTTATAATTCCATCGTTTGATAGAATAATGTAAGGAAAACAGTATTTACTCATTAAAACTTAAGAACCAAATATATCCATACAATCAACAATTTGAGCATTATGGATAGTTGCCTTGCTTTATGTCAACATATCCATTCACAAATGACAGAAATGATTTTGGCTTTGTACTGCTCGATTTCTCGCTCTAAATCTTCGACAATGGTGGATATGTTTCAAGAACTAAAACTGAGGATAACTTCAATCTAACGAGAACACCTTAGTTTCTAACTGGTAAGCTTTGGTGAAGAAAGAAGGCCAACATAGGTAAGTCGACGTGATGCTGCTAACCGTTGTAGCCCCAATCATCATATTCATAACAACAATCTGCAATTGAATGGCCTCCACAGGCGATGCTCCGCCCATTATTAGTCCAGTCATTGCACCCGGAAGCGAAATTAGCCCCACGGTTTTGGCATTGTCCAAAACCGGAGAGAGTGCAATGACAAGTGCCCGTTTCACTTGCTGCATCGTTGCCTGACGAGGAGTAGCCCCAAGAGCAAGTGCTGTCTCTACCTATAAAAGAGTTCCGTAAACTATTAGCATTAGCACCCACCTAGAATTTGAAATGCAAAAGCCTTGTCATTTATATAACTAGAGCATCTTATTTTAGCCTAACTTATTTAAGGGGACGTTAACTCTGAACAAACTCGTTAGTTTTGCACGATCGAGCATCTGTCGTGTGCTAGAAGTTATAGCTGATAACGACATTACGTCTTAAATCTTTAAACTTGTACAATAGTCTAAAATAACACTCAGAAGTCAGACTTCTGTCATAAGGGCAATTTTTATCATACTCAGAGCCACAATTTTCTCTACTGAGAGTCGAATTTGTGTTAGCACAAAAACAAACGCTCGATCCTAAAGTTTTTTTTCCTAGAATGATCATTTTATGGCCTTTAAAGAAATTGACTTACCAGACTCATTTGCATCTTGATGTCATCTCGAAGCTTTTTCATTGTGACCCCGGTAACTGTCATTGAATTCCCAACCATCATCCCTGCAATCGGGATGATGTACCGTGGGGTGAAAGGGAAAACTCGTAAAATAACTAATAGAAACATAGTAATCGCAGTTCCAACCAAAATCGACACTCCTGCCACATACTTCCCTCTCGGTACATGTTTTGCTCGTTGTCCGGCTGTATAACCCGCGACAGAAACCTATCCAAATACAAAAGGAAGGCGACGTTTATACGCTTGAAGAAATTTTATACATGTCACCATGAGAAATTCGCATAGACATTGAATGTAAAATTAATTCTATAAAATTAAACCATAGAGCAATGAATTTAAACTAGGGATGGCAAAATGGGTCTGGACCCAATGGGCCAGCAAAGACCCGCCCAGACCCATTAAGACCCAACCCATTAGTGACTATAACTTATTGGGTTGGGTAGGGTCTGGACAAATATTAAATTTTTAGGGTTTTTAATGGGCCTTGAAACGGGTCCTTAATGGGTCTGAAAAAAATTAAAAGAACTTACTTACTCTGGACTCTAAAATTATCTAAAGTTGAAGACTAAATTTTAGCCTCTCTTACGCTTCTTCAGACTTGCACCACAAGTCCAGTTTCCTGGTAATATTTAATATTTTTATTTTATTTTCTGTAAGATAAAATGCAAATGTTTAACTTTTTTTTTATGATACAGTATATAAAAAACAAAAGGAAGCACATTAAGGATCGCTTTTTTTTTTTTATGATTCTGGGGGTTTGGACCGCTTTAATATTAATTATTAAATGACAAAATATCTGTGTGCTTTTTCCATTTTCCCTTGTTCTTTTCTTTGCTCATTTAATTTGCCCTTAAATGTTCTTTTCTTTTCTTTTCGGTTTATGTATTCATGTTAAATTCAAAATAATTTACTGAATTTATACTTTCTCAATGAAATGATATAATATTCAATTTTCCTTCTTTAAATGATTAAATCTAAAAACTTAAACCTGAAATTTTGACTGTTAATTAACTTTAACTAGATAGTTCCAGAACAACTTAAATAAATTAGAATTGACCGGATCCTAAGTGAATGTAAAAGTAAGAGCAAACAAACAGAGCCCACTAACCGTTTGCTCTAGTCTTGAAGTTTTGACTAGATTTTTTATTTATTTATAAATAAAATAGATTCACACAATATAAATACTTTTGATTGAAGTTTTTACTTTTTATTAAGAATTTGTAATTAGAGACTTGTAAATTTTGTCTCTTATTTGCATGTTCATTTTATTATTTAGAAACGGAACCCAATTCTTGAATTTATGATGCAGAAAAAAAAAAAAAAAAAAAAGGGGTCGGCCCGACCTGGCCCAGACCCGTTTAAGACCCGGCCCATTTAAAGCCCGACCCATTTATGACCCGTTTCAACCAGACCCAAACCCGACCCGACCCATTTGACCAGACCCGAACCCGACCCGACCCGCCCGTTTGCCACCCCTAATTTAAACATTATTCATGTCCAAATTCAGAAACAAAGAAATTTCAATATGGATATGTCAGCATAATATTCCTTATGATAAGTACTAAGGAATCAAAATTAATTCAAACATATTTTATCTATTGGGTGCAAGAGACATTGAAACATTCAGGTGACGGCATTATTTTTAACATATTGTACAAATGGATGTACATTCATGTGCGCACGTAGCCTCCATTTAGTCAGAATTACATCTTTTTTTAATAAACATGATTACAGCATGATGCATATAGAGAATAAAAGTTTCGGCTAAAAAGTAAAAAGCCAGGTACTATTTTTAGGATAAAGGTAGGGCTCATTCACCAAATATCTTTCCTCTTTTTATTAGGTGCTACATTTTTATTCTTAATCTGAATTTTTTCATACCTTAATAATTCAAGTCAATTATTCCCTGTAAGTCTTCTCGAAAAATTCTTACATAGATCAGGTTTATGATAGTTGCTTAGATAGTTAGATATTATAGTTAAGAACTCATCTCACCAATAATTTCTGATTCATGACATATCACAATTGATTATGTGAAATTCTTATAAACATGATTTATGTAAGAATTTTTTAGTGTTATTTTGGCCAAAGTAATTTCATCTTCTCCAATAATCCTTTTTTTTTTTTAATTAATCTCCAATAATTAAAGTGTAACAGAACTATTATTGAAAGGACTATTAGTGTAACAATATGACGAAATTAATGCATTCCCATACATAAAACCATAATCATGTACGAAAATTTCTCCATGTTTTTCATCAAAACATCGAAAAAGTTTTATCTTTTTAAGTCAATTGAATTTTGATCAGTTTTAATCTAAATAATATTTTTCTTTAATTACAAATTTTTACAAAATATTTCCGAATATTTTTAAGAGATTATCGAAAAATTTGTAACATCAAAATGTAAATCCTAGATTTGAATAAGAAAGGAAAAATAACAGAGTATGAATGATTATGTACTTATCATCTTTCATACAAAAACAAAGAAGAAGAAAACAGAGTAGAGTAATTATGTACCATGAAAAGATAAGCCGCAAGGATCCACACAACATTCTGCTGATTGAAAATAAACTGTAAAACAAAACCAATGACGGAAAGCTGAACAAAAGCTCTGAAAATGGAATAGACCATTTCGCCCTCCATCCCCAGCTTCTGAAAGTATGACAGCACCACGGCCAGCGCCACCACCGCCAGTGCCGCCACCGGCTTTATCATACCCTTCAAGAATTCCACTACCCAATCCCACTCCATGACGTACGTATACAGGACAAAATCAAAATTAAAATTAAAATAAATCAAGAGGTAAGTACAATTGAAGGTACACCGCGCGTTGAAGAAATTAGCAGTCCTATTTTAATAATAAATGGAGTTTAAATAAGTGTATTTTGGCGTGTGGGTGTATCATATCATATTCATATGCAGAACAACAGAAGAGACCTTCCCCTGATGGATTGAAAATTCACATAAATTTTTGTTTGTGGAGTTTTTATTTTTATTTGAAATCTTGTGATTTTGTCAGTGTCAGATTGATGAAAGTGATACAAGTTAATGGGTACCAGTACCACCACTTGGAAGAACTTTTTTTCTTCAGGGAAAATTGCAAAAGTAGCCTAAGTAATCATTTTAAATTTGGACCGATTCCTAAGTCTTTAAAATAATAATTCATGTCCCTAAATATACGGATTTTTTTACTTTGCATCCCCTAACTATGAGAAATAACACTTTACACCCTATAAAATTGAAAGCACCACCCCAAAAAGGTAAAGCCTAGATCAACATTTTCTCTGAGCAACGTTCGTAATCACTTGCCTGATTTGAGCATGAAAAAGTAAATCAAATATTGACATTTTGCACCCTAGAAACACACTGTTTTAGCATTTTGCATATTGAAATTAAATTTTTTTGATATTTTGCACTCTTAACTTACAATTATTTAACAATATGGTTGGCATTGCATCTTAGTAGAATGTGGATTTCCAAAACAATACTCCATCTGTTCCATTTATTTTGCTCCCTTTGTTACAATATACCGTCAAACTTTTCAATCTTTTAAGTGACTTATCATATTAAATTATTCACATTTATGGTGTATTAAACCTTTTAATATATTAATATATATGGTGTCATATGATACTATTCACTTATTAGTGAAATATACTAATTAAATTATTTATAATAAATTTTATAAATTTAATCAAGTTGACCAATTGACCATATCAAATGACCAAAATAAATTAAACGGAGGGAGTATATAATTATATGATGCAAAATGCCAATATTTCAATTTTTTAAAGTACAAATTACCAAATTACCAAATAGCCAAAGTAAACTGGTTGAATTTGTCCCAATCTGGCTGCAGACAAGGGTACACTCTGGAAATAGATTTTGATCTACAATTTCTTAGCTTGACAAACAAATTAAAGCACCGGTTCATCTTTTGGTGGGAAAATTAGTACCTACACCTACACCGGTGGTGTTAGGATAACATTGAAATTTATACTCTAATACCACTACAATATATTATGAATTAAGTCAAATTATTTAACATTCGGCTTTTATTTTTTCAATAAAATTTATTTAAATTCAATTTCTTAAATGTATTGTTCTATAAAGAATTTTTTAGGTTTGTTTTATGCATATCAAAACAAGAAGTTTGAATCACAATTATCTTACCATATTTTCCTTTCCAAACCCCTACAGTCTACAGAGACCACAAATCAGCAACAAGATACACAATTGTGGAACAATTTGGGTTAACATGGAAGTAGTTTGACTGAGTTTGGTCTCGGTTTGGTCTCAATAAGTGATTTCAAAAGTTTGACAAAACTTTTAAAACTCGATTTGAATAATGGTTTCAATGGAATATTAAAATTATAAAATATTACTATTAAATAATAATTAGTGGGTTTGAAAATTTGAGATTTGATTTGGATTGGAATTTGGTGGTAGGGGTTTGGGGAAGAATTAGTAGGTGTTAAATCAATAACTTTATTTGTAAAAGGTAGATGACATATGTCAAATCAATAATTTTATAGGTCTCAAGTAGATTAATGTAGGTTTCATTTTGAACTAAAACCTAAATTTTAGTTAAGACTTATTCAAATTCTTTACCATATTGAGTTTGACCCAATATAAATGAGACCAAACCTAGTCAGTCTCATTCGATACAGACCCTTTGGCTGTATATGCATCTAGTTTGCTAGGTTTGGTTTCACTCAAATCGGGTCAAACTCCATTAAGTAAAGAGTTCGAAGAGGTCTCAGGCGAAACTCCAAGTTTCAGACAAATCGAAACATATACAATCCTACTTGAAACCTATAAAGTAATTGATTTGACATCTGTCATCTATTTTTTACACATAAAGTTATTGATTTGACATCTACCACCTACTTTTCTTCTCCAAACCCCAACAATCAAACCTCAATCCAAGTCATATCTCAAAGTTTCAAAATCCACTAACTATTATTTAATAATATTTTACAATTTCAATATTCCATTGAAACCATTATCCAAATCGAGTTTCAAAGGTTTCGGCGAAACCTCTGAAATCAATTATTGAGACCAAACCGAGACCAAACCCAGTCAAACTACTTCCATATTAACCCTTTGAGTTTCAACGTTTGTTTCAAGATCTTACCATTACATTTCTCCTCAAATGTGTTTTTTCTAAAACCAAAACAAAAGTAAAACCGTGCATCACTGAAAAGACCCACAACAGGCCCAGCAAGAACCAGCCCACTTATATTCCACCTGGGCCTCAAGTGGGTTTTGAAACTAGTTCTTATATGTAATTGTTGGGTTGTTAACGAGGGGGATTTCAATTCAAATCTGATTTGAATTTTATATAATTTATTATAAAAAATCGATGAATTTGATCCAATTATAAAAATTAATTATTTTAAATATTTGAAATAGATATGAACCTATATCAATTCGCTCTATTAAAGATTCATATTCGATAATAAAATTAATTATTTTTATATTTACATAATACTTTATTAAGATAAATTTATTTTTATGCATATTATCATTTAAAAACATGAATATTAGATAAGATAATTTGAACACGCGAGCTAAATTTTGTGAAATTGTAACGATAATTAACTTGTTTTTGAAACATAAAAATGCTGGTTTGAATTTTTAAATTGAAAATTCTATTATTCAAACAAAATCCGATGGAATCGAAAAATTGGGATTAGAGCAAGATCTGTATTCGACCCGATATAAATGATGCCGAATATTCGTTGACCCTGATTTTGGTAATAGGTAGATTAATTACATCATTATATAAAATGTACTTGACTGATAGTTCGATTTACATAATGATGTAATAGCACTTATGATAATATTAATGTTGTCAAGTTTACATGATGCAATATAATCTCTGACTAGGTTGACAAATGTATTTTACAATCTTGTGATAATTTCTTAATTATTAATCAGAAGACTATAATCTGTACATATAATGTGTAAAATGTCAAAAATATCGATCAGTCAACACTTTGCTCTTGAATTCGCTAAATAATTTGACAACATTAAGTACATGCATGATTTTTATATTTCTTAATTATACCACATCCTGCCACTATATATATGGAAACTTCAGTCTTTTCCTCTGAAAAAAAAAATTTAAACAAAAATGAATAGAAGAGATGTCCTGAGTCATTGTTGGAAAATGAAATTTAATGCTTCACTCTTAACGTTTGCTCATTAAAAGTAAGTCCTTCTGTTTAAGAAAACAATGTAACTGTAATAGATTTTAAATGTACGTATATAGTGGGAATTGATAATTTAATGTGTAATAAAAATAAAATAAAAAAGATGAGTTTAAATGTAGTAAGAAAACAATTTCATGATCATGACTATAACAATTTCAACATCTAAAGACAAACTGTCCCTTTCTCATATGCATAAAGTTCTTCGCCTACCAACCATTTTTTTTGTATTTTATTCTATTTGCTCTCTTTTGTAATGATTATCAGGCCAATCCAAAAATCTAGCTGTCTGATCATATCAAATTTGGATATCAGATTCACTTTTTGATGCTCCTAAATAATTTGTGTTAGCATTTTATTTCTGCCTAAAAGAAGTAACAAAATTATGGATAATTCAAGAACAAAGCAGCAAAGGAAAGGGAGTTTGAGTTTGACTCCTTCCAAGATGTCTCGAACACTCTGGTCGAGCGAAAGCCCCACACGAGATTCACAATCGAGTGATGATCGTAAAGGCGTAAACGTGCAAGTGGTATTGCGTTGCAGGTTAAGATTTTCAGCTTATTAAATTTTTTGTTGTTTTTTAATTTTAAGGTGAAAATATAGTTTAATATAGATACTAAATTCATGTCAATTAGGCCGCCCAATGAAGATGAGATGAAAACAAGAACAAACCAAGTGATTTCTTGTGATGAGCTCAATCAACAAGTGACTGCAACTCCAAATAATTCTAACAAGCTAATGGACAGAACTTTTGTGTTTGATAAGGTTCATTAATTTCTTGATCCCAAAAAGAAAGATGCAACTTATTCTTTGGTTTTGAATTTTTTTAGTGATTGGTTTTGTGCTCGTATAGGTGTTTGGTCCCGCGTCTCAACAGAAGGAAATATACGATGATGTTGTGGGTCCCACTATATACGAAGTTCTCGAAGGATACAGTTGGACCATATTTGCGTATGGCCAAACCGGAACTGGAAAAACTTACACAATGGAAGGTGAAGGAAGAAAAGAAAAGGTTCATTTTTTTTGCTCATGAAATTCAGATTGAGTTGCTTTAGATGAATTACGAAAATATGGATCTCAAAATTGTTTAAATTTTTAATGTAGAATGGACAATTTCACAAAAATGCTGGAGTTATTCCTAGAGCCGTCCAACACATATTCGACATTTTGGAAAGTAAAAAAGCTGATTACAGCGTGAAGGTCACGTTTCTCGAGCTTTATAATGAAGAAATAACCGATCTTTTGGCCTCAGACGAGAAAAAAAGGCCATTAGTCCTCATGGAAGACGGAAAAGGATTTGTATTTGTGCGAGGTTTGGAGGAAGAGATAGTAAGTTCTGCAAACGAAATCTATACTATTTTAGAGAAAGGTTCGTCTAAGAAGCATACCGCGGAGACCCTTCTTAACAAACAAAGCAACCGTTCTCACTCGATATTTTCCATCTCAATTCAAATTAAAGAGTCTAGTTCTGATGGATCAGAGCTCATCAAGTGTGGTAAATTGAACCTCGTTGATCTTGCTGGATCCGAGAACATCCTACGGTCTGGTGCACGAGAGGTCTGTTGCAGTTGATAATCTATTTTCTCATTGAATTTTGAGTTTTGATGCATATTCTTAAATTTGTAGATAAGAGCAAGGGAAGCTGGTGAGATTAATAAAAGCTTGCTTACATTAGGCCGTGTTATCAATGCGCTGGCCGATAACTCGTCTCATGTTCCGTACAGGCATGTTATATTCGAAATACATATATATAACTTTTTTCCGAGAATTAGTTTATTATATGATTTAATTTCAGGCAAAGTAAATTGACAAGGCTATTGAGAGATTCATTGGGAGGTAATACGAAAACATGCATGATTGCAACTATTTCGCCATCCATTCTTTCTCTAGAAGAGACATTAGGCACTCTCGATTATGCTTTTCGTGCTAAAAGCATCAAGAACACACCCGAGGTTCGTGTTTTATTTTCCACTCTTAGTTGTTCAAAAGTTTCGTGATTAATCACTTTCATACTATTTTTTCAGGCGAACAGAAAGGTTATGAAATCTGCGTTGGTAATAGAACTTTACTCTCAAATCGACCGTCTTAAGCAAGGTTTGCGGCCTCGAGTTCTCTCCGAAAACAAAACATATAGAATACTATCGTCATTTATTCGATTTTATTTTCATTCGTAATTTCTCACCAGAACTACATGAAGCAAGGGGAAGTAATGGTGTTTATGTTCCTCGAGACGATTACCAAAGTGAAGAGACAACCAAGAAGGTGATTACTTCAATGTCTTTATTTTTCTTTGATATCGTAATCGTGTAAGGCGGAAATTACATTGCCTTGAATGAGTGTCTAAAGGGACACATTTTAGTTTTTTTTCATTGAGTTAAAATGATCTTTTATTTGAGCAGGAACTGATGGAGCTACAAGAACTTTACCTTTATCAGCAACAATTAACAGTAGATTTAAAAGATCAACTTGAAAGCACTAAGGTACTTAAAAAGATGATAATAATCACAGTTCATACTTTTGTTGTAGTTTATATACCTTGTTTCATATCCTCGAATTCATAAAACGTCTTATCTTTTGTTTGAATCTAGAGAGAACTGACTATGACTGGAGAATCTTTGTTGAATCTTGAAAATCAATACCAACGAGCAAAAGACACGGTCAATGAAAAGGAAAACATGATATCCAATCTCCTTTGTTCCGGAAAAGAACTCACCGAGACAGCAATTGAACTTCGATCTGACCTTGAAGGCGCGGCATCCGACATATCTACATTGTTTGATACAATTGGTTTGTTTTCCTATACACACATATATATAGGCTGAATTTTGATATTTCTTCCTCATGCCAAATAAATGATTAGTTTCCGTTCTTATGCAAAACAGAACACAAGAAACATTTAGAAGAAAGTAACAAACACCATATCGACAACGTTTACTCTCAGTTAGCTCTACAGCTTCAAGAGTTAGATAAATCAATTTCAACTTCAGTAACAAACCAAGAACAACAACTCAAACTGATTCAAGATAATATACAATCATCATTTACTTCAAAGGCTGAGGTTTATAATTTCACGAATATATATTTCACCCCTATTAGTTCAAAAATGAATCTCATACGATGTTTTTTGATATATGCTCATAGGCAATTGATGAGCTGAGCAAACAGATTGAAAAGCTAAAAGAGTTGTATGCGTCTGGCATTAAACATTTGGATGATTCAGCTGAAGAACTATATGAAAATTCTCAACTAACTCTTCGTAGTTTGAGTTCAGAATTATCGACTAGTTCTACCTACATTATGAATGTAAGTGTTAAATCTTCTATTAAAATTATTAATATCCATTCCCTTAGTTTCTGTATTTCATGTGTACGAATTTCTGGTTCAGCTTGTCGTAAAAACTTCATCTGATGCTGAGACCATAAACAATGGCCTAAAAAGTAGTCTCAATTCTCTTGGTTCAAGCATAACTGCATTCTTAAAACAAGAGGAGGAGGTAAGACATAATACAATCGAGATCCCTTTTACAAACATTATTCGTCTTTTGAGAATTTGTTTTGACTCGTCTTTGTTATCAGAATCGCGGTAGAACATATCAGACATCTAAGTCTATTTCCGAAAGCCTTCTGAATTTTTCCAAGAACTTAAACGTGTATATATCGAAACTGAGACTCATGGAAGAAGATTCACAAACTATAACCAATCAGAAGCTGAGCGCCTTCACAAACAAGTTTGAGGTACTTAATTAACAGAATAACACTTAAACATTGATTTCCTATATCTATGATACTACTTACAGTACTAACTACGCAGGAATTTGCTGTCGGTGAAGAGAGACTTTTACTCGGAAAAATCGCAGAATTGTTAGCAAATTCAACATCTAGAAAGAAAAATATGGTAAGCATCTTTTACAATGACATTGTTTATTTGATAGAATCCCATTTGATAAGCAATCACACATTGCATTCTTTAGATTCAAGCAGCAGTAGATGATGTACTCGAGAGTAATTATAAAAGAACAAACAAGATAAATCAAGAAATTTCGGACATGCAAAGTTTCAATGCTGACGCCGAAGAAACACTGAAAAATTACATTGAGAAAACAGAAAGTAATTATGTTGCAAACACAGCTGCAATAGAAGCCGGGAAAGGAACTATTGAAGATGGCCTACAAAGCTGGTAATTCTTCTCTGAACCCTCGTATCTCCTTGATGTATACATGGTCTACAACACTATTAAATCATTTATTTTTAAATATATATAGCATTACAAAGTCCACGGAGGTTGCAGAACACTCGAAAAATGCTGAAGAATCTCTTTTACTCATACTAAAGAAAAATGTCGAATCATTTGATTCCTTCGTAAAGTAAGCTTCATTACAGTCAAAATATTAATTTAGGCTTATCTCATTCATATTGTGTACTTAATTTATGATTTTTCATAGGGATGGAACAATAGCTAATGAAAACATCCATGCTTGTTTTTCATCTATGGCCTCATCAATTCTTGAAGAAACAAGTGATGCAAGCAAAAATATTGCGTTCTCTTTAGAATGTAAGGGATTTTCTTTTCTTTTTAGTACAATCTTATCTCAGTACGTGTATGCTCTACCTATTTATATATGTCATTGCTAAAATCTTCTGCAGATCCATGGAGAATAGATCATGAAGCATCAGAGAAAATTAAGTTCGTAAGTACTCGTTGTTTTGAAGATATGAAAGAAATGAACAACATTCATTCCCAAAAAGTTGATGAAATATCCAAAATTTCAAGGAAATCCCTTCTTGATGAATACATGGTAAGATATTGCAAACTTCTAATGTTATTGTTAGAAGTAAGCATAAAATTTGTAGGTCAATAAATAGAACTGCAACCGAGTTTCACTATTATACTAACGTGGAATTCGTGACCCCCACTCGATCCCCATATACAGGTTGATGATTCTTCAATTTCGACTCAGAAAAGAAGATTCAATTTGCCAAGTAAAGAACATATAGATAAACTTATCAATGGCTTGTTTGGAGATTCACATATGCAAATCCAACCTCATGTAGTTTCAAGTAAATCTCTTGAGGACACTGATTGATTATTGGAGGCCCTTAAGATTTTTGTAGACAGAGTCATACATTCACTTAATGCACTTCCTAGAGGTGATCATATAAGATGTGCACAAGTTACTTTTGCAGTGTTTTTTCGTTTTTTTTTGCAATATGCAAGTTCCATATTATTTTGAATTTTAAGAAACTAGAAACATGTAAGTACACCGTGTCTAATTAACTTTCATGGGTAATTGGACTAAAATTATAGTTTTCATGTCATAAAATAGAGAAAATTAATTATCGATATTCTATTTATTATTTTATGAAATTTAATTTAAAAAAATTAAATGAATTAAAATTATTGTACTCAAATATAAAATGACAACTGATTGAAAATTTGCTTTAAAGTAAGATCATAAGAGGATGAATTAATTCATAATAGTAATTTTCATTTTAAGAGCTTTATTTATTTGTTTTAAGGGATACACATCATTGAACTTCTTTGTATATCTAATTTAATCATTATATAAAATTAATAAATAAGGTAATAAAATATTGTACATTACAACAAAATATAATTATCAATATATTTTGTTTTCATATTTGTTAAATACAAAAAGTTTTTATCATCATAAATTTGAAATGTGAATGTGACACCAAATATGATATAATAAAGACAATGATGTTGATTCAAATATTAAGGGTCCATTTGGATGGGTGAATTTGGACTTCAATTCATTTGCATTGTTTGACATCCGAGTCCATTTTAAAGTAGATTTCAAATTATTTTTCGTATCTTGTCATTTGAAATGAATTTTTGTACCTATCAAAGTTGTTTTTCTCCTATTTAATTCATTAGTTAAATAATTTTTTCACCTGTTTAACCCTTTTTTTTTCCATTCATTTTACAATTTAACAAATTATTTTTTTGTCAAATGGACAACATCAATCCTTTTATTTCTTGATCTTGATATTTTCATCTAAATCATTTTCAAAGATTTAACTCCTTTTTTATTTATCGATTTCCCCAGTTTTACCAGATATTGATTTTTTTTTATAATACAACTTAGATATGATTATACATGTCGTATCTAAGTTGTATTATAAAACTGGTGTATTTATCGATTTTGATGTGTCCTTTTTTAGTAGAATACAAAAGTATAGTAGTACTATTTGACGTAAATATTAAGCAACACTTGAAATTAATACTTGACTTATATATGGATATAGGGTAAACACCACTTGTGGTCTTTCTTATTATTTACTTCTTATAAAGTCGTCCTTCTTGTGTTTTTTTACCCACACTAGTCTCCATTATGGGTTATTTGTTCCATTGTTTACTTTTTCAGATGTTCAACGGTGGTGCCGAACTCAGGTGAAATACATGTGTATATTCTTAAGAGCATTTTCACCCATTTACGATGATAGTGTTACACTTAGGTCCCCCTAAAATTCATTTGTATTATCAAAAATAATAGTTTTAAATTACCCAAAAAAAAAAAGCCATCACTTCGAAAAATATGGGCTTTCCATCTAAACTCCCTATCTTCTCATCCAACATAAGAGTTTTTATCAATTCTCCATTTACTATTTTATAAGAGAAAATCCTAGTTACATTTGGTCAAAACTAACAAATCCCTGTGTGATATTCGTGTGCTAGTCGTGCTAGTAATTTGTGGTTATTTGAAATTTGTGGGCCTATTTAGGTATTTTGTGGATCTTTGAAGATTTTTTTATTTATAGCCCCACAGTGGGTCCCAAACCCCTCCCCCTATATATTTTGCATAGGCTAAATCGCCGCTCTTTCTTCAGGGGGCATATTTGGATTATATTTTAGTTCCGTTAGATTTCTTAAATTATGTATTATAATTATGGGATCATATTTTTGCTTGATAGTTAGACTTAATTTCATTATATTCGACCTTATTTTTGTACCAATCTGGATCTAGAAATTTCATATACAATTAAAGATAAAAGGTCAAAATAGAATGAAAATCTTGACACATTTATATGATGAAATGATGGATATACACAAACACCCTTCACCTTTTTTTTTTAATATCAAATAAAATATAATATCTCCAAAATATAAAAAATAACAAAATAACCAAAATAAAAAAAATATAATTTCTTTATTTCTAATCAACGTAACACGACCAGCTTCAATATAAACACTTCAAAACACGACACATATATAAACATAAGATATAAACTCACGCTAAAAAGGACGTTGAATTATAAGTATATTTTAATTAGGACAGTAGACGGTGAAAGCATTAGGGCAATAAATTCGATAAGAGAAGTATAAATAGAATTAATTAAAAAAAAATCTAAACATCTTAATGAAATAAAGAAACAATATGGTGATCAATTACTGAAAACAATATGGTGAAACTAGTTGAAGAACGGATTAAAATAACAAAAAATGATAAACTTAGTATATAAAAGTAGGTGAGGTAGATATATCTTTGGATAGCAGTTAATAAATTATCACTTATTAAAGAACCTAAATAAATGCCATCTTCGTGCTAAACTAAATTTAGAATAAACCTGGGAGAATGAGTGAATTGATTAAAAAGTGAGATTAAAGTAATTTTTCTACTGCATGGACATTTCCATAATTAGTCACATTTCGAGGGTAATGTTATAAGATCATCAGTTCCTAATGAAATAACCACAAAAGGGAGAAATCAGTGAAATAACAGGTTAAATTAACAAAAAATGAAATGGTAAACTTAGTGTAAAAGCGTGTGAATCGATATTTCTTTTGAAAATAATTAAGAAATTATTACTTATTAAAGACCCTCAAAAATATTATAGAACATCAAAAACTAAAATCATGCCACGTTCATGCTATATGAATAAAATAAAGAAATATTTAGATAACTTAAAAACTTATAAATGGCTCAAGCCAAAAAAAGTCAAAGCACAGAAATGGTTAGAACCGATTAAAAGACGGGTAAAATTCGTTTATAAATTATATGGTAAAAATGATAAAATCAATGAAAAAATGATTTAGATGGAAGTAAAATTAATTAAAGCAACAAAAAAATGGTGCAATCGATAAAACAACGAGGTAAACCAGAAAAAACCAGTAAAAAAAATCAATATCTGGTAAATTTGGTGAAATCGATAAATAAAAAAGGAGTTAAACCTTTGAAAATGATTTAGATGAAAATATCAAGATCAAGAAATAAAAGAATTGATGTTGTCCATTCGTTCAAATGGTAGGTTTAGAATACATGTATCTAGACATGTAGTCTTAGGTTAGAAAAACTTAGTACTTATAGTTCGTTTTTAATTTTTCAAGTTTTTGTTTTAGGTATTTATGATCTGAACTTTAATTTCTTGTTAACAACATAGTAATTTAGTCAAAAAAATATGTATTATGTCATTAAGATGATTGTATGATGAAAAAGTCACTATATTTTATGATGCAATTATCGTAGAAAATTACTTAGTCACGTGCAACGCACGTGCACTTTTCTAATAGCATACAAAAATATAGTAGTACTACTTGACGTTAAGCAACATTTGAAATTAATTCTTGACTTATATATGGATATAGGGTAAATACCACTTGTGGTCCTTCTTATTATTTACTTCTTACAAAGTCGTCTTTGTGGTGTTTTTTTTTTTACCCACATTAGTCTCCACTAAGGGTTAGTGGACATTTGAAGATTTTTTTTATTTATAGCCCCACTGTGGATCCCAACCCAATCCCCTTATATTTTTTGCATAGGCTAAATTGCCGCTCTCTCTTCAAGGGGCATATTAGGATTATATTTTTAGTTCTATTAGATTTCTTAAATTATGTATTATAATTATAGGATCATGTTTTTGCTTGCTAGTTAGACTTGATTTTATTATATTCGGCCTTATTTATGTACCAATCTGGATCTAGAAATTTGAAATACAATGAAATAAAAAAAGGTCAAAATGGAATGAGGATCTTAACACATTAATATGACCCTTGAATCATGATTAATGTGAAAGGATGGATATACACAAACACCCTTCACATTTTTCTTCCATATCGAATAAAAAATAATAAAAAACAATTTTTTTCCCAAAATATAAAAATTAACAAAATAACCAATATATATATATATATATATATATATATATATATATATATATATATATATATATATATATATATATAATTTCTTTTAATTCTAATTAACGTAACAAGACAAGCTTCAATATAAACACTTCAAAATACGACACATATATAAATTTTTTCGTATCTTGTCCTAATACTTTCAAATAGTACTACTATACTTTTGTATGCCACTTGAAAAGTGTACATGTGTTGCACGTGACATGATTTTTAATCATACAATACCTATTTAGGCCTACAAATTTCAAATTGACAAATGTCATCTACGTTATCCAAATCTGCTTTTCCCATTATAAAAATGTGCCCTCGTCCGACTCTCATTATCACACTTACCTTATAGTATAACTTAATTCTAGCCTCCTCAAACAGAGAGGTAATTACCAAAACACCCCTCCACCCGCTCTTCCTAAAAAATAACGTATTTTCCATATCATTGCCATCCCACTCCTTTCTCCTCCACCACCACCCCTCAATTCCCTACTCCTCTACTCCCCACCCATCCGCATCCCTATTCTTCCATCCCTCTGGTCCCCTACTCTGCCGCTACCAACCATCTACCTCCCTACTTCACCACCACCAACCAATAACTCCCCTACTCATCCATTGACACCAACTATCCACTCCCCTATTCCGTCATCGTCACCACCCCTCCACTCCCCTATTCCACCGTCACAGTCACCGCCACCGCCACCAACACCAAAACCGCCACCCACGGCTAAAACTTCAAAATCAAAATTGGGTGCCACAAAAAGTTCATCCTCCAAATATTGCCACACCAAAGTGAACGGACGAGGCTTTCGGATCTACATACGGCCCTTTGCGCCGCCCTTATCTTCGAATTGACCTGAGAACTCGGCCACCGCTCCAATCCAGAAATCATCGAATGGCTCATTTGTCAAGCCGAGCCAACCATCATCGTCGTCACTAGGACTGGGTCAACCCACGTTGCGCCCATGTCCGCCAGTTGCGGGACTCTTCAGTTGTCCTTCTCTTTGCCACCATCTATGCATTGGTAATGGGGATTGGATATGGAGGTAGCATGTATATGTTGCTGGAAGGAAATGAAAACTGAAGAGTGCCATTGCTGGTGGAGATGGACCCAAGTGGGTAGACCAAGTCCCGTTGACACCAATGATGGTTGGCTCGGCTTGACGGATGAGCCATTCGATGGTTTCTCCATTAGAGTGGTGGTCGAGTTCTCGGGTCGGCTGGAAGACACGGGCTGCACGGAGGGCCGACATTGTGAATTACTTCAACACCTAGTACATTCTAAGAATCAAGTAATGAATATTTAATCAAGTAAAATTACCGTGAATTTGTGATTGTTCATGATGAGTTTCTGATTTGTAAGGAAAAAAATTCTAGAAAATTAATGTATTAAACTTCAACACTGCAATAATTCAACTTAAAACTAAGAGTAAACTTGGTGTTATTGAAGTTAGTAAGAAATAAAGTTGTAAATAACATGAAATAAAATTAAAGGTTAAATTAGAAATCATGTTCAAATCGTGTTATATGAGGTCTCTCTGAAGAGTTGCTAACATCTTACTGAAAAAAAAAGAGTTGCTAACAAATATGCTAGACTTGTCCATTTTGACCTTCTTTCTTTCATTGAATTTCAAATTTCTGGATCCAGATTGGTTCAAAAATAAGGCCGAATATAATGAAATTAAGTCTAATTACCATGCAAAAACATGATCCTATAATTATAATACATGATTTAAGAAATCTAACGGAACTAAAAATATAATCCAACTACGTCCCCTGAAGAAAGATCGGCGATATAGCTTATGCAAAAAATATAGGGGGGAGAGGTCTGGGAACCACTGCAGGGCTATAATAAAAAAATCTTGAAAGGTCCACAAAATACCTAAATAAGCCCACAAATTTCAAATAACCACAAATTACTCGCACGACTAGCACACGAATATCACACAGGGATTTGTTAGTTTTGACAAAATGTAACTAGGACTTTCTCTTATAAAATAGTAAGTGGAGAATTGATAAAAACTCTTATGTTGGATGAGAAGATAGGTAGTTTAGATGGAAAGCTCATGTTTTTTAAAGTGATGGCCTTTTTTTTTTTTTTTTGGTAATTTGAAACTATTATTTTTTATAATAAAAATAAAATTAATGGGTAGTAAATGGAAGAATATGCACGTGCATTTCACCTGAGTTCGGCACCGCCGTTGAACTTCTGAAAAAGTAAAAATGAATTAAATAACCCATAGTGGAGACTAATGTGGGTAAAAAAACACAACAAGGACGACTTTGAAAGAAGTAAATAATAAGAAGGACCACAAGTGGTGTTTACCCTATATCCATATATAATTCAAGTATTAATTTCAAATGTAGCTTAATATTTACGTCAAATAGTACTACTATACTTTTGTATGCTTCTAGAAAAAGGCACGTGTGTTGCACGTGACATGCTTTTTAATCATACAATACCTAAATAGGCCCACAAATTTCAAATTGAAAAATGTCATCTAGGTTATCCAAATCTGATTTTTCCCATTATAAAAATGTGCTCCCGCTTCGACTCTAATTATCACACTCACCTTATAGTATAGCTTAACTAGTGGGTTCAATTCTAGCCTTCTCCAATAGAGAGGTAATTACCAAAACACCCCTCCACCCGCTCCTCCTATAAAATAACGTATTTTCCATATCATTGCCTCCAACTCCTTTCTATGCCGCCACCAACCATCCAACTTCCTACTTAACCACCACCTACCAACCACTCCCCTACTCCTCCAGTGACACCACCAATACACTCCCCTACTCCTTCACCGTCACCACCACTCCAGTCCTCTACTCCACCGACACTAACACCATAACTGCCACCACTTCTAAAACTTCAAAATCAAAATTGGGTGTCCCAAAAAGTTCATCCTCCAAATATTGCCACACCAAAGTGAACGGACGCGGCCGTCGTATCTAGATGTTGGTCCTCTGCGCCGCCCTTTTCTTCCAACTGACCCGAGAACTCGGCCAACGCTCCAATCGAGAAACAGTCGAATGGCTCATTTGCCTATCCGAGCCAACCATCACCGCCGTCACCAGGACTAGGACGACCCACGTTGATCCATCCAAGTGGTTATACCTTATCCCAATGATGCCAATGATGGTTAGCTCGGCTTGATGGATGAGCCATTCGATGGTTTCTCCATTGGAGCGATGGTCAAGTTCTCGGGTCAGTTGAAGACACGGGCAGCACGGAGGGACGACATTGTAAATTACTTCAACACCTAGTACATTCTTGATATTGTATAAAAATGTTCAGGGCAAAGGTGGAATAAGCCCTTTAATCTTTAACAACATCACAATAATAAAATAAGATATGTACACAGATACGAGAGAAAATTTGTATTGTAATTGTAATAATAAGTTGAGTTCCCTTTGTTTGGAAATAGGGCGACGTATTTATAGGTACGTACAGGGGTATAATAGTCTTTTCAGGAAAGACGTTACAAGGAATAAATACAAAGACGTTACAGACGTTATGAGGGTTTATGATAAAGACGTTACAAATCTCTTATTTATGCAACTTAGTGTAATCTCTTAATTGCCCTCCGGTACAAAATTTGGACACATCATATTGCCCCCCAGTTTCGGGAATAATTGCGCGAGCGTTTATTGTCGAAACTTGATTCAAGTATCTGAGCATTGTAGCTACGAACATCATAACTCCATATGCGGCTAATAAGCGTGCAACACTGCCTCGTTAAAACCTTGCCAAGAAAAACCCATTGGGACAAAAACTTGGACGAAGGAAAAAGAGTACAGTGTTTAGATATATATTCACGACACGCTCCCTCCGATGCTAACACAAGACCCACATGCTGATGTAGTATTTTTGAAAAGTTTGAGCCTCATTTGTAAATTTGATGAAGAGTAGGGATGATCATTTTCTTTAGCTGCTCTTTCTTACATGGAGTAAATATTCTTCTTTGAGATATTTGTTTGTCAAAAGTTACCTCCCAAAGCCACAATTGCATGTAAAACACAAATTTGTGTGGTCAAATATTATCACTTGAAAGTAAATGTAGTAAACATAAATTTAAATTTCAGCCACAAGTGTAACTTGATTCACGCTATTTTTTTACTTTGATAGTATTCTATCGTCGCTGTCGTTGTTGTCTTCTTCTTTGATGGTTCTTAAAGGTTCAGCTTCTACCCATTTGGTGAAGTAATCCACAGCCACAATCAAATACCTTTTTTGTCCTGGTGCAGGTGGGAGAGGTCCTACCAAATCAATGCCCCACTGACTGAAAGGACATGGGCTTTCAAGTGTTTGCATTAAGGTTGCTGGAGAATGTACAGCATTAGCGTGTTGTTGACACTTATGGCATTTTTGAACTAGTTCACATGCATCTCTTTTTAGTGTAGGCCAAAAGTATCCTTGCCGTAATGTTTTGTTCGCTAGTGCTCTACCTCCAAGATGATTTCCACAACTCCCTTCATGTATCTCTCTAAGAACATAGTTAGCTTTCTCAGGGGATAAGCACTTGAGGTATGGCTGGGAAAATCCTCTTTTGTACAAATCTCCATCGATCATGACGAAACGAGCTGCTCGCAGTTTCAATAACCTTGCTTTCTTTTTATCCTCCGGTAGATCGTTATGGACTATATATTTAACTATTTCATCCTTCCAGCTCGGTTCTTCAGGTAATATTGGTAATACCTCATGATCACCTCCTTCTATTTCTGGACGAGTTGCTGTGAGGAAAATTATCTTCTTGCTTTTTACCATTGTTAGCGCTCTAGCTAGTTTTGCTAACATATCGGCTTTGGCATTGTCTTTTCGATGAATTTGCTTTAACTGAAAATCTTCAAATTTATCCTGTGCTTCCTTGACTCGCTGAAGATACTGAATCATTTTCTGCCCCTTGGCTTCGAAGGAACCATCCACTTGATTCACCACCAGTTGAGAGTCACTATATACTATCAACTTTTTCGCTCCCACTTCCGATGCTAGTTTTACTCCAGCCAACAAAGCTTCATATTCAGCTTCATTATTGGACGTTGGAAAATCGAGTTTGAGAGCATATTCAAATTCGTCTTCGTGGGGGCTTTTTATTACAATTCCTGCACCGCTACCATTATTTGTAGATGAGCCATCCACATATATTTCCCAGGTGGTTAAAGAACTAGCGGCTTGATCAGTTGTCATTTCAACTACGAAATCGGCTAATACTTGAGCTTTTATGGCGGGTCGGGGTTGAAATTCTAAACCGTACTCCCCCAACTCTACTGTCCATTTCACCATTCTTCCTGAAACATCTGGGTTTGATAACACTTGCTTAAGGGGGTGATTTGTAAGTACTACAACCTGATGTGATTGGAAATATGGGCGTAACTTCCGTGCTGTGGATACTAAGGCCAATGCGAGTTTTTCTATCTGTGGATATCTTAATTCTGCTCCTTGTAACATTCGACTCACGTAGTAGATGGACTTGTAATCTCTACCTTCTGATTTAACTAGGATTGAGCTAATAGCATAATCCGACACTGCAAGATATAGATACAATATTTCTCCAGGCCTTGGCGTGGTAAGGAGTGGAGGAGATGCCAAATAATCTTTCAGTTCTTCAAATGCTTTCTGACATTCGTACGTCCACTCAAAATTCTTAAGATTACGAAGGGTTTTAAAGAAAGGCAACCCTTTATCTGCAGATCGAGATATAAAACGGTTCAGTGCAGCCAAACGTCCTGCTAGGCGTTGTACTTCTTTTGCTGACTTTGGGGCAGACATAGTTTGTATTGCAGCGATTTTTTCTGGGTTAGCTTCCACCCCTCTTTCAGAAATCATGTACCCCAAGAATTTTCCACCTCGGACTCCGAAAGTGCACTTGTTGGGATTTAGCTTCATACCGTAGCGTCTTAGTACTTCAAAAGTTTCTGCCAAATCTTTTAGATGATTAGGTTGTTTGTAGCTCTTCACAAGCATATCGTCCACATATACTTCCATATTTCTCCCAATCTGTTCTTTAAACATATGATCAACAAGTCTTTGATATGTGGCTCCGGCATTCTTCAGGCCAAATGGCATAACCTTGTAGCAATATATCCCCTGATCGGTGACGAAACTTGTTTTCTCCTGATCCTCAGGGAGCATTGGGATCTGATTGTACCCTTGAAAAGCATCCAAAAAACTCAACAATTCACATCCCGAGGTAGAATCTACTAGCATATCGATTCTGGGAAGAGGATATGAATCTTTTGGACAAGCTTTGTTTAAATTCGTAAAGTCAATACACATTCGCCATTTTCCATTAGGCTTTGGAACAACTACCACATTTGACAGCCAGTCGGGATAAAGCACTTCTCTGATATATCCCGCTTGCAGGAGCTTGTTTACCTCTTCTTTGATGATCTCGTTCCTTTCTTGTCCAAAAGTTCTCTTCTTTTGTTTTATCGGCTTCATTGTCGGATCAACACTGAGTTTATGCACCATCACTTCGGGATCTATTCCTTGAAGGTCGGTGGCGTCCCAAGCGAACATATCCATATTTTTTCGCAAAAACTGTACTAATTCTGCTTCCACATGTGGTTCAATCCTTGTTCCTATTTTCGTTGTTTTGTTTGGATTTCCAGGGATGAACTCCACAACTTTTAATTCTTCCACTGCCTCTATCCGCAAATCTTCTTGCTTTCTTTTTTTGCTTTCAACTTCTTCTTCCCGCGCCTCTGAAGCGTCATTCATCAACTGATCAGTATCATTTTTACTGACATGATTTGATTCTGATTTGGTTCGCTTATTGCAGGTTTTCAATGTGCTAGCGTAGCATTCTCGAGCCATCATCTGATCTGTTACTACTTCTCCTACCCCATCTGGTGTCGGAAACTTCATTTTCATATAATATGTTGAAAGTACGGCCTTGAAAAGATTTAGACTAGGCCTTCCTAATATCATATTATATGAAGAAGGTGCTTTGACCACTAGAAATTTCACCATCTTCGTAGATCTACTAGGATAACTTCCGAGGGAGATAGGTAGTGATACTTCTCCCAATGCTTCTACTATCTCTCCCGCAAAACCAGTAAGTGGGGTTTTGACCCTTTTTAACTCGGTGTTGTCTATGTTCAACTTCTCAAAAGCATGATAAAATATTATATCTGCTGAGCTGCCGCTATCTCCTAAGATTTTCTTAACCCAGAAATTTGCTAACGTTGCTGAGATTACTAAAGCATCGTTTTGTGGTGGTAGTTTCCCTCTCTCCAAATCCCTATCATCAAAGGTGATGATCTGATTACACTTCTCAACTTGATGGACATAGTGTTGGGCATATGATGGACAGTCATGTAAGGTTTTCGCTGATCTTGCTAATGCCTTTCTCGATCTAACAGAATCTCCTCCGACCGGTCCTCCTGATATCATGTTTATAATGCCGACGTTTGGTAAGTTCTCATCTTGTCTCGCTTGTACTGAACTATCTCTGTTAGGTCTTTGCCCTCCACTTCTCTCTTGCGGTTGATTTCTTCTTGGGTTAGAATTTCGTCCAGCTTGTGAACTTGCTGGGGCTATATCTCTCTTCCTTCTTACGAAGTTCTGTAGATTGCCCCTTTGTATCAACCTTTCTATTTCATCTTTTAAATGATAACAGTCTTCTGTATTATGTCCTCGAGCACGATGGTATCGACAATATTTGTTAGACTTATTCCTGTCCGGATTGTCTTTCAATGGTGCCGGCCACTGAGGTAGTCCTTGTGCTAAAGCTGCTACAAATACCTCTTCTCGTGTAGCATTGAGAGGAGTATAGTGAGCATACTTTTGAGTGTATCCTACATTCCTTCCTTCTTCTGGATTCTCCTTTCGCCTTGGGATGTCATTTCTATCATCTTCTCTGTTCTTCCTTTTACCTCCTTTTTCTGACTTTGACTCCATTGCCTCCTCGATTCTTATGAATTTTTCAGACCTAGCTAGGAGTGCGTCCAGAGTTGTTGGAGGTTTTCCGGCAAAAGACTCCTTAAGACGTTCATCTATCAAAGTTTGTTGGAGAATGCTAGCCAAAAGTTCAGGGTCGACTTGTGGGACCTCTAAGACTGCATTAGTGAATCTTTGTATATACTCTCTTAAAGGTTCTCCAGCTCTTTGTCTTATAGTGAATAGGTATGCAGCCGTCTTCTGAGACTTTCTATTCATAGAGAAATGATGGAGGAATCGTTGACTCATCTGCTCAAAATTAGTGATTGTGCCTGAAGGGAGCTGATTGAACCAAGTAAGTGCGATCTTAGATAGAGTAGTACGAAATATTTTACAAGTGGTCGCATCACTTATTGCATATAAATCAGCTTTGGCAATAAACTTATCTAGATGTTCCTGAGGATCACCCATTCCATCATATTCGGACAAGCTTGGGATCCTAAAGCCAGGTGGCAATGGTTCTGATAAGACTGCATGAGAGAATGGGCTTCTTCTTAATGGTACCATGGGTGGTAATTGTTCCGCCCTTTCTTCTTGTCCTTGTGTGTAATTTTGTCCTCCTTGTTCTCTTCCTCCAGCTCTCTCCATCACTACACGAGGTTGTCTTCGTACTTCTCCTGGTCTTGGAGTTCTACTGTTGACTTCTTCTTCGTTAACTGGTTGCCTTATGCGTGGTTGTTCTCGCTGTCTCTGACCACCTCTTTCAGGTCTTGTGGATGCATCCGGGATTACGTGCAGGGACTGGCTTGAATTGCGTATTCTTTGCTGTTCCGCTACATATTGTGCAACCGCTCGAGCTGCTACTGTTGCTGCCATTGCATCAAGCATTTCTTGGGTCATTTGGATGGTTGGTACTGGAGGCGGTGCATTCGGAATCACATCTCGATCAGGCACTAAAGTTTGGGGGTCTACTCCATCGAGTGGGCCTTGTTCCACGCCTCCTCCACCAGGCAGATCATTTCCAGCGCCTCCTCCACCAGGCAGGTCGTTTCCAGCGCCTCCTCCACCAGGCAGGTCGTTTCCAGCGCCTCTTGCACCAGGGTGGTCTTGTCCAATGCTTCCAACACCAAGTAGGTCGTTGCCAGGGGCTCCTCCTACCGGTGGATCACCTGGCCCTTCAAGATTATCCCACTGGTTCTCTTCGTACTCGTCCGCCATCTCAACGTGCAAATCAAACTTTTCCCACAGACGGCGCCAATTATGATATTGTATAGAAATATTCAGGGCAAAGGTGGAATAAGCCCTTTAATCTTTAACAACATCACAATAATAAAATAAGATATGTACACAGATACGAGAGAAAATTTGTATTGTAATTGTAATAATAAGTTGAGTTCCCTTTGTTTGGAAATAGGGCGACGTATTTATAGGTACGTACAGGGGTATAATAGTCTTTTCAGGAAAGACGTTACAAGGAATAAATACAAAGACGTTACAGACGTTACGAGGGTTTATGATAAAGACGTTACAAATCTCTTATTTATGCAACTTAGTGTAATCTCTTAATTGCCCTCCGGTACAAAATTTGGACACAACCGAAAATTATAGAGTTCTTAGCAAGTTCGTCCCGTGCAAATTAGCATTCGTAAAGAGTTCGAGAAGAGAGAAAATCTCGAAGAAGTCCTTTGATCATTTTTAGACAACATCAATTCTAAAAATCAAGAAATGAATATTTAATCAAGTAAAATTACCATGAATTTGTGATTGTTCATGATGAGTTTCTGATTTGTAAGGAAGAAATTCTAGAAAATTAATGTATTAAACTTAAACACTACAATAAAGCAACTTAAAACTATGTGTAAATTCAGTGTTATTGAAGTTAGTAAGAAATAATTTTGTAAATAACATGAAATTAAATTGTTAACTTTTATATTTTAGGGAAATTTTTTTTTTTTTTTTTTTATTTGACATGGAAGAAAAATGTGAAGGGTGTTTGTGTATATCCATCCTTTCACATTAATCATGATTCAAGGTTTATATTAATGTGTCAAGATCCTCATTCCATTTTGACCTTTTTTCTTTCATTGTATTTCAAATTTCTAGATCCAGATTGGTACAAAAATAAGGCCGAATATAATAAAATTAAGTTTAACTACCATGTAAAACATGATCCTTTAATTATAATACAAAATTAAAGAAATCTAATGGAACTAAAACTATATTACAATTAGCTTATGCAAAAAATACGGGGGGAGGGGGTAAGGGATTAGGACCCACTGTGGGGCCATAATAAAAAAATCTTCAATGGTCCACAAAATACCTTAATAGGCCCACAAATGTCAAATAACCACAAATTACAAGCACGACTCGCTCACGAATATCACACAAGGATTTGTTAGTTTTGACCAGATGTAACTAGGATTTTCTCTTATAAAATAGTAAATGGAGAATTGATAAAAACTCTTATGTTAATGAGAAGATAGGCAGTTTAGATTGAAAGCTCAAATTTTTTTATGTGATGGTTTCCTTTTTTTTTTATTGGTAACTTGAAACTATTATTTTTTATAATACAAATAAATTTTATGGGTAGTAAATAGAAGAATATGCACGTGCATTTCACCTGAGTTCGGCACCGCCATTGAACATCTGAAAAAGTAAACAATGAAACAAATAACCCATAGTGAAGACTAATGTGGGTAAAAAAACACAAGAAGGACGACTTTGTAAGAAGTAAATAATAAGAAGGACCACAAGTGGTGTTTACCCTATATCCATATATAAGTACAGTATTAATTTCAAATGTTGCTTAATATTTACGTCAAATAGTACTACTATACTTTTGTATGCTACTAGAAAAAGGCACGTGCGTTGCACGTGGCATGCTTTTTAATCATACAATACCTAAATAGGCCCACAAATTTCAAATTGACAAATGTCATCTACGTTATCCAAATCTGATTTTTCCCAATATAAAAATGTGTTCCCGCTTCGACTCTCATTATCACATTCACCTTATAGTATAACTTATCTAGTGGGTTCAATTCTAGTCTTCTCCAATAGAGAGGTAATTACCAAAACACCCCTCCACCCGCTCCTCCTACAAAATAACGTATTTTCCATATCATTGCCTCCCACTCCTTTCTATGCCGCCACCAACCATCCAACTTCCTACTTAACCACCACCTACCAATCACTCCCCTACTCCTCCATTGACACCACCTATACACTCCCATACTCCTTCACCGTACGTCATCATCACTCCTCTCCTCTACTCCACCGCCACTAACACAAAAACCGCTACCACGTCTAAAACTTCAAAATCAAAATTGGGTGTCCCAAAAAGTTCATTCTCCAAATATTGCCACATCAAAGTGAATACACGCGGCCGTCGTATCTAGATGTCGGTCCTCTGTGCCACTCTTTTCTTCCAACTGACCCGAGAACTCGGCCACCGCTCAAATCGAGAAACCGTTGAATGGCTCATTTGTCTATCCGAGCCAACGATCATCGCCGTAACCAGGACTAGGTCGACCCACGTTGAACCACCCAAGTGGTTATACCTAGTCCCGGTGATGCCAATGATGGCTGGCTCGGCTTGATAGATGAGCCATTCGATGGTTTCTCCATTGGAGCGATGGTCAAGTTCTCGGGTCAGTTGGAAGACACGGGCGGCGCGGAGGGACGACATTGTGAATTACTTCAACACCAAGTACATTCTAAAAATCAAGAAATGAATATTTAATCAAGTAAAATTACCGTGAATTTGTGATTGTTCATGATGAGTTTCTGATTTGTAAGGAAAAAATTTTAGAAAATTAATGTATTAAACTTAAACACTGCAATAAAGCAACTTAAAACTATGTGTAAATTCGGTGTTATTGAAGTTAGTAAGAAATAATTTTGTAAATAACATGAAATTAAATTGTTAATTTTTATATTTTGGGGAAATTTTTTTTTTATTAATTTTTGTTTGAAATGGAAGAAAAATGTGAAGGGTGTTTGTGTATATCCATCCTTTCACATTAATCATGATTCAAGATTTATATTAATGTGTCAAGATCCTCATTCCATTTTGACCTTTTTTCTTTTATTGTATTTTAAATTTCTAGATCCAGATTGGTACAAAAATAAGGCCGAATATAATGAAATTAAGTTTATCTGCCATGTAAAACATGATACTTTAATTATAATACAAAATTAAAGAAATCTAATGGAACTAAAACTATAATCCAATTAGCTTATGCAAAAATACGGGGGGGGGGGGGGATTAGGACCCACTGTGGGCTACAAAAAAAAATATTAAATGGTCCATAAACTACCTAAATAGGCCCACAAATTACTAGCACGACTCGCACACGAATATCACACAGGGATTTGTTAGTTTTGACCAAATGTAACTAGGATTTTCTTTTATAAAATAGTAAGTCAAGAATTGATAAAAACTCTTATGTTAATGAAAAGATAGGCAGTCTAGATTGAAAGCTCAAATTTTTTTATGTGATGGTTTCTTTTTTTTATTTTGTTAATTTGAAACTATTATTTTTTATAATACAAATAAATTTTAAGGATGGAAGAAAATGCACGTGCATTTCACCTGAGTTCGACACCGCCGTTGAACAATTGAAAAAGTAAACAATGAAACAAATAACCCATAGTGAAGACTAATGTGGGTAAAAAAACACAAGAAGGACAACTTTGTGAAGTAAATAATAAGAAGGACCACAAGTGGTGTTTACCCTATATACATATATAAGTCAAGTATTTATTTCAAATGTTGCTTAATATTTACGTCAAATAGTACTACAATACTTTTGTCTGCTACTAGAAAAAGGAATGTGCGTTGCACGTGACATGCTTTTTAATCATACAATACCTAAATAGGCCCACAAATTTCAAATTGACAAAAGTCATCTACGTTATCCAAATCTGATTTTTCCCATTATAAAAATGTGCTCCCGCTTCGACTCTCATTATCACACTCACCTTATAGTATAGCTTAACTAGTGGGTTCAATTCTAGCCTTCTCCAATAGAGAGGTAATTACCAAAACACCCCTCCACCCGCTCCTCCTATAAAATAACGTATTTTCCATATCATTGCCTCCCACTCCTTTCTATGCCGCCACCAACCATCCATCTTCCTACTTAACCACCACCTACCAACCACTCCCCTACTCCTCCAGTGACACCACCTATACACTCCCCTACTCCTTCACCGTCACCACCACTCCAGTCCTCTACTCCACCGACACTAACACCAAAACTGCCACCACTTCTAAACCTTCAAAATCAAAATTGGGTGTCCCAAAAAGTTCATCCTCCAAATATTGCCACACCAAAGTGAACGGACGCGGCCGTCGTATCTAGATGTTGGTCCTCTGCGCCGCCCTTTTCTTCCAACTGACCCGAGAACTCGACCAACGCTCCAATCGAGAAACAGTCGAATGGCTCATTTGCCTATCCGTGCCAACGATCATCGTCGTCGCCAGGACTAGGACGACCCACGTTGATCCATCCAAGTGGTTATACCTTGTCCCAGTGATGCCAATGATGGTTAGCTCGGCTCGATGGATGAGCCATTCGATGGTTTCTCCATTGGAGCGATGGTTAAGTTCTCGGGTCAGTTGGAAGACACGGGCAGCGCGGAGGGACGACATTGTAAATTACTTAAACACCTAGTACATTCTAAAAATCAAGAAATGAATATTTAATCAAGTAAAATTACCATGAATTTGTGATTGTTCATGATGAGTTTCTGATTTCTAAGGAAAAAATTCTAGAAAATTAATGTATTAAACTTAAACACTGCAATAAAGCAACTTAAAACTATGTGTAAATTCGGTGTTATTGAAGTTAGTAAGAAATAATCTTGTAAATAACATGAAATTAAATTGTTAATTTTTATATTTTGGGGAATTTTTTTTTTATTAATTTTTGTTTGACATGGAAGAAAAATGTGAAGGGTGTTTGTGTATATCCATCCTTTCACATTAATCATGATTCAAGGTTTATATTAATGTGTCAAGATCCTCATTCCATTTTGACCTTTTTTCTTTCATTGTATTTCAAATTTCTAGATTCAGATTGGTACAAAAATAAAGCCGAATATAATGAAATTAAGTTTAACTGTCATGTAAAACATGATCCTATAATTATAATACAAAATTAAAGAAATCTAATGGAAATAAAACTATAATCCAATTAGCTTATGCAAAAAATACGGGGGGTAAGGGATTAGGACCCACTGTGGGGCTATAATAAAAAAATCTTCAATGGTCCACAAAACACCTATATAGGCCCACAAATTACTAGCACGACTCTCACACGAATATCACACAGGGATTTGTTAGTTTTGACCAGATGTAACTAGAATTTTCTCTTATAAAATAGTAAGTGGAGAATTGATAAAAACTCGTATGTTAATGAAAAGATAGGCAGTCTAGATTGAAAGCTCAAATTTTTTTATGTGATGGTTTCTTTTTTTCTTTTTGGTAATTTGAAACTATTATATTTTATAATACAAATAAATTTTAAGGGTAGTAAATGGAAGAAAATGCAAGTGCATTTCACCAGAGTTCGGCACCGCCGTTGAACAATTGAAAAAGTAAACAATGAAACAAATAACCCATAGTGGAGACTAATGTGGGTAAAAAAACACAAGAAGGACAACTTTGTAAGAATTAAATAATAAGAAGGACCACAAGTGGTGTTTACCCTATATCCATATATAAGTCAAGTATTAATTTCAAATGTTGCTTAATATTTACGTCAAATAGTACTACTATACTTTTGTATACTACTAGAAAAAGGAATGTGCAACGCACGTGACATGCTTTTTAATCATACAATACCTAAATAGGCCCAAAATTTCAAATTGACAAATGTCATCTACGTTATCCAAATCTGATTTTTCGCATTATAAAAATGTGTTCCCGCTTCGACTCTCATTATCACACTCACCTTATAGTATAGCTTAACTAGAGGGTTCAATTCTCGCATTCTCCAATAGAGAGGTAATTACCAAAACACCTCTCCACCCGCTCCTCCTATAAAATAACGTATTTTCCATATCATTGCCTCCCACTCCTTTCTATGCCGCCACCAACCATCCAACTTCCTACTTAACCACCACCTACCAATCACTTCCCTACTCATCCATTGACACCACCTATACACTCCCCTACTCCTTCACCGTCACCACCACTCCACTCCTCTACTCCACCACCACTAACACCAAAACCGCCACCAATTCAAAAATTTCAAAATCAAAATTGGGTGTCCCAAAAAGTTCATCCTCCAAATATTGCCCCACCAAATTGAACGAACACGACCGTCGTATCTAGATGTCGGTCCTCTGCGCCGCCTTTTTCTTCCAACTGACCCGAGAACTCGGCCACCGTTTCAATCGAGAAACCGTTGAATGGCTCATTTGTCTATCCGAGCCAACGATCATCGCCGTCACTAGGACTAGGTCGACCCACGTTGCTCCACCCAAGTGGTTATACCTAGTCCCGGTGATGCCAATGATGGCTGGCTCGGCTTGACGGATGAGCCATTCGATGGTTTCTCCATTGGAGCAATGGACAAGTTCTCGGGTCAGTTGGAAGACACGGGCGGCGCGGAGGGACGACATTGTAAATTACTTCAACACCTAGTACATTCTAAAAATCAAGAAATGAATATTTAATCAAGTAAAATTACCATGAATTTGTGATTGTTCATGATGAGTTTCTGATTTGTAAGGAAGAAATTCTAGAAAATTAATGTATTAAACTTAAACACTGCAATAAAGCAACTTAAAACTATGTGTAAATTCGGTGTTATTGAAGTTAGTAAGAAATAATTTTGTAAATAACGTGAAATTAAATTGTTAATTTTTATATTTTGCGGAAAATTTTGTTTTTTATTATTTTTTATTCGACGTGGAAGAAAAAGGTGAAGGGTGTTTGTGTATATCCATCCTTTCACATTAATCATGATTCAAGGTTTATATTAATGTGTCAAGATCCTCATTCCATTTTGACATTTTTTCTTTCATTGTATTCCAAATTTCTAGATCCAGATTGGTACAAAAATAAGGCCGAATATAATGAAATTAAGTTTAACTGCCATGTAAAACATGATACTTTAATTATAATACAAAATTAAATAAATCTAATGGAACTAAAACTATAATCCAATTAGCTTATGCAAAAATACGGGGGGAGGGGGGAGTGATTAGGACCCACTGTGGACTAGAACGACTCGCACACGAATATCACACAGGGATTTGTTAGTTTTGACCAAATGTAACTAGGATTTTCTCTTATAAAATAGTAAGTCGAGAATTGATAAAAACTCTTATGATAATGGAAAAGATAGGAAGTCTAGATTGAAAGCTCAAATTTTTTTATGTGATGGTTTCTTTTTTTCTTTTTGGTAATTTGAAACTATTATTTTTTATAATACAAATAAATTTTAAGGGTAGTAAATTGAAGAAAATGCACGTGCATTTCACCTGAGTTCGACACCGCCGTTGAGCAATTGAAAAAGTAAACAATGAAACAAATAACCCATAGTGGAGACTAATGTGGGTAAAAAACACAAGAAGGACGACTTTGTAAGAAATAAATAATAAGAAGGACCACAAGTGGTGTTTACCCTATATCCATATATAAGTCGAGTATTAATTTCAAATGTTGCTTCATATTTAAGTCAAATAGTACTTCTATACTTTTGTATGCTACTAGAAAAAGGAACGTGCAACGCACGTGACATGCTTTTTAATCATACAATACCTAAATAGGCCCACAAATTTCAAATTGACAAATGTCATCTACGTTATCCAAATCTGATTTTTCCCATTATAAAAATGTGCTCCCACTTCGACTCTCATTATCACACTCACCTTATAGTATAGCTTAACTAGAGGGTTCAATTCTAGCCTTCTCCAATAGAGAGGTAATTATCAAAACACCCCTCCACCCGTTCCTCCTATAAAATAACGTATTTTCCATATCAATGCCTCCCATTCCTTTCTATGCCGCCACCAACCATCCAACTTCCTACTTAACCACCACCTACCAATCACTCCCCTACTCCTCCATTGACATTACCTATATAACCCCCTACTCCTTCACCGTCACCACCACTCCACTCCTCTACTCCACCACAACTAACACCAAAACCGCCACCACTTCAAAAATTTCAAAATCAAAATTGGGTGTCCCAAAAAGTTCATCCTCCAAATATTGCCCCACCAAAGTGAACGAACACGGCCGTCGTATCTAGATGCCGGTCCTCTGCACCGCCCTTTTCTTCCAACTGACCCGAGAACTCGGCCACCGTTTCAATCGAGAAACCGTTGAATGGCTCATTTGTCTATCCGAGCCAACGATCATCGCCGTCACCAGGACTAGGTTGACCCACGTTGCTCCACCCAAGTGGTTATACCTAGTCCCGGTGATGCCAAGGATGGCTGGCTCGGCTTGACGGATGAGCCATTCGATGGTTTCTCCATTGGAGCGATGGTCAAGTTCTCGGGTCAGTTGGAAGACACGGGCGGCGCGAAGGGACGACATTTTAAATTACTTCAACACCTAGTACATTCTAAAAATCAAGAAATGAATATTTAATCAAGTAAAATTACCATGAATTTGTGATTGTTCATGATGAGTTTCTGATTTGTAAGGAAGAAATTCTTGAAAATTAATGTGTTAAACTTAAACACTGCAATAAAGCAACTTAAAACTATGTGTAAATTCGGTGTTATTGAAGTTAGTAAGAATTAATTTTGTAAATAACATGAAATTAAATTGTTAATTTTTATATTTTGGGGAAAATTTTGTTTTTTATTATTTTTTATTCGACGTAGAAGAAAAAGGTGAAGGGTGTTTGTGTATATCCATCCTTTCACATGAATCATGATTCAATGTTTATATTAATATGTCAAGATCCTCATTCCATTTTGACCTTTTTTCTTTTATTGTATTTTAAATTTCTAGATCCAGATTTGTACAAAAATAAGGCCGAATATAATGAAATTAAGTTTAACTGCCATGTTAAACATGATACTTTAATTATAATACAAAAGAAATCTAATGGAACTAAAACTATAATCCAATTAGCTTATGCAAAAATACGGGGGGGGGGGGATTAGGACCCACTGTGGGGCTACAAAAAAAATATTAAATGGTCCATAAACTACCTAAATAGGCCCACAAATTACTAGCACGACTCGCACACAAATATCACACAGGGATTTGTTAGTTTTGACCAAATGTAACTAGGATTTTCTCTTATAAAATAGTAATTCAAGAATTGATAAAAACTCTTATGTTAATGAAAAGATAGGCAGTCTAGATTGAAAGCTCAAATTTTTTTATGTGATGGTTTCATTTTTTCTTTTTGTTAATTTGAAACTTTTATTTTTTATAATACAAATAAATTTTAAGGGTAGTAGATGGAAGAAAATGCACGTGCATTTCACATGAGTTCGGCACCGCCGTTGAACAATTGAAAAAGTAAACAATGAAACAAATAACCCATAGTGGAGACTAATGTGGGTAAAAAAATAAAATAAGGACAACTTTGTAAGAAGTAAATAATTAGAAGGACCACAAGTGGTGTTTACCCTATATCCATATATAAGTCAAGTATTAATTTCAAATGTTGCTTAATATTTACGTCAAATAGTACTACTATACTTTTATCTGCTACTAGAAAAAGGAATGTGCGTTGCACGTGACCTGCTTTTTAATCATACAATACCTAAATAGGCCCACAAATTTCAAATTGACAAATGTCATCTACGTTATCCAAATCTGATTTTTTCCATTATTAAAATGTGCTCCTACTTCGACTCTCATTATCACACTCACCTTATAGTATAGCTTAACTAGTGGGTTCAATTCTAGCCTTCTCCGATAGAGAGGTAATTACCAAAACACCCTTCCACCCGCTCCTCCTATAAAATAATGTATTTTCCATATCATTGCCTCCCACTTCTTTCTATGCCGCCACCAACCATCCAACTTCCTACTTAACCACCACCGACCAATCACTCCCCTACTCCTTCATTGACACCACCTATACACTCCCATACTCCTTCACCGTCACCACCACTCCACTCCTCTACTCCACCGACACTAACACCAAAACTGCCACCACTTCTAAAATTTCAAAATCAAAATTGGGTGTCCCAAAAAGTTCATCCTCCAAATATTGCCCCATCAAAGTGAACGAACACGGCCGTCGTATCTAGATGTCGGTCCTCTGCGCCGCCCTTTTCTTCCAACTGACCCGAGAACTCGACCACCGTTGAATGGCTCATTTGTCTATCCGAGCCAACGATCATCGCCGTCACAAGGACTAGGTTGACCCACGTTGCTCCACCCAAGTGGTTATACCTAGTCCCGGTGATGCCAATGATGGCTGGTTCGGCTTGACGGATGAGCCATTCGATGGTTTCTCCATTGGAGCGATGGTCAAGTTCTCGGGTCAGTTGGAAGACACGGGCGGCGCGGAGGGACGACATTTTAAATTACTTCAACACCTAGTACATTCTAAAAATCAAGAAATGAATATTTAATCAAGTAAAATTACCATGAATTTGTGATTGTTCATGATGAGTTTCTGATTTGTAAGGAAAAATTCTAGAAAATTAATGTATTAAACTTAAACACTGCAATAAAGCAACTTAAAACTATGTGTAAATTCGGTGTTATTGATGTTAGTAAGAAATAATTTTGTAAATAACATGAAATTAAATTGTTAATTTTTATATTTTGGGGAAAATTTTGTTTTTTATTATTTTTTATTCCGCATGGAAGAAAAAGGTGAATGGTGTTTGTGTATATCCATCCTTTCAAATTAATCATGATTCAAGGTTTATATTAATGTGTCAAGATCCTCATTCCATTTTGACCTTTTCTCTTTCATTGTATTTCAAATTTCTAGATCCAGATTGGTACAAAAATAAGGCCGAATATAATGAAATTAAGTTTAACTGCCATGTAAAACATGATACTTTAATTATAATACAAATTTAAAGAAATCTAATGGAACTAAAACTATAATCCAATTAGCTTATGCAAAAATATGCGCGGGGAGGGGGGGTGGTTGATTAGGACCCACTGTGGGGCTATAATGAAATTATGTTTAATTGTCATTGATTGAATATTTGGTATATCACGTTGCACGTGACATGCTTTTTAATCATACAATACCTAAATAGGCCCACAAATTTCAAATTGACAGATGTCATCTACGTTATCCAAATCTGATTTTTCCCATTATAAAAATGTGCTCCCGCTTCGACTCTCATTATCACACTGACCTTATAGTATAGCTTAACTAGTGGGTTCAATTCTAGCCTTCTCCACTAGAGAGATAATTACCAAAACACCCCTCCACCCGCTCTTCCTATAAAATAACGAATTTTCCATATCATTGCCTCCCACTCCTTTCTATGCCGCCACCAACCATCCAACTTCCTACTTAACCACCACCTACCAATCACTCCCCTACTCCTCCATTGACACCACCTATACATTCCCCTACTCCTTCACCGTCACCACCACTTCACTCCTCTACTCCACCGCCACTAACACCAAAACAGCCACCACTTCTAAAACTTCAAAATCAAAATTGGGTATCCCAAAAAGTTCATCCTCCAAATATTGCCACACCAAAGTGAATGAACGCGGCCGTCGTATCTAGATGTCGGTCCTCTGCACCGCCATTTCTTCCAACTGGCCCGAGAACTCGGCCACCTTTCCAATCGAAAAACCGTTGAATGGCTCATTTGTCTATCCGAGCCAACGATCATCGCCGTCACCAGGACTATGTTGACCCACGTTGCTCCACCCAAGTGGTTATACCTAGTCCCGGTGATGCCAATGATGGTTGGCTCGGCTTGACGGATGAGCCATTCGATGGTTTCTCCATTGAAGATTGTGAATTACTTCAACACCTAGTACATTCTAAAAATCAAGAAATAAATATTTAATCAAGTAAAATTACCATGAATTTGTGATTGTTCATGATGATTGATGAGTTTCTGATTTGTAAGGAAAAAATTCTTGAAAATTAATGTATTAAACTTCAACACTGCAATAAAGCAACTTAAAACTAAGAGCAAATTCGGTGTTATTGAAGTTAGTAAGAAATAAAGTTGTAAATAAAATGAAACAAAATTGTTAATTTTTATATTTTGGGGAAAATTTGTTTTTTATTATTTTTTATTCGATATGGAAGAAAAAGGTGAAGGGTGTTTGTGTATAACTATCCTTTCACTTGTATTATGATTCAGGGGTCATATAAATGTGTCAAGATCCTCATTCCATTTTGACCTTTTTTCTTCCAACGTATTTAAAATTTCTATATCCAGATTGGTACAAAAATAAGGCCGAATATAATGAAATTAAGTTTAAGTACCATGAAAAACATGATCTTTTAATTATAATACATAATTAACGAAATCTAATGGAACTAAAACTATAATCCAATTATGCTCCCTGAAGAAAGAACGGTGATTTAGCTTATCTAAAATATGCAGAGTAAGGGAGGGGATTCGGACCCACTATGGGGCTATAATAAAAAAAAATCAAAGGTCTACAAAACACCTAAATAGGCCCATAAGTTTCAAATAACCACAAATTACTAGAACTACTCGCACACGAATATCACACAGAATTTTGTTAGTTTTGACCAACTGTAAATAGGATTTCCTCTTATAAATTAGTAAGTGGAGAATTGATATAAACTTTTATATTAATGAGAAGACAGACAGTTTAGATGGAAAGCTCATATTTTTTTAAGTGATGGCTTTATGTTATTATTATTTTTGGTAATTTGAAATATTATTTTTTATAATACAAATAAATTTTAAAGGTAGTAAATGGAAGAATATGCACGTGCATTTCACCTGAGTTCGGCACCGCCGTCGAACATCTGAAAAAGTAAACAATGAAACAAATAACCCATATTGGAGACTAATGTGGGTAATAAAACACAAGAAGGATGACTTTGTGAGAAGTAAATAATAAGAAGGACCACAAGTGTTGTTTACCCTATATCCATATATAAGTCAAGTATTAATTTCAAATGTTGCTTAATATTTACGTCAAATAGTACTACTATACTTTTGTATGCTACTAGAAAAAGGCACGTGCGTTGCACGTGACATGCTTTTACAATACCTAAATAGGCCCACAAATTTCATATTGACAAATTTCATCTACGTTATCTAAATGTGATTTTTTCCATTATAAAAATTTTCTCCCTTTCGACTCTCATTATCACACTCACCTTATAGTATAGCTTAACTAGTGGGTTCAGTTCTAGCCTTCTCCAACAGAGAGGTAATTACCAAAACACCCCTCCACCCGCTCCTCCTATAAAATAACGTATTTTCCATATCACTGAATCCAACTTCTTTCTCTGCCGCTACCAACCATCCACCTCCCTACTTCGCCACCACCAACCAATCATTCCCCAACTTCTCCATTGACACCACTATACACTCCCCTACTCCTTCGCCGTCACCACCACTCCACTCCTCTACTCCACCGCCACTAACACCAAAACCGCCACCACTTCTAAAACTTTAAAATCAAAATTGGGTGTCACAAAAAGTTCATCCTCCAAATATTGCCACACCAAAGTGAACGGACGCGGCCGTCGGATCTAGATGTCGGTCCTCTGCGCAGCCATTTTTCTTCCAACTGACCCGAGAACTCGGCCACCGCTCCAATCGAGAAACCGTCGAATGGCTCATTTGTCTATCCGAGCCAACGATCATCGCCGTCACCAGGACTAGGTCGTCCCACGTTGCTCCACCCAAGTGGGTATACCTAGTCCCGGTGACGCCAATGATGGTTGGCTCGGCTTGACGGATGAGCCATTCCATGGTTTGTCCATTGGAGCGGTGGTCAAGTTCTCGGGTCAGTTGGAAGACATAGGCAGCGCGGAGGGCCGACATTGTGAATTACTTGAACACCTAGTACATTCTAAAAATCAAGAAATGAATATTTAATCAAATAAAATTACCATGAATTTGTGATTGTTCATGATGAGTTTCTGATTTGTAAGGAAAAAAATTCTAAAAAATTAATGTATTAAACTTCAACACTGCAATAACGCAACTTAAAACTACAAGTAAATTCGGTGATATTGAAGTTAGTAAGAAATAAAGTTGTAAATAACATAAAATAAAATTGTTAATTTTTATATTTTGGGGAAAAATTATTTTTTATTATTTTTTATTCGATATTGAAGAAAAAGGTGAAGGGTGTTTGTGTATATCTATCCTGATTAAAGGTTTATATAAATGTGTCAAGATCCTCATTCCATTTTGACCTTTTTTCTTTCATTGTATTTCAAATTTCTAGATCCAGATTGGTAAAAAATAAGGCCGAATATAATGAAATTAAGTTTAACTACCATGTAAAACATGATCCTTTAATTATAATGCAAAATTAAAGAAATCTAATGGAACTAAAACTATAATTCAATTAGATTTTGGAAAAAATACAGGGGGAAGGGATTAGGACCCACTGTGGGGCTATAATAAAAAAATCTTCAATGGTCCACAAATACCTAAATAGGCCCACAAATTTCAAATCACCAGAAATTACTAGCACGACTCGCACATGAATATCACACAGGGATTTGTTAGTTTTGACCAGATGCAACTACGATTTTCTCTTTTAAAATAGTAAGTGGAGAATTGATAAAAACTCTTATGTTAATGAGAAGATAGGCAGTTAAGATTTAAAGCTCAAATTTTTTTATGTGATGGCTTTTTTTTCTAATTTGAAACTTTTATTTTTTATAATACAAATACATTTTATGAGTAGAAAATGGAAGAATATGCACGTGCATTTCAACTGAGTTCGGCACCGCCGTTGGACATCTAAAACAGTAAACAATGAAACAAATAACCCATAGTGAAGACTAATGCGGGTAAAAAAACACAACAAGGACGACTTTGTAAGAAGTAAATAATAAGGACCACAAGTGGTGTTTACCCTATATCCATATATAAGTCAAGTATTAATTTCAAATGTTGCTAAATATTTACATCAAATAGTACTACTATACTTTTGTATGCTACTAGAAAAAGGCACGTGCGTTGTGCACGTGACATGCTTTTTAATCATACAATACCTAAATAGGCCCACAAATTTCAAATTGACAAATGTCATCTAGGTTATCCAAATTTGCTTTTTCCCATTATAAATATGTGATCCCGCTTCGACTCTCATTATCACACTCACCTTAGAGTATAGCTTAACTATTGGGTTCAATTCTTGCCTTCTACAACAGAGAGGTAATTACCAAAGCACCCCTCCACTCGTTCCTCCTAAAAAATAACGTATTTTCCATATCATTGCCACCCACTCCTTTTTCTGCCGCCACCACCCCTCAATTCCCTACTCATCTACTTCTCTTCTCCCCACCCATCCACATCCCTACTCTTCCATCCATCTGGTCCCCCAATATGCCGCCACCAACCATCCACCTCCCTACTTCACTACCACCAGTCAATCACTCCCCTACACCTCCATTGACACCACTTATACAGTCCCCTATTCCTTCACCGTTACCACCACTCCACTCCCCTACTCCACAACCACCAACACCAAAACTGCCACAACTGCTAAAACTTCAAAATCAAAATTGGTTGTCACTAAAAGTTCATCCTCCAAATTTTGCCACACCAAAGTGAACAGACGTGGCCGTCGGATCTGCATATTGGTCCTTCGCGCGGCCCTTTCTTCCAACTGACCCGAGAACTCGGCCAACCCTCCAATTGTGAAACCATCAAATGGCTCAATTGTCAAGTCGAGCCAACCATCATCGCCGTCACCAGGACTAGGTCGACCCACGTTGCTCCACCCAAGTGGGTATACCTAGTCCCGATGATGCCAAGTGGGTATACCTAGTCCCTATAAATAGAAGAATTTGCACATGCATTTCACCTGAGTTCGGCACCGCCGTTGAACATCTGAAAAAGTAAACAATGAAACAAATAACCCATAGTGAAGTATTAATTTCAAATGTTGCTTAATATTTACGTCAACTAGTACTACTATACTTTTATCTGCTACTATAAAAAAGAATGTGCGTTGCACGTGACCTGCTTTTTAATCATACAATACCTAAATAGGCCCACAAATTTCAAATTGACAAATGTCATCTACGTTATCCAAATCTGATTTTTCCCATTATTAAAATGTGCTCCTGCTTCGACTCTCATTATCACACTCACCTTATAGTATAGCTTAACTAGTGGGTTCAATTCTAGCCATCTCCAACTGCGAGGTAATTACCAAAACACCCCTCCACCCGCTCCTCCTATAAAATAACGTATTTTCCTTATCATTGCCTCCCACTCCTTTCTCTGCCACCACCAACCATCCACCTCCGTACTTCACCACCACCAACCAATCACTCCCTTACTCCTCCATTTACACCACCTATACACTCCCCTACTCATTCACTGTCACCCCCACTCCACTCATCTACTCCACCGCCACTACTTCTAACACTTCAAAATCTAAATTGGGTGTCACAATTCATCCTCCAAATATTGCCACACCAAAGTGAACGGACGCTGTAACGCCCCCAAAATTTCGAACGCTTTCGATTGGATTTTAATCCAAATTTAAGTGCTACATTTTATTTTCAAAGTTAAGCATTAATTTGAATTAAAATATAAAAATTAATTAAATCTTCTGATTTTTAGAAGCTTTGAAATAATTAAAAATATAAAATTTACTTTAATATGAGATCAAGACCTTCTTGAAAATTTCGGGCTTGGATGCACAAAAATCTTGTTTTTGGGGACAAAAATGTAAGATTTCAAAACTTCGGGGGGCAAAGTGTAAATTTGCCCCAAGTTCCAGATTTTTTGTAGGATAGTAATCATTTTCTCTCCTTGTACACTCCAAGGGCTGCTAAGGCATGCCCTTGGATAGAGTAAACTCCTCTACCAATGTTTACATGCATTGGTGGATAAAATAATAAGTAAGCTTTATGTCTCCCTCTATTCCCAATGTGTATATAATTATTATACACACTTAACATCAGATTTTTATCCTCTCCATAACCTCATTTACATACATATTATAGAGAATAAGAGAGAGAGAGAGAGAGAGAGAGAGAGAGAGAGAGAGAGAGAGAAGAGAGAACACACTAGAAAGAGAATTATTTTCGGATTCTCACTACACAGCCTCGGTTTTCCGATCATTCCGCCTTCGTCCACCGTTGGATCATGCCCAAATTTTGTATGGAGGTCCTACACACATGGGGCTACGTATTGACCGTTCGGATCGTCGATTGGATGTCCCAAAGAGAGAGAGAGATGCAAGAGGAAACACATTTAGAAATATAGTTTTCGGGTATACTCAACCCAGCCTCGGATTTTCGATCGTTCCGCCTTCGTCCACCGTTGGATCATGCCCAAATTTTACCTGGAGGTTCTACACACATGGATCTACATATTGACCGTTCGGATCGTCGTTTGGAACTCCCAAAGTGAATCTACAACCATTGGAAAATGGTGAAAAGTAAGGATTTGAAGGCCTTTTTATGAACCACCACCGGAGCCGCCACCGGAGCTGCCACCACCACCTTCGGAGTTCTGGAAATGAGAGTTTCCACCCCTTTCGTTGATTTGGGTAAAAAGACATCTATGCATGTGTTCTTTAGTCTTTGTGATATTACTTTATTCTCTTTAAAATATATGCTAAAGAAGTTAGTTTGTCCTTGTGATAAGTTGTTGAGTTCATATGTTCTATTTAGTGTGACTTGCTTTGGTTTTGTTTAAATATTACTTATATGTTTGGATCTTGATTTATTTTCGTAAAAAAGTTATTGTTCATAATTTCCGAAACTTTGGGGGGTATTTTTGAAAGGTTTTAAAAGTTGAAGGGCTTAGGTTGCGATTCTTGTTGGGATTAAAAAGGGACTGAAAATATAAGTTTTTGTTTGATATTTGGTTAGGTTTACTTGAAAAGCATTTGTTTTAAAGTTTGTTCCGATATTTTGCAAAAATGGGAGTTTTTGAAACATTTGGGGTTATTTTTGTAAATTTGAAAATAAGGGGTTAAAGTTGCTGTTTTGTTGCTGTTTTTACATGGTTCTTTTATAAAATCTTGATTTATTGATTTGAAGTAGTGGTTTATTCATTTTAGTTTTTAGATTGAATATTTGTAAATTTTTCGAAGAAAGTTCATAATTAAAGAACTTTTTATTTCGTTTGTGAAAAGTTATTAAAACTTATTTTTAATCTTAGTTTTATAGTGAAAATTATGCTTGATTATTTTTAAATATTTCTTAAATGCGTGGATCTTAAATTATTTTTCAAGAAAATCGGTTTGATTAAGTTTTCAAAACTATGAGGGTGTTTTTGAAAAGTTTTAAACTTATGGGAATTTTAAAGCTTTGATTTTTGAAGTAACAAGATACTTAATACTTTTATTTGATTTTCGATATGAGTTTAGTTAAAAATCTTTTGATTTAAAGTTTGTTGCAAATTTTCGATAAAATGGATGTTTTTCAAAGTTTAGGGGTTGTTTTGTAAATCTGAAAAATGAATTTTGCTATTTTGGCGCTGTTTTTGTAATTAGAATTTCGAGTTTTGAAAACAATAACTTTTAGTTGGAGTTTGATGTCGAAAGTTCTAAGTTCTTGTGTGCGATGTGTTAGTTTAGGAAATCCTTGTGTAGGATTTTCATTAGTTATTTTTCTAAGTCGTATACGTACTTGCTCAGGTTTCGGATACGCTTCATTTGTGGAGTTTTAGAGCTATACTAAGCGACAAAGGTGAGCGCTGTGTGTTTAATTTGTATGTCGGTCCGATGTGCTAGTAGATCGAGTCCAAACATGCACATAGGCTCTTAATAATCAAAGCATGAATTTAATTCTAACTTTTCTTGCATGACGTCACGAATAGGTTGACTTATTAGGTCAACATTTCTCGCATGAAATCACTTAGCATTTGAACATGATTATCCAAATACATGCTACATCCGAATCTACTAGTTGCGAATATATTTTTCGAAATTATCATGATACCCAAAATTTCATTTGATAAGTTATTAAATGTTGATAATATGTTAATATGTTTGATATGTTATGTTCCGTTTGTTTCCGACTATATGTTTCCGTTTGTTTTCGATTTTGTGTGGGCCCCTTTTGATTGGTATATGGACCCGATGCCAACCTGGCCGGCAAGGGCCGGCAGGATTGTCACGGTTACCCGTAGGCCTGGCCTTACAATCCAAGTGGGGAGGAACACTTGGGGAGTAAGGACGAACTCCGGCAAAGACATGTCGATGCATTTTTGATAGTAAGGTCGCTCCTTACTTGGTGAGTTTGGATGGACATCAGACTGAGGATGGAGGGTAAGTGGAGGACGACATCAGCAATTATGAGTTATGTGAATTCCGTGTTTCTTTCGTCTTGAATATATGTTTATTGATTGATAACATGCTTATGTTTTATAATATGTTGCATTCACACATCACCATGCAAATTCGCACATAGCCTCACTAAGTTGGACGATCAACTTATGCGTTCTATGTTTCACTCTTTTCAGTTTCAGGCGTTCTGGAAATAATAGTCGGGTTGCGGTTAGGTCATCACGGTTGCGGTCCCACCCTAGTATTCGGGAGAGTAGTAATATTTTGTGGTTGATTTATGCTCTTTTTCGATTTTGTTTAAAACCTTGCTTAGACTATTTGATTCGTTAAAGATGATTTATATTTTCGCAAAGAGACAAGATTTTCATAAATTACTTATTTATCTCTCTCGGTTGATTTTGTTCAAATATTTTGAAAAAAAAAAAACTTAGTAATTTAAATTGTTCTCATTTATTTTAAACCGCTTCCGCTTAAAACTTTTAATTCATCGTTCCAAAAAAAAAGGGCTTCGATATTTTTTAACGCTTTTTCAAAATAACAATAATTTTTCGACCGTTTTCCGACGGGCCCGCGGAGCCGGGCCGTCACAGATGGTATCAGAGCTTCGGCTCAAGGCCATGATAGGATCCTCGGATTTGTACTGAGGTGCTAGTAAGGTGGGACTCACCGTCATGATTTTAGGGTGTCTACCCACATTGGGTAGTTCACTTTTAGGACAAGACCGCAACCGAAACCATATGTTTAGTACGTGTCCTTGGGGTTAACGGTTATTTTTGCTTGATTCTGTATTTTCTTGATTAATTATTTTGTTGGTGGTATCCCGAATACCGTAATGTTATTTGAACTTTGTTGTTGATATTATTGTCTGGTTATGATTGTATATGTTTGCGTTCCGTAATTTTACGTAAATTGAAATATTTAAATCAAGTGACCATTCTTGAAGGACATATAGAATGACTATAATAGCCCTAATCCTTTTGAATTCCATTATCGAGTTTACCTTACTCATAATTCTGATTCTAAACGAATCCATCTCCAAATTGATCTCTCGACTTCAGTAAGCTCTCTTGAGTCTATTTTCGGTACAATTAATTGTTTCGCCCTTATTCTAATGTTGGTACTTGTTCATTTTTGAGCTTGTGATCCCTAGATGTCTTTTCTTTATCGTTTTGGCGAATCAAATTGTTATCTATGTAATCTTTCTTTCAATAGAGAAAATATCATTCAAATTTCATTGACATCATCTTGAGTTCTAACTTGTTTATTACTCGTTCCTTGCATTCAACTATGAATTTTTATCGATAGCGAGTAACTTCATTTTGAATTCTAAAACTACCCTAAGTTCATATCTAATCTTCTCATTCTCGCTCTTGCTTTTCTGAAGTTTCTAAATGCCATTGTCCGATTGTATCTTTTCCTTCATGTTGTGTAGTTTACCGTAAAATATTCTTCAATCATTTTAGCCTCATTCTTGATATGGCTTCTTCAAGCCGTGCCCTTAATTACCTTTAATCTGACTCTTTGACTGTTTTCCTTCAGAGCTTATCGACACTCTCAATTAACATGTCTTTGTCTATTGGGGATTGACATCTTGTATCCTAGCAAGCTTTTATATTGATCCCTTATCTTTTTACTCCTTCAGAGTTTACCCCTCCCTATTTCATGAGATACTTTCTCGTATCGACTTCGTAAACCAAAATTATTTATTTTTGTCGGATTCTATAATTGTTATTGTTCCTTGTCCTTCTTTTTCCCGAGCCTATTTAATCCGTTATGATCGTTTTGAAATTATCCATATGATTTCATGTTACTCTTTTCGTTGTATTCAATTATACAATCTTCTAAATTTCCTGAAGGAATTGAATTGTCTCAATTTCTTTTGAACTTCACGTTTTCATTTACCATTCATAAATTGTTGTTCCTTTGTCTATTTCATTCCTTGTTGCAAGCCGCATAAATCATATCAATTTATTCTCCATTCCTTTTGAACTTCGGACTTACCTTCTATTTGTTTTGAACTTATTTTTAATTCCCGTCTCGTTCAATTTGATCGTTTCGATGTTCTCATATTTCACTATCGAGTTTTACTTGTTTTCTATTGCAGCTTGTTGTAATCATTATTGAAATGATCTTTGAATCTCGCCATTTATCTTGACTTGCTTTTCAAATGACCAAACACACTTTAATGTTTTTGGTTATTATTGTCATGATACTTGTTTCGACTTTTTGTTATCCTTACCGATATCCTTGCCTTGATCTTCTTTTTACTTGCACCGTTTGAAATGGTGAGGCTCATCCCTTTCGTTATTCTTATTGGTGCACCTTAATTGTTCGCCTTGTCACTTATATCGAACTATTCACTTGGTTATCTTTATTATCGACATTTCAGTCCTTTTCCAATCTTGGTTGATTCTTCTTTATGTTGCCATTGCTAATTCTTATCTTGTCATCTTGAGCATCTTGATTCGATCATCTTTTCTAATCCTTATCGTGTCTCTTCATTTCACTCATTTTGTTACTTGCGAGAATCCCAAGTCAAATGTCATTCAGTACCTTTTGAATTCTCTGGGCCAAAATGAACTATATATTGTTATGTGAGTAGTTTTTTCGTTTGAGAAGAATCTATCCGCGACATAGAAGTTGGAATTATCGTCGTATCCCATTCTACCGCGTCATGATTATGCGTAATGTATATGAAGTACTACATCGATCATCCTCGTGAACCTGACTGCATATCTTAAGATCTTCAGAAATATCTAACGTACAAACGAAGACCACGTTTGCATTCTCATCTAGATGAAGAAACAAGTGAATTCGATTATAGCACGGCCAGAGTATAAAAAGGCGACTTGGGAGTTAGAGAAAAAGATACGTCAGAGTTTTGAAAACGCCTAGCGTACGAGATAACATTTTCGCACACTCGTTTTAATCAAGAAGGCTCCAGATTCTACAAGAAAATATTTTATGACGCACACAGAGTAAGGAAAAACGTTTCGAGAGCAAGAAAAGAAGATACGTCGGCGTTAACAGTACCACGCGAATCTCAAGAACGAATTTGGGGACCAAATTCTTTTAAGGGGGGAGGATTGTAACGCCCCCAAAATTTCGAACGCTTTCGATTGGATTTTAATCCAAATTTAAGTGCTACATTTTATTTTCAAAGTTAAGCATTAATTTGAATTAAAATATAAAAATTAATTAAATCTTCTGATTTTTAGAAGCTTTGAAATAATTAAAAATATAAAATTTACTTTAATATGAGATCAAGACCTTCTTGAAAATTTCGGGCTTGGATGCACAAAAATCTTGTTTTTGGGGACAAAAATGTAAGATTTCAAAACTTCGGGGGGCAAAGTGTAAATTTGCCCCAAGTTCCAGATTTTTTGTAGGAGAGTAATCATTTTCTCTCCTTGTACACTCCAAGGGCTGCTAAGGCATGCCCTTGGATAGAGTAAACTCCTCTACCAATGTTTACATGCATTGGTGGATAAAATAATAAGTAAGCTTTATGTCTCCCTCTATTCCCAATGTGTATATAATTATTATACACACTTAACATCAGATTTTTATCCTCTCCATAACCTCATTTACATACATATTATAGAGAATAAGAGAGAGAGAGAGAGAGAGAGAGAGAGAGAGAAGAGAGAACACACTAGAAAGAGAATTATTTTCGGATTCTCACTACACAGCCTCGGTTTTCCGATCATTCCGCCTTCGTCCACCGTTGGATCATGCCCAAATTTTGTATGGAGGTCCTACACACATGGGGCTACGTATTGACCGTTCGGATCGTCGATTGGATGTCCCAAAGAGAGAGAGAGATGCAAGAGGAAACACATTTAGAAATATAGTTTTCGGGTATACTCAACCCAGCCTCGGATTTTCGATCGTTCCGCCTTCGTCCACCGTTGGATCATGCCCAAATTTTACCTGGAGGTTCTACACACATGGATCTACATATTGACCGTTCGGATCGTCGTTTGGAACTCCCAAAGTGAATCTACAACCATTGGAAAATGGTGAAAAGTAAGGATTTGAAGGCCTTTTTATGAACCACCACCGGAGCCGCCACCGGAGCTGCCACCACCACCTTCGGAGTTCTGGAAATGAGAGTTTCCACCCCTTTCGTTGATTTGGGTAAAAAGACATCTATGCATGTGTTCTTTAGTCTTTGTGATATTACTTTATTCTCTTTAAAATATATGCTAAAGAAGTTAGTTTGTCCTTGTGATAAGTTGTTGAGTTCATATGTTCTATTTAGTGTGACTTGCTTTGGTTTTGTTTAAATATTACTTATATGTTTGGATCTTGATTTATTTTCGTAAAAAAGTTATTGTTCATAATTTCCGAAACTTTGGGGGGTATTTTTGAAAGGTTTTAAAAGTTGAAGGGCTTAGGTTGCGATTCTTGTTGGGATTAAAAAGGGACTGAAAATATAAGTTTTTGTTTGATATTTGGTTAGGTTTACTTGAAAAGCATTTGTTTTAAAGTTTGTTCCGATATTTTGCAAAAATGGGAGTTTTTGAAACATTTGGGGTTATTTTTGTAAATTTGAAAATAAGGGGTTAAAGTGGCTGTTTTGTTGCTGTTTTTACATGGTTCTTTTATAAAATCTTGATTTATTGATTTGAAGTAGTGGTTTATTCATTTTAGTTTTTAGATTGAATATTTGTAAATTTTTCGAAGAAAGTTCATAATTAAAGAACTTTTTATTTCGTTTGTGAAAAGTTATTAAAACTTATTTTTAATCTTAGTTTTATAGTGAAAATTATGCTTGATTATTTTTAAATATTTCTTAAATGCGTGGATCTTAAATTATTTTTCAAGAAAATCGGTTTGATTAAGTTTTCAAAACTATGAGGGTGTTTTTGAAAAGTTTTAAACTTATGGGAATTTTAAAGCTTTGATTTTTGAAGTAACAAGATACTTAATACTTTTATTTGATTTTCGATATGAGTTTAGTTAAAAATCTTTTGATTTAAAGTTTGTTGCAAATTTTCGATAAAATGGATGTTTTTCAAAGTTTAGGGGTTGTTTTGTAAATCTGGAAAATGAATTTTGCTATTTTGGCGCTGTTTTTGTAATTAGAATTTCGAGTTTTGAAAACAATAACTTTTAGTTGGAGTTTGATGTCGAAAGTTCTAAGTTCTTGTGTGCGATGTGTTAGTTTAGGAAATCCTTGTGTAGGATTTTCATTAGTTATTTTTCTAAGTCGTATACGTACTTGCTCAGGTTTCGGATACGCTTCATTTGTGGAGTTTTAGTCGCTATACTAAGCGACAAAGGTGAGCGCTGTGTGTTTAATTTGTATGTCGGTCCGATGTGCTAGTAGATCGAGTCCAAACATGCACATAGGCTCTTAATAATCAAAGCATGAATTTAATTCTAACTTTTCTTGCATGACGTCACGAATAGGTTGACTTATTAGGTCAACATTTCTCGCATGAAATCACTTAGCATTTGAACATGATTATCCAAATACATGCTACATCCGAATCTACTAGTTGCGAATATATTTTTCGAAATTATCATGATACCCAAAATTTCATTTGATAAGTTATTAAATGTTGATAATATGTTAATATGTTTGATATGTTATGTTCCGTTTGTTTCCGACTATATGTTTCCGTTTGTTTTCGATTTTGTGTGGGCCCCTTTTGATTGGTATATGGACCCGATGCCAACCTGGCCGGCAAGGGCCGGCAGGATTGTCACGGTTACCCGTAGGCCTGGCCTTACAATCCAAGTGGGGAGGAACACTTGGGGAGTAAGGACGAACTCCGGCAAAGACATGTCGATGCATTTTTGATAGTAAGGTCGCTCCTTACTTGGTGAGTTTGGATGGACATCAGACTGAGGATGGAGGGTAAGTGGAGGACGACATCAGCAATTATGAGTTATGTGAATTCCGTGTTTCTTTCGTCTTGAATATATGTTTATTGATTGATAACATGCTTATGTTTTATAATATGTTGCATTCACACATCACCATGCAAATTCGCACATAGCCTCACTAAGTTGGACGATCAACTTATGCGTTCTATGTTTCACTCTTTTCAGTTTCAGGCGTTCTGGAAATAATAGTCGGGTTGCGGTTAGGTCATCACGGTTGCGGTCCCACCCTAGTATTCGGGAGAGTAGTAATATTTTGTGGTTGATTTATGCTCTTTTTCGATTTTGTTTAAAACCTTGCTTAGACTATTTGATTCGTTAAAGATGATTTATATTTTCGCAAAGAGACAAGATTTTCATAAATTACTTATTTATCTCTCTCGGTTGATTTTGTTCAAATATTTTGAAAAAAAAAAAACTTAGTAATTTAAATTGTTCTCATTTATTTTAAACCGCTTCCGCTTAAAACTTTTAATTCATCGTTCCAAAAAAAAAGGGCTTCGATATTTTTTAACGCTTTTTCAAAATAACAATAATTTTTCGACCGTTTTCCGACGGGCCCGCGGAGCCGGGCCGTCACAGATGGTATCAGAGCTTCGGCTCAAGGCCATGATAGGATCCTCGGATTTGTACTGAGGTGCTAGTAAGGTGGGACTCACCGTCATGATTTTAGGGTGTCTACCCACATTGGGTAGTTCACTTTTAGGACAAGACCGCAACCGAAACCATATGTTTAGTACGTGTCCTTGGGGTTAACGGTTATTTTTGCTTGATTCTGTATTTTCTTGATTAATTATTTTGTTGGTGGTATCCCGAATACCGTAATGTTATTTGAACTTTGTTGTTGATATTATTGTCTGGTTATGATTGTATATGTTTGCGTTCCGTAATTTTACGTAAATTGAAATATTTAAATCAAGTGACCATTCTTGAAGGACATATAGAATGACTATAATAGCCCTAATCCTTTTGAATTCCATTATCGAGTTTACCTTACTCATAATTCTGATTCTAAACGAATCCATCTCCAAATTGATCTCTCGACTTCAGTAAGCTCTCTTGAGTCTATTTTCGGTACAATTAATTGTTTCGCCCTTATTCTAATGTTGGTACTTGTTCATTTTTGAGCTTGTGATCCCTAGATGTCTTTTCTTTATCGTTTTGGCGAATCAAATTGTTATCTATGTAATCTTTCTTTCAATAGAGAAAATATCATTCAAATTTCATTGACATCATCTTGAGTTCTAACTTGTTTATTACTCGTTCCTTGCATTCAACTATGAATTTTTATCGATAGCGAGTAACTTCATTTTGAATTCTAAAACTACCCTAAGTTCATATCTAATCTTCTCATTCTCGCTCTTGCTTTTCTGAAGTTTCTAAATGCCATTGTCCGATTGTATCTTTTCCTTCATGTTGTGTAGTTTACCGTAAAATATTCTTCAATCATTTTAGCCTCATTCTTGATATGGCTTCTTCAAGCCGTGCCCTTAATTACCTTTAATCTGACTATTTGACTGTTTTCCTTCAGAGCTTATCGACACTCTCAATTAACATGTCTTTGTCTATTGGGGATTGACATCTTGTATCCTAGCAAGCTTTTATATTGATCCCTTATCTTTTTACTCCTTCAGAGTTTACCCCTCCCTATTTCATGAGATACTTTCTCGTATCGACTTCGTAAACCAAAATTATTTATTTTTGTCGGATTCTATAATTGTTATTGTTCCTTGTCCTTCTTTTTCCCGAGCCTATTTAATCCGTTATGATCGTTTTGAAATTATCCATATGATTTCATGTTACTCTTTTCGTTGTATTCAATTATACAATCTTCTAAATTTCCTGAAGGAATTGAATTGTCTCAATTTCTTTTGAACTTCACGTTTTCATTTACCATTCATAAATTGTTGTTCCTTTGTCTATTTCATTCCTTGTTGCAAGCCGCATAAATCATATCAATTTATTCTCCATTCCTTTTGAACTTCGGACTTACCTTCTATTTGTTTTGAACTTATTTTTAATTCCCGTCTCGTTCAATTTGATCGTTTCGATGTTCTCATATTTCACTATCGAGTTTTACTTGTTTTCTATTGCAGCTTGTTGTAATCATTATTGAAATGATCTTTGAATCTCGCCATTTATCTTGACTTGCTTTTCAAATGACCAAACACACTTTAATGTTTTTGGTTATTATTGTCATGATACTTGTTTCGACTTTTTGTTATCCTTACCGATATCCTTGCCTTGATCTTCTTTTTACTTGCACCGTTTGAAATGGTGAGGCTCATCCCTTTCGTTATTCTTATTGGTGCACCTTAATTGTTCGCCTTGTCACTTATATCGAACTATTCACTTGGTTATCTTTATTATCGACATTTCAGTCCTTTTCCAATCTTGGTTGATTCTTCTTTATGTTGCCATTGCTAATTCTTATCTTGTCATCTTGAGCATCTTGATTCGATCATCTTTTCTAATCCTTATCGTGTCTCTTCATTTCACTCATTTTGTTACTTGCGAGAATCCCAAGTCAAATGTCATTCAGTACCTTTTGAATTCTCTGGGCCAAAATGAACTATATATTGTTATGTGAGTAGTTTTTTCGTTTGAGAAGAATCTATCCGCGACATAGAAGTTGGAATTATCGTCGTATCCCATTCTACCGCGTCATGATTATGCGTAATGTATATGAAGTACTACATCGATCATCCTCGTGAACCTGACTGCATATCTTAAGATCTTCAGAAATATCTAACGTACAAACGAAGACCACGTTTGCATTCTCATCTAGATGAAGAAACAAGTGAATTCGATTATAGCACGGCCAGAGTATAAAAAGGCGACTTGGGAGTTAGAGAAAAAGATACGTCAGAGTTTTGAAAACGCCTAGCGTACGAGATAACATTTTCGCACACTCGTTTTAATCAAGAAGGCTCCAGATTCTACAAGAAAATATTTTATGACGCACACAGAGTAAGGAAAAACGTTTCGAGAGCAAGAAAAGAAGATACGTCGGCGTTAACAGTACCACGCGAATCTCAAGAACGAATTTGGGGACCAAATTCTTTTAAGGGGGGAGGATTGTAACGCCCCCAAAATTTCGAACGCTTTCGATTGGATTTTAATCCAAATTTAAGTGCTACATTTTATTTTCAAAGTTAAGCATTAATTTGAATTAAAATATAAAAATTAATTAAATCTTCTGATTTTTAGAAGCTTTGAAATAATTAAAAATATAAAATTTACTTTAATATGAGATCAAGACCTTCTTGAAAATTTCGGGCTTGGATGCACAAAAATCTTGTTTTTGGGGACAAAAATGTAAGATTTCAAAACTTCGGGGGGCAAAGTGTAAATTTGCCCCAAGTTCCAGATTTTTTGTAGGAGAGTAATCATTTTCTCTCCTTGTACACTCCAAGGGCTGCTAAGGCATGCCCTTGGATAGAGTAAACTCCTCTACCAATGTTTACATGCATTGGTGGATAAAATAATAAGTAAGCTTTATGTCTCCCTCTATTCCCAATGTGTATATAATTATTATACACACTTAACATCAGATTTTTATCCTCTCCATAACCTCATTTACATACATATTATAGAGAATAAGAGAGAGAGAGAGAGAGAGAGAGAGAGAGAGAAGAGAGAACACACTAGAAAGAGAATTATTTTCGGATTCTCACTACACAGCCTCGGTTTTCCGATCATTCCGCCTTCGTCCACCGTTGGATCATGCCCAAATTTTGTATGGAGGTCCTACACACATGGGGCTACGTATTGACCGTTCGGATCGTCGATTGGATGTCCCAAAGAGAGAGAGAGATGCAAGAGGAAACACATTTAGAAATATAGTTTTCGGGTATACTCAACCCAGCCTCGGATTTTCGATCGTTCCGCCTTCGTCCACCGTTGGATCATGCCCAAATTTTACCTGGAGGTTCTACACACATGGATCTACATATTGACCGTTCGGATCGTCGTTTGGAACTCCCAAAGTGAATCTACAACCATTGGAAAATGGTGAAAAGTAAGGATTTGAAGGCCTTTTTATGAACCACCACCGGAGCCGCCACCGGAGCTGCCACCACCACCTTCGGAGTTCTGGAAATGAGAGTTTCCACCCCTTTCGTTGATTTGGGTAAAAAGACATCTATGCATGTGTTCTTTAGTCTTTGTGATATTACTTTATTCTCTTTAAAATATATGCTAAAGAAGTTAGTTTGTCCTTGTGATAAGTTGTTGAGTTCATATGTTCTATTTAGTGTGACTTGCTTTGGTTTTGTTTAAATATTACTTATATGTTTGGATCTTGATTTATTTTCGTAAAAAAGTTATTGTTCATAATTTCCGAAACTTTGGGGGGTATTTTTGAAAGGTTTTAAAAGTTGAAGGGCTTAGGTTGCGATTCTTGTTGGGATTAAAAAGGGACTGAAAATATAAGTTTTTGTTTGATATTTGGTTAGGTTTACTTGAAAAGCATTTGTTTTAAAGTTTGTTCCGATATTTTGCAAAAATGGGAGTTTTTGAAACATTTGGGGTTATTTTTGTAAATTTGAAAATAAGGGGTTAAAGTGGCTGTTTTGTTGCTGTTTTTACATGGTTCTTTTATAAAATCTTGATTTATTGATTTGAAGTAGTGGTTTATTCATTTTAGTTTTTAGATTGAATATTTGTAAATTTTTCGAAGAAAGTTCATAATTAAAGAACTTTTTATTTCGTTTGTGAAAAGTTATTAAAACTTATTTTTAATCTTAGTTTTATAGTGAAAATTATGCTTGATTATTTTTAAATATTTCTTAAATGCGTGGATCTTAAATTATTTTTCAAGAAAATCGGTTTGATTAAGTTTTCAAAACTATGAGGGTGTTTTTGAAAAGTTTTAAACTTATGGGAATTTTAAAGCTTTGATTTTTGAAGTAACAAGATACTTAATACTTTTATTTGATTTTCGATATGAGTTTAGTTAAAAATCTTTTGATTTAAAGTTTGTTGCAAATTTTCGATAAAATGGATGTTTTTCAAAGTTTAGGGGTTGTTTTGTAAATCTGGAAAATGAATTTTGCTATTTTGGCGCTGTTTTTGTAATTAGAATTTCGAGTTTTGAAAACAATAACTTTTAGTTGGAGTTTGATGTCGAAAGTTCTAAGTTCTTGTGTGCGATGTGTTAGTTTAGGAAATCCTTGTGTAGGATTTTCATTAGTTATTTTTCTAAGTCGTATACGTACTTGCTCAGGTTTCGGATACGCTTCATTTGTGGAGTTTTAGTCGCTATACTAAGCGACAAAGGTGAGCGCTGTGTGTTTAATTTGTATGTCGGTCCGATGTGCTAGTAGATCGAGTCCAAACATGCACATAGGCTCTTAATAATCAAAGCATGAATTTAATTCTAACTTTTCTTGCATGACGTCACGAATAGGTTGACTTATTAGGTCAACATTTCTCGCATGAAATCACTTAGCATTTGAACATGATTATCCAAATACATGCTACATCCGAATCTACTAGTTGCGAATATATTTTTCGAAATTATCATGATACCCAAAATTTCATTTGATAAGTTATTAAATGTTGATAATATGTTAATATGTTTGATATGTTATGTTCCGTTTGTTTCCGACTATATGTTTCCGTTTGTTTTCGATTTTGTGTGGGCCCCTTTTGATTGGTATATGGACCCGATGCCAACCTGGCCGGCAAGGGCCGGCAGGATTGTCACGGTTACCCGTAGGCCTGGCCTTACAATCCAAGTGGGGAGGAACACTTGGGGAGTAAGGACGAACTCCGGCAAAGACATGTCGATGCATTTTTGATAGTAAGGTCGCTCCTTACTTGGTGAGTTTGGATGGACATCAGACTGAGGATGGAGGGTAAGTGGAGGACGACATCAGCAATTATGAGTTATGTGAATTCCGTGTTTCTTTCGTCTTGAATATATGTTTATTGATTGATAACATGCTTATGTTTTATAATATGTTGCATTCACACATCACCATGCAAATTCGCACATAGCCTCACTAAGTTGGACGATCAACTTATGCGTTCTATGTTTCACTCTTTTCAGTTTCAGGCGTTCTGGAAATAATAGTCGGGTTGCGGTTAGGTCATCACGGTTGCGGTCCCACCCTAGTATTCGGGAGAGTAGTAATATTTTGTGGTTGATTTATGCTCTTTTTCGATTTTGTTTAAAACCTTGCTTAGACTATTTGATTCGTTAAAGATGATTTATATTTTCGCAAAGAGACAAGATTTTCATAAATTACTTATTTATCTCTCTCAGTTGATTTTGTTCAAATATTTTGAAAAAAAAAAAAACTTAGTAATTTAAATTGTTCTCATTTATTTTAAACCGCTTCCGCTTAAAACTTTTAATTCATCGTTCCAAAAAAAAAAGGGCTTCGATATTTTTTAACGCTTTTTCAAAATAACAATAATTTTTCGACCGTTTTTCGACGGGCCCGCGGAGCCGGGCCGTCACAGACGCGGCCTTCAGATCTGGATGTCGGTCCTCTGTGCCGCCCTTTTCTTCCAACTGACCCGAGAACTTGGCCACCGCTCCAATCGAGAAACCGTCGAATGGCTCATTTGTCTATCTGAGCCAACGATCATCGCCGTCACATAGCCTTCTCCAACAGAGAGGTAATTACCAAAACACCCCTCCACCCGCTCCTCCTAAAACATAATGTATTTTCCATATCATTGCCACCCACTCCTTTCTCCGCCACCACCACTCATTCAATTCCCTACTCCTCCACTCCTCTACTGCCCACCCATCCACATCCCTCTGGTCCCTACTCTGACGCCACCAACCATCCACTTCCCTACTTCACCACCACCAACCAATCACTCCCCTACTCCTCCACTGACACCACCTATCCACTTCCCCACTCTTTCACCATCACCACCACTCCACTCCCCTACTGCACTGCCACCAACACCAAAACCAAAACCGCCACCACTGCTAAAACTTCAAAATCAAAATTGGGTGTCACAAAATGTTCATCCTCCAAATATTGCCACACCAAAGTGAAAGGACGAGGCTGTCGGATCTGCATGTCCGCCATCTGCGTCGCCCTTATCTTCCAACTAATCCGAGAACTCAGCCACCGCTCCAGTCGAGAAACCATCGAATGGCTCATTTGTCAAGTCGAGGCGACCATCATCGCCGTCACCAGGACTGGATCGACCCACGTTGTTCCCATCTCCGCCAGTACTGGGACTCTTCAGTTGTCCTTCCTTTCTGCCACCGTCTATGCATCGGTAATGGGGATTGGATATGGAGGTAGCATGTATATGGTGCCAGAAGGGAAGGACAACTGAAGAGTGCCATAGCTTGTGGGGATGGACCCAAGTGGGTAGACCTAGTCCCGGTGACGCCGATGATGGTTGCTCGGCTTGACGGATGAGCCATTCGATGGTTTCTCCATTAGAGCGGTGGTCGAGTTCCCCGGTCAGTTGGAAGACACGGGCTTCGCGGAGGGCCGACATTGTGAATTACTTTTACACCAAGTACATTCTAAAAATCAAGTGAATCATATTTAATCAAGTAAAATTACCGTGAATTTGTGATTGTTCATGATGAGTTTCTGATTTGTAAGGAAAAAAATTCTAGAAAATTGATGTATTAAACTTCAACACTACAATAAATCAACTTAAAACTAAGAGTAAATTCGGTATTATTGAAGTTAGTAAGAAATAAAGTTGTAAATAACATGAAATAAAATTAAAGGTTAAAATAGAAATCATGTTCAAATCGTGTTATATGAGGTCATTCTGAAGAGTTGCTAACAATTAAGCTAGACTTATCGCCTTGGTATTGACTCCACTTTAATATAATTTGAAGTTTTCTTGATAATTCAAATTATTGAAGGCACAAACGAAAAATATTGAATGCATTCACATACACTTATGCACACGCGTGTATATATATATTATATTTGAAATGATGGGATTTGATTTCATTAATAGTGGTTCTTGAATTAAAATGTCGTATTACAAGTATTTGGTCAGTGGGAATTCTAAAGATTCATCGGGGATGTTGGATGAAGATGAAGATCAGAAGAAAAGTAATTTGAATTTTAAAGGGAGGTTTTGATGATTTTCAAAACATCATCACCAACTAAGTTAGGAAAATTTAGTGAAACCCCTTAGAAGAATTTTGACTAAAGTTAAAATTATATCAGTCAAAGTTCAAAATGGTCCAAGAAGACTACTGATCTGCTGCTGAAGAATGAAATCAGATTGGTGAAGATCAGCCGACTCAAATCAGATTAGTTCAAGTTTGGGATCAGCTCGGTTCATCATCAGACTAGTGTTCTCATCAGCCAAGTGGAAAGGATCAGAAAGTCTCACCAACGGTAATAAATGCACTTGGAGTAATAAATGTTGAAGACTGAGGGTATTAATGACAAATGATTGAAGAAAAACCTCGTATCAGCTTGGTGCATTAAATTATGTCTGACAAAAAGTACTGTTGATAGTACTATCACTGCGCAGAGAGCCGTTCATGGAAATTAAGGACCAGTACCCCGAGAATTTGAATTTTGTCTATCTTCAACGGACACTTTTCAAACACAGGGTATAAATAGTTCAAGAGACTGAAGAAGAGATACACAACAACAAAAACTCTGAGAAGATTTCCGAAGAAAAATCTCTAAGTCTCAAGAATAGCTCACTCATCAGCTTAGTCATTTGTTGACAAAAGCCGAAGTTGAAGATCAAAGATAAACCATTTTTCTGAGTGAAAGACTGTAAGGAGTGTTGTGCGAAGTGTAGATCCATCTTTGTGAGTGATCTAGCTTCAGTGGATTGGTCTTCTTAGTGATTTCCTATTGCGAGCTTACGGCCAGATTCATTTGTTGTTTTGGCGTAAGTGTTGTATACTGTAAACTTTGTGATTATAGTATAACCCAAGATCTAAATGACTTGGAAGAGTAGACTAAATGATTTTTATCCATATAACCACTATAAAAATTCTTTGAGTTTTAACTTGCATTTTTACTTGCATATTTTCTAAGAGTTGCATAAAACTTTCAAAGAAACTATTAAAAGATTTTTTTAAAAAAAAAGAGTTTATTTAAACTAGGGATAAAATCTTTTCAATTAGACTAAGGATACTTGTGAAAAACACTTTAAAATATCCGCTGTAAGTGCTCTGTTTTAAAAGCTTGCTGAAATCAGCTAAGTAGTACAAAGAGAAGTGGTTAACTGTTCTATTCAAAGATTTGTTCAACGATCAGCTTAGTCAGCTTACTGACCTATAACAGCTTAGTCTGCTGACAGACGAGTGAAAAGTTTTAAAGTCTAAAAATTTTCAGAGGTCTATTCACCCCCCTCTCCCTCTAGACCTCATCTGACCACTTGGGACCACCAGGGGAAAAGGAAAAAAATAGAAATGTCTCCTACTTTACACATAATATGTAGACGTATCGACATAATTTCATTAAATCATGTTATGATTTAGACTGAGTCATTAATTATGTGAGGTTGTCGTGTTTTACACGAAGAATAGTTAATGTAATTGTTCATACCATGTTGTTGATTTATAACCAAATAAAATTCTTCAAAATTGACTTTTCATAAAGATTTATAGGAAACCAAATATAGGTTCTTAAATGGGTCAAATAAAATCTTAATTGGTAAATTATAATTAAAAAATAATTATATTCAAACCATATAGGTAAATTCATATATATCGATTTCACACGCTTTTACACTAAGTTTACCATTTCGTTTTTTTACCTAATTTAACTTGTTATTTCACATATTTCTCCCTTTTGTGGTTATTTCAGTAGGAATTGATGATCTTGTAACATTACCCTCGAAGATGTGACTAATTATGGAAATGTCCATGCAGTAGAAAAATTACGTCAATCTCATTAGTTAATCAATTCACTCATTCTCCCAGGTTTATTCTAAATTTAGTTTAGCACGAAGGTGGCAATTGTTTAGGTTCTTTCATAAGTGATAATTTATTAACTGCTATCCAAAGATATATTGACCTCACCTATTTTAATACTAAGTTTATCGTTTTTTGTTATTTTAACCCATTCTTTCAGCAGTTTCACCAGTTTTTGTGGTTTATCTCATTTATTAATTAAATCACATTCTCCCTGGTCTGACCCAATTTAGTCGATTTTATCCAATTTTTTTAATCAATGCACCCATTATCTCCGGTTTAACATATTTTAAAAAAAACAAATATTAAAGATAGAGAAAAATTAATCTAAAAAAGTTCAAACCTGATTTTGTATTCAGTAATTAATGATCACCATATTGTTTTCAAGATTTCATTAAGATGTTTAGAATTTTTTTTTAATTACTTCTATTTATACTTCTCTTATCGTATTTATTGCCTTAATACTTTCATCATCTATTGTCCTAATTAAACTATATTTATAATTCAACGTCCTCTTGGCGTGAGTTTATATCTTATGTTTATATATGTGTCGTGTTTTGAAGTGTTTATAATGAAGATTGCCTTGTTATGTTGATTAGAAAAAATATATATAATTAATAAAAAAAAATATTTTTTATTTTGGTTATTTTGGGGAAAAAATTGTTTTTTTATTATTTTTTATTTGATATGGAAGAAAAAGGTGAAGGATGTCTGTGTATAATCATCCATTCACATGAATCATGATTCAGGGGTCAATAAATGTGTCAAGATTTACTTAGCATTTTGACATTTTTTCTTTCATAGTATTTCAAATTTCTAGATCCAGATTGGTACAAAATAAGGCCGAATATAATGAAATTAAGTCTAACTACCAAGCAAAAACATGATCCTATAATTATAATACATAATTTAAGAAATCTAATGGAACTAAAAATATAAACCAGTTATTCCCCCTGAAGAAAGAGTGGCGATTTAGCTTATGCAAAAAATACAGGAGGGAGGGGGTTGGGACTCACTGTGGGGCTATAAATAAAAAAAATCTTCAAAGGTCCACAAAATACATAAATAGGCCCACAAATTTCAATAACCACAAATTATTAGCACGACTCGCACACGAATATCACACAGGGATTTGTTAGTTTTGACCAAATGTAACTAGGATTTTCTCTTATAAAATAGTAAGTAGAGAATTGATAAAAACTCTTATGTTGGATGAGAAGATAGGCAGTTTAGATGGAAAGCTCATATTTTTTTAAGTGATGGCCCTTTTTTTTTAGGTAATTTGAAACTATTATTTTTTATAATACAAATAAATTTTATGGGTAGGAAATGGAAGAATATGCACGTGCATTTCACCTGAGTTCGGCACCGCCTTTGAACATCTGAAAAAGTAAACAATGAAACAAATAACCCATAGTGGAGACTAATGTGGGTAAAAAAACACAACAAAGACGACTTTATAAAAAGTAAATAATAAGAAGGACCACAAGTGGTGTTTACCCTATATCCATATATAAGTCAAGTATTAATTTCAGATGTTGTCTAATATTTACGTCAAATAGTACTACTATACTTTTGTATGCTACTAGAAAAGTGCACGTGCGTTGCACGTGACATGCTTTTTAATCATACAATACCTAAATAGGTCCACAAATTTCAAATTGACAAATGTCATCTAAGTTATCCAAATCTATTTTTTTTCCCATTATAAAATGTGCCCCCGCTCCGACTCTCATTATCATACTCACCTCATAGTATAGCTAAACTAGTGGGTACAATTCTAGCCTTCTCCAATAAAGAGGTAATTACCAAAACACCCCTCCACCTGCTCCTCCTAAAAAATAACGTATTTTCCATATCATTGTCACCCACTCATTTTTCCGCCACCACCACCCCTCAATACCCTACTTCTTCACTCCTTTACTCCCACCCATCCACATCCCTACTCTTCCATCCCTCTGGTCCCCTACTCTGCCGCCACCAACCATCCACCTCCCTACTTCACCACCACAAATCAATCACTCCCCTACTTATTCACTGTCACCACCTCTCCAAACCGCCACGAACACCAAAATCGCCACCACTTCTAAAACTTCAAAATCAAAAATTGGGTGTCACAAAAAATTCATCCTCCAAATATTGCCACACCAAAGTGAACAGACGTGGTCGTCGGATCTGCATCGGCCCTCTGCGCCGCACTTATCTTTCAACTGACCCGAGAACTCGGCCACCGTTCCAACGGAGAAACCATCGAATGGCTCATCCGTCAAGCTGATCTAACCATCATCGACGTCACCAGGACTAGGTCGACCAGCGTTGCGTCCATCTCCGCCAGTGGTGGCACTCTTCGGCTGTCCTTCCCTTCCGCCATCGTTTATGCATCGGTAATGGGGAGTGGGTATGGAGGTTGCATGTATATGGTGCCAATGGTTCTGGCGCCGCCGAGATACTCAGCGGCGCCAGAACCGTTGGCACCATATACATGCAACCTCCATACCCACTCCCCATTACCGATGCATAAACGATGGCGGAAGGGAAGGACAACCGAAGAGTGCCATAGCTGGCTGAGATGGGCACAATGTGGTAGACCTAGTCCCGGTGACGCCGATGATGGTTGGCTCGGCTTGACGGATGAGCCATTCGATGGTTTCTCCATTGGAGCGGTGGCTGAGTTCTCGAGTCAGTTGGAAGGCACGGGCGGCGCGGAGGGCCGACATTGTGAATTACTTCAACACCTAGTACATTCTAAAAATCAAGTAATGACTATTTAATCAAGTAAAATTACCGTAAATTTGTGATTGTTCATGACGAGTTTCTGATTTGTAAGGAAAAAAATTCTAGGAAATTAATGTAATAAACTTCATCACTGCAATCGGTTTTATTGAAGTTAGTAAGAAATAAAGTTGTAAATAACATGAAATAAAATTAAAGGTTAAAATAGAAATCGTGTTCAAATCGTGTTATATGAGGTCTCTCTGAAGAGTTGCTAACATGTTAGACTAATCGCCTTTGTATTGACTCCATTTTAATATAGTTTGAAGTTTTCTTAATAAGTTAAAATATTGAAGGCACAAACGAAAAATATTCAATGCATTCACACACACCTATGCATACGCGCACGAGTATATATATATATATATATAGAGAGAGAAATATATATATATATATATATATATATATATATATATATATATATATATTTGAAATGATGGGATTTGATTAATAGTGGTTGTTGAATTAAAATGTTGTATTACAAGTATTTGGTCAGTGGGAATTCTAAAGATTCCCCGGGGGGAAAGGAAAAAAAATAGAAAATATCTCCTACGTTACACATAATATGTAGACGTATCGACGTAATTTCATTTAAATCATGTTAAGATTTAGACTGGGTCATTAATTATATGAGGTTGTTTTATTTTACACAAAGAATAGTTAATGTGATTGTTCATACCATGTTGCTGATTATAACCAAATATAACTCTTCAAAATTGACTTTTCTTAATGATTTATAGAAAACCAAATATAGGTTCTTAAATGAGTCAAATATAATCTTAATGGATAATATTCAAACCTACAATTAAAAAATAATTATATTCAAACCCTATAGGTAAATTCATATATATCAGTAATTATCTACTTAAAACCTATACATCATATTGTATTATTATCTAGCTCATAACCTAGCTTCCTAATTGGCCATAAAATTTAAACTAGTGGGATCATTTTTATTGTTTCCCATTTTGCTCTCTTCTTTTCTTTCTTTCTTTCTTTTTTTTTTTTTTTTTTTTTTTTTTTGGTTAGGAAGGAGATGAATGTTATTCTTTTCTTTATTTTGTGGCACTAGTTTTTCAGTTCATTTGTGGAATGAAGTTGTTTGAAGACTAAAAAGAAAAAAATTAAATATTTATAACTAAATTTATTTAAAAAAAATGTAGTTTTAAAATTATTATAAGTAAAACATGTTACCATAAACTAATTTCTATTCTATTTTATTTGTAAAGTAAGTTTAGAGTACTTATTGTGAGTCCTCAAATATACCCCTTAAGGTTTAATATAGTTATACACCTCTTCATCTCATGCAAGTCACATGACTGGGATAAAGAAGATATCATTTACAATTTTTATTGTCAAGTTTAATTTGAGGTCAAAGTATTTCGTGTAACATTACATGTAGAAAACTAAAAATAAAGGCATATTTAAGGTAATTAGGTAAAGTTTAAAATGGGGAAATCTTTTTTTATTTTACGGAATTTAAAAGGAGATGAATTTAATTATTCAAGATAAAACCCAAATCAATTCCATTTATATATTTGATTAAATAGGTACGTAGAGATAATTTAGTTTTTTTCTGTTTTTGTCTTTAATTAGATAATTCTCAGGTATATAATTATAGATATTTTGTAATAAAAAAAAAAATTCATCAATCACTGTTGAAATGATAGTTTGTTTTTTAAGATATTCACCTTTCTATTTTTATTTTTATTTTTGGGAGGGATAGAGTGGGGGGGGGGGGGGGGGGATATTGACTTTTATTTTTTATTTTGAAGAGAAATTAGTAAAATATTATTCTAAAAAAATGTCTAGCTCCGTCCTGTAGCCAAGTGTTCAACCAATCAGGTATGTTGAAGGCCTCGGCTCTACTGGATCTATGAAGCCCAATTGGAAAAGGCCAAATAGAGGCCCAATGAATTTCAAGTAAAGAAGACCAAAAGAGAATATATCTTAATCTTTTGAAAAAGGTTTTGAACTAAAATATTTTCTATTTTGAATATGTGAAGAACTAGTTTAACTTTTTGATCCTTTAACTTTTATTCTTTTAAGAGCTTTGAAAACGACTTGACTTATGAACCTTTTATAAATTTCAAGAAATACTGAACTTCGCTTTTAGTATTACAAAAAAATAGGGTATAACAAAGTAAAAAAAAAAAATCGATTTTAGTAATGGTTTAGCAAGCCTCCCAAGCAATTGTTGGAATTTCACTATACAACAAGAAAATTACAAGGCCATTGTTATTATAAATTTGCACTTCCACACAACACTCGTGCTTAAAAGAGCCTTCATTCCGCACTCAACAACTTGTGCTTGCAAAAGCTTTTATGCACTTCCGAATCTCAACAAAACCATGCCTGCCTACAAAAACCTTCATTTTCGTACAACACTCAACAAGGTTTTAAAACCGGTAACTAATTATTAGTTGCTTAAAACCGACATTGTTCTAGCTCGAACTATATCTCTTTAAACTCAATGAAATGCAAGTTATGTTGAAAAACTAGGATTATGTTTTAAATTATAATCAAGTAACAAAAAAATTCTGTATGATCAACCAATATTGTTAGATTTTACATTAAATGAAAAGACGAATACTGTAGTCATCACAAAATTAATTTTAAGGCCAATAAAGAAAAATAAATGAAAAGGCTATGTTTATAAAAAAAAGAAATCTTTATTCAAGTTAAGAAAGTTATAAGGTAAAACAATATATTAAAAATTCAACAAATAGACTATTTTTGCATTTAGCTCAAATGACCTTAATACCCACCTAGAGATATATCACCTAGGATTCTCATAAAAGGTTATATGATCTTTGAATTAAACATACAAGGAAGGAAGGAAGGAAGGAATATTAAACATATATACAAGGACCACCAAAGGTCATTTTGGTCCTACACAAGGCATTTGATCTCATGAGTTTCTCTTATGAATGTTGATACTATGTGTAAAACTAACATCTAGTACGTACATATATACCAACTAGCTAATTAATATTGGCATTTTGCCATGTTGAATTTGTGAACTTGGTTGCAAGTCATTAATTATATATACAAGTTCATTTTACAATTTTATAATTTGCTCTCATTGCTCATACACGAAGTGCATTTAATTATTTGACGCAACTCTTACGACTGACATAATGACTTTTTAATAATACGTAACGCTCTATATAACTGTCTTTCAATTTTATATTCATATGAATTAATTAATACAGAGAAATTAAAAGAAAATAGAGCATCATGTATTACGTGAAATATTGTAAGTTATAAGTGTAGTTACCATAAAAGTGAAAGGTGTTGACGGGCCAATGTAATCGATCGGGAACGGTGACAAGACCTTGATACGTCGCAGATTGGGGGAAATTCTTACCCAGACCGGGTTTGGCCGAACCTAAAGCAACTACATGGCAAGTGTAATACACTTGCTTTGGGATTGGATGTAACTCCCAGGAGAGTGACCAATCACAAAGCAAGTGCAATACACTTGTTTGGTGGTTGGATGGGTTTGGCCAATTAAGCCAGGCTTGGACAAGAATTTTTCCAGATTGGGTATGGGATTTTACCACCTTCATTATTAATTGCTTTTGATGTGTTTCATTAATAATTTGTAGGGCCAAAAGATATACATATATATATATTGCAAAAAGATGAATGGGGCCAAGTTAATAAGTTGTATTTTATTCTCTTCTTCTTTGTTGTTTTGTACTTGGTAAAAAAAGATAATTAATTAGGTCATGAATTGTAAAGAAGTGTGAAAGTGTTGTTGAAGTGGACATAGACTTGTGGACAAGAGTCCGACATTACCATCCACTCCCTTCCATGTTACTCCACCACCTCAACTTCCAATGTTTCATACCCGGCCCATGCCCATGCATATATATATATATATATATATATACATACTTCATCATTCATTCAATAATGTAACTACCTATAATACGCACGAACCGAACACATGCATCAAATTCTTAATTTGGTTTCTAATGCATATATAACTCTTATATTTTTTTATGAAATTAACGTCGTAAGGGGCTGTTGTAATGATGAATCCAATACATCAGGGGTAGTTTAAATAATTTTTCAAACATAGAGGTTGTTATGTGTAATTACACTAAACCTGATGGGTGATTTGAATAATTTTCCTATTTTTAATTGTTACCTATAGACTTTCTATGTATTTAAGAAACCATTAAATTTATTTATTTATTTAAATCAGGTCAATTTTCTTTAATTTCATTGCCAAATACAGAGAATATTAGCATAGTTGATGGTTTTTCTTCTGAAAATTTCAAGTGGCCGACTCATATATGTTACATAAAGTTTTATTTAGCTTACTAATTTACCCATGCATCAAATTGTCTTGAATAACCTTTACAGTCTACGCTGCTTTTTCTTTTTCTAATGTATTGGTTGCTTTGGATCTGATGTTGCCTCAAAAGACATTCCTTGAAGTACTATTAAATTAGGACTTTCGGTGACTTTCTTACTGCTCCCGGTACAGAAACTTTTATTCAAGTTCTGACTTCATCGTGCTCGGTATTTCGAGCTTCAATCCTATATTGAATCGAAATTATTCATATTAAAAATAATCTAATACATTTGTTTTAATATTAATTAAGTGAATGAGTTAACTAGCAATGGGGTGGGAGCTCGTTGGAAAGGCAAAAGTCTCAAAAGTAAAATGTTTTTTTTAGAGGTCAAAAGTAAAATGTTACGGGTTCAACTTTCACTAATATGTGTTTTCTTAGTTAATTTTAGTTTGTTAATAAGTATTTTTCGTTATAATTTGATTGTACTAAAAAATATTTCTGATTTAATGTTATTAATGTAGTGTGAAGTAATTTGTATCTTTCAAGAAAATTGATGGAATAAGTTTGGTCAAATTTGATTACGATTAGAATTTTCGTTTGTTCTTGTGAAAATTTTATATTTATATGTAATTAATTTTCCTAGAACTGCTTAGATAGAGTATTATTTAATTACTTATAAGACAACTACATTAAACTTATACTACTATTTAAACTTAAATTGTGATAATTTTGATGTGACCGAATTCAATTATATTAAATTAGAGTTTCTTGATAGTAGTTCAACGAGGGGATTGCATTTTTCATACTAAACTTTTATCTATTTTATACACTTGGTATCAAATTTTTGAAAAAGACGCATTTAATACCAGAATTGAAGGACTTTTTTCACATTTTCTTGAGCTTTTTGTTATGCTTAAAATTATGTTTCAATTTTTTTTACCATAGCATGCTTATGTACCCTATATCACATTTGAAAATTATTGTGGCATGATTCCTTATAGATTATGATGTATGATTTAATTTTGATTAATATTCCCAAACTTTGTTAATTTTATGCGGATTATTTATTGGGTTTCATGAACTGAAACTTATACCATTAGAAAGCTCTCGTCAAGAGCTTTCCATCCATGTAAAGAACACAAAATTTGACCTTGTAAATTTACGGAGAAAGAAAATGTGCAAAAAATCCTTCAATTTTGATATTAAATGCGTCTTTTTCAAAAGTTTTATACCAAATATATAAAGTAGATACAAACTTGGTATGAAAAATGCAATTCCCTCGTAGTTCAATAATTGAGGGCAAAAGATTTTCTAATCTTATTACAGTGTTACATGATGGATCCACCTTATAATATATATATAAGCTTATATAAATTTTAAATTTATACTTGTCAATAAATTTACATGTAATACATAAAAATATGATATAAAAATGAAATAAATCTAATAAGTCTCGACCTTATATAGGAAACCTTAAATAATCCAATCTCCCCGCTCTTCATAACTACGTACCTTATTCACTATCCTTACTTTCATACTATTATTAGCTGTCAACTAGCTTAAATCAGAACTGATTTTCTATTTCTATTTTGATATGATTACAATAATATATATACGATAAATTTCTAAATTTTAAAATGTATGTGAACAAATTATATATATAATAAACTGTCAATAAATGCGTATATCTTTAACAATTTAACCTTCGACCACTAAGTTAATTAAAATTAACAAGTCGAAAGTCTTTACCACAATTTCCATTATCACCATTTGCTGATTAAACGTACATGGCATCCAAAGAAATTAATTGCGTAAACAACTAATTTAATTTCAGTATTTTTTTTTATTTTCCATTTAAGTATCAAATAAATACTTCTAATCCGCATGAGTAAATCCAGTATGTGCAAGTAAGTATATAAGAAAAATCAGAACCTCACCACCGGCAGTGTGAGAGCAACCTCTCAAAAAATGAGGGGGGCTCCTTGTGCACAGTGAGTACTGGTCCCAGCCTCTGTTGCCGATTGAGTCACCATGATTTACCTCCTCTCACAATCCCGTCGGACAGGGAGGTGAGGGGCGCCCGGGGTGAGCGATTTCACCTTTGTGGAACAAGGATATTAAATGATAGGAAAAGCAAAAAATAATTAATTTCTCCTTAAGGTCAAACAACCTTTTTCTCTCCATAAAGTTCACAAATAACAGAAATTCCCAAAACACATAACCCACAATTAAAACCAGCACATGGTTGCAATTGCATTTTCAGTTTTTACACACACCAAATCCAAATGAACTCAACAGAAACAACACTCATGGCAGCCATCTCCACTCTCTCTCCTCCCAACCTCTACCACCTCACCCACTCTCTCTCCTCCCTCTTCCACCGCCACCGCCGCCGTCTCTCCTCCCTCCTCTCCTCCCCAATCCTCTTCTCCCTCATCCTCCGCCACCTCCAATCTCTCTCCCTCCACCAAAAATCACTCCTCATCGCCCAGCACCTCTACTCCCATCTCACCCTCCTCGACCACTTCATCAAAAACACCACCCCACCGCCACCGCCGTATATGAAGCTCCGTGACCTCGACGCCGCCCTCCTCCTCCTCCTCCTCTGCGATTTAAATCAACACGATGAGAAATTCCTCGACGCGCCAATTTCTCAGTGGCGCGTTATTTTGTCCGATTATGTTTCCAATTCGATTTTAGGATTATCCACTTACCCCGGATGTTTTTCCAGTAGCGAAATTTTGATCCAGTACATTGAGTCCGTGAAGAGGTATAGGAACTTTGTAAATGTAATGGGTTTTGAAATTGGTGATGGGAAGGAGGGGAGGGAGGCGGCGGCATCGGCCGCGGCGGTGGTGGCGCTGCCGTCGGTGGAAGTGGGGGGAGGGCGGGAGTGTGTGATATGTAAGGAAGAGATGGAGGGAGGGAGGGAGGTGTGTGAATTGCCGTGTAGACATTTGTTTCATTGGATGTGTATATTGAGGTGGTTGAAGAAGAGGAATACGTGTCCTTGTTGCCGGTACGGACTGCCGACCGACGACGTCCGCCGTGAGATCGAGCGGCTGATGGAGGATTTCGCTAAGTTTGGTGGCGGGGGAATGTATGGAGAACGCGTGTAAGATTTGATTGTGTATATATATTTAATTTGGAAAATAATTATTAGTATTAGAAATGGGGAAATAGCAATTTTAACTAAACTAGATAGTATTTAAAGATTTTTTTATCCATATTTGCATGTTATACATTTACAAATAAATACACAAACTATTAATTCATGATTGATAGTATTATACAAGATATTGTGAAGCACACAAATTTTTTGTAGTAATGAATTTTGACATACTAGGAAAATTCACTCGCGTTGCGGGTGTTTAATTAATTACTATTGATGTTTTTTCATACAAAACGATGCAAAAATATAATATAAATCTAGGTATGAACATAAAAATTGAACATGACAAAGTTATATAAATAAAAATATTATTATAACTAAAAAGTATTATAAATAGCTTTATTTTTAGTATTCATTTCAGACTATCAAAAACTATAATCTAGTTATACCTTATGATTTCTAATCTAACTATTCTTTTTAAGTTTATTTTGCTTATGAAAATATTTTAGTTAAAATTGTATAATATTTTTTAACTTTTAATGTCTTCTAATCTAACTATACTTCTTATAGTTTCTTTTGCTTTTTAAAATCACAAATGAGTATTTTAGTCCACACAAAAAAATAAAAAAATATTCATACTTTTATAATAATAGTAGAGATAGAGATAAACATATATGTATTAAAGCGTGACAAAAGAGTCTGACCACTTTAATGGATGAATATGTGTTTTATTCCCAAATGTGGGAGAGATCTCGATAAGACTATAGTCTCTTAACTGCGAGTAATTTTTACTCAAGTTGAATTTGATCATACCCAAAAATTTTAACCAACAGGTAATTGGTCTAGTGGAATAGATTAATCACTACAAAGTAGCGGATTCAGATTCGAATCCATATTGGGAGAGGTACCCAATTAATGTGCTCAACCCGCCTCGAAATGAATTAAACCCTTAAAAAAAAGGAAAATTCTAGGGTGCCACTACGTTAGGTGCCGCTAATACCACATTAGGTGGTATTACCACACAATGTGTATCACATTCTATGGTACATGATCACATTACATAATATTAACCACATATATTTAGTATGACCCCCACATCATGTAGTATTTATTTCAAATTAGGTGGTATTACCACGCAATGTGTGTCACATTCTATGGTATAAATTATACCCCTTATACCATACAATGTGATACACATTATGTGATAATACTACCTAATGTGATATTAGCGGCACCTAACGTGTGATTCATCATTATAGAGAAGAAAGGAAAAAAGTAGTGCGGCAAATTTACTATACAAGCTTTTGATTGACAATTTTACTCCGACTTACTAAAGCAATTTTGAGATTTTTTTTTCAACCAAATTGCGTAAGTTAACCTCACTCGAAGGCTAATTGAATTTAAACTGGGAAGTTGTTAGCCCATTAGTGAGGTTCACTTTTGTAACTGGGCTACATAGTACAAAAATTGCTTCAATGTTGTAAGTTGTCGGATAAAATTATCAACCTAAATACTTATGATGCGAATTTGTCAACGATCAGTAATTATGGGGCCAATTTTACCTTTTTTCTGGTCATAATGCATCTCTAAAACTAGATTGTCCCCGAGAACATAAAAGTATTAAATTTGATAACTTGCTTAGTTAATTTTATTCCCACCGAATATTTATTCCCGCCGTTTATGTTCGGTGGGAATATTTCGGTGAATTTTTTTATTAATTCTAATAGTGTTTGAAATACATTTTTTTATCAAGTTCATCTTGTTATGTTTGTAATTTAAATCATTATTATGCCTAACGGGCAATTATGTCAGTCGATTTCATCTTATTAGTAGTATATTATGGATAAGGATATAGCAATTATTTTAAAATGATTATGTTGGGGAGAAGAACGTGTTAGTATTATAGCGAATGGTTAATAGTAGGAGGAAGGAACACCAATCATTCTTGATACATAGACATCAATACCATGTTGAATGTTTATATATTTAGAGTGTAAGAATTGAAAAGGAGTGATCTATGTAATGGTTGTCTTCTAATATTTGTGATTGGAGTTTTTATAGGAAAATTATGACAAAATAGAGCCTTTATATATTTTGAGCTCCTATTATATGATGCTTATCCCATCTCGTATTCTTTTATCATCTTAGCTGATCAGCAACTTGATTAAATTTCAAAAAATAGTAGTAAATAGTTTAACTGATTTATCTTAATATTAAATTTAATAATATCATGTAACACCGTATATATTAATATTTTAAAATTTTAAATGCCCTATATATACATAGAGAAATATTCAACTCGGTAAATCACTCCAAAAATTTTGACTTTTAACTAATGAATTTTTTTTTTCAAAGTTTATGAAACAAAAACTGGGAAGGGAGTATCCAAAATATACATCAAACTGTTGATTTGCACCTCATAATTATCTGATTCACAAACAAAGACGTCATAATTGTGCAATGGCTTATTATAGCGAGTGGTTCTAATGAAATTAGGAATTACTAAATTGGGTGGAACAAGTATGCTTGATGTGTGCCAGCGGCTAGCCTCAACATGAAACAGCCCAATTGATAAACCATGTGGTTTAACTTATTTCTCTACTCCTTTTCTTGCCCCCACCTAAACCCATGTTTAAGGAATGCCAGAAATAATGTCTCTAAATTTAGAGGCGAATAAATCAGAAAAAGGAAAATCAAAATCAGTATCTTTACATTTATTTTCATTAGAGAATTTAATTAGCAAGTATTGATTGTAGATGATCTCAAAATAAAGTACATTGGATACCACTAATAATAATAACAAACAATAATAAATAAAATAAAAAGATAGAAGGGAAGTGATGGGTCTATTGGGATGGATCATAGACCGATTTCGTGGATCTTAATTTAAAAAAAAAAGGTTTTGAGAGATTTGGATGAAACATTTGAAACCTCATTTGATTAAACTTTGAATGTTGAGTTTTGTGTTCCTGAAAAAATTGAGACCCGATTTTGATTGATTTTGAATATTGAAGTGTGAGAAAAAATTTAGGTGGTAAATGTCAAATCAATATCTTTTTTAGAGAACTTTGAGGAAAAAAATAAATTGTAAGTGTCAAATCAATATTTTATAGGTTTCAAAAATTTGGATGTAAATTTGTAAATAGAGCTGTGATGAGTTTCATAGATCTGACAAAAACTCTTTTGGAAGAATTTTGGCCCAACCTCACAAAACCCGCGAAATTGAACCAAAACCCATCCATATATTAGTTACACCATAAAATGGTTACCAATGGGCTTGGCATATTGGGGTTAAAGGGCTAAGTTAAAACCACTGAATATGTATGAACCAATATACAGAATTCAAAAATTCTGACCCACACTTTACTAAATACAAGTAGTATACTCTATACCTTATACCTTTTGTGCTTATAAGAACCTAAACTCATTCTGATTATAAGAATTTGAGCCCAATCTAAGAAATATTTTACGGAATTATCAATATATATATATACCCGGGATAGAACTCAAAATTCAACACAGAAGATGAATTTCTTTAATACTGAAAAATATAATGGATAAACATTCAAGTATACAAAACTTTTTTTCTCTGTACTTGCATCGAAGTGAATAAATTTAGAACCATTGGCATCCTATTTTATTTGTCAAAGTTCTATATATCTTCCAATAAGGTCCAAATATTAAGAGCAACAGGCACAGCCTGCAGTCGGCAGCACAACAGCTGGCCAACTGCTATCATCTAGCGCTCGTCAAATGAATCAAATTATACACGTGATTAAGTAAATCAGCATCAATTAACTAATAAATATAATAACTCATTCCAAAAGCATAAAGCATAAAAACTTACCTGTAATTTTACTCCACGCCTCAAATTGTGGAGGTTTTGCATGAAGTTGATGACATTCAACAATCATTGCTACCTACTGATATGGAAATCAATTAGCTGAGTCAATTAGGAAGCGATCTAACTCATATGAATTAACACTCTTCTTTTGAAATATATTATAGCTAATATGAAAGGTTATATTTGTAAAAGACTTTCTAACCCTTCTTAGCTTAAGATCACTTTCCAATCAGATTAATTTTCTAAGACGAAAAATAATGTGACGGGAGCATATGAAGTGATTTCAAGGCTAATGGAATATCAAAGAGATTATGTGAAGTCAAAAGGGTTAGCAAGTCTATTAGAAAAAGGGTCTTTCACCATTTGTAGAGAATTTTACTAAGGGAATTTGATTGGGCCAATCGTGAATTTGTAATAAACATCATTACTAGCAAAGTTAGTCTAGTATAATGTTTGAGAGATGATAGCATTGCACATTGCAATAAGTAGATACGTCACTTACTGATATCATAGAAGATTCTAACCAACAGAAACTTAAAAAGAAAAAATAAATAAAAAAGTTGACCGACAAATTATGAAAAAGGTTGATGAGCAGTTAAAGAACAAATTACTCTATTTATGTTTGATACTACAAACTTTCTTAAATCAACTTCGTAGACTTAGTATTTGATGATATGGTTCTTCAAATTTTGTATCTTTCCGAAAAAAGTCTAACATAGCCTAATGTATGGGAGCAAAATGTTGTCATATAAAGTATACATGCTCTAACAGAATAGAGCTCTAGAAGCATTAGAATGATATAATAATAGGATAAAAAATGCAAGACTAGCTCCCACATATGGTGTTGAATCCTTTGAAGAAAAAATGTGTATCAAAGAAGAAGCTACCTCGACAACATTTGTTCGTCACAAAAGTTGATACTACTAATATGTGATAATTTACTTGAACTCGACTGGCCAATAAGGGATTTAACCATCCTTGATTTCTGCAATCAAGAACTAACAGAAATGACCAATGTAATTTTTTCCGCAAAATTATCACAATGTAAATACCGAGCACATAGATTTTAAACATCGTCATTTTACAACAAAATATGATTAAAATCATGTTAAAAATGATATTATGAGGTATCAAAAGAGTACCACAGTATTTTATAAGTATGCAAGATATAGGAACTATAATAAGTTTTGTCATTTACCACGCTATTAGGTTGAGTAGGTTGTGAACTAACAACCCCCTCCTCCCCACCCCAAACAAAAAACAGAAAAACCACTTTAGTACAACTTGATTGGAGCAAGTATTTAGAATTTAGATTGTAATAGAATAACTTAACTAGGTAGAAGTAACTAATTTATTTGGGCAATGGTTCTCTAAATTGAATTTTCCTAAGCATTTTCAGTCTTTTAGGAAAGAAACAAAGGGGAAAATTCAAGGAAAAACTCAAATATACCATAATTTGCCACCGCTTACTCATTATCATGAAGTTGAAAGGCGGTTAGAAGACCTAAATAAAAAAAGTAACTACACAACCCAAGTTAAGCAAAGATTGAAATTCTAACATGGTACAATCTCAAAGTGCACATCATGCTCAATACCACTACTTGTTCGAAATTTTAAATATGGGCTTACATTATTTAAATAATTTATTATAAGCTTATCGGGTTTGATGATGGTCCATAAACATGATCCCAATTATACTTGTAATAATAAGGTATAGAGCTATGCACATTACGTGTTTGGTGGGTCTACTGAAGCGGTGAATGTAGGCTCAACCAGATGTGACCGTAATGGGAGGGCCCATTAGGGTTTCAATATTGCAGTTACGTCCACTCTATATCCCTGTATTTATGACACATTGTTGACATCTACCTAAGAATATTATAAAGATTGTGTTGGTAGCAGCCCCATTGATACCATTGTAGAAAGGGACATATACAGAAAGCTCTAGCCTAAAATAATCAAAGATGGCTCAAACAGGCATAAAATTTGACATTATTTTAAAGATTTATTTATTATTTTAAATTTTATGTTCTAATATCAGGTTCTCCAGCTGTGATACCACATGTAAAATATTACATATATTTATACAGATTGAACATGATACTAAAATACCACTGCACAAATATTTGTACAAAATCTCACATGTGGTATCAGAGCTGGAGAACATGATATCCGAAAACAAAATTTAAAATTAAATTGTATATTTTTTGATCTACCTGTGATTAGTCCAGGCTCACTTTAAACTTTCGATAATGGCAGCACCAATGGGGCAGGTACCAACATAGTGTTGACAATATTCTTAGGTACATAGAAAACGTCAACAATGTGTTGCTTTAACATTGATTTTTGTCATCATAATAACTCATTAGATTGTTTTTGTCTATATCTAGATATGGATTATGAATATATGAAGTAGAAATGAAAAATAAAATGAGCAGAAACCAGAAGCTCAAGGCAGCAATACAAGTCTGGAAAATAGGTATAACTGTGTAGGTATTATCACAATTGGTGCATGATATGAATCCTCGTTTTTACAAGCTACATTTAAACTACACCGTTTGTCAATAATGCTGGGAAGAACATTATCACCAAACATTGTATTTTTTTGTGAACGAAAATTCAACTAAATCTTTGGTTTTTGCTAAAAACCTAATAGTAGGCTAATACTAAACTTAATTCAATTAAAATCGAATAGAAATTCCAGTACTAATGATCAATCTCAAAACTAACAGAAATAGGGTAAAAAATATTTCAAAAAAAAAATAGCTTTAACAACCTGAATTTCAATAGTCGATACTGAATAAAGTTGTGGCGAGGCAAGGCGGGGCGGGGCCAGTGCAGGTAGACGATGAGATGAAGGAGGAGGTGGCTCCTTGCAGAGGGAGCGGCGGCGTTAAAAGGATTTGGACCTTGGGTTTTCCCATTGGGGAGAGTTTGGGTATTTCGTTTCTTGGGCCAGGCAATTGGGTTATTGATCCAGTTATGGCCGTCATTAGTTTGGATTCGGGTCGGATTCAGATCTTCGTTGTATTCGACTGGATACTAGACTGTTTAAAATTCAATAAAATCTTAAAAAATAACATCAGTATTTCTTCCTAAAACAAGTTTATAAACTTACGATTTTATTTAATTTAGTTCATGTGTTCAAATTTTTAGCACTAATATTCATACTTTAATATGAAAATACGCATAAAAATGAGTTTAACAACGAAAGATTTAGGAAATTGACATGAGTGAGGACTACGTTGACGACTAACTAATTGCCTCTCTTTCAACTAAGGTTGGTTGACGTGTCTTTAATAATCATATTTAAGGGGGGGAAATACCTTAAGGATATCGATACCCTCCATTACCATGCCAAATGAACCGATTCACACTCATGGAGAGGGGTGGTGTGTAGCATCAAAGCAGTATCTCATTGTGTTAATTGGCTAATCAGGGATGATTGTGACATTTCCTTTTGGCCTTTTGGTTTGATAGATGGTTAGGTAATGACAAGCTTTGTGACCTTATTGAGGGTGATACTAGGGAGAAGGGGTTGGAGTTTCGGGGTTGGAGTTTCGGGTGAGGAATGTCCTAGACTATTCCGAGGTGTGGGATCGTAGCTCTATAAACACGATTATTTCCATGTTATTGCTCGTACTATTTGCCCGGTTCCGGTCCCCATCCATAGAGAGTATAGTAACTATAGAATCTGATGGCTCGATTAATGGTCAATTTAGTTGTAGAAGTGCTTTCATAACTCTTAATAATCGATTAGTGAGGGCTCCCTCCTTGGAGGAGCATCCCATTTGAATTTGGAAACTTGTTTCCCTTAGACTGAAATTCTTCTTGAGGCTCATTTATTACAGAAGTTTCATGACTAATGTCTAATGCTCTTACATTTGATAGACATTTCGCCATTAATGATCTTTGTCCTAGATGTTGTATGAGTAGGGAGCATTTGTTCCATATTTTTTATAATTGTCCAAAAGTTAAAACGATTTGGGTTGTGGTCATTTCCCCCTCCGACTCTCTTGATTTATCACTCATTCATAGTTCTCATTTGTTTGAAATGAATCTTAAACAAAATTTCCACAATTTGGTCATATCGAATTGCTCTTGGCATAGCATTTTTCTATCCACCATTTGGCATATTTGGAAAGCCCGTAACAAAAAAGTTTTCAGGATCGTGAGGAACATACCAAGGTGGCCACTTTTTAATTTGCCTTTTGGAACATATCAAGGTGGCCACTTTTTAATTTGTCTTTTGGCCACGGAGATGAAAGACAATTTCACGACCTTGTGAAAACTGAAGATCGCGTCCGTTAACGCTAGATTAGACCGGCTTAACGGAGATTCAAATTCAACACGGGTGGGAGCTTTTACTCTCAAAATAACTCGGTTGCGGCAGGAGGAGTTTTAAGGGATGGAAGTGGTCATTGGGTGTTGGAATATTAGCGAGTGTTTGATTAATGTGGCAGAATAACTTGCACTCCGGGAGGGTGTCATTTTGGGTTGGGAATGGAGATTTCAATTTATCGGGGTGAAGGTGGATTTCGAACTAATCCATTTCATTAGATCAATAATAATATTTTCAAATGAGTGGTAATTTATTAAAACTCTTTTATAGGCACAAGTAGTAAATAGCTAGTTTATAATTTTATATAGTACCTTAATTAATTTGAAAGCAAATACATACTAATGATTTTATTTTCATGAGGCAAACAAGTCGGACGTCGGCTCAGAAGAGATAGCTTTGAGTGCAATCCATACTATCTAATTTTCTACTACAATAAATCTTTTCATTAATCTTTATGGTGATGAAGATTACAAATCCTAAATTATGATGATCATTGCATGGCCCATTTGCCCTATTGCGAAGCAACGCATAGCAAGGCGTGAAAAAAACTAAGGCCCGGGATCAGAGAATGCCGCTCGGCATTGCTTATTAAAAGTACCAAAATCAGTACCCGAATCATAACAAAGTTTCAAGCCCACTTCTTTTGAGTCTAGAAATCACAAGTAGGCGCCATATGATATTCATCATCACCATCACCCATTTGCAATAATTAGGAGAATTTTTTATTTTTCATAAGATCTCCATTCTTTATTTATTTTTCAAAATTTTCAAATTTCTTGTTCTAGAATAATAAAATAATGGGTTTGATTCGAATTATTCTTATATTCGTTCATCCACAATTTTTTGAGGATGAAATCAAAATTTTATTGGGAGCTTTGGGTGGAAAAAAGATGAGTTTGATTTTTTACATTTACATGAAAAATACTAGTATGGGAATTTTGAAGGGATAACATTCCCACTTGTAATATTTACAAAAATGCACTTGTGCTTTAACATTTTCGGCCTCTCTTCAAGACATAATAATATTAAAAATGCTCACAGAGCTAAATGGTCTAACCAGGGAATCGAGCATAGGTTCCTACCCTTTTCACATTTAGTTTAAATGTGGATTAGTGTAACTTGCACCAAGTTATGCATTGTTTTACAAATAATATAGCGTGAAAAAATAAAATGCTGACATATAGTGCAAATCAAATTACTACAAGTTGCGTTAAATGGTCATAATATATAATCTGGTTCAAATCTGATCCAATTACAATTTTATTTATGATATACAAGTATATCTTTTTTCTGAATGGTAGGGCGACAAGTCCCCTTCGCTCGCCCCTTGACTTGAAGATATAGGAAACCAAACAAAAATGCATCATTGTCCCATAGGAGCTTGTCGAGCTGAATTTTTGTTTCCTCCTAATAATTAGATAATGGAATTGAACTTATAAAGTGAGACTTCACTTCATTTTTTTTTTATTAAATACATTAATAATCAATAATTACATTAGATATCATTTTAATATATAATTGTTCAAGTACAAAGAATTATAATTAATAAATCATTATCAAATTCTATTATTAAATTAGAGAAAATTTCATATTAGTGAAAAACCGATAGTATGCTCAAATTTGACTTGATTCGACTCTATTCGTTCAATTAACACCCATATTAAAAAGTCAAAACCATGATTGTATATGTTAAGATGATTAAAATATAAATTTAAAAAAAAAAAATAATAAAGAGGGGGGGGGGGGGGGCGCTGTGTGGAAGTAGGTGAATAATGGGATTCTAAAAAAAGTATGTGGTGGGGATGTTGTCCATTTATATGGGGAAGCAAGTTAAATGTGAAGTTAACGACACGAGAGCAAAGAGTGAATATGAAACAGCGGCCACCTCGTGACTAACCTTTCAGAATGTATCTTGTCGTCATCTATTCAAATTTCAAATACAAACATTTTATACTTCCTGTTCTCAACTGCATATATTCCATTATAATACTTATTATACTACTAGTTAAAAACTTATGTTTTGTATTTATTTGTACTTTGTCCTGCAATGTAGATATGAAAATGAAAATTGTGACATATTTAAGATTTAAAGGGTTTCCTGAACAAATGCATCAAATTAGTTAAACGATCTCCAATTTCATTTTGATGTCACATAATTAATTAACTTTATAAATTTATATGTAGGTTCACATGACACCATGAAATAAAAGATTTATCCCGAATAACTTATATATGGATGAGTTTTTGTTCAGAATTCCCTCTATCGAGCCTGTGTCCAAATATGTATGTATCCAGTTCCCAATCCTTTATAATACAAATACAACGTGGGATAGAAGATTTTATCCCGATTAAATTATGAGCGTTTATGAATGGGTTCAGGTTCAGGTCTTCCTCTGTTGAGATTGTGTTTAAATCTATGTGTCCATTTCCACCTTAGATCGACACAAACTCCGGTTCCACTCTCTCAAATTCCACATACCTACATAAAATCAAACATATCTTAAATCTAAAATTATTAATTTGACATGCATTTACTTTAACTCTAAAATTTAAACTCAATTTAAGTTGTGTTTCAAAGTTTAGAATTAGTAGAGTGTAACCTAATATTTAAATTTGATCAAAATCTTATTTCAAAGACCTACATAAACCACCCAAATTCAGAATTTACATAGACCACCATCAATATATATTGTCATTAGTGTTTGTTATTTTGAAGTTGTTGGACAAGTTAAACGAAATCATTTTTGTTTATTATAATTTTGATGACGTTTGACCATCAAAATTATAATTACTCTTGGGTAGCCAAAATGTCACATCCAAATTATGTTTGGTAAAATGTATTAATTTCATAAGTAGGGTTAATTGATTATTATATATGTTTTTCTTTAAAATAAGTTATCATAGAATTACATTTCCAAAACGAAAATCGCTCTAAATATGTACGTGATTGAGACTCATCATTCTATAAATAGAGGGTATTGCATAATTGTGTTACTTTAAGGAGGTTCAATGGGGCCATAAAATGACATAATTATCACTTTGATGGCAAAATAAAATAAAATAAAATAAAATTTGGTGAGAAGGATTTCAGCCTCCAACGATTAATACAATGGTCGAACTTTTTGACCAAAAAATAATAGTTGTTGGTTTTCTATATTTCAAAGCCAATGAGGTCATAGAGGTTGAGACCCCAGAACTAAGATGTCTTGGGTTCAACTTCCACTAATGTGAGTTTTAATTTCTTCTAGTTTAATACTAGTGTTAGGTTGATTCCTTTGTAATATTTTATTGTAATTAAATAATTCAGTGATACTAATGTGATGTAATGAAATTTATGCAATGACTGTTTTTCTATAAACTGATATGTTCAACAAAAAATTCAGATGTACTAGAAAATCGGAATGAAATAAAAAGCACAAAATAAAATTACCAGAAATACTGCTGACTAAGATGTACGAAATGCTTGAGATAAATTTTGTAATTAATTAATTTAATCTCATTTTACATTTGATTGGACTTTTAAATGAGTTTAATATTGTTTTAGTTTCAAGTTAATTTAAGTTAAAATAAATTTAAATTGATGTTCCATTTTGATGGCTGGGCATTGGAAAAATAAACTTTTGTAGGACACCAAAATATTGTAGCGCCATCGAAAATGAGTATTTTCATGTCCAAATGTGTACTAACATATTGATATAGTCCTCAATATATACATAAGGGCATCTCTAGTGTATAAAGGGGACGGTAGATTTGGGGGTTTTTGGATCTAGGGGAGAAAAATGAAAAAAAATGTATGAAGGTGAGAAAAAGCTTTTCTCCCCTTCCAATCCCTTCTCACACCGCTTGAAGCGGTGAGCTGCTGGGCCCCAATTTTTATTTTTTTTCTTTCTTAAATAAAAACTCTTTTAATTTTAAAAAAAAATCTTTAAAAAACCTTATTAAATAAAATGTAATTCTTATTTAATCTTAATTTTATTTAATTTGTGTACTATTTTTAAAAATTTAATTTTAGTATAAAAATGTAACTTTTATTTAATAAAATCAAAATTAATGTAACTATTATGTTGGAAAATTTAATGTCAATATTAAATTATTTTTATTATTTTTAAATCATGTCAATCAAGTATTTAATTATTGTATTATTGTGCACCAATTTTAAAATCCCTTTAAAAGTTAATTTTTAGAAACTCAAATTTAATTTAATTAATAAAAATGAAACCTTAAAAGAACTTTTTTTGTTTGATAATAAACCTTAAAAGAACTTAATGAACTTTACATATGATTCGTTAAATTAGAAACGATATAACCCTAACTTAATGAACTTTATTATTGTTTAATTATTATTATTGCTATTATTATTATTATTATTATTAATTGAGAGTCGGGAAAATGAGAATTTTAATTAAATGGAATTGATAGATTGATACATTTTAGATGACTTATGAAAATGAAACGGAAAGCTGAAGTTAGATTCTGAGGGGAAGCTGGACTTAGACTTCACCAACACTGGAGATGGCCTAAGACCAACTAGTCTAATGACACATGAGAACTTAACAAATCAATATCTAGTAAACAAAACTCAATATTTTTGCCTATGATACCTTTTGTGCAACCCAATATTAAAAAGCACGAACCAATAAAATTTGACACTAAATTACTAGAAATTGTTTCAAGATAATATTTCCTCCATTTTAAAAATTTGACACGTTGTTTAAGCTTGAAGTTAAATTACTACTAGAAATCATTATGAAATAGAGGGAGTATTAATTAATGTATTTTGCTAGAAACAATAATGGTTTGCTTTTCCTTTTCATAAATTTGTTCAAAAAAAAAATGAAGAATGAAAACCATGGCTACAATAAATGGACAGTTACAACTTTAATTATAAGTAAATGAGACCGACTGTGAGTATTGTACAGACAGAGCTAAAGCCATTTATGGAGGTGGTGGGGACTCCAAAAGCCCTGAATCCCTGATCAATAGCTTCAAACTTCAAATCAAATTATACTAGTAGTACAATTTTTATTAGCATCTTTGTTCTTTCACAAACAAGAATTGTACAAAAATCCCATAAATCCCTTGATTCAATTGTTGAAGCATGATCTGAGAAAAAATTAAAGGTAAAGGGTAGGCAAAGTAAAAGGTGATTTCTTCAGTTACAATAGATTTTTTGACTGATTTAATTTTTAAATACTTTATTGAAGTTCCTTAAGAAACAAAAGTGGTAGTGTATTGCTTTTGAGTGACAGAGGAAAAGTACAAGAACTGGAGATGGTGACTGAAGGCAATGCAGATTCAAGATTCAGGTGATTTTCTTGAAAAATGCATAATTTCATTTCCCTCATTTCTTACTGTGTGTGTAATGTAATCTTACATAACTGAATTGGGCTTTTCTTTAATAATTTATTTATCCAGTGAGAAAAAAATGGAAATTGAAGATAGTGTAAGGACAGTAGATTGTTTGAGAGGGAGATTACTTGCAGAAAGAGTGGCTTCAAGAACTGCAAAAGAGGAGGCAGAACAATTGGAAAACAAGGTTCATTTTTTTTTTTATGTAGTTGGATTTTTTAATTTTTTTATAATTAAAATGTAAACAGAAATAAAGAAGGCCCAAGAAGCAAGAAAGTGATAATTGTATCAAGTCTACCTATTTACAAAGTTTTCATCTTTACAACTGATTTTTTGTCCCATTTTTTCAATGTCTGAAATTGATTAGTTGATTGAACTGGAAAATATGTTAAAAGAAGAGGCAAAATCAAGAAAGAGGGCTGAAAAGAAAATGAAATTCCTGATGAAGAAGCTTGAATCCATGAACATTACATATGTTTCTGATGAATCAGAAAGCTCAGGATTGGTGGATAAAAGTGACATTTCATCTGTATCTTCGTCTACATTATCTTCTTCAAGCACAAAAGAAGTAGAAGTAAAAAGGGAAATTTCCGAATTGAAAATCTCTACAATGTGGGAAGGTCAAGAATCAATTGAAGAGAGTTCAAATTCTGTATATGGAGAATGTGAAATGGGATCAAGTGGAAATCCAATTTCCCCTACAATTTCAGATAATTTTGGGGAAAAATCTTGCAAACAACAACATGGTTTTGAGGGTTCTTTAACTTGTGATCAAAGTTGTAACGATTCAAAGATGGATGAACAGAGGTGAGATGTTCAAAATCTGTAATTCATTGCTTTTCCATGGTTGCCTAATTATAAAAAAAAATTCACTTTTAGTCCCATTGTATTCTTGGCATCTAAATTCATAAAATCATACTTTTGGTCCAGCACACTTCCTCCCAAATTATTAAAATATTTTGCATTTTTTGTGGCATTGTCTCTTTCTAGCACTTTTGATATGCCTGAGTTTTGCACTTTTAGTCCCAAAGAAGGTGATGGGACCAAATCTGCGAATAATATTAATCTTGTTTACTGATTTTGATTTTGTGAATCATAGCGTTGAATCTTGTGCTGAAGAGGGACTTAACCAAGAATACACGGATAATTCAATGGCGTTAGTTTTGGTTGATACACCGCAGAAAAATCATGAGAGAATTGATCCAGAAGTACTCGATGCCACGGTGAAAGAAGTGCTTGATGCATTAAGACATGCTAAAGAACAACTTCAAAGCTCAATGGAGAGAAAGCGAACAATGAACATTATTAGAGTTGGTTAACTTATTTCTTTTTAATTATTAGCAAAATAAGTACTTATGATTTTTATTTCAATTGAATGAGTATATAGAAAAATATATTGTTGTTTGGTTTTTAACTTTTTATATGGATGAATATGAAGGAGGAGAGTGCTTGAACTGAATAAATGCCTTGAATTGTGTTTGTTGTGGGGAAATACTTCTGAGTTTGTTTGGTCGGGGCTTCTAGGGTGCGGGCAAAGTAACTCGCCCTCACATGCGGTACGACATTGAATCATGCCATGTGACGCGCGTAACTAATATGTAACTCGGCGAGTTGACTCGGTCTGTAAATAGACCATTTTACCCTTTTTTATTTTATTTTAAATAAAAATTGAGATAATCTTCAATTAATAAAAGACATTTATAACATTTAAATCAAAATAATTAAAACTAAAACAAATTGATCCATATGTTCCGTGATTTTACGAATTGAATTATTTTGCTTCTAAAAATAAAAATAAAAAACGCCTATGATATAAAAAGACCACTTTACCCCCAATTTAGATAATAATTGACTTTGATAATTTTGCAAATTGACCCCTATGTTTTGCGATTTCACGAATTGAATTATTTTGCTTCTAAAAAAATATAAAAAAATCGTCTGTCATACCGCTTTACCCCCAATTTAGATAATAATTGACTTTGACAATTTTGCCAATTGACCCCTATATTTTGCGATTTTAAGCATTGAATTATTTTGCTTCTAAAAAAGTCGCTTGTCATATAAAAAGACCGCTTTACCCCCAATATAGATAATAATTGACTTTGTCTATTTTGCAAATTGACACCTATATTTTGCAATTTTACGAATTGAATTATTTTGCTTCTAAAAATAAAATAAAAAATCGCTTATGATATAAAAAGACCGCTTTACCCCAAATTTTGATAAAATAATTGACTTTGACAATTTTGCAAATTGACCCCTATGTTTTGCGATTTTACGAATTGAATTATTTTGCTTCTAAAAAAATATAAAAAAAATCGTCTGTCATATAAAAAAGACCGCTTTACCCGCAATTTAGATAATAATTGACTTTGACAATTTTGCCAATTGACCCCTATATTTTGCGATTTTAAGCATTGAATTATTTTGCTTCTAAAAAAGTCGCTTGTCATATAAAAAGACCACTTTACCCCCAATATAGATAATAAATGACTTTGACTATTTTGCAAATTGACCCCTATATTTTGCAATTTTACGAATTGAATTATTTTGCTTCTAAAAATAAAATAAAAAATCGCTTATGATATAAAAAGACCACTTTACCCCAAATTTTGATAAAATAATTGACTTTGACAATTTTGCAAATTGACCCCTATATTTTGCGATTTTACGAATTGAATTATTTTGCTTCTAAAAAAATATAAAAAAAATGAGGGAAAAACACTTTTGGTCCCAAACTTTACCCCAAAAAACACTTTTGGTACCATAATTCGCAGAAAAACAGATTTGGTACCACAATTTAGAGAGTCTTAACACATTTAGTCATTCCGTTAAATTTTGGACGGAAATTTCGCGCGTGACCGTCACGTGCCCGTTAAGTTCACGAGTTTTGCACGTGACAAATCGGTCAAAACACTTTTGGTCCCAAACTTTACCCCAGAAAACACATTTGGTATCATGCTTTGCAGAAAAACAGATTTGGTACCACAATTTACATACTCTTGACACATTTAGTGTCCCCGTTAAATTGATAAAAATCACATATAATGAACAGACAACAATTTCTCTAAAAGATTTGATAAAAATCTCAAAGTGTACTTAAATCTTTGAAAATATTCTTAACAAAAGTACCTTAGATACCTGACTTGGTGCACTTTGACTTGCACTTGTATCCATGGATCAAAAATTCATTTCGAATGTATGTTTCGGAGAGCCAAATATTGAAAACTTTTCGAGACTATTCGGAAATATTTCAGAAATACTAAGAAAAATTTGTAAAAAAAGTTACTAAATTTAGGAAAATAATTGAGTTTAAGGCAAATAAATAGTTTCGGAATTACATCTTGTTTTCGTTTCGCCAGATTTAAAAATGGAAACTTTTCGATGTTTTCGATGGAAAAGATGGAACTTTTGATTGGTGCTTGTATCAACATTGGAATACAAGTGCAAGTCAAAGGGCACCAATTCAGGTATCCAAGGTACTTTTATTAAGAATATTTTTAATGATTTAAGTATATTTTGTTATTTTTATCAAAATATTTAGAGAAACTGTTGTCTGTTCTTATATGTGATTTTTATCAATTTAACAAGGACACTAAATGTGTCAAGAGTATGTAAATTGTGGTACCAAATATGTTTTTCTGCAAAGCATGGTACCAAATGTGTTTTCTGGGGTAAAATTTGGGACCAAAAGTGTTTTGACCGAATTTCTCATGTGCAAAACTCGTGACCAATTTGAACTTGATGCGCTTGACGCGAGCGTGACGGTCACGCGCGAAATTTCCGTCCAAAATTTAACGGAATGACTAAATGTGTCAAGACTCTCTAAATTGTGGTACCAAATCTGTTTTTTTGCGAATTATGGTACCAAAAGTATTTTTTGGGGTAAAATTTGGGACCAAAAGTGTTTTTCCCTCTAAAATAAATCGTATGTCGTATAAAAAAGACCGATTTACCCCCAATTTAGATAATAATTGACTTTGACAATTTTTCCAATTGACCCCTATGTTTTCCGATTTTACAAATTGAATTATTTTGCTTCTAAAAAAGTCGCTTTTCATATAAAAGGACCGTTTTACCCCCAATATATATAATAATTGACTTTGACTATTTTGCAAATTGACCCCTATATTTTGCAATTTTACGAATTGAATGATTTTGCTTCTAAAAATAAAATAAAAAATCGCTTATGATATAAAAAGACCGCTTTACCCCAAATTTTGATAAAATAATTGACTCTGACAATTTTGCAAATTGACCCCTATGTTTTGCGATTTTACGAATTGAATTATTTTGCTTCTAAAAAAATATAAAAAAATCGTCTATCATATAAAAAAGACTGCTTTACCCCCAATTTAGATAATAATTGACTTTGACAATTTTGCCAATTGACCCCTATGTTTTCCGATTTTACGAATTGAATTATTTTGCTTCTGAAAAAAAAAACCGCCTGTCATATAAAAAAGACCGCTTTACCTCCAATTTTGATAATAATTGACTTTGACAATTTTGCAAATTGACCCCTATGTTTTGCGATTTTACGAATTGAATTATTTTGCTTCTAAAACAATATATAAAAAAAGCCTGTCATATAAAAAAGACCGCTTTACCCCCAATTTTGATAATAATTGACTTTGACAATTTTGCAAATTGACCCCTATGTTTTTCAATTTTACGAATTGAATTATGTATTATGAAAGAAACTTTTATAAAAAATGTTAGATAAAAACTTTTATAAAAAATGTCAATATTATGTATTATGAAAGACAGCCCAATATATTAACTGATAAGAAGAAAATGATGATTGATGTATTAATGTATTCTCGTTTTTTTTTTTTTTTTTTGGCTAAAATCATGTTTTATGATTTTTCTAAAAAATATAAATGATGAAAGAAAAAAACAAGATTTTTTAATTTTATTTTATTATTTCTAATTTGAGTTATTTGCCTTGTAAAGATATGATTTTTTTTTATTTTATTGTCTAGATTAACGAGGTTAATTTATGGTTTGAAACATATGAAAACTGAAATTTCACATGCAATTTCATATGTGTTGGGTTCTCGATGGAACGGATTTTAATCTCAACGAGTTCCAAATTCAATCATATGTGTTTGGGTCTTTATCTAGTTAGTGATTTAATGGATCTTATCTGATTAAGAAAATGTATTCTCTGAAATACTTAGACTCATAGAGTATATATGAATCTAAAATGATTCGATCTCTAATAGCTTGTTTGGTTGTCAAGAAAGTGAGGGAAAATTGTAGGAAAAGGAAAAGGAAAGGAAAGGAAAGGAAAGGAAAAGGAAAAGAAAGTCATTTTCCTCTACATGTTTGGTTGTCAGGAAAATTATTTTCTTGCAGATGTTTGGTTATCAAGAAAATTTTGAAGTATAATATTTTTGATAAATATTTTTGTTTGATTATGAATACTTTCAAAATTATAAAATATATTAAAAGTGATTGCAAAATAAAAGTTATCAAATTAATCCCTAGAAAAAAAAATTACAAATCGAGTAATTGAATCAAATAAAAGCTAACAATAATGAAATAAATAAACTAAAATAACTTAAAATAAATCATAAAAATCATTGCTATGGTCATCAGTGGTTTTGTTGATCGCGATATTAAACTCCCTCTTCAAGTATTTGACGCAATTGTATATTTTTTAGTCACCGTTTAAATCAATTTTCAAAATTAACAAGGGGTTATCGTCAATTTTTAAAGTTAATAGGGGGTTACTGATAATATTTTAGGTAAAAGGGGTGCTTTTGCATCATTTTGTGGGGGTATAATTGTTATAATGACTTGAGAGGGTACTTTTTTTGCTAATAATAAATAAGCACAATGGGGCTTTTGATAGGAAAAAATCACAATTGGAGAATTATGATAGTTAGACAAAGTATAAGGGGAGTTTTGCAATTTTGTAAAAAAATTTCCCAGGATTTTCCCAGGATTTCCCCATCAAATTGGTGGGGAAATTTTTTCTTCACAAAATTTTCCTACAGGAAAGTTGAAGGAAAATAAAAACCTCCTTTCCTGCTATCCAAACAACAATGAGAGAAAAAAAAACTTCATTTCCCTCACTTTCCCTCACTTTCCCGACAACCAAACAGTACATAAAAGTTTGAATCTTCAAATCTAAATGAATGAACAATGCATATTTCATGTTTATTTATAAATCTAAGATTATCATTTTTTTTATTGTCTATCTAATAAGACACATATGAATATTTTCATTTATGACTTCATTTAATACTTATCAACTAACACATGAATAATTTTTAACGTCTCGTTCTTTTGAGACTCTGACTTATAAAAGATGATTACATAAGCCGCTATCTGGTTTTCTTTTTTTTTTTTTAAGCATGGTGCAATGAAAAAGTTTGAATTCTTGGGTTGAGTTAATTGGTTATATATTATTTATAATAATAAAATAAAATAACAAAAAAAGAAAAAAAAAAGAATTGGTTACATATTCCAATTGGTAGACCCGAATCTCTGCCCACCAAACTTCACTAGCACGGTGGATCTAGATCCGAATCGAAATATGAATCCAACGAGTCCGAAGCTTAGCACAACATCGGCAACCCGGTTAAAATAAATGGACCCGAATTCAACTCTAGGTGAATCTCAATCCATCTGAAACATGGACTTAGATATTTATTGAGTCCAACACCCATTTTCGTGGACTTTGAGTATATATTAAGTCCAACCCAGACATTTCTTTGGACTTGAGCTTCATTAGGTCAAACTGCCGTTTTAGTTGGATTTAATTGTTCCCAACCCACATTTTAGGAAGGTTCAATTTATTAGTCCAAGCTCAGTCCACATAACATAAATAAATACATATTTATGGAAAGAGAAAAAAAAAGAACCGGACACAAGGTTCCGAATTTGTCTGGCCAATTTAAGTGAGTCAAAACCAAAGGGAGTCAAACCAACACATTTAATCATTTATGAAGTAATTGGGCTTGTTTGTTAGGTGTTTGGGAAAGTAGTTTGGGAGAGTAGTGGAGCTTTGTGATATAATCTCGATTTGCGTAATGTTGTTTGTTTCAGTTTTGAGAGAGTGGTTTGAGAAATAAAATAGATGTAGGTTTTTTTTGGAAGAATTAGGTTGTAGGTGTAAGATGTGTAAGACTCTATGTCAAATCATGTTTGTTATGATATAAATTGTGTAAGAGATAGGTTACTTTATGTCAAATGAGATTAGAGTTTGATAGGTTTTATTTAGAGATAAGAAAATTGTTGTTTGTTTGGGTTTTGAGAAAGTAGTTTGGAAAAATTGAGAGATAAAAATTTATTTCAGAAAATAGAAAACATGTTTGTTTGGCATTTCCCAAACACGAAAATATTTTGGGAAACGCCAAACAAACATGCCCATTAAGTGTTGCACAGTCCTCTTATAAATGTTACTACTTCCTCCGTTTTTTCTATACTTTTTTTTTTCTTATAACCCAGGTGTCCAAACTTATACTAGACTAATTCTGGACACTCAGAACCCTTGCCGTAGAACCCCGAAAGATGTAAATCGCAGGATGTACCTTCACCAAGCCTCGAGATGTAAATTCTTCGATAAATAAAAATAAATAACTTTTCTTTTTACCCAAGTGACAAATAAAAAATGGAAAGAGTATTATATCATGATAAGTGGATGGTATTTTTGGTCAGAAAGATTACCAAGAGTTTGGTGAATCAGCCTCTTGTTTGTTTGGGTAGCTCATGTGGTCTGTACCCCAACTGCACTGTAACAATATGCGGACTCAGTCAAATTCAGCGCTATGAGCCTACGAATGTAAAGCCCCCTCTAACTCACTTGATTCTGAAACATTTTTGGGTAAATTACAATAATGTCTTGCGAGGTTTGATCAAATTACAAACACCCCATCAAGTATCAAAAATTACATAGACATCCCTTTTAGTTAGTGGATGTTAGTTCAAACTATCAAAGATATTGAAAATCCTAATCCTCCTTATATAAAAAAGACAAAAATTACAATAATCAAATTTTATCTAAAATCTTACGACTCTTAGACTTTTCAATCATTGTTATTGTTTCCTATTTAATATGTTTGTTGCTATCATTGCCTAGTCCAGTACATTTATTGTTGAGCTAGGACCATCAAATAATACACATATTGAGGATATGAATATATGATTTTGCAGTAAATTATTTTTAACGGACGTTTGAGAAAAATTTACTGTTAACCCATAATTGTAGCAAACAGTAATAAGATACTCACGTGTTCTTTATAAACATAATAAAATCTCTCAAGTCTCACTGTATAATTGAACTTTTTCTTTATTCTAAATGATGACATCATCAATTTTATTTAGGAGTAAATTGCAAATCTAAACAAAATTAAGGTATGTTGTAATTTTTATATATGAGGAGGGATTTGATAATTTGATCAAATTAAACCTTGGGGGATGTTATTGTTTTACTAACATATTTAGACAAAAAAATTACGCATAGCTAAATCTAAACAAGAAAAAATAAATAGAGAGATAGAAAGAGTAAAGACAACGCAAATGAATCTTTGTCAAAACTTCATATAAATTGCAATTTTCTAAAATACAATCCGAGGCCTGAAACGATACATCAAAATGCACATCAAAATTCTATAGTAGATTAAAACATTGAAGTATATGTTGAGAAATTTTGGTTTTACACTAAATTTAAAATAAATCATAGTTTTAAATAAACAATTCATATAATTTTACAATATGATATATGACATAATACATTGTTTTAAGAAAATGATTGTCTCCCCTCGTGAAGATATTGAAAGTTGATCATAATTCCAAGGTAAAACTCAAATGGACTCGCCGGCATCCTCATCTGTGAGCACGTTAACAATAAGACAAAGAACCAGATTTTATCTTTAGTTTTCAATAACAATATATAAAATATTTTGTGAATGCAACATATTTAACTAGTAAATGTGTTTTTAAACCCTACGACACTCCTATTTATAGAGTTCATGGGAGACCTTAATGGTCAAAATATTAAGGGCCACATAATGGCACATTAAGGGGATGTTAATGCAATTGTCGTTACAAAATTTATTTTTTATTTTTGAAGTTTAAAAACTTCTAAAATTCCAACAAATAATTAATATGTGGTTTAATAAATTCAGGTATTTTGAGAGTGACCTGCATTGAACTTCCATTATAGTAAATATAAATAAGCTGGATGATGTATTTTATACCAAACCAAACTTTGAAATACAGATTCAAGTCAAATCCGAGCCTTAAAACAATACGTCAAAATGCACTTGTACATTTTAAAATATTTTAAGTAGGTACATTGAATATAATTAACACATAATTTAAATAGTGAGAATAAATAAGCTGAAAGAGGGCTCTTTATCAACTAATCTCTGAAACACGGAGACAAGTTCAAATTCAATTTCTTTGTGCGCAGAGTGTACATCAGTATGTTGGGATTCCGAGGTTTTGTAGAGGCATATCCCGCGATTTACATTCTTCGAGATTCTAGGACAAGAGTTATGAAAATCTAGGATTAAAATATTTAATAATATTGAATTATATAATTAATACTTGAATTAATGCATTTCATTTATCTTGAGAGTAATTAATCTGCATTAGATTTCTTTGTATGAGAAAATAAGTTAGGTGACGGATACAATGTAAAGGAGTCGAGTATCATCGCACAACACATTAACATGAAAATGGGTTTGAGATTGGTTCGATTGTCAAAGAACCCAGCTTGAAGTAACTTTTATATATCTAAAAGAAGCTTAAATGAACAATCGAGTAACTTGATATTTTTATATGCATTTTTGTCAATTTTTAGCTTGTCTAATCAAGATGGAACAGAGCTTCAAAAATTATCTAATGAAAAAATATTTTTCAAACTTATGTATTATGAATTGAGCTTAAACAAACTTTGATGAAATGAGCTCGATTGAAATATCAAATAGCTTAATTTGATTTTCAGTCGACGGACATACGCCAAATCAAATTTTAAAACACGGAAACAAGTCCAAACTAGTGCCTCGACGGACATACGCCAAATCAAATTTTAAAACACAAAATTTAAATGGGTAGCCAAAAGGGTAGCAAATAGCTGGCTAAATCGACAGATACAGACAGTCACAGTCTCACGCAAATAAGGTGAAATTCAGTGTCACAATTTACTCTGAACAAATGAACAATCAATCTGCAGAATTGGGGGACCAATCTAGTGAGTTCACACCCCATGCTAAAATTGGAAGGGTGCAAAAAGTGAATCATTTACTACACTTGATCCACAGTGTTTCCTGTTATCCAAATGCAGTAGATATCATTCCTTCCAATCCGTTTCCCATTTTTGGGGGCCTCTAGTACATTCTTGATACTGACTACACAAGATCAGCTACCTAACAACAATCTTTCTTTGTTTTTTTTTTTTTTCCCCTTTTTTTCATTTTTTTTTCATTTTAAGGGTTTTATCTATATTATAATGAATTATAACTTCGATTAAGTGGAATGACCAATAAAATTGTGCCACGTGTACAAAAGTCTCCCACATCAGAATTGAGTGGATCAACAATTGAGTGGCCGCTCTTCAAGTTTGGAAATTATGAGCCTACCCTCCACTAGGGTGCTGGATGAACGACAAGTGTGTATAAGAGGACATTTTTTTATCCTCTTATGCACATGTGTTCATCATCCAATCCCTATTAATATAATCCACCGGTGTAGGATAATATTGAAACCACACTTACAGTTAAGAAAGAATATTGGTCTTGTTGGGGTCAGTCCCTTGTCAAAACCATCCGTCCCTTGTCAAAACCATCCGACGTCATCAAAATGATAAAGTAATTGAACAAAACTGAGTACTTGGGTTGTACTTTAAGCGCACAAAATTTTCATTAACGAGGGGTATTTTATAGGAAGGTAAAATAACTGAACTCCATTGAACAGTCATGTTTATCTAGGTCGACCCTAGTAAATTGTAAGTGGATCTTGAAATGTTTTGTAGTTCAAGGGGCTAGATAGGGATTGGGGTAAACATTGGTCGTTTAAATCAATTGATTGGAAATAATCCATCGGTTGAAGATCGGAGGTGGACGAAAGGTCTTTCTGTAGTCACGTCGATTTTGGAGGTGTTCTTGTTCCTAAAGCTCTGATCTAGCCGTATTAATAAGTTGTTTGTCTATGTCGATTAGGGACTTGGATATAAATTTTACTCTTTTGTCTGATCGTTGATATATGTTTGAAAGTCACATATGTGATATGACATATAGTATATTCTGAAATGAAGCTTTTCTTGAAATTCTCAAACCGAAACAAATATGTGTCAATAATTTCAAAATAGTTTTCAAAAATAGAAACTACTATCATTAGTTGTATTATTACTCCTAATGCAAAGATAACTACAAAACTATATCTTGAAATCAATAATGTCCCTAATTTTCACAATTTACACAGTGATCAATTGTCACATGGTCGAAATTATCAATGACTGATTCTGTAGCTATCATTTTGTGATTGCGGATGTTTTGGATAAATGAAAGTACAAGTAACATGTTGGTATTGTTTTGCGTTATATTTCATTTTCTCGAGAACTAAGTACAAAATTTTGTGTATATAGATGAATTTAGTTTTTTTTTTATAATACATCCATCATCTATCATTACATCAAAAATTATTTCAATAACTGTTCAGATACAAAGAATTACAATTAATAGATCACTATCAAATATTAGTATTAAATTAAAGAAAAATACACATTAATGTGAGATAAACCTAGAACCAAAAGGTCCTAGAGCCGCAACTTTGCAATAAAGGAGATGACAAAATAAATTCAATTGTTCCTATACAAAATGAATACTTAAATATAAAATTTATCAAAAATCAAAATTAAAATAATTCAAACAAGTATAAGAATATAAAATTCGTAGCTCCAAACGTCCTAATCTAAATACAGCTTTCATGAACTCACAATCCTAGGGTTGCCTAATCTAATATCTACCAACCTTTTCTTTTTGATAATTAATATCTACCAACTTGGTAAATGATTAGTTGTACTTGTATATATTATACATACATAAATAGCCACTGTCAGCAAGAAAATTAATATCGTTAAATTTTTTTTAGATCATATCGTAAATTCAAATTGTTAACATGGTGTACTTTATTGTTTCTCTAACAAAATGGTATTAAAAGAAAAAAAAAAAAAACTTTATAATTTTTCCCGGTGCAAGGTAAGAACTGTTAGCAAATATTGAAAGAATTAAAAAAGAAAGTAAAATGAGATTGTAATCAATATCGATGTTAAGTCTTGTTATCTAGCTTCTCGATATGTTCACATGTACCCACCTAAAGACGTGCTTGTCATTTTCTATTTTTACAAGAAAAACACAAATGTTGAGAGCTAGCTTATGACATGACCTTTTTTATTGTATGTGTCACAGTCACTATAAAATCAAGAGTAAAAATATGAAGACTTGTGCAAATATTCAAACCTCAAAGCAAAAAAGGATAACCAAGAGTAAAATTTCAAGTTATTTCGTCTCATATTGACATGATAAAAGACCATACTATTAATACTTTTAGAAGTGTTCAAATATCTTATAAGATTCTAAAACTTGTTATGTTTTTGATAAATGTTTATCATTTTTATGAACAGGTGTTGAGCCTAGTCAAATGAATTATATCCCATAATTATTAGCGAATTCAAGTAATATGTTTGACGCGTTTCAAAAAGAATTGAGTTAGTTCAGGTGTGAATACGCTTATAAAACAAAGAAAAAAAATAAAAATGTTAGTTTTGGAAGAAGAAAGGAAGGTTCCTCACTTCCTCTATTTTGAGTGAAAAAATGAGATGAGCAAAAAATGGCTAAAATGATGGTCTACTTCTCATGAGGTTAAAAAATTATAATTTTGGCCGTAAGTAAAACCCTGGAAACCTACTTAACCACAAGAAACAACCATAAACAAAATAGCAAGAGACATTAAAGGAGACTATTAATTTACTCGCAGCCTATAAAACAAAATGTCAGAAGAAATAAAATAAAGCTGGTTCTTGAAAAAGAAAAGAATTTAATATACTAACATATTTCTTCATTTTTTTCTTGTTATATTAATCATGATCTGAGATCTCATTCTGACACCAAGTTTAAATATCCTTTTTTCTTTCTGCCAAGAAAATTCCAAGAAGCCATATTTCCTTTTTGTTATCCATTTTTTTAACTTCTTTGTTTTTTTATCACTCTTGATCCATGAACAAACTCTGTCACCATCAATCTTATATGGGTTTTTACAGCTAAGGTTGTTGTGGAAACCATGGACACATTCAACCCAAGTTCAAGGTATGCAAAGGTAGCAACCCCACCATATTTTCTGAAAATACTCACCTAAATAACTGTTGCTATTTTGTATTTGGAGACAATCTTTTTTCTGGGTAAAAATTGGCCCATACCCTTTTTGTTCCTTTATTTATTTTATCTGTCTTTTCTTTTGGTTGTTGCATATTAATGGTGTCTGACCCTTGTAGTGTTGGTGGGTATATAGTTTTAAGAAATGGGGTTGTGGGTTTGGAACATAAGCAAAAATTGGAGTTGAGGTTGAAATTGAGGACCTTATTTTTTGCTGGCTCTTTTAGGTAGAATCAAATTATCAATATATAAATATGTATTTGTTTGTGACTATTTGATTGTTTTTTAGATTATTTGGATATATGTATGTAGCTTATATGTTAAGTACAATAATAGTTAATCAAAAGGTTGCAAGAAAATGGTGAAGCCTTGTTGGAAGCCAAAGGTTGAGGGAGATGGAGGAAGCAGGCGAGGGGGCGATCCCAACGGAAAGGTTAATGGTCTTCTGTGGTATAAGGATCTTGGGCATCATTTGAATGGAGAATATTCAATGGCTGTGATTCAAGCCAATAATTTGTTGGAGGATCAAACCCAACTTGAATCAGGACCATTGAGTTCACTTGATTCAGGACCTTCTGGAACTTTTGTTGGAGTCTATGATGGACATGGAGGCCCAGAGACTTCTCGCTTCGTAAACGAAACCCTTTTCCCCAATCTCAAGAGTATGTTTCTTCTTACATCCAATTCAAGATTCCTTAAAGGCAATGTTCGGTTCTTGAATTTCCGCGAGTAATATTATGAGAATGAACAAAAAGTAAACCTCAATGGTTCATTTGATAGAAGGAAGACAATTTCTTTGGGCGTTAACGCAATTATTACTCATTGATTGTCAAGAACCAAACATAGCTTAAATCAATTCAGAATTCACAATAGTTTTCAGAATTTCTACTAAATATGTATGTTCTTGGTGCAGAATTTGCCTCGGAGCATAAAGAGATATCTGCTGATGTTATTAAAAAGGCTTTCTTGGCAACCGAGGAAGAGTTTCTTTCTCTAGTGAGGCAACAATGGCAAGTTAATCCACAACTTGCCTCCGTGGGTACTTGTTGTTTGGTAGGGGTTATATCCAACGGGCTTTTATATGTCGCCAATGCAGGGGACTCGCGTGTAGTATTAGGCAGGGCGGGTAAGGCTGTTAGAGTAGTGAACGCTATTCAATTATCGACAGAGCACAATGCTAATATTGAATCCGTTAGGGATGAGTTACAAGCTCTCCATCCTGATGATCCACAAATTGTCGTTTTAAAACACAATGTTTGGCGTGTGAAAGGGATTATACAGGTACTGACTCTCTTTCACTATCTCGCGATTTTAGTTTGTGAATTGGAAGTATATATACTAATCCCAAATATATACCAGATTTCAAGATCCATTGGTGACTCGTACCTAAAGAAATCCGAGTTCAATAGAGAACCATTGTTGCCAAAATTTAGGCTATCTGAACCATTCAGCAAGCCTATTCTTAGTGCAGAACCATCAATATATGTACACAAGCTCAACCCAAAGGATCAATTTTTGATATTTGCTTCTGATGGTTTATGGGAACATCTTGGCAACCAGGAGGCGGTCGATATCGTTAGCAGCTATCCTCGACAAGTAAGCCTTTAACAAAAATGCGAAAATGTCTACAAGGAAAGAAATAATAGAATGGCTTATGTTAAAGCAATTTCAAGCATTAATTTGACTTTCATCATTCTCATGTCTTTATTTTGTTGGGCAGGGTGTAGCTAGGAAACTTGTTAAAGCTGCTCTTCGTGTGGCAGCGAAGAAAAGAGAAATGAGGTACTCGGATTTGAAGAAAATTGATCGAGGTGTGAGAAGGCATTTTCACGATGATATTACGGTTGTAGTTGTCTTTATAGATCAAACAAATACGAATAGAAGCTCTTCTCGTAATAGTTACCCCGTTTCTATGAAAGGAGGGGGAGGTGTTCCCTTCTCTACCTAATCATAGCGTGGAGCAATCTTTTTATTTAGAATGAATCCATCCCTTGTTTTGGAATTCACATTCAAATTAGAAATGTGGGAAGAGTTAAAAGGCTCTTTTTATACTCGTGAAAGGAATCATTTGGATGAAGTATGAACTACTTGAAGTTATCGAATTCATAAACTTTTCACATGATTTAACTAAACCTCGTAAGATCACTTCATCAGATAATAAGTAGGTTTTAATCAAGATGAAGTATGATGAAATACATGGCTTCTCTTGGTTAGGTTTGAGTTATGAATTCAAATAAATGGAGCCAAGAATACTTGTTGTGCATGGACCATATTTGTTGCTCTTATATACCATTGATCTTAGTAGTTGCCTCTTCTCAAATATTACAATTTTATTGTCGAGACGGGAATTCTGAAACAACATAACCTAAATGAAGCGAAAGAGGATTTCGGACAATTAGAACACAACATAAGTTCAGGGAAGAGAATCCCATGGCTTAATATTTAGTTGTTACTCTTTTAAGTATAGCTAAAATTGCAACTTTAATAGCAACATACAACGTCATATGAACTCAATTACAATTTTAAAACGCACCCCAACATTTCTGCTTCTTGACCCTTTCTTGGACCGGTGCAAATATCCACACATCACAAATTCACAATACTCTACTTTTGTATTTGGAATGAGAGAATGAGAGATTTAAATTAGACTATGAATTTCAAGTAACTTGAAAGTTGAGTATAAGAATTTCAAGTAACTTCAAATTTAGATCTAGACCCTGTCATTCATGGCCCAGAAAGACTAAAATATGAGAAATCTCGATTGTTATCATATTCAACGACCAAAAGCCATCACTTCTCATCGTGATTCTTTTTTTTTTTTTAACAGCAAGACAATCATACTGCACCCAAAGCCACCACATCGTGCGAAGCACAAAAAAAAAGCAACAAATATAATTTCATCATCCAAGATATATTAAAAAAAAAAACCTTAAAGTCAAAAACATTCAAAAGTAGGATTCCAAATCACAAAAATCTTTACATACCAACTAATTATCACTAACCAAAAAAAAAAAAAAAGAAAAAAGAAAACGTGCAGAATATTACAAATGCTCTAACTGATTTCTGCATACATAAGAATCCCAGTAGTTTCACCTGGTGAGGCCACAAGCAATTGACAGACACCTCCTGTGCGTTAATGCATCTTAAAAGACATACTTCATATAAGAGATTCTGAAACCACCCTAAAGAAAATATTTAACCACTAAAGTTGTTTCTTTTTTTTTTTTTTGGCAATATCATATGCCGGGTATTTCATTGATTTCAGTAAAAAACACACATCATAAAAAGTAGAAAACATACAATTATGGAAATTAGATTCAAGAAGATGCAAGCACTGACGAGCAACAAACCATTTGAAATTACCATGATCAATTCAACCCACCCATTACTTTCCTGTTTCTCAAACCAGTAAGAACAGATATAACCCAGGACAACTTCAGTCTCACAGTATGTTATGCACTATGCTACTACATACTCTATACATAAATAAACATTACTTCTTAACATAAAATAGTACAAAATGACTTGAAGATGATTTTAAATTGCCTATAGAGGTGATCAACAATTAAATCTACTAAGAATTACCTACTAAATCTGAACACACCAAGATATTAACATCTGACATGAATCAAATATCCAGGATAGTTTTAAACAACTGATTTAGATGATCATTCTCAAACAGAAGGGACACTAAGAAAATGATTATCACTAATGGAAGATAGGTGGACTAGGAGGACAAATTAAAATATTAAAAAAAAGGGTTTCCAATGCAGCAAGAGATTTCAGACCAAAATTGTTCAACTGAACCTATCAGAAACTATATGAGAAAATTCCATGTAAAGTCCTCATGCAAACCTAGATCTAGCAATAGATGACTAAACTGAGTGTTATACATGCTAAAACAACTCAGCAAAACCTTTTCTTTGGGCATTAAATTCAGTGAGACCACTTCAAAAATATTAACACAAAGGAGGTCGCTGTCAATTATCCTGGGCCGCACCAAGAAAACTACAAGAAATTGAGTCCAAAATTAAAAACAACACGAATCTCTGTTTGTCGATCGAAGGTCATGTATGGAGCTCATGGAATGAACTATGTCAAGGTGTCAGAACGCAAGTAACAGAGGGTCAAACTCAAAACTACAAATTAGCACTCTAACCTGCCAGCCTGAAAAATAAAACAGGAGAGAAAAATTAGTAATGGGAGGGTGTAAAAAGAATCAGGAATAAAGTGCTCTGAGGTAAATAGAAGTGCATTGAAATTGAACAAGAAAAAGGAGCACAAAGCAAGTCTTACTAATGATCAAAGATGATAGTTCATCTAGGTTCCTCCACCAGCCTTGCCAGCTATGGCTGTCTTCTGAAATTTGCACAAATAAATAAATCACAAGGAAATGAAAATTGACACATCCAAGTCCTCTGAAATATATCTGCTTAACTTACCTCCTCAATATTCTCTGTACCATTTTTCTTTGAACCAGAATCGGGCTGCGAAAACCTGCAAATGGTGTTGAACAAACGATCAAATTAACCGCTCAAAACCATCCTCAAATTTTCTTCTATATCAAGATTGAGAAAGACCCTCAAATGGATGTAACTTGTACGCCATAATATAAAGACCACAAGGAAGAAGACGAGTGGAAACCAGAATAACCTGAGTGCCCTGGCTTTCTTTTTATCTTCCTCAACTGAATCAGACTTGGGATTGGACCCAAATCTAGCGAGTCTAGCCTTCTTCTTCACTTCCTCATCAGCTGGGGCAGACTGCGCAATCCCAAACCTATGGGAAAACCAAAATGGGTCAACAACTTACTTTAAAACACAATAACTTAAATCAAACAGGAAAGGACAAACCTCTCTGCTCTAGACTTCTTCTTCAGCTCCTCTGACTGCTTAGAAGAATCTACTCCACTGACAGCAGGACCAGTGCCAAACCTTCAGTGATATCACAAAATCAGATAAGTTGACCCATAAAACATGTAACATAATTATGTAAGATAAAACATTTCACTGAAATATACTGGGAAGGTACTGAGCTTCTCAAACATATCTTAACGGTCAGCTGAAGCCATAAGAAACATTCCACGAGCCAACAACTCAGATTTAAACATTCATGTTTTACTTAATTTCACGTTAACTGACTCCCAACCATCCAACTAGTACCTTCAACCTCTGCTTCTAACCAGATGCTTGTTAAAACAATACCCAAACAATTTCCTGGTTCTTTTTAGTGCACTAAGAGGAATTGTAATTGAAAAAAGCTTTACCAAAAAGTATGTTTAAGAGGTCTGATGTTTAGGTGCTAGAACATCAAAAGGTCTTCACCACTTTCCCAGTAACCCCCTTAGGAAAGAAGGCTTTTACTTGATAACAACTGCATATATTCATCTATCGGGTGTGCCTAGAGAATTTACTCTAATTGAGAGACTGTTGACAAAGATAAATTACTCACAATCAACCATGACTGCCACAAGCTAAACACATCATTTGCTCAATCCCCAACCAGGCACACTTAAAATTATCTATGACTACCTAAAGTAACCGTCAGAAAAACATCACCCTAAACAGAAAAATAATACACAAATCCTTCACGACACAGACTGAGAGAAAGGAAAGAAAGTGATATGCTACCACGACAATATTAAATGCTCGAAAGACCTACTTGAAAACTCCCAACCCTTACCAAACCATTGCCAGAAACGCTAATGTCAAACCCTAACCCTAGGCATAAAACACAAAAACGCGAAAACTAATACACCATAGTAGTAAGAGTAAAATGGAAGACCTCTCGGCTCGAGAATTGCGCTTCTCCTCTTCGGAGAGCTGGACAGTGGTTCCAAAGCGCTCGGCCCGCTTCATCTTCTTCTGAATAGCAGTAACCGCAGCGCTGTCGTCCACATCAATCTTCTTCGCCGCCACTTCGGCGGCCGGTTCACTCTTCGATTCGTCGCCTTTTCCATCGGAAGATGACGGTGGTTGAGTTGATGAGGCGTCTCCGGTGGTCGGAGGAATGAAATTTGGATCTGAGGGGACTTTAGGGTCATCAACTTTAGATGCCGTCGCCGTCGCCGTCGCCATTGTGAGCGAGTTTGTGTGCGTGAAATGAGAGAATAGTAGTAGTCAAGTGTACTTCGAACTTGTGCTGGCTCTTCTGAAAATTTTCAAGGTAGAAATGAAAAAGATGGAATAAAAAGATATTTTTGCTGAATAGACGAAAATATAGATATTTTGCCGACTGCTGTCGAATACTAATTTACATGCTACCCCAATATCAGAGCAACCATCTACCCGAATCAAGAATCCAAAAGCTGAGCCAACTGAACTAGCCAGTAGCCATACTGTCAATGGGTCGGATCTGATCTGGTTAGGATCCGAACCTTGCTTGGATTAAAAGTTTCCGAGTTTATCAAAACTTGTAAGGATTTCGTCCAATCTTTTCATATAATCTTTCAAAATCCACACTCCACACTAGTATTTTTTTTTAAATAGATTTGTTAAAATTACAATTTCATTTAATTTTAGGTCACATATTTAATAAAAATCAAATTATGAATATATTTAATTAATAATTTTTTAGTTGTATATTACTTATGTTATTTATATTAATAAAATATATAATTATTTATATATTTATTGTCGGATGTAGATCTTTAATAGATTGAATCGATCTAGATCTATATTTACTCCACATAATTCAGACTACGAATCTTCATAATCAAATAAGATACATAAAAAATCTATCCAAACAAAGATTCTAATAAATTGGAGTCGAACGCGCCCCATTGACAACCCAAGCATAACCTTTGATGTTGGCGTTCTCATAACAATTTAATTGGACTTCAATTTTACAAATTGTAAATTAGATTGTCAAAAGGACAAATTTGGTTTTGTATGGTAATTCTCTTGCATTGAACTATAGTTATTAGATAATTATGCACATCAAACTTTATTAAATGATGTCATAGAGTCTCAGAATATTATTTGTGGCAATCTTCTGTTTAGAGGATAGAGATCATTAAGCTCATTATTAATGTCTTTAATTCACTACTGGTGTAGTAGATTGTCTCTCTCTTTTTTTTTTTTAATAAAAAAAATTGAAATATGAAGATCAACCACACATAAAGATAAAACAATAATCTCACATGGATGATAAGTTGATAACCTTTACAACATAGCAGTATTAACTATAATTTAAAGGGCTCAACAAAACCAATTTTTGTTGAAAAATTTGAAGTATGAATATTTAATTAATTGGAACATAAATAAATTTGTTTCACACTATGTGTTTGCTAAAATAGTATTACAAATTTAAAACCATATTTTTTTTCATAGCATCTTCATTTAGTATTCAGGTTCTCACTTGGAATCTTGAAAAAGTGCACAATAAGTGTATTGATGTTAGTTATGGAAGTGCATATACCAAATAAGATTAAAATTTCACCTGGAGAGCAATAAATATTGTGTTATTACTCGTTTTAACAAAAAAAAATTCGCAGACAGCTGAATAATACTGATGACTAATGTCCAATTTGTAAACATGATAACGAAGAACTTCCACACACTCTATTGCACTACTTGTTTGCTCGCCTAATGTGGGTTGTTACAAACATCCCTTGGCACATCTACAATTCTCATGGAGGAAGCTTTCCGAACCGGTTCTACAAGGTACATCATGTTGCAGACTTTGATAAAAAATATAATGAGAACTTCATAGATGATATCTAGCTTTTAGTTTTCTAGTTTGGAGTTCTCCCGAGCATCCCTTATCCATCGACAAGGGAACATAGTGGTTCCTTGCTAGCTCGTTTAAACTAAACTATATTCTTATTGATAATATGGATTATAATTCGGAATTTATAAAAAGTTATTTATTTATTTATTAAGTATTCATTTTTCTTGTACAAACAATTAGTGCAATTGGATTGACCATTATAGCCTCCTTCCCCAACAATGTATGTGGTGGATAACTGGATTTCCTAGCCCACACCCGTCTCACTCATTCAATCACTGCTTCTTGTTGCTGGGCTGTGCTTCTGCTATTTCATTTCAAGCTGAAAAGCAAAATCTTCAAGTTATGAAATTCAGCTCCACATTCCAGAGCAATGCAACCAGAGTTCCATTTGCTGTCGGCTTTAATTTGTTCAAATCCCCCCCTAATTCGTGCCCTAAATTCCTTCCAGTTCGATTCATTCTTCGCCGCTCCTTCCCCCTTTCTTCAGGTAATATAGTAATTTACAATCAAAATTATTCATCACGATCGTACTCATGTTCTTTTCCACCCTCATTTTTTAATAATTGGATTCCAGAAGGATGGGCCTCAAGTCGAGATTATCGTTATTCAAAAATTGCCCGCGCTGGTAGGACTGAGCGTGACCAGGAGACGTCTACTTCACGTAATACCCTTGAATTTAGTTGATTCTTTTTCTTGTATCTGTTTAGCTTTTCTGTTGATTAATGTGGATATTATTGATTATGGTTTGGTTCGATTAACAGAATTACTATGTAAAATTTTTATTATAGTAATCATTTGTCATGATTATGCTAGCACTATGGGCATTGGAGTCATATTTTTATAGGATTAAATGGAAAAAATTGACACTTCATTGTTTTACCAGCTAGAAACATGAAAATGAGTGATTAAAACATGGTTGAACATCGCCAGGGCTTTATTTTTATTTCCTTATAGCCATACATGAATTCTAGTTTTGCTTAAAGTTTTCTATATTGAGTCCTTATTGAAACCTGTATCTCTTGTGTTGTAAATACTCTACAAAGAGGCTTGAAGGCCCAAGAACTGAAAATATATAATAACCACTGGAATATTCTGTTAAAAACTGTTGTGACCAGTGATCAAACATTGCAGCACTAGAGACATCTAGATCCCAGTCACTGGATGACATCAATGACAGAGATAGTTCAGGCAATGATGCCTCTAGTACTACTTCAGGAGAAGTGTCTTCGAGGACAGCAGATTATGACTCTTCTCTCAGAACTGTAGGGTTATGCGTATGTGTTCTCTATCCATTATTATCTGAATTTTTTTCTTGACTTTTTGGTTTGAGTAATCCGTATTGACATCAATGTAGACAATATTTTATAGGTGCTTTCCGCTGTGGTATTTGGTGTTGGTTTGGGTTTCAAAGATGGAGTTGGCAAGGCATCTGAATTCTTTGCTGGGTATGAGCTTTCACCCTCTGCAGGCACACAAATAATTAGTTTTACATTTGTTCTTTTATGCCAGCTCTTCAAGTCATAGCCAATTAACCTCTTACGCTTTCCTATCTTGGTGTTCTATGTTGCTATTGGAAGTCCATAAAAAAAGATATTAGTTTAAAATATAAATGTCTAAATAGTTTTCCATTTTATGGCGATCATTGATGTACGCTGCATTAATTAGAAATTCTAATATGTTTGTTGAAGTCATTCTCTGTTATGTAGGTTGAAGTACTTGTCAAATCTTACTCCTTTCTTGCTCCATGATTATAGTTCCTCTTGGGTCTTATTTTTCTCTGCACTCTGCAGTTGCGTTTTTTAATACATTTGAGTATTTTTGTTTCTTTTAACACGGATGACTTACCACTTTTCTTGAATTAGAGCTGGTTTGGTTTGCCTCCTCAAAGGTTTTATATAATTTATTGGTCTCATTTTAAATTGTTAATCACCCATATAAATCTGCTGTTTTGTATTGTTTTTTGTCTTGTTTCATGTATGATCTTTTGTTCAGGTATCTACTGGAGCAGAGTTTATCTGTGGATAATCTATTTGTATTTGTCCTAATATTCAAGTACTTCAAAGTGCCACTAAATTATCAGGTCTAGCAATCAATACATGTCAAGAACAATTTCACCTGTTATGTATGTTCTGGTTTTCATTTTTAAGTAAAACTCAATCTAATTACCCACTTTTTATGTGTGTTTTTTCTTTTCTCACATGTTGATGCAAAAATAGAATCGTGTGCTTTCCTTTGGCATTGCTGGTGCAGTAATCTTCCGAGCATCATTGATACTTCTTGGAACAGCAACTCTTCAGGTCACTTACCAATTTACGTTAGGGAGCTGATTCATGTTAATATTTTAGCTGACTAAAACATAACTGATTGTTCATATCCACAAGCCTTTTTAGACTTTACAACCTTCCGCCTTATTTAATTTATGAGTTATTTTTTTCTTGTGCCATCTCAGAGATTCGAAGCTGTTAACTTATTTCTGGCAGCGATACTGCTATACTCATCATTCAAGGTGCCTTTCATCTCCTGATTAAATGTATTATGTAACTGCTAGTAGCTTTCATTCTATTCTGTTGCACATATGTTGTCAATAAACATAAATTAAATTCCTTTATCAACAGACAATTCATTTGACACTTGTTATTATAGTGTCTAACTTGTCGGCTGTCACATCTTACGTTATCATTGTTTGACTTTGTTTGCTAGTCCAATTATTTTAGCTTTATTGTCAATGCATGTATCTAGGAAGGATGTCCACCAGTGTTTGTGAAATAGCATAGCAACTAGTTTGTAGTGTAAGCGTTTCTTTAATTGTTAGTGATGTTATATTTCTTCTTATTCGTGATGTTCTTAAACTATAATGCGGCAATTACCACTTTGTGGTGAAATTAATGTTTGAAACCTATAACCCTGATTGTCACTATGAAGAAGCAATGTCAAATACAGCTTACCTGAGATTCTCTTATTGAATATATGGATGTTCTTTTGACCAGCTCAAACATTCCAAATAAAAACTGACATATCTGGCGTCATATGATAAATATATGATTGCATATAAATTAAATTGATCTCCTCTGCTCGATAAATTTCTATTCTATTTCCTTTTAAAAAAAACATGTTTTAGTGTAATTATATTCAAGTTTCTTGATTTTTTTTCCAATGCTTCTACTTATGTACTACTTGTCTTAGTTATTTGCTGAAGAAGGTGAAGATACTGATCTCTCAGATAACTTCATTGTAAAGTCGTGCCAGAAAGTCATCCCTGTAACATGTAATGTTTTCTCATCTCTCTCTCTCTCTCTGTGTCTGAAGTACACACAGGCATACATTCACATGTAACAACACATGCAAATAAATGCAAGCTCACCTGCGTGCAAAGCATGCATGCTTGAGTTAATTTTAATATTCTTAGTAAATGATTTATGAGGAAGGTTCTTTTTGTTGCTAGTGGTCTGGTGCAGTTTGGCTTTTGATGGTAACTCTCTGACGTTTTAGTTCTATGCTAGCATGTAAAGTTTATTGCATTCTAAAGCTCATATTTTACCAAAAGAAGATTACTTGATGGGGCCTTTAACAGTATGTAAACCAGTCAAGCTGCACTTAGAAAATTTATTGGCTTGAGCTCATTATGAAACAAAAAGTTTCTTAAGCCAATCTTGGCAAGCTCCTTTATACCAAGCTTTGACTTGGCTCGCCATACTCACAAGTCAAGTCACAATGATCTTGAGGACTGCTCAATTCACTTGTATGGTGCTAAAACCAATTAGAGCTCGATTATTTACAAATTAGTTATTCGGTTTCACTCGTGTGAATTCTGTAAAAATTTGTTGCCTCTTTTGATTTCTTGGGAGGTGTTGCTCATGCGAATTACATATTCCATTCACCATCATATGCCTGAATTTAAAATTGCAGCCTGTAAATAAATGTCCAAAGAGCAGATGAGTAAGCGCTAAGGAAAACAAACAAACAATTTTGAATCAGATGGTGCAAAGGGAAAGGCTTATTAAGCTCGTATAGCAGGTACTGGAATCATAAAACGGGAAAAATGCATATTTAGTCACTCAAGTTTAACTCTAGTCATATAATGGTCACCCTAATTTCATGAACGACACATATAGTCACCCAATTTACAAATAGTGACACAATCCATCATTAAATAAGCTGCAGTAGACGGAGAGATAACGAAAGTCCCACTTCATCAACATTAATCACCAAAGCTCTCTTTTCATCAACATTAATCACCAATGCTCTCCCTTCATCAACAATAATCACTAAAGAATCACATTTTTCAGTTTTGCATCCTCTAAAACCTTAAGATCACTTCAAATGTAATTATTGATATTATTGTAAAAGTGCAATGGCATTGACATTTATAGTGTGCACTAGGTTAATAAAGACTCCACAGCAAGATTTGTTGATTATATATTGTCCTAATTTTTGGACTAAATCACTAATTGTCGCTCAAGTTTAAAACTACTTCTGTTTTCGTGTAAAAAATCTACATATTCCTACTACAAAATATTGTTACATCGACCTTATCTCTAATAATTTTTTGGCAAAAATGGCTTTATGTGCCATTTACGTGACTTTTAAGAGGATAATTCGGGTACTTCGATTCTTGATTACACTTACCCAAATTCAAAACACACAACAAAAGATTGTGCATAGTCAACCCGAGGAAGACTTTTACTAATTTGAGTTTGGATAAGTGTAATTCATGAGATAAAGTACCAAATTATCTCGCTCGATAATCATGTCAATGACACATGAAGTCATTTTGGTCGAAAAAGTGCTAGGAGAGACGAAAACATAAAAATCATGTTATCTCTTTGTCAACTGCAACTTATTTGATGATGAATTGTCTAACTATTTGTAAATTGGGTGACTAGATATGCCATTCATGAAACTAGGGTGACCATTGTATGCCTGGAGTTAAAGTTGGGTGACTAAATATGCATTTTTCCCTCATAAAACCATAAAAGATAAAATAATTAATGATGATTTAGAGATGCCACTTGCCATCTCACAATTCAAGAACTTATCTCTTTCCACCAAGAAAAATCTGTAGAAACCAGTGTTAGATATATCATATATGTACAATGATTGGACACAATGAATTGCTGCAATTTCTTTAAGATCCTGTGTCACCCAATAATAACTTGGAAGTGGGTAAACAATGAAAAGTGCGAGGAAGGCTGATGTGGTGGAGACTTGGTCTGAGCAACTACCATGTATGTAACATAGAGCCAGCTGTATATTAATACTAAATAGAGCTTTAAGGCCTTTTTTTCATTTTAAATAAAAGGGATATTGACATAATAATGTCTATGTAGGAAAAATAATTTTAATTACATGGTTTTCAAAGGATCATGCTATTAATATTGGTGTTAGAGTGGCTCAGTAAAAAACTCAGGCTCAAATAGCTAAAACAGAAAGCTCGAACTCAAAAGGTTGAGCAATGCTTTGCAGCAAGCAGCTTGCCTTATTTGCTGCCTGGCTTTTGTTCATTATACTCTTTTTCTCATCCTATTGTGCTAAGAGTTGTTGGCTTCAGAGTTTACAGCATTATAATTTTTTTTTAATATGTGCCATGTATTATATAGATTCTTTGATCTTTTTAAATGTTTAGTAATTATAATCTCGTCCTTGTTTCCCAATTTGCAGCTAATTATGATGGCAACCGATTTTTTACAATTCAAGATGGCGTGTGGAAAGTAAGTTCTCAATGAAACTTGGCTAGCAATAATTCTAGTTAAATGCTACCGCCTCTCAGTTGTTGAATAATGACTTGTGAAGCATGGCAAATTTTTTCCAAAACTTTTTATAACATAATCTCAACTCTCCATTTGGTAATATCCTAATGGCCTAAAGGACCTTTGTTCGGCCTATAACAGATCTATGGCAACTTTAGCATCCCAACGCTCACATAAGACTGATTTGAATTGATTTTTAATTTGGTTTCTAACAGGAGTCCAACATTTTGGACAGGCTACACCTTTGCTTCTGACAGTAGCGGTTATTGAACTCAGTGACATAGCATTTGCGGTAGGTATCTTATACTTAGGCAATCTGAGAGAGATCTTTGAAAGAGCTAAAAGTTTATATTTTTGTTATGGTTTTCTCTTGTCAGGTGGATTCCATACCAGCAGTTTTTGGGGTCACGCGGGATCCTTTCATAGTTCTAACATCTAATTTCTTTGCCATTTTAGGTGCATTCATGTTCTTTATCCCTCTCTTATGATCTTCTCCATAATTATAACTGTCTATAGCTGATTATATTTCGGGACATAACAAATGTTATCTATGCAAAAAATTAAAATAAAATATATACCAAGGAAAAATTGTTCTTCCTCCTCCACCAACTACTATCTTATTTTTTAAGGAGGATTAATGATTAAGTGAACATTTTAAAAGATTAATCACTTTGTTGATAACATGCATCTACATTTTGGAAATATTCTCTTACTTTTTTTGTCCCTTTTTTGTAGGTTTAAGGTCATATTACACCCTGATTTCCGAAAGCATGGGAGATATGGAGTATTTGCAGGTGAGATATTGCTTTCTTAATTTGTATAGATGCTGCTGCATGGTTTGATTCAATATGCTGTCTCCTGTAAGAAAGCTCAAGTTCGCTTATTTATGATCTTTTGATCGAATAATAATTCTTTGAATGTGGTAGTAATTTGTTTACCTGACAGAATTGTGAATCTCAAGAGTGGGTCAGCCCTAATTGCCATTATTTATTCCCACAGCTTTCAGCCACTTGCGCGTCTCCCCATCTTTTATCTGCCACCTGCCATAATCCGTAAATATTCTCTGTAGTATAGCTCAAGATAAAGTTATCATGCTCAAGACTTGTGATGAAATAATAGATAAAAGAAAAATAAATGTTAACAAGAGATGAGAAAAGAGTGGTGCTGGACTGAGAGCAGTTACTTAAGCTCTCTCACACTTACTTTTCTGCTCTTAATGAGTGGTCCTCATAAGTGAAAATCAACTTATCATTATTTGCATTCTTAAACCAGCGTCTTCCATTGAACTTGAAAGTATCAGGTTATATCAACCAATGTCGTCTGTTCGATTCATTTATATACTTGGCGAAAGATAGAAAAGAAAAAATGATTTTAACTTTACATTCGCTATCCCCGTACTCGACTCCTGTATGTCGAGGCCTTTTCAACTCCTAAAGCTTCAGCCTCAGGCCGAGCTTTGACTTCTTATACCATATTCTCACGAGTCAAATTCCAATAAGGTTAGGCGCCTTTGATTGGATAGCGGCATTCTTACCCAACAGGGCGTTCCCTGCGGGGATCATCAGAGAGGAGACAACCCATTTATGATTCCAGCCTAGAAGACTAGTAAAAGGAAGAATCGAGGAAGAAACAAGGGTTGATCACTTCATTAGTTGATACTAGGAAGAATGGGTGTTAATATATGAATGGTATTTGTGTTGACAAACTATCTATTAGCCTAAGAGAAATTAAAGTGAAGTAAAGGTAAGTGTCGGTTTTAGACTCAATAACCAATAACAATGATGGTTTTGGAACCACCCAAAATATGATGGCTTAAGGCTTCACTTATTCTTGCTAATTAGTTACTTGTGTGACATTTTTAATTTATGTTCTCTCATCACAATGTCTAACCTACATTTATCATCTATTGATTCAATTCCATTGTTTATCAGCCTTCCATTGCTGTTGTTCTGGGATTTATTGGATGCAAGATGATACTTGATTACTTCGGTAAGCAACTCTGAGTGCGATAAGCTTATAATAAGCTGCAGTCATGTATATATATATATATTGTTATAGTTTGTAAATTGTAATCCGTTATTTTACGAAATGTATTCCAGGTTTCCATATACCTACTGAGGTTTCACTCGGATTGGTAGCTACGTGTCTGAGTGGCGGGGTGTTGCTGAGTTTAATGAAGAAATCTGATGATAGAGAATGATCAATTCACTAGATGAAGTGTATCCTCCCTCTACTGTGGATTTAATCACCTTAGTTTTTGTAAAATTAAGATTTTGTGTAATCACACAATATAAGTTCGATAGTTGGTGATTCAAATGATACCTTTTTTTTTTTTTTTTTTTTTCAAATAAGTTAAATTTGTTTTTGGAATTAGTTAGTATATTGAACTTAACATAACGGGTGAGTTCATTTGATATATTCAAATATCTGATTTTGGGAATCCAAAATTACTTGTTTATTAAGCTTTGGTGGAGTGGAAGTATTTAGGGTATCGGGGGGAAATATCAACTATAATAACTAAGGGGAAATAAGATAGAGGGACTTTTGGTGGGTGGAGGGGGGACTCTTTCTTTCACATGCTCCTTTTTTATTTTTTGGTTTTATTTGATTTTTTTTTAAATTCTTAAAATTTATGTATTATTTGAAGATAATTGTTTTAATTATAAAAATATGACTTTCATTTAATTTATTATTTTAATATTAAGTTGTTTTAATAATTTTGGGGTTGCGTTTGTCACCCAAAAAATTTGTGTATTATTTTAAATTAATTATTGGAAATGAATTGTTTGTACATGACCCCCCCCCCCCCCCCCAATACAAAAGGATATTGGCATGATGTGAGAGTGGAGAGGAATAATAATAATAACTATAAGTAGTGATAGTGGAAAATAATAAAATTTATAATTTAAATGAGTTTGATAGAATGAATTATTAGATAGGACTAAAAAACTAGGGGAGGGGGAGAGAATATTCCCCTCCAAGACATTAGAGATAAGACATTAGAGATGACCTTAGTCTACGAAACTCAAGAAAGGGACATAATCCTTTGCAGAAATTCTAGTTGTTATTACTTATACGATGTTTGGACCGAGGAAAATTTTATTATAACATAAATTTCTCTTCAATTGTGAATAATTTATATTTTTTTTTTTTAATTATACGCTTAAAGTTGAGATTGACTAAGGTTTATGTAAATAAGTATGATGAAGCAGTTGATTCTAAGATGGTATTGAAATAAACTGAAAGCGTTTATGCATTTGCTGAGTCCGAATCTGTAGTACATCAACAATTTGCTTGTTATTCCTGTAATAAAATATTTATATGTTATTGCGGTTAATTAAATTTTAAGCAACCAATAATATATATAGTGCTATGACACTTTTATATATAATACTAACGATTAATTTTTATTTTTTTGAGTGAAATGATTAATTAATTAGTATGAATAGAATCATTAGGTATGCGCGCAATTAATTCCTCTATATATAAATATCTAAATTAAGATGATCATTAAAAAATCTCAAAAAAGTCCACTTCTGTTGTTACTGCTCTAAGGACAATTTCAGCAGATCGATCTTCTACTGTATCCAATCTTAAGCTCCATCTCCAATCAAAATGGCTGCGTAAGCTCTCCCTCCATCTTCTTGTGCATAAATATATATATTCTAGAAACTATATATGTATGGGTTTTTTGTTAATATATTAATTTCTCTGTGCTGTTTAAAAATTACAGTAGTGTGCAATTAGAAGTTCTTCCTCCAATCTTGGATCCAACTTGTGATCCTCCACCTCTCTTTGACGGAACTATTAGGTTGTATGTCGATTACGTTTGCCCTTTTTGTCAACGTGTGTGGATTGTCAGGAATTACAAGGTCAGTCCCTCTGCTTTTTGAAGGAAAAAAAAAAGAATAGCATATGATAATTCTGTTTAATTAAATAATACTCCTATTATGTTATTTTCTTTTAAAAATATTCAGGGTTTACAAGAAAAAATCAAATTGGTTGCCATGTATCTTCAAGACAAACCTGCTTGGTACAAGGAGAAAGTGTATCCTGAAAATAAGGTTACTTTATATATATATATATATATATATATATATATATATATATATTTCAATTCAGAATTATATATGGATCATTAATTTCTTGTCCATTATTTATACTATTATAATTTCTTGTTACTTAGTTGCCATCATTGGAGCACAACGGCAAAGTAATTGGAGAAAGCTTGGACTTGATTAAATATGTAGATTCTAATTTTGATGGCCCTTCTCTATTACCTAATGTATGTATGTTAAAGATCTGTCTTCTTAATTAATTAATTAATTAGTGGGACATTTAATTTCTTCTACTTAAATTTATGATGTTAAATTACTACAGGATCCCATCAAACAGAGCTTTGCTGAAGAGATGATAACTTATCTGGACACGTTCCTAAAAAACGTTTTCACTTCATTCAAAGGAGACCCTGTGAAAGAAGCTGGTGATCGATCGAGCTTAACTCTTCAAAATTATGATATGTTCCGGGAGGGAGATTAATTAAGCTGTTGCCTACATATTTTTCAATGTCAGGTCCCGAATTTGATTACTTGGAAGCATCACTTAAAAAATTTGACGATGGCTCGTTCTTTCTTGGTCAATTTAGTCAGGTAAGTTACCATCAGAAGAAAATTATGTAACAGAAAAAAAGCACTGATTTATTTTATACTAATAATGGTGGCGTCGATCTGTTTAGGTGGATGCTGCTTATGTACCTTTTATTGAAAGGTTTCAGATCTTCTTACAACAAGTATTCGACTATGATATTACGTCTGGAAGACCTCATCTAGCTGCATATCTAGAGGTTCAACTTTAAATTGCACTACTTCTAAGTTGTAAGCTATATATATTATGTTTATGTCAGTAATTTTTTTTTTGTAACTTTTATATACAGGAAATGAACAAGAGTGATGCTTACAAGCAAACAAAGTGTGATCCCGAACACCTTGTTCAGTATTACAAAAGCCGGTTTATGGTAAGTATCTGAATAAAAGATCATGCAACAACTTCATAGTTCTTGATTTGGTCCTCAACTATGTATACACTTTTGTTGATCTCTTTTGTAGGCCTCGAGTTGAACTGTCGTTGCTCGTTGCTGATACTTGTAGCAAGTTCACGTTCGTCCTTTAATCAAGACTTGTTTATGATTTGAAGAAATAAAGCATCTATAAATACTCTTGATAAATAGTACAATCAACAATCAGTTTGTCTACTCTACTATTTTCTTTAATTTGTATGTTGTGCAAATTGTTTTTAACTTCATTTGTTTTGGACATTGGGTATTGGTCCTCTTAATTGTCTTCTCTTCACTTCATCATTATAGGGAAAAGAAAACTGCTCAAATCATGATATGATTTAGACTTGAATCATACATACCTAGAAATATTGGGAAATTTGCAGTTTTCCCCACGACTTTTTAAATTGATAGGTGAACATAAGTGCACTTTCTTTGAATGGAAAATTGCACTTTGATCCCTTACCTTTAAATCATTTCCAACTTTACTTCTAACCGTTTCACATTTACAGTTGGCTCCATTAACCTTTGAAATTGTCGCACTTAACAACATTTGGTCGTCCAGGGTAGGCGTATAACCCAATGATAATTGAATAAAGTTAATGAGAATTTATTCTCTGTGGTATTCATAATGTTTAATTTATTATGATTTAACAAACTGCACTTTTACTTTCCTATATTCTTATAGAAGACTCACACTGCCTCCTTAACATTTTAAACCTTAAAAAAAATTATTTTGACAAAAATACCTTCCATTTTATACTATATAATTAGATTTACTTTAAACCTTTTGGTTCATGGATTTCAGTGATTAAAACGCTAAGGAAAATGTTTTTTCTTGCATCCAATGACGCAATGTTGAGCTTCATTAATTGTTCATTTGCATTTTACTTATCATTTTACTCACTGAAATCAATAAACCAAACATAGCATAAAGAAATGAAGCAACCAACCATATGTGTTATTTTCTACGTTGCACGGATACGGACTCGGCGACTCGGACTCGACACGTTTCGGACTCGGCGACTCGTTTTCAAAAAAAATTAAAGATACGACTCGGCATGGATACGTATATTTTAATAAAATAAATTTATATAGTTATATATAAATTTATATAGTTATATATAAACACAACTCTTGAGTTGAATCGGGTTTTTTTCTTTTTGTTTTCTTTGAAGAAAAATAGAATTGTACATATAAAAAAACTTGCATGCTAGTGTATGTATGTATGCTTAAAGAAAACTATACATTTGATAAAAATAAATATTGCTTTAAAAAAAAAATTAATAAATATTATACGTCCAATCACAACAAAATGCATCATAATTTTTTCTTTGAACCAACCATATGTTTAGTAATTGATCTATAATATTTTGTTAAACAAGAAAGTTATTGCACGGCAATAAAGACTCAAATAAAATTTACTCATATATGCCATTAAATTAACATATATTAGTAATAAAACAAAATTTTGAAAAATGCAGCAATTTTTAAACTAAAGGTGCAAGAATTTGTGTAGTAGTACTGTCAGCAGCGGCTCAACACTCGTTAGCTTTTGAGCAGAGCACATTGAGCTAGTTCAATTATCAGATCCAGAAGCCATTTTTGGCTTGGCTTTGCTTTGAACTTAACAAAATCGAATCTTGAAATAAAAATGAGGGGCGGCGGCGGTGGTATCCTCGGCGTCCAAAACAACAACAACAAAATCCGATCAACCGATCCTACCTTTCTTAAAACCCGAACTCGGTTTCTCAGAAGCCGAGAAAAATGGCTGGTAGTTCTCGGAGTAATACTGCACGCAGTTTATATGCTCAGTATTTTCGACATTTATTTCAAGACCCCTATTGTCCACGGCATGGAACCCGTCAAACCACGCTTCTCCGCCCCCGCCAAACGCCTCGTACTTCTCATAGGTAGTAGCTGTTTCGAGTGTATTAGTTTTAATTGTATGCACACCATCTGTTTGATAAATTGCAAAAAAAACCCCAAACGAGTCATTGACCGAGTCGACTCTTCAGCTTGACCGAGTCGACTCGCGAATCCGAATTTTTTTTATTTTTTTTTTCTCGGACTCGCCACGTGGCGAGTCCGATGCGAGTCGCAGCCGAGTCGACGGCGAGTCCGAGTCCCGGCCGAGTCGACTCGGCATTCTTCATACTTTTGGAAGAGTCGGTGCTTCATAGGTTATTTTATATGAATCAGTTTACCCTATTTATTATTTTATTTCTATCAACAAGCCGTTGTGACATGCGGTACTCGTGTGAATAAATTCATATGAATGTATAGCATTTCATTTGAAATAACAAAAAATTACAAAAAATGCAGTTACTTTTGAGGATTGTTTGTGCCTGCCGTTTTGTGAGAGAAAAACGCCTTTCTTTTTATTAGTAGTATAGATTTACCCATTGTGCTATTTTATATGGAGAATGGTAATTTTGTTTATTACACTCTCCCACTGAAGAAGGTGAATTGATCATTTAATTTTTTCTACAGGGGATAATTTTTTTTTTTATTAAATCTCTGATAATTATGCATATTGCATGGGGTATAAATGAACATTAATAGTAGTCGAATATAAAAGAAAGTATAATGTTACCTCTTAATCTCACGGTCGTTTTGCATTTAAAAATGTAATATCCATCGAAAGAAAACGCTTAATTTAATTTTATACTTTGATAGTAATTAAAAACGATTCAGTAATCATAATTGATGTATTATTGTATTCACTGTCTCAAAAAATATTTACATACAACCAAATGTAAGGGGATAAAGTGAGATATTCCCTTTGAACTTCTGCATAAAAAGTAAAAAATAGGACCAAAAAAGGAAAGAAAAAAAAAAGATAAGGATTCCTTTTCACACCAAAAACTTCACGTCATTATTGCCATCGCTCTAAATAATGGAAAATTAGTACCTAAATGAATGAAATAAAAAGTACACCCTCAAATAGTTTTAAATATATTTATTAAAATACTAAAGTAATAATCTCGGTTGGGAAGGTCTATTGTGACTCTCACTTCAAAGAGAATCACCAACAATCTTTTTCTTGGCCAATTAAATGTAGACATATGTCCATATTACCACCTTAAAAAATTCATTTACAACTCAGCTAGCTTTTGAAATATCTATTATACCCTTACTCTATATTTTACATAATTCCCTACTTATTCTTTTTCTATTGCATATATGATATATTTTCATTCCGCTCCAACGGAATTTTATCCGTCCAAGCGGAGTTTGGTAGTTTTTGTTTTTGTTTTGTTTTGTTTTTGTTTTGTGTGTTTGGGGAAGATTAGATATACAATCAAATCCTACATATTGATATGTATATCTACAATGATTATATGATTTTTTTATGGATCAAATTTATGAAAGCAACTTGTGCTTCAAAAATTTATACATTGACATGATTTTTTTTCTTCGGGTATTAATATACAATACTAATTCATGTAAACAACATTTTTATATTTATAAATTTTTTTATTACAATGAATATTATTTAATATTAGTTCAATTTATTCAATAACTACTTAATTAACATATTTATCAAAACTTTAATTAAATATTTCAACTATCAGTTTCATAATTATGTGATATTACTAATGACATTCAAGTTTTAAAATTCTAAAAGAAATTATTAACACTACAAATAAATGCCAATGAGCAAAACTGAAAAATCACCTTTAATTTTCAAATATTTATCTTGTTAAGTCCAATTTGAATTATCAAAGAGTCCTACTACTTTTTAGTTTAAAGTAATCTAATCTCTTATATTGTAAGGGTCGATCAAAATCAACATTACTGACCTTAGGTTAATATATAATTAGGTTAATAGTAATCGAAATCAATAATTGGCTCGATAAATTTACCAAAATCAACACTCTCGATCTTAGGGTAATGTATAATTAGATTAATAGCATATAATTAGGTTAATAGTAGCAAAAATCGATAATTGACTCGATTACTTGACTGAAATCAACATTATTGGTTACATAATTTAATCTTGAGATTTGTTTTTATTTAATTAGATAAAGAATATTTAGATTAATTTTAGAAAATAAGGAATTACATTAAATACTTAATGTTGTTTCAATTTTGCTCTTCATGTTAATAATTTCTTTTTGAATTTTAAATCTTGAATGTCATTTGTAATATCACATAAAATTCCAAAATTTATAATTGTAATATTTATTTCAATTTTTCATAAATTTGTATAATTAAGTAGTTATTGAATAAACCGAACTAATATTAAATAAAAATTAATTGTTATATTAAATTTTATAAATATAAAAACACTATTTACATAATTTAATAAACTAATTTAATTTTATATTAATATATTAAACTTTAATACTATAATTCAAAAAATAAAAAATACTTCAAACCCACCCACCACCCCCAATCAACCCCCCCTCCCCGTCAAACCAGGTCTAGCGACGGTGATCCCAGGCGACGGTGATGCGACAACAAACCAACGTTAATTTGGGTCAAAACTAAAGGACCCCACGCGCACTCTCTATCGGAATTGAAAGAAAAGTGCCGATCCATCTTCGGTTTTTCGGCAGCATAACAAACACTCTTCCGTGGACTTTAGGTACGACCCCTTGAGTTATTCTTTGAATTTCGAAGACGACGACTTTATTTATGACGGCGACGACCTGGGGAGAAGCCCCAGGCCGTCCGATTGAAATCTCCGGCATCCGATTGAGGGTAGAGATGGACTTAATGGAATGGGTGAAATGGGTTTTCAAGTTTTGGGCTTAGGATTTTTTGGTGAGATTAAGTTGGGCTTAGGTTTTCAAGTTTTGGGCTTAGGGTTTTCAAGTTTTGGCCCCATCTCGGTTAGGGCTCCGAAAGTGTTGGGCAGGCCCTGATAACACGTTAAGCCCAAATTAACATGCATTGCGATCCAACAAGTAGTCATATATATAAATATATATAATATAACTTAACCTCCACGGCATATATATATATAATCCTCATGCAAGGGTGTTTGAATAATAAACCCCAAAATATATACTACTCTTCTTTAAATTTGCCGCCATCTTACATTCTTAGAGTCCTATAGTTTTGATAGAGGTCTTCCACGGCATTATTATTGTATATATGTATGTGAATCAATCCCAATTCTGAAGAGATAAAATAAAGTACTAGAGAGGAAGAAGAAGAAAGAAGAATTTAATTTTCATATTTTTTGGTTGGGGGGGATCGATTTGCTTATTTTCAAGAGGACGAGGGTGAGCTCATGACGCCGGAAGCACTCGAGAGGAAGAAGAAGAAAGAAGAAAAGGTCTGACCAATTAGTGTTTATGTTTTTCTTGTTTTATATATATTTTATAACTTATCTTAATTAATGGTTCATTTAATTATAGGCTAAAGAGAAGGGGCTGAAGAAGCTCAAAGCTGCTAAAAAAGCAGTGGCTCTTAAGGTGTGCTACACCTATATATATATATATATAATGTGGTTAATTGTTATTATATGGCAATATAATTATTTACTTATCCTAATTTTTGGCAAATAATTAAGGCGCAACAACCCTCTAATGTATCCAAGTCAGAGAAGAAAAAAAATGCAAAGAAAGGAGCTTCCGAGGAAAACCATGAAGATTATAATGACCCGGAAACATCGCCTGGCGAGAAGAAAAAGCTCTCTCGTCATATGGCACCGACTTACAACCCCGCTGATGTTGAGAAATCGTATGTTAACATGAAATCAAGTAGCATATTTTATTTGTCAAAGATATGAATGCTTGCTTTTCTTTTTCTTTTTTTTTAATCTTAATTCATTGAACCCCTAATTTATTATGTAGGTGGTATCCTTGGTGGGAAAAGTCCAAGTACTTTAAGGCAGATTCAAGCAGCTCCAAACCTTCATTTTCCATGGTGAGTTTCTTGAGCTCGATTCAACCTTCATTTTGCTTTCTTTATTCTGAAGACAATTGCGTATTTTTAGTGTAAAGCTTACACTAACATTTACGATCTATCTGTGCCAATTAAGTTTTGAACTAAAAACACGCGATGCAACGTAACTTGTTGCATTGGAAAAGACGCTGCAAAGACGATTCTAACTAGAGATATAATGGTTCACTATATTTTGATCTTTAATTAATTACGATAGTCTCATTTTGGTATCTTTCATGAGATTCATTTAAGCTCAATGTAGTCTGATATAGTGCGGTGTGAAATGCTTGAGAAAGAAAGACTGTGCTGATCCCTTGTAATGATTTATAGATGTTCTCTAATGTGATCTTGTTTTATAACTTTTGCTCATGGAAAATATGAGTGTGTTTGTACTAGTAAGATGAAATTAACGTTTTGATTTCTGTTCAAAGGTATCTAATGAATAGGGGAAATAAGAAAATAGGATTGTATACGATGGATTGGACAATCAGAAGGAATTGAACCTGTTGGTGGTCATTTATTTACTAAATGTTGTCTCCTTGCATATGCAGGTTCTTCCGCCACCTAATGTAACTGGGGTCTTACATATTGGCCATGCCCTTACTGCTGCAATACAGGTCTTGTAGTGAATTAATATGATGTTTCTTTTGTGAAAGTTTATCAAAATTTCAGTCATGTGATTTTTTGTGGATACTTATTCCTCAGGATACAATTATTCGTTGGAAGCGGATGTCTGGATACAATACGTTATGGGTACCTGGAATGGATCATGCTGGAATTGCCACACAGGTTGTTTATGTGATATTTTACATATTCTATGATTCGTCTGAATAGTTCATTTATATGACTTTGGGTGGGAATGAATCTGTTTTGGACGGAAGATTGATAGTATCTTTTGATGGATGATGTGATGCATAAGGTGTTCACTGCCATCTTGCTCTGCCATTCGAAATTTGTGGTTTGCAAAAATTATGAGTATCAAAAACATTAGGCATTTCATGTAAATATTCGTTTAAAGATATTTGATATGGGTTTCCATTTAAACTGATAATAAGATGTGGATTATGGTGGCTCGATGTGAAGAATTAACTTATGTTACAATCTTAGAAAACTAAAATACAACTTGGCATCTCTGTCAAATGCAATTCAATAGCATAGGTATCTATCTTGGAAAAAACTTGTATGATTGGAATTTGGAAGACGCGAGGGTATGGTTAGCTGTAGTAATTAATTGGAAAGAATGTTATATCTTGTATTATTTCATGTTTTTCTGATAGTATATAGACATAAGTATTTAATATTCATTCGAATAACTTTTGAGATATTTGTCAATAATCATGTTTGTGATGGATACACCTGGACTGCACACTTGCTGGCTTCGGAGTAATTAGCTTCTGTTTACATTATCTTGTTCAGGCTGCCGTGGAGAATAAACTTATGAGAGAAGAAGGTTTGACAAAGCATGACCTTGGGCGTGATGAATTCATAAAGGAAGTGAGTTTAGCAATATTTCCTTGTAATTTGTGTCATTTTTTATTTTGCAGTTTATGTATTTGGTATGCATCCACTGGTGGTTGGACCATTATGGAAACACAAATACTTACTGAACATAACACACCATATTACGTGTTTTACAATGACTGCTAAATAGAATTCGCGCTGAAAATTTTATAATAGATCTGGAAATGGAAGAATAAGCATGGGGGCATCATTCTGCAGCAATTTCAGCGCTTGGGTGCGTCTCTAGATTGGTCACGTGAGGTGATAGTTTTGTTTAGAACTGTATTTTTGCTTTGATATGAATACTGCTAAAACTTATGGATGCCTGTGATTATTGGAGTTTGATTAATTTGTGCTCGTTCTTCATGGAACCCTATCCTTCGGTAGTGCTTTACCATGGATAAGAAGAGATCAATGGCTGTGACAGAGGCTTTTGTCAGACTTTACAAGGAGGGTCTAATATATAGGTATTTGTTATACTAACATTGTTCTCTTAGAGCTTCTTGTTTTGCTTTGTTCATGGAAACGTGTGTCCCCTAGATATCCCCGACTTAAGTTATGGATGAGAGAATAGTTGCTTCAGCAGTTCATGTTTGTTGCATGAGCATCCCTCTTGAATCATAGAAATAATGTCAGTTATGCTTTCTGAAATCTGAACATTATAGATTGTGTTTTTGCTAAGCTTTTCCAATAGTTTGTGTTGTTACTTTAGTGTTCCCCACTATCTAATACCCCACTACTTGAGTTATCTCTTATTTCATATTTCATAAAATGTCAAACTCAATTGCTTGATTACTTAAAGTAAAGTGTTTAATTTATGATTTTTCTTCTTATATTTTTCTTAGAGATATACGTCTAGTGAACTGGGATTGTTTTATGAGAACAGCAATATCTGATATTGAGGTAAGATGCCGCAACTCTGTTCTATCAACTTATCATGTATTGACACGAATTTGGCAAAATCTATGTTCTTTGGTATTTATAGGTAGAATACATTGAAATCAAAGAGAGAACGCCATTCCGTGTTCCTAGTTATGATGAACCCGTAGAGTTTGGTGTGCTGACTTCATTTGCTTATCCTCTGGAAGGAGGCTTGGGTGAGATTGTTGTGGCGACTACTCGAGTGGAAACAATGTTGGGTGATACAGCAATTGCTATACATCCGAATGATCCAAGATACACTCACCTTCATGGTAAATTTGCCTTTCATCCTTTTAATGGAAGAAAACTTCCTATAGTTTGTGATGCAGTGCTTGTTGATGTGGATTTTGGAACTGGTGCTGTTAAGGTAAGCATTATTTTCATCGTTTAGAATGATGTTCACTGAGTTCTCCTGAGGTCATTGCTAATGACAAATGAATTATTTGCAGATCACTCCAGCCCATGATCCAAATGATTTTGAGGTTGGAAAGCGTCACAACCTTGAGTTCATCAACATTTTCACTGATGATGGACTCATAAATAGCAATGGTGGTAAAACATTTGAAGGGATGCAACGTTTTAAAGCTCGTGTAGCTCTTATTGAAGCTCTAAAGGAAAAGGTATAGTTTACTTTATTTTTTTATGATGAAAGATATGAACTTTATTGAGTGATATATGTTTATTCCCATTCACTATATCCTTCACAAGAATGTTGATATTTACTTCTGTTGTCCAAATAAGGGACTCTATAGAGGTGAAAAAAATAATGAAATGCGTCTTGGCATTTGTTCAAGAAGTAAAGATGTGGTGGAGCCCCTCATAAAGCCCCAGTGGTATGTGAATTGCAAATGCATGGCACAAGAAGGTCTTGATGCTGTGATTGATCATACAAATCCCAAGATAGAGATCATCCCAAAACAATATGTTGCTGAATGGAAAAGGTATTTTTTTGAAGTAAGATAGTTTTTAAGGTTTCTTAAAAGACATGTTCAGGCAAAAATGAGGCCCATGTTCTACAATTTTATCTTTTTTTCTAATTTGTTGACTAGAATAGCTACATGCTGGTAGTTATGGAGATACATTGCACTACTAAGTAATAATTTCATCGTGTAGTATCCTATTTTTATGAGTTTGATATCATGTGAGGATTCTGGACATTGCAGATGGCTCGAAAATATCCATGATTGGTGCATTTCTAGACAACTTGAGTGGGGTCACCAAATTCCTGCATGGTATGCAGTGTTGGAGGATGATGAACTGAAGGAACTTGGGGCATACAATAACCACTGGGTGATCGCTAGGAACCAAGAAGAAGCTGATGAGGAGGCTAACAGAATTTTTGCTGGGAAGAAATTCCAGCTTCTCCGAGATCCAGATGTTCTGGATACTTGGTTCTCTTCTGGACTTTTCCCATTATCTGCGTTGGGGTGGCCAGATGATACCGAAGATTTCAAAACATTTTATCCAACATCTGTACTTGAAACTGGCCATGACATCCTCTTTTACTGGGTTGCTCGTATGGTGATGTTGGGAATGAAGCTAGTAGGTGATGTACCATTTAGTAAGGTGAGCAACAATTATGAAACTGCTTAATGCAATTTTAAATTATTTCAGTTTTTGGGGTTTGTTTGCTGATGACACCCTAGACACTGTCTTTCTAAACCTGTTTCTTTTAACCCCTAAAAGAATGAAGTTTCCTTTGGGGTATTTTCTTCATCACAAGCTTTGTGATTGGTTCTTACAAAGAGGTTCAGGTTCTGGTGACAAGAAACAGGTGTCACTTGACAAAATGGTTTTTAACTAAAGGCAGCTAAACAATCCATTTGCATTCAATCACGTCTTTTAGCTAGTAATTTTTCTGTACTTTTGAGCCAGAAATTGCAAATGACTCATTCGATTAACTGCTTGCAGGTATTATTGCATTCCATGGTTCGTGATGCACATGGGCGCAAAATGTCCAAGTCATTAGGAAATGTTATTGATCCTCTAGAAGTGATTAATGGAATAAAACTGATAGATCTTAACAAAAGGCTGGAGGCGGGTAACTTGGATCCTAAGGAATTGAAAACTGCGAAAGAGGGGCAGGCGAAGGACTTCCCTAATGGCATACCTGAATGTGGTGTAGACGCTCTCCGTTTTGCCCTTGTCTCATATACTGCTCAGGTTATAATCTGTGTTTCGCTAATTTCACAAAGTTTTCTTGTTTTCATTCGATATTTGGTATTGAAATTCTTTTATTTCAGTCGGACAAAATAAATCTGGACATTCAGAGGGTGGTTGGATATCGTCAATGGTGCAACAAGCTGTGGAATGCTGTAAGGTTTGCCATGAGAAAACTTGGAGATGATTACACTCCTCCAACCGAGATTGTTCCAGCTTCCATGCCTTTCAGCTGCAAGTGGATACTTTCAGTTCTGAACAAAGCCATATCAAAGACAGTTTTGTCTTTAGATTCCTATGAGTTCTCTGATGCCACAACAGCTGTATACTCATGGTGGCAGTATCAACTGTGTGATGTATTTATCGAAGTAATTAAGCCCTATTTTGCTGGTAATGATCAAGCATTTGCATCTGAAAGAAGATTTGCACAGGATACCCTGTGGCTGTGTTTGGATAACGGGTTACGTTTACTTCATCCTTTTATGCCATTCGTCACTGAAGAATTATGGCAGCGCCTTCCTTCAAGGAAAGATAGTGCAAGGAAAGAATCTATTATGATATCTGAATATCCATCAGCCGTAGAGGTAACACAAACTTTCATCAGAGTTACATGCTTTCATGAGTTTACACGATATTCGTTTACACATTGGGAGCTCGTATTCCAGTAATTCAGGGGATATATATGAAATTTCCTATAGTTTTACTTTATGTAATTCAGGGGATATATCAAATCCTTAATCCTTTGTTTGCAGTGTTGGACTAATGATGATGTGGAGTTGGAGATGGATATGGTCGAGGCAGTCGTGAAATCACTGAGGTCTCTTCGAGCGCAATTGGCACCAAATGAGAGACATGAAAGGTAAATGCATGAATGCAAAACTCTGTTACAAACACATACCAACAGGTTAGGAATTATTATATACACTTGTCCGGCAAATGAAAAGATAATATATTGAGGTATACAATTTTAAGACAAGGTGTTATATGGTTAAATTCCTGAATTTTGATAATAACAAAGGTATTTTCTATTCCAGGCAAGCTGCTTTTATTCGTTGTCGAACTGAAGCTAAAGATGCATGTGATATCATTAAGAAGCATGAAATGGAGATTAAAACCCTTGCCAACTTATCTTCAATGGAAGTATGTAATATGACTATTTCATTGGTTATTTAAATTTTCTTGTTATTCTTTCTCTCTAATTTTCATCTGTACGTATATATCAACTTAGGTTCTAAGCGAGAGCGACGATGCTCCACTGGAATGTACAGAGGACGTGGTAAACGAATCTCTTTCAGTATTCCTCAAACTAAGAGGAAACATTAATGTGGAAGCTGAAGTTGAAAAGCTCAAAAAGAAGATGGAGGAGAAACAAAAGTGAGGACCCTTTTCTTGTTATTCTTACTTGTAATTTTTATGTTGAGAAATTTTACAGAAAAATCGATAAACTGAGTTTATTTATTGCGCACACAGGCAATATGATGCGTTGAAGAAGAATACTAGTGAGAAAGTGCCCGCCTGTATACGTGAAGTAAATGAAGCAAAACTCGACGCCTTGATGCAAGAGCTGGCAAAACTCGATGCCTTGATGCAAAAGCTGCTGCTGTCGCACACGAATGCCAATGAGCATTTACAGCGTGATGAATTGGATGTGCCTATAAAACAGATAATCTGAAGGCTTCGGGATTGAGGCATTTTACCTTTGTCGAATAGGAACTAAAATGCAGCAGCATCCAAAAATAATTTGTATATAATTTTTTTTGTTTATTTAACTTTTCCATACTATAGGAGTGTACAGTTACAATAATATATTATGCAGCTGTTTGAAGAGAAATATTATGCACAAAGTGCAAGTAATACTGCAACTAATAGCATACATATTCATGGTGGCTGTTTCAACTGTGTCATGTATTTGCATATTGAAGTAATTAAGCCTTATTTTGCTGGTAATTATCAAGCAAGCATTTGCATCTAAAAAATATATATATATAGTATAGTATTTATATAAACTTTATTCACAAATGTGTCAAACCCCCTCTTTAAACCCTGTCCTGTTTTTCTGTTTAATCATACAGAGACTTAAACAGATGAATACATTTTATATCTCTACAAAACCAGGCGTGATATATGGTTCTACTACGTAAAGTATAATAAGTATATGCCCGTAAAATATCATCAAACCGTTAATGCAGTAATAATTCTACATTACATGTAGGAAATGCAATCCGAGTATATCAACATTCACAGCATATTCTTGAAAATAGTGTTTGGGTTTATTCACGTTCAGATATTTCGTCTCCTATCGGAATCTCCTTTGGTTGTTCGAGGTGGTGTACCTGGTCCCCAGTTGGAGTTGTGTACTTGATTATTAATTTCGGGGTCATATTTCTGTGAAGCAAGATAACTCAAAGCAGTGACAACATCAGTAATCATGGGCCTCAAGGTTGGTTGCTCTTGAACGCACATTGAAGCAACCGCAAGAGCTTGGTACAATCCCCTTGCAGGGTACTGACCTTGTAGCATTGGATCAGCAATCTGCGAGAATTTTCTTCTGTCCTTGAATAAAGGCCTTGCCTGGACAAAAATCAACAAATAATGGAGCGGTTTTTTATGGGAAATTAAAGATTCAATGGATCTGAAAAAGATCCATAATCCGATATACATGGAGCAAAGTCGATTTGATTCTTTAAAGATATGAATATGATATCTATTACTGTCATCAGCCTAAGAAGAGATGGTTAATATTTTTACTCATGATCTCATTTTAAGTTTATTTGAACCAACAACATGAATTATCAATACTGTTTCCTACAAGACCTGCTAAATATTTCCTCCGTCCCATTTATCTTGATTCCTTCACTTTTGGCGCAGAGTTTTAGGTAAAAGTTAAAAAGTGGAACTTTAAGTAACTTCACATTTATGCCCTCGATCAAAAGTAGTGGTTGAGAGTTAGCGATGTCAAATCATTACTTTATGTGAGAGGGTAGTTTTGAGAAAAACAATTCCATTTTAGAGAAATGGAATATTGTTTTGTGACATACCAATAAGGAAACAGGAGTAAGATATTTGGGACAGGGGGAGAACTTTGAAGCAAGTGATAAATGTGTCGGGAATTAATCTTTTCTATGTTGGAGCTCATATTTGAGCTCGTGAACTTTATTGAAAAATTATGTGGCATTAATAAGCTCATTGAGATGATATGGTGGTGGATATTACATTGGATCAGATTTTTTTGATCCAAATTCCGACAAAAAAAAATCTATCTTCCGATGGACTTTGATATTGCAATTTGAAAATTTGACCAGATTTATAATAAATTAACGGACAAGAGTACGGATCTAGGTAAATTCAATCCAATGACAGCCGAGTCGTAAATAAACCAATACAGACCAGTGTCAAAACCATTGCAACAAATACCAAAATTAACATTATCTACAACAGTATAATGCAGAGCTTAATAGTGACAATGAGAGCTTACCCAAGAAACGAGGTTGTGCTCTGCACCGTTTTTTGTATTGTCAACAGCTTTCCTTCCAGAAATAATCTCCAGAAGAACAACTCCAAAGCTATACACATCCGATTTCAGTGTCAGCTGCCCAGTCATTGCATACTCGGGTGCACAATATCCATACGTACCCATAACTCGCGTGGACACATGGGTGTTATCCCCAACGGGTCCAACTTTGGCCAACCCAAAATCAGATAGCTTTGGATGGTACCCTTCCCCAAGTAAAATATTAGAGCATTTTAAATCACGATAAATAACCGGAGGGCTAGCTTTTTCGTGTAAATATTCCAACCCTTTCGCTGCTCCAGTTGCAATTCTCATTCTCGTGTTCCAATCAAGTTGTTTCTTACCAGGAATTGGATCTAAACATAAACACTTGTTAGTTTATTTACACTATCATAATCGGTAAACATAATCGAGAAAATGCAACATACCATGAAGATGATTTTCTAATGATCCTAGAGGCATGTATTCATAAACGAGAAGTCTCTGATCTCCGTCGGCACAATAGCCGATTAGATTAACGAGGTTAGGGTGATGTAGTAGACTTAACATTAACACTTCAACGAGAAATTCTCTGTTACCCTGTAGGCCATTCCTATCTAGTTGCTTGATTGCCACAACCTGCAAAAAGAACCCGTAAAATAAAATAGATTGTTTATATAAATTTGATAAAAATGGGATAATTATCTAATAAGAAGCATACTTGATTGGAGCCCTCGAGTTGTCCTTTATACACTCTACCAAAACCTCCCTCCCCCAAAAGAGAATCGGCACGGAAGTTTCTAGTAGCAGCTGCCATTTCGCGGAAAGTGAAGGTCTTGGCTGCGATTTTATTGGACGATCCATCTTTAGGGGCATCCACGGACTTGGCTACAGACAAAGGCAGACTATGAGTGAAGAGAATTGATACCAAATATGAAGAAAGTTAAAGAGTAAAGGAGTTCTAGCGCATGTTCTACGGAGCTCCATTACGAAATCAAATATTCAAAGGAAATGATATGTACAAGGAGTTGCCTGATATGAACCTAAGCATTAACAATATAGTATTCTAGCTAAACTTTCAACACCAAACCTTCACAGTTCAATCAACTCGCAAAATCCATCATGATTAATTGCAACAACAAAAATCCTAAAAGGAGCCCAGAAAACAGAGTTTAAGGTAATATTCCTTTGTTCTTTAATAATCATACAATCACATCAACAACATGCATATTCAAATTAAACCAGACGAGAAAAAAAAGTCTAAGAAACCTCATGTTCTAATAGAAGATCTGATAGCTATAATAATAATAATAATAATCAAATAATAAATAATAAAAAAAAAAAAAGACAGAATTTTTTTATCACTCAAGGGTCTAGCTCATCCAGATAGCTTATGCACATGACACCAGAAAAACTGCAAAATCCCAATAAAAATAATAAAACTTTTTCCATGTGTATCAAAATAAAATAATTTACTCCATATCCGTCCAAAATTGCTTTATATTCCATACAAAGAACCCATTTGATCATCTAATTAAGTAAAGTTATAAAATTTAAAGAAAACCCATAGTTCAAAAAAGGTAATCAGTTTTTCAGATACAGAAAGAAACAAAATTTAACAAAAAAAATTAATGGAAGCAGTGCCTGAATTGGGTTGGATTGGATCAAGGGATTCATTCTTCTTCCTCCTCTTCTTTGATGTATGCTTTGATTTTCCTGAACATGGAAGAAACCACCCCATTATTTTTTATCTCTCTAAAAAAACACACACATCACACAGAGTGACTGTGATGTTAAAAGAAAGTGGCAGTCACAGCGCTACAGAAACAAAGGTGGGGGGGGGGGGGGGTTTACTGATTAGTGTACATGTTTAAAGAGAGAATATTCATGGTGCAAATTCTTTGGAATTTTAATTTTAATTTTTTGTTTTATGGAATTTATTACAATGATTATGTGGGTAACTGACTTGGTCAAATCTCTTTCTATATTTTAAGACCCTATATTTTGTGATTATTGTTTTTTTTATCCTCTAGTGGCTATTAAGTAATAAAAACAACAGATACGGCTATGATTGATTTGTCCCAGAAAACTGTGATATGATGTATATGTAGGAATTCATATCTGGACAGGTTATAGGAAATAGAACTGTTTTAGATATTTTTTGTTGGCATATTAGAAATCAGAATCAATATTGTCACGACTTATATATCCATGTATTCGTACCATGGTAGTTAGTATCGCACGATTAGTGATACGATACGTGCGATACGATTCGATACTGGCCCAAAACGATACGACTCGAATGACCCAAAATGATGCGATTCGCGATACGATACGTGCGATACGATTCGATACGAGAGGAAAACGATACGCGATACGATACACGGTTTGATAACCATGATTCCTACATCCTGCGATTTACATCCTTCAGGGTTCTAGGGCAAGGGTTCTGAGGGTCCAGGATTAGTCAAGTGTAAGCTTGTACACCTGGGTTATCAAAAAAAAAAAATGAAATGAAAGTTCTTTGCCAAGAAATTAAAACTGTCACTTTAAATTGTAATTGCTCTTTTTTAAATCACTGATTATTACATAGTAATTGCACAAATAGTAACTGAAAGAATCAAACTAGGTAGAAAGGATGTATAAGTTTATTTTGAGACATGCAAATTAGTGGGAAGCCTGTAAGCATGAAGTGCTGCGCACATATCATGTATACCACCAGAAAAAAGAAATAGTCAAAAAACTTTGAAGATTACAAAGATTTGGATATCATTTGTCTATCCGAGATGAAGGGTTATGATCGATGAGTTATCTCATGCATCTGCTACACTACATCATCAAACACACGTGGTTGAACAGACCAATGACATTTTCACATCCAGAGTGAAAATCCACGTCAATCATGTTCTCGAAGAATGTAGGATTTGAAAATGCATCTACATTGATCATAACTCGGAACATAGATGGTCTGTATTAAGATGACTAAGCTTAATTTGTGTCAAAGTGATTAGGCCTTGATTGTGTTAGCTTTGATTATGCTAGCTTTGATTGTGTAAGATTGACTAAGCTTGATTGTAGTTGTTACTTATTTTGTTTGTATTCTTTGTACTATAAATATAGGTGTTCATATTGTACAAATTACAAAAGAAATATATTACAAAAAGGATTTCTCCATCTTATCTTTACTTTTTCATGGCATCCGAGCCAGATTTTTAAAGCCCTCACCTTCCGCAATATTTCTATGAAAGATACTGATAGAATCAGTACTTCTAATACAAACAAAAACATAGACATTAGTATTGATCAAGGAATTACAAAGCCTATTGATCAAACTATGTCTTCTCCCACTATAGACCCAACTGACCCTCTTTTTATTCATGCATCCGATCATCCGGGAATGACTCTTGTATCCAAAGTTCTAGATGGAACCAATTATGCTATGTGGAGACGATCGATGTTGGTGAGTCTCAGTGCCAAAAATAAATTGGGATTCATCAAAGGAACCATACCTACACCAAGTGAGGCTGATCCAAAGCATCAACCATGGCAACGATGTAACGATATGGTTCTATCGTGGATCTTTAATTCATTAAGCCCTGAACTTGCTAATAGTGTGCTTTACATGGAAACTCCTGATGAAATCTGGACAGATTTGCAAGAACGGTTCTCACAAGGTGATTTTTCTCATCACTATCAAACTCAACGTTCCATTGTAGAATTAAAGCAAAATCAAGATTCTATTTTTACTTATTATACTAAATTGAAAACTTTGTGGGATGAATTAAAAACATGTAGTCCATCCATTCCATGCACTTGTGGAGGATTAAAATATTTGAATGAGAAAGAAGAAAAAATAAGGCTAGGACAATTTCTTATGGGGTTAAATGAATCTTATTCTGCTGTAAGGGGACAACTAATGTTAATGCAGCCTTTACCAAATGTAAAGAAAGCATATTCTCTCCTATGTGAAGAAGAGAAACAACGAGGTTTAGTCGAACACAAAGAAACAGATCAAGTTCATGCTATGAGTGTCAGAAAACAATCTCAACAATCTAACACTCAACAGTGGTCATCAGCTTCATCAAAGCCACAAGGGTCAAAGAAAGCCCTTTTCTGCAACTATTGTGATGGTACAACTCATACAATCGACAGGTGCTATTATTTGAACGGTTTCCCTGTGGGTCACAAATTTCACGGTAAAAATGTTCAGTTGCCAAATCGTAATAAAAAATTTGCAGTGAACCATACTAGTACCAAGGCCCCCCATGTTACAACAGCTGAGTCATCACTGCAATTCACCCCTGAAGAGTTCTCCCAAATAAAGGCATTCCTCCGAAATGGTAAAGGTTCTTCTTCTACAAACTATACAGGTACTTCCACACCTTTTTGCTCATCATCAATGGTACATCACACTAAATTAACTAATTGGATAATTGATAGTGGTGCAACTAATCATATTGCTTCTACAGTAAACATTAACACTCCTATGTCCTCACAAGTTTCTCTACCAAATGGTTCTCATTCTAAAATTACGGGTGTTGGTTCTACCCATCTTTCACATGATTTACATATTAAAAATATTCTTTGTGTTCCTTCTTTCAACGTTAATCTCCTCTCTGTAAGTCAACTTACTTCTGCTCTAAATTGCTCAATCCAATTTTTTCCTACTTTCTGTATATTACAGGACCTAGCTTCGAAGATAGTAGAGTGCTAGAAATGGCGTTAACAAAGAATTTATGTTTAGAAGATAGTAATTCATAAGAAATGAAGTTGGCTAAGGGATATTGAGTACCTAGCTTCGAAGAGGATGATTGGTCTGGGGAAGCAGCATAAGGGGCTGTACTATCTTGTGCCACACTCGGAGTCTTCATTAGTTTCACCACTAATAACGTGCCATGTTTCTTCTCCATCTGCCACCACTTGGCATAAGCGGTTGGGACACCCTTCTAAAGCTCCATCTCAAAATTTATGTAAACTAATTCCGTCTTTTTTATTTGATTCTGAACATTTATGTGATGTTTGCCCTTTAGCTAAACAAACCAGATTGTCATTTCCTTTGAGTTCTATTCAAACCAAATACTCTTTTGATCTTATTCATTGTGATATTTGGGGACCTCATCGCATTGCATCTCACTCAGGAGCACACTATTTTTTGACAATTGTAGATGATTTTACTCGTTTTACATGGATATTTCTTATGAAATTTAAATCTGAAACACAAAGCTTGTTAAAATCATTTATAACCTATGTTAACACTCAATTCAATTGTCAAATTAAATGTGTTCAAAGCGACAACGGTCTTGAATTTGTATCCATGAAATCTTTTTTCTCTAATCTAGGCATATTATTTCAAACTTCGTGTCCTTATACTCCACAACAAAATGGTGTAGTGGAACGCAAACATCGTCACCTTTTAAATATAGGGCGAGCCTTAAGATTTCATGCCAATCTTCCTTTAAAATTTTGGGGCGAAAGTTTACTAACATCTGCCTATCTTGTTAATCGTCTTCCTACACCGGTATTGCATAATAAAACTCCATATGAACTTTTATACAATAAACCTCCTGTTTATACAAATTTACGAGTATTTGGTTGTCTATGTTATGCTACCAACATTAAACCTTTAGCAAAATTTGCGCCTCGTGCTCGTCGATGTATATTTGTTGGTTATCCTATTGGACAAAAAGCTTACCGTGTGTATGATCTTGAAACACATCAATTTTTTACAAGTCGAGATGTAGTCTTCCATGAAGAAAATTTCCCTTTTTCACTTAACAATACAATTCATGAACCGGAAAATCGCCACTTGCCTACTATACCTCTACCTACTATTGACTCAAATCAGCCTTTAACACCTTCCGACTCACCAGTTATAGAATCTGATCAAATGCCCCCCTCACCAGAAATACCAACACCATCAACTTCACCTCCCCCTGCTCCTATTCTTCGTCGTAGTGACCGTATACGACAACCATCTGTGATACTTCGGGATTTTCATTGTGGTCAGATTAGTACACCGCCTTATCATGCAAGAACCATGTCATCCTCTTCAAAGTCAGGTACTCAATATCCCTTAGCCAACTTCATTTCTTATGAATTACTATCTTCTAAACATAAATTCTTTGTTAACGCCATTTCTAGCACTCTAGAACCTACCTCATATGAACAGGCTGTTCAGGATCCAAATTGGCGTGAGGCTGTAAATCAAGAGTTGACTGCTCTAGCCAACCAACAAACATGGTCTTTGGTCTCTCTTCCTCCTGGAAAACGACCAATTGGAAGTAAATGGGTTTTCCGAATTAAATACAACTCCAATGGCACAATAGAGCGTTACAAAGCACGGTTGGTAGCAAAGGGTTTTACTCAAAAAGAAGGTCTGGATTATCATGAGACATTTGCTCCTGTAGCAAAGCTCACCACTGTACGGTGTCTCCTTGCTCTTGCTGCCGTACGTAACTGGCCATTATTTCAAATGGATGTTCATAATGCATTTCTTCATGGTACCTTGGATGAAGAGGTATACATGACTCCACCACCGGGTCTTTGTCGACAGGGGGAGAAACTAGTATGTCGACTACACAAGTCCCTCTACGGTTTAAAGCAAGCACCAAGAAATTGGTTTTCAAAGTTTTCTGAAGTCATTAAAAATGCGGGTTTTATCCAATCTCATTCTGATAATTCTCTATTTGTTCGTGCAATAAATTCTTCTATAACTATGGTTCTAATCTATGTGGATGATATGATTATCACTGGTAATGATGATAAAGCTATTCAAGATCTCAAGATTTTCCTTCACCAACAATTCCATATTAAGGATCTTGGTTATCTGAAGTACTTTCTTGGTTTAGAAGTTGCACGATCTAAAGCTGGTATTGTGATATCACAAAGAAAGTATACTCTGGAAATTCTAGACGATGTTGGATTTCTTGGAGTACAACCAGTTGATTCTCCTATGGAAGTAAATTTAAAACTTACAAATAGCCAAGGAGATGTCTTACTTAATCCTTCTCGCTATAGAAGATTAGTAGGACGATTGATTTACCTTACAATTACCAGGCCCGATATCACTTATTCTGTGAATATATTAAGTCAGTTTATGCATGCTCCAAGAAAACCTCACTGGGAAGCTGCTCTTCGAATTGTAAGATACTTAAAGAAAGATCCAGGTTGTGGTATGTTATTTTCATCAAACAGTTCGCTAACCCTTAAAGCTTATTGTGATGCTAATTGGGCAAATTGTCCTATGACGAGAAGATCTACCTCAGGCTATTGTGTTTTCCTTGGAGATTCTCTAATTTCATGGAAGACAAAGAAGCAAAAGACTGTTTCTAGATCATCTTCGGAAGCAGAGTATAGATCTATGGCTGCTGCAACATGTGAAATAACTTGGCTAAGATTCTTGTTTAATGATTTACAAGTTTCATTAGGGCCGGTTGAACTATTTTGTGATAATCAAGCTGCTCTACATATTGCTGCTAATCCTGTGTATCATGAACGTACAAAGCATATTGAACTTGATTGTCACGTTGTGAGAGAAAAGATTCAGGCAGGACATATTATTACCAAGTTTGTTCCATCATCTCTCCAACTGGCTGATGTTTTCACAAAAGCTTTGGGAGGCAAAGAATTTAAAAATATAATACACAAGTTGAACATTCTTAACATTCATGCTCCAACTTGAGGGGGAGTATTAAGATGACTAAGCTTAATTTGTGTCAAAGTGATTAGGCCTTGATTGTGTTAGCTTTGATTATGCTAGCTTTGATTGTGTAAGATTGACTAAGCTTGATTGTAGTTGTTACTTATTTTGTTTGTATTCTTTGTACTATAAATATAGGTGTTCATATTGTACAAATTACAAAAGAAATATATTACAAAAAGGATTTCTCCATCTTATCTTTACTTTTTCAGTCTGGATTCTCACTCCACATATAATTATTGCATTGCATTGGCCGGCTGTGTGTTTGGTGCGTGGTGCTGTGGAAATGCACGAAATAATTACTTCGATCGATCATTGATCTTGGTGTTTTCGAACGAGACTCATGACGTTATACTCTTTTTATCACATATTCTTATACAAATGCAAAAACATGGAAAAAGAAAATGGAGCGCCACATATCGCTTTAACAAGTCATAAAAGCAGAAGCAGTGACCATAAGTAGTTATGCACCGCCACTAGTCTAAAATATGACAATGATTCTTTATGACTTCAAAATATGTAAGAAATTGTAATAAAATAAACATCACAATGCTTCTTCTTAACTGAAGCTTCAAACTATTCTCCAGAGTTGCAGGAATTTGATTAACTTTGGTTGTAGGCATTTACACGGCCTTGAATTGCTGCCGATCGACTAGTGTTAGAGATTCAGAGAGCGTGCATTTTCCAGTGGTTCATAATTTGTTCTTAGAAATCGTCTTCAACACCTCTGAAGTAGTACCTTTAGTCGGCATGTCATGGTTGTGTCTACCTTCATATCTTGTAATGTAAGTTCCCGTGGTATCTTCAGACGTTCTTTCAACATACTTCCTTACATTGCACTTGGGGCTCGTACATCTATAATAACTCCTGCAGATCTCATAATATTAGGACCATTATGAATATTAGCCACTAAACTAAAGACGGCAGGCTCAAATGCTAAAATCATCAATTGCATTAATAATTATATAGCATTAATAAACTCCACATTTTATGTTGAAAAACCTCGGATATGGATTTCCTTTCACGACTTTTTGACCATACTTTCTCCAACGAAATCCATCCCCCTTTGTCATCTGAGAATCAGTATTGTTCGGGACAACAATTTGAGCCTCGTATGAGGCTTCCCCTACTGTGTCTGCTTTGAGTAATTGGTTCTCCACTTTCCTAGAAACAACAAATGATTTTCTTGAAATTAAATATCAAAACTTACTATAGAATTACTCTTAATATCAGGTTAAAGGTTCTCATTAGTGACCTCTTTTTGCTTTTGAGATCACCACCTTCTGCCTCCAAAGCATCACTTACTTCTTCGAATTCCTCGCTCGGTCCAAGAGAGTTGTTGGAATTTGAGACACTATTAATTGGAATATTATTGATTGGTGGAGCAAATCGAGAAAATGTTGACTGGTCAAACTCGCGTTGAATAGTGCACGTGGGATTTTTCACCTCATTCCGAGTAGCGTTTTGTACTTGTCCTTCCGATGGGGTGTGCTTTAGTGGCTGAGGTTTTGAGTGGTTGTGATCGCCTTTGTAGATTGTCTCCGCAATCTGACCATCTATTGTTCTTTCTACCTTTTTTCTCACGGGACAATTGGGGTATGTACACTTGTGATAACTTCGTAGATACTCACTTCCTTTAACCTGCTTCTGACCATACTTTCTCCAATTATGACCATCATATGCTAATCGATCCACATTATCTACTAGTAATAATGATTTCTTTTCATTTTCAGACTTTTCTAGTATATCGTTGCTCTTTCTTTCAGGCTCGGGGAGTATATTATCGACCTCATTAATGTCTAGTGCTCGAGGAGAAGTAACATTATTACCCTGGACAATACGAAGAATTAAAATCCACAATATCTATGTACACGTAACAATGAAGACACTTCACAATCAATGTACAAACCTACTTTCTCATGCATCAAAATATAATTGTACTAACCAGATTTGCCAAGAGAGAAACAGTTGTCTTTGAAACAAGTTTAGCTATTGGCTTGTATACAACATTCGATGTGGGATTTGATTCTGCCACTTCAACTGGCCTCGGTTTTATGGCTGCAACTGAAGCTTCGGAAAAAGCAGGAGTAGTAGGTGGAGGAGTGTTAAATGCACCACCAGCAAGAAGCTCGGAGAACGATTTAGAATTGGAAAATCCGGGTCTCCATGCTACCGGTTTGGCTATTACTATTTTTTCTGCCTCCTTAATTTCCATTATGATAGTGACTTTTAGGAGTCTTTTTCTGCACAATATAACATCATGTGGAATTTAACACATTTATTTTGAGATTAGTGCTTAAAATGAGCATCATAAATAACCATTTTCTCTAATAAAGATTCATCATTCATTGATAACAAAGCTTCTCATCTCATTAAATATGCAAAAATAAAAAAATAAAAAAGGTATACTCTAGAACATTTGGACAAGAACATAGTAAATAGTTAAATTGGAGTATATGCAACAAATTTCCAAGGATTGAATAAACAATGATAGCCCCTAGAGTTATTAATTTTATGCAAGAAAATACTTTTTATTTGCCAATGTGCATCCATTTTAATTTCAAGACATTAATTTTAATTGACCTGCATATATAGAAAAAGTTCAGATTGCAAACAAAACAAGATTAAAAATTAGATATCTAGTATAAATTCAAGTTTCAACACAAATCTTTCTTACAATTTCTCTAATTTCAACAAAAGATTGAACGGGAAATAGGTTAAATCAACTGTGCCCTTATTTAGAAAAAGTTTTACCTTGATGAAATATCGGGGCTGGGGTTCTGCTTCTGCTTTGTGGCAAGTAAAATGCAGAGCTGAAAAGCTGCAGTGATAAATCAAATTAAAATAAAAATGAAAACAAAAAAAGGATTTAAAGAAGAAATGGGTATCTAAATCTTACAGGTGAGGGGGGTGGGGTGAGAGTATGAGGCCAGCTAACTGTCTGTCGCCATGAGCGTTGACTTTACACTTTTGTTTTTATTTTCTTTTTTCGTATTCGAATTATTAATTATTATTATTATTATTATTATTATTTATAGTACTGTTTATACAAACTAGTAGTCTAGTACTAGATTGTGTCTTGGATCTTGGTTTAAGTTGACTTGTGGGGGATTATAGGAATATATTCTTTCAAATGTGAATTTTATATTTATAGGGCTATGACAAATTATAACAATATATTAGTTTATGTATTTTTTATACATAATCCTCATATATTGAATAGGGAAAAGAAAAGAAAAAAAGTAATTGGTGTCATGGTGACCTTGTAATTTTGATCGTAGATTGACTGAATTAATTTTCATCAACTTATTTGTCTCACCTTTCTCCCAAGAAAAAAATACTATTGTGTGTATTTCTTAGAAAAGAAAAAAAACTTCGAAATTCAATTTTTACCATCCTCCCAAGAAAAAATAATTTTGTGTGTATTTTTTAAAAAAAAATCTCAATTTTACTTGTAGTTATATTTTTTTATTGTGTGGTGTTAAAAAAAATTGTATCATGCATGTCACATACAATGTTTGTAATAATTTTTCCTCGCCAAATTTTTAGTTTGTTCAAATTATATATCGCTGGTGAGATCGGTCACCCGGGTCCATTTGCATGTATTTAAGTTGAAAAATTGATGATATGAAATTTTTTAAGTTATAAAAAACGAGATAATTGTTTTGAATTAAGATAATCCAAGTCCTTAGAAATATATGATCAGTTGTGGTTTTATGTATCTGATAGTTGAAAATGCATTTGAATCTATTTTAAATGTTCAGAACATGTGGGAATTGGAATTTTTTGCATTTTGAATTTGTGAAATCATGTTTTTTTTGCATTTTGAATTTGTGAAATCATGTTTTCCTAATAACTTTAAAAGTTTGGGAATTATGTGTATGTTCTAAACTTGTGATATATTTCGAAAATATTTTTTAAATTTAGATATTATGTGATTGAATTTTTTCTTTTAATATTTTTTAGTTTTCTCAAGGGTATTCATGTCTTTAACTTGATTTATATTCCTTTCGAGAGACGTTGAGCATAATACATAGCACATGTCCTAACAATGATTCGAACCTAAGTACGTCACGTTAGGAACACTAGCCTCTTCTAGGACTGTCAATTGAGCCGGGCCTACCCGAAGCCCGATGGCTCAATCTGATTAAAATTAGCTCGAACCCGAATATTTGTGAGCCGGGTTGAGTTTGAGCCCTCTTCCACTATAGCTCAGTCACCGGTTGGTATGAGATTGAAATTTGTATAAAATTTATGAGCCAATTCTTCGTTGGTTTTAAAACAGGACATCCAAATGTCCTTTTTTTTCTCAATAATTCACATCTCCATGATTATTTTCACAAGTTAGTGTGTACTTTTGCAGGTTTCGAATCTGAGCAGAAGACTTCATTGAGTACTACTCCATTAATCAATTCATTTCCAGTCTTTCTTCCTAGTTCCCTGAATATATTGCACTTATTATCAGTCCAAGAAAAAGAAAAGATATGTTAATAAATCAAATAATCAATCATTAATTGATAGTGAACTAGAAAGAGGACCAAGATAAATCATATTAGTTCTATGTTTTAATACTTTCATAATAAAAATCATTCAATAAAACCTATATACATCATTTACCAAGCAGAAAAATCATAGAAAAGTTCTCATTGCACAAGGAAACTATTCATGGTTTCATGATATATTATAACTGCACATCAATTGCTAGTAACTTAATGGAAAACTGTCACCATCTTCGAAAGAAAATTTTCTTAAAATACTTTATGAATCCTAATAGTGCATAAATAGTTTCTATTTTGCAAAGAAAGATTAGGACACTAACTGAGTAGTATTTTGAGTTATTCATCCGCGGTTCTGTTTGAACTGTCGACATTGTTTTGCTTCACAAATTGCCCTCGGACACGGGGTCTCTGTTCAGCCAACTTTTTTCTGTTCTGGTACCGTACCTGATGCAAAACACAAGGTTAAAAGTGCATCCATGAAAAAAAGGAGGGGCATCTCAACAGAGTTTTTATCTTTTATAGGAGTATATGATATTGCAAATAAACACAATAGGAATATTATAATTACCCTAGTTTTGGGTATTACCTTTTTTTTTTTTTTTTTTTTTGATGAATCGCACTGGGGTGGTTATTGTCCCAAACTAATCCTAATACATTCATTGTTCCAAAGATTGGAAATTAAATTAAGTGCAACATATCAGGAAATAAGATCTGAAGAAGTTCCAGTTATTACATTTAGATCTCAATACTGAGGCCACCTCAGCTACAATGCATGCCAGCAAAGGAGAAAAATGTTATATGGACCTCATATACATGAGAAGTTACGCAAACATCTTCCATGCAATACCACAACTTATTTAATATGGAACTCTAAATGGTTCCAAAAGCCCTTGTTAAGTAATAGGTATTCGTTTAAAGATTAAATGTTTATATGGCATGTAATTAACATTGATCTCACTCAAGTAGTCATAAATGACCAAATGAGACACCTAGATGCTCAACTAACTACGAGTAAATTTCATTTTCAATTTTGGGCAGGTGTTTTTATATAAGTTATGGGTGAAATTAAAGCCTATTCCAATATGAAAACAACTGCAATCAAATCATGGAACTAAAAGCAAGAGAAACTTTTAAAACCATAGTTATTACCTTTTTGGCAAAACATCTATCTTTCTTCTTCTGACGAAATTTGTTCAAGGCAGCCAGCCGGTGTGCAAGTTTGTCTTCCACTATTCTATTTCCACTACCACTGCCGCTGGCATCTTCATTTCCACTTTTCCCAGTTTGACCAACATCACTTTCTACATTAGTCACCGAAGCATTAACGACAGTGCTGCTTCCATTCTGTCCATTACTTCCATAATTACTTGCCGATGTGCTTCTGTTCAAAATATAGTTCCTAGGGTCATCCGTTGTTCCACCTAAATTTATTGATCCACAATGTGGAGCATCCACAGCCAACTTCTTTAGAGACAATTCATCATGTTTGGATGACGGTTTTTGTTCCAAGTTACTAAAATGATGGTGATGAGGATGTTGAATTTCAAGCTCCTGGTTTGAGCCTCTCACTGGACCTAAGTCTGTAGTTTGAATGTCACTGTCCAGAAGAAGACTGACTTGTGGGTGACTGTAACTGAGATAATTTTTTACAGGTCTCAAAGAAGAAGTGTGTAAACAATTTACTGTAGATGTTGCTTCAGACTTGTCTTTCATGATTGATGAATGTGCAGGAAGCTTATTGGTGGCCGAACCCATATCTAAGTTATTGCTAACTCCATTTGAACTCGGACATAGAAGATGGTCAGTTGAATGAGCTTCTATAGCGATAATTGACTCTCGTTTTGCAACTTCAACACTATTTTCAATCATGTAGCTACTGCTGGTGATCCCATTAGGAGCCTTGAAAATATTTGGAGATGTTTTATACCTACAACAAGAGTAAACAAATAAACTGCTGATTATGAAATCAGTCGTAGTAATGTAACGAGCTAAGTCAACAGAAAGGAAAATGAAGATATTACAGAAAAGTAATTTGTAGTCCTTCCAGACCTTGAGAAGGCAGATTGTTCAGATCGGCGCAAGACATAACGATTGTCTTGAACTGATGGTCTCCCCGTGTCCTGAACTCCTCGAAGTCTCTTCAAGCTAAGCTCTAAACTTAGCTCATTAGAATCACCAGTTGCATTATTATCCAATATGTTTTCCAATTCTCTACTAGAGTCAGATGCTCTGCTATCAATAAGAGGGTTAGACGTTTCATCTGTGTTACATTTGTGCTTTCGGAAAAGGCATTCATTTATGGAATTGCTTTGTCCCGCGTCAATTTTCTTAATGACTGTGTTGTGATCCAATTTTGGATCAACATGCAAGAGTGGAATTCCCAAGGAATTTGCTTTTGGTTCCAGATTTGTAGAAGTGATTTTATCCAAGTCTTTGCACTCTGCAACAGTGTCTACAGAGAATAATTGTGTTTTCTACAGAAAAAAATTAAGAACAAAACCAAATTATACAATGACCATTTAATACCATGTTTTTGTTCATGGTCTCCCCTTGCTACACTAATATGAACTCTTTTGTGGCCCAGGTAATCAGCATTTGAGCGAATAACTTGGGCGCATGTGCTGTCTGGACTTTCAGCTACATGATCTATAGGAGACATAGCTTGAAAGTTGTTCACTTCTACAACTTGTTTAGTCCAAGAGCTCTGCAAAACAGGTGTAGAGAGAGTTATACGCTTTTGCAGACAAAAACTTCATAACTTCCAGGTTGCAGAAGAGTTTCTACGAAAGATAAGATAGAAATCGAGTGAACATGATTCTCTCCTTACAGTATAGGAAACAAGAGACAAATATGGAAGGTTGTCAACTTACCATTGATAGATCAAGAGTTGGTAACATAGAACAGATCCATAATTTTTCATGTTCAAGCATAATACATACCAATTAAAAAGAATGAACAGACTTGTAAGATATGGTAGCCAATGGCTGTACACTAACTCTCCCTATTCCTGTAATGGCTGGTGTACAATGAAATGTTGTGCTTTAGCATTGAAATTGATATCAATAATATCCTTTAAAATAATTATATTGTGAAAGTTTTTATATTATCTAAGAAAATGCCTGCAAGTTTTAGTGCGAGTAGTAACTTCCATCAATAATTCTATGCTATATGTCACATTTATCAGCAAAATACTATGCTATATAGTATTATATACTCTCAAGCATTACAATCAATACTTGATGCTTCAACACTCCTTCCTATAAACCTTTCCTCGTAATATGCAAAAAGTAATGTTTCACAAAGATTGGTTTTATGATCAGTGGGATTGAAGTACAACTGAATGTCATAAAAACAATAAGAATTTACCATCCTGCTTACTGGACACTTGATTTGCAAATTGAAACCTTGAAAACAAATAGCCTATTTTTTATTTAATTTTCATTTGATTGGGAGCAGCACTAGTACACCATCACATTCCATATTGTATGTTTTGTCACAATAAGGTGTAACACTCTTATACTAACATCTGAAATGCGTTCATTTCAATCGAGATTTGTTATCAAGAAAGAATCATCAAAACAGACAAATACATGACCAAATGGCTATTCGGAGTCTCTTTTTCTTTTTTAGGTACAGGTTATTCAGAGTTTTTGTTAAAAGAAATTCTGCGCTTACTACCTACATAAATTAAGAATGGGCATTGAAGAGAAGACAATAATGTTCAAGATGATAAACCTCAACTCCTTGTTGCCTTGAGGCCCTTGACTACAAATAATACTGATTTTAGTACTAAGTCAGTTTAAACAAGGTATCCGCAGTCATCATTTTTCAGAGAAAACTTTATAAATAAACAAATACTATTAAGATTTAGTAAGAGTAGTTAAATTAGCTATTTAGGGAAATTACTCGGTCTTATTTGAGATGTGATAATTAATTGTTTTCGCATTTATAGCATCTTTGTACATGTGATTTGTCTATTGTCATAAAAGAGTGAAAAGAACATTCAGTATGTTGCTAAAAAAAACTTTATTGTTTGCATACGTTAGCCAAGGTTACATTAACTCTGTTCTATTATGAGTAACAAAAAATTAAACAGCTGTTATACAGTCTATAAGTTAGCACTCCCAAAATAGTAACTCACATGCAATATAATGATTCAGCACATGTGCTACCAAACAATAACAAAGTTAAAGACAAAACAGAACCTTATAATTCATCAAGTCAAAAAGAGAATCATAATACCTGTGCGCCACTCCCATCATCACTTCCATCGCTAACATTTAAGCCATTGCTCACATCATTCTCCCCATCATCACTTCCACCATTGTCTGGTTTCTTACCACTCTTTGATTTTACAGATTTTTGACTTTGTGTTCCACTTTCGCTCCCACTTCCACTTGACTGTGAGAAGCAAATGAAATCAAGGAAAAGCAGGACAAAAAAAAAACAGAGTACATGATAAATCCTATAAGAAGCTTGTTATAATTGTAAAATTTAGTTTTTATACAATTGCAGAAGGAAAACAAAAAATGATCCATTAAAATATACTTTTCCAAACTAAACAAGCCAAGTATTACTTTGTGTGGAAAAAGTCCAAAAAAAGTTACATAAGACTGTCCATCCACTAAACTCTACTGTTGCTGGCTCTGGGTTTACACCATTCCCTTGGATGCATCTTGCAGTTTTCAGACGCTAGTCTGATCGTTCCATTAAACTTTGGCCATTAATTAGTACATGGGAAGTGATGAAAGGAAAAAAGGAACAAAGAAACAATCTATCCAACACTGCTCACATGTCAGCCTAAGTACCCCTATAATTACTTATATCTTAGTGGTAGTGTTAACATAAATATGAAGACAACGATCCCAGAATATCCTGCATAATGTTGGTCAATAAACACCAACCAAAGTAAGAAACTGGTTGAGCCTAATCAATTTGGAGGTCGGTCTGGATGTAATCTATAAGAAAACGTGCTATACATGAGACATAAAAGCTATATTTACTCATCTTTAAAATATGTAGGTTCAAAGTTCAATGATAGTAAGGTTATGATGACTCACACTATGACATCTTCTCCATACATGCTGCCAAAGGTTCTTGAGCTCATTTTTTCTTATAGGTTTAACCAAGAAGTCAACTGCACCTTCGGTCAGACACTTAAAGACTAAACCCATGGAATCATGAGATGACATCACTGCACCAAAAATCTCATGCAGTGTCAGATTTAAAGATTGTGATGAATCTATTAGAATTAAGCAATCTTAAGGAATATTTACTCACTAATCACAGGAATATTCTTGCGCGTTTTATGGCTCATAATCTTGTTCAGAAGTGGTATTCCAGGTAAACATGGCATTACTACCTCCGTCAAAACAAGGTCGATACGGTTGGTTAAATCTTCTAAAATCTTCCATGCTTGGAGTCCATTAGCTGCCTCCAGTACTGCATTCATAAGTTGTATGACTAATCATTAAGAATAAAAGAAGACTGAAGAAATTTTACCAAGAAATTAGATAGATTCAATTAAATATGAATTATGGAAAAGGTGCAAGAGAAATTATAGAATATGAGAAATTATGTATTTACAACATCCAGGAAAATAGAAAAAATATTACTTTGAAGAGGTACTAAATTAATGATGATGACGATGATGTTGTACTAACAAACCAACAAAATAGGGGTTAACTCATGCACTGAGATTCTTCAGTTATTGCCTTATAGTTGTTATCAGGAGTCAGAATTCTGTAATTACAAACACTGTCAAAGACAGCCACCATTATGCATCAATTCATGGAAAGAGAACAGTAAAGACATTGGTAAAAAGAAAACTACTCGTATATGATAGTTTCCATGAAAATAATATTTATAATTCTAGAAAACAATTGCAGCTGCAGGAAATTCATGACAAGGTGATTGAGACACCATAGCCTTTAGAGATGACAATAACGAGCTTAACTCAGCGAAATGCCATGTTAAGAGTCGGAGTTTCTAGTCTGACCAAAATCCAGGAAACCTTAATAAAAGTCAACGAGACACTATCCGAAAGCAGGTTCATTGTTGCTGAACAAATTCTTCTTTAGAATTACCAGCTTATCTGCCCATCATAATTATTCTAATTTGGCAGCAGCATATATGTTTGCTGTCACTGGCACTAAAAGCTCCTATAAGTAGTACTAAAAATGCCACAGACCAATTTAGAAAAATATTTATGATGGAAAACTTCCAACATAACAATAACCTGCCCTTGGATATAATATCTGGCCCAATTAGAGAATCTATGATGGGAAACTACACTTTCATTTTAAATTGTAGTGGCACGGATCAAGATAAATATGTCATGAAGTTCAGTACCACAGCTATACTTTAGACATAACAAAGTAATTATAGTTTGATATAATTTAGAAAAACAAATGCGTCTATTAAATGAAAAATATGAAATTGGTACAACTCACTCAGCATATTAATCTTCTTCCAACTTTAACCTATTTACACCACTCACATAATTTTGAGAATTACAGGTGGAGAAATATCACGGAATAATAAAAGCTCATCACCTACTTGTTTACGTGGATAAAATAGAGACATTGGGGAATCGAGATAGGATAATGTTTTTTCTTTCTTTTCTTTTCTTTTCTTTTTTTCTTTTTTTTTTTTTTTTTTGATAAATAGATCAGATAATGCTCAGTGGGACATCAATATAGCAATTATGGAATGGCTAAAATGTGCATGTTTAGTTAAGAGGTTTACGAGTTTAGATTTGTCCTATATACCAAGTGCTCATTGACTATTAACAAGCTTGAGTGGATGCTATATATTACACAAGCATACCCCAATCTAAGATTTGTAAGCCTTTTTCAAGCTTAAATCTGACTCAAAAAAGTTTTTGTTATTCTTACATTAAGAGAGACCTTAAACAACTTTGTCACATTGCCCTTGATTTTTCCTTAACTTAGTACCTTCATAATTGCAGTTTCGAAGCAGAGCAGTGACAACATGTCGTGTAGAATCATCATTCTCCACCAGCAGGACCCGAATAGATTCGACATGTAGAAATCTCTCCCAACAAACTGTCCCCTGAGGCTGCTGTTGTTGCTGTTGCACTTGCAAAATGCTTGGTCCATGCAACTCACTTATGGCTCCAGCTTTGTCAACTTTATTGGCTGCATCAACCTTCAACTCACTGACCGGAAACGAACTTTGTTTCTCACCCAAAACTCCATGTTTGATCCCCTTGTCCTCATCCGGCAACTCTTTTTCTCCACTAGCTTCAATATTCATCGAAACACTCCCTGCCAACCATCCAAAACACTAAATGATGAAGCAAGGTGTTCAATTATCCAACTATGGAAATAACTTGCGCATAGCTTATAGTAATAGCTTCTTCTTCGCCCATATCCTTGGTTTATGTAGAAAAACAGAAAATCAAAACCACCAATTAAATTGTCAAAACAATAAACCTGAGCAACAGATGTGAAGGCAAAATAAGATTAAAAACAGTTTAGTTTCACCGCAGAAAATTTGAATCAGACCGTCCACAAAGTTTCCGACGCTCTATGGATATCTCATATCATACCCTGTCCAAACAGAAGAAACCATGAGCCAGCAAATTAAAGTCCCAACCCTAAAACTTGCCATACACATAAATTGTTCTTCAACCAATCACAAAATCCAGTAGTGACCCAAAAATTTCACTAAAACTCATGAATACTCATCATAAGCAATCATCTCATGCACCATTTTCAAGGACAAAAACAGAGAAATTGCCCTAACAATAACAATATTCAGAGCCACTCAAAATAAAAAATAAAAAACTAAATAAATATTTTCCTACTCCAATCAAAGAAAATATATTCAAATTTAGCCAACAGTACATCAGAGCTCACAGATTTAGCCTCAATCCACGGTCAAACTCAAAGAGTTCGATTCTGCTTAAGAAATGGATAAACTCGCAAGAAAAAACAGAGCAAAACTCAAAATCAGCTTACATAAAAATATTGTAGCTCAATTACAATAAATTTAACCTAAAATTCTTGTTTCGATTGAGATTAGGTTAGAGCTTATCGTATAAGCTTCTTTTAGGGGTCCCTTCTTTTCTTCACTGCTTTGAGAGTATATACAGAGATTCTACATTACATTGGAGTTGTTTATTCAAAAATTCCTGTTTTCTTCCAGGATTCTGACGTGTAGAATTTGCTGGCCAGGCGGGTGACACGTAGGATAGAGATGACACGTAGGATGAATCAAGGATGTGTTTGGATGGCAAATCTAAAGGCGAGAGCTCAATTGCTTTGTGCAGAATCGAAATGATTTGGGGCCTCAAAGCGGAGAGACACGTGGTAGATTTCGAAGAAAATATCTCGATTATAAGGGGACAAACGCCGTTATCACGGACGTCGAAGTCATTGACGACGTGGATTTATTTTTTCAGTTTGACATAATTGGCCTTGTGGATGAAAAGACACAATGCCCCGTAAAATTTGGTTAATTTCTATCATCTATTCCAATTTCCATGTGGTTAGGCGGAAATATCTAGAAAATATCTATAAGGAGATTTACTACAATGAAATTACTCGTGATGTCATAATAGTTTCTCATCATTAAAAGATTAAGGCAAAAATATAATAAACGGAAAAATGCTGTATGAACAGTCCAAATTTGAATTATAACAAAATACTAATTTTAAAAAGAAAAAAATACATAAAAGGAAAATTATTAATGAATTATTTTTAGAAAACCAGTGAAAAAATTGATTGTGTTATATAAGGCTATTTTTTTTATTTAATATAATAGGTGAACGTGAACAGAGCCGACTTTTATAGGGTCTATTTGGATGGATTTTGGCTCGGTTTCGCGAGTCTCGTTTTAAAAAAATTAGTTTGGGTGGTTTCGATAAAACCTCTGAGACTTCATTTGGAAGGGTTTTGACTCTTGGATTTTGTGGTTTGAATAAGTTGAAACCCCACTTGGATTGGGTTTGGATGTTGGGGTTTAGGAAAAAAAGTAGGTGATAGGTGTCAAATCAATGTTTTTTTTAGTGAGATTTGGGGAAAAAAATAGGTGATAGGTGTCAAATCAATGTTTTCTAGGTTTGAAGAGTTTGAGTGTGAGTTTTTGAATAGGTTTTTTATGGGTTTATGGGTTTGACTAAAACTCATTTGAAAGGATTTTGGCTCGGTCTTGTGAGACCCGCGAGACCGAGCCAAAATCCATCCACACACCCATAGTTATAATAGATTGGATCTCCTCTGCTTATTTTGAATCTTTTGCTATTTGAATCTTTTCACGTCCGTCATATTTTTCGGGAAGACAATTTAGCGGCTCACTAATTAATTAGCTAGATATGCTTTAGATTTGAAATTTATTGTGATGTACTTTCTAGCCATAATATTCAGGCAATAGATCCTCTGTACTATAATTTGTGTACCACAAATAAGTAATTGACACATGTAATTATGACAATTGTCATAATTATATGTAATAATTGTCATAATTACATGTGTCAATTACTCATTTGTGGTACACAAATTGTGGTACAGAGGATCTTAGCCCTAATATTCATATTGTAGTATTTGGTCTAGTTGTTGGGTAATATACTACTCCCTCCGTCCCAAAGTTTTTTATCTATCCCTTTAATTTTGGCATGGAGTAAACTTTTGAAATTTTTTTAGAGAGAAAGGGAGTCATATTTTATAGTTTTAAAATAAAAATTATTAGTACAATACGTCATCGATTCCTTACATATGGTCATCCTTTTCTGAAATAATTCATAAATCGCTTGCATTTCAAAATTAAAGGGGAAATTACTCTGATTATAGTGATAATCCGAAAACAATAATAGTGACCTATATCATTTTTTTCCATAATAAAGAAAAGGTTGTGGATTTATATTAAATAAATAAAAGAATTTAGATAAGTTTGGCCTAAATGCGGAAAATGCACAGCGGTGCTGTGTTTCAACAATTATGGCTGATTACGAATTCGAATGGAAAGAAATGATTTTGACACTTGACAGCTAACTTAATAAAGTGCAACTTAAACGGATTAGGCCTGCCCCATTGTAATTAGACATAAATTTTGCTCAACTTGTAGAAATTATTTTCCAAATAAATCATCATTCTTTCTTCTTTTAGTTTGGCTTAATAAAGTTGGTTTGGCCAACTTTGCATTTTTTGGACAAAAATATCAAAGATTAGGTCAATTCATCAAGTAACTTTACAGATTTAGTGCAACCCATTGTTTCTTTTTCTAAAATAATTGGAAAAGTATGAAGAATTCATGTACACATTGCATTTAAATTTGTAAAGGAAACATGTTAATGTAAAGAAAGAAAGACTTACTTTTTCCTTCTACAATATGATGAAGAAAGCAAATAACATACTGCATTTTCAGCCCATAAATCTATAGAAAATGAAGAGAATGGTCCTTACTTGCAAATCTTTCTGACGCTTTTATGGGATTTCCTTCTGCATTTTCATTTTGGACTACTTTCTAATGTCCAGAAATTTGGACTGCAAAGTGTAAGGTTGAAATTTATGCTTGGTTTTTTGAAGGAGCTGTGAGCATGAGAAAGATAAAGCACATTATGTAACTGTTTGATGTCTGTGTATACCTAATTCCTGCTTTTGTGTTTTTGGCAACTGGAAAAAAGAAAAAGTAAATAAAAAATAAAATAAAAAACTGTAGATGTATGATTGTTACCAAACTCATATGTTCTCTTGATTAAATTATAAGTAGATATGAATAAGAAAGAGTGAATAAGCTAAACATTAGTTCTTGGGATTCAACTTATCATTCAATTTATTAAAAATAAATATCTAATTAGGACAAGCAATATAAAATGATCTTATTCGCACTCAAATATAATCCACTTGATAAATCTATCCAACACCTGACTGAGATAAATGAAACATACTCCATATATGAAGTTGGGATGATACAAGTAATACTATAAGTTATATTCACAATAAATTTTTGTAATTTAATTATTATATAAGCCCATAATTAATTCATAATGAATGGAAAGAAAGAATGTTGATAATGTGGTATTAATTATTACACTTTCACCGGTTCAAGTAAACAATCAATAAATTATCACTGTAATCCTCACTCGTATAAAACTCATACAAGTCATCGCACTTGTTATTTTTCCCAAATTGAAAGGGAAGGTAAATAACGAAAAGGAAAACTCTTACTGCAAAATTTTGAAGCATGTAGTGAACATGCAAGCAACTATTAGAATATATCTATGCCGTAGCAGACTGTTTAACCTCGTTCTCATCAAGGTTCAGTGCTTCCAGCAACTTTGGCCAGGTTTCAGGAATACCTCCAGGTAAAACAAATTCCAGCATCTTTTTCTGGGCGCGGTAGAAGTCCTCTACAGGTTGACTCTGTAACACCCAAAATTGAATTAGAAGTAAATTTAATCACGAAACAGATGTATAGTTTGCCAAACTTTATCTTTTTTCCAAATGCTCAAGTATATAATAAATTATCCGTTCTCAACAATGAGCTTGATAACAAATAAGGCTAGTTTTTGTGATTTCAAAATCACAGAATGAGGTTAATGTTCGCAATTTAGGCACCTCTTAGAGGGGGTGAAATGATTAACCACTAAATCAGGCATAACAGGACATCTATTGTTTCATCATTGCAGCTCGATTTATGTTATTTCCTTAGAGCCTTTCAAAAATTACAAAGATGGGGGAGGGGGTACCTTCTCATTATAGACGCGTAGCCTTTCTTGTACAATAGCCTCAGTGTCATCAGAGCGAGTAATGAGCTTGGAAACACAATGTGACGGGGGAAGAAGAGGGGCCATACTTATATCAGGATTTCCATTTTCACCCTTTACATTAATTGTTGCCACGTTAAAGTTCTTCCCACATTGGCTGCAAATCCTTCTTCCGAGGCATTTCTCCAACAGCACATTTTCTGGAAGCTTGAGATTTACCACCAGGTCGATGTCTGTCACGTCTGTCAATATTTCCTGCGTATGGTATAACCAATATTCAAAAATGCACATAAGCTTCTTCCAACAAAGGAGGTACAAAATCCTCCCACCTTAACAGGAGATTTTACTGAGAAACCGGGCAACTTCAGAAGAAGAATTGGTCCCCAAAACCATAATAAAAATCCTCAATATTAACATCAATGTTAGAAAGAAAAACATTTTCCCATAAACATATCACACTTGACATGTTCGGACTAAGTTTATTCTCACATACATATCTTCCACTTAAAAATCAGTTTATCTCACCGAATTTGTGTTGCGTTACTTGAGTAAGCCTATTTAATGAAACATTCTGGAAGTTAATGGGTTTCCTCAAGACCTTGGAGACAAAATTATCTTGCGTTTATACCCAAATAGTTTCACGTGATTTTATAAGTGCAATTCTATTTTTTATCCTTAATATACAGGACGGGTCATCTTATTCTGCCTTTTCTTTTCCGATAAAACCCCACCAGTTTATGGATTTGCCTCCTGGAAAGCAATTCCACCATTTTTTTCACCCGACTTATTATGGTTTACAAGGAAAGTAGAAAACCCTATGCAACAGCAATGCCATTTTAACTGATTTCCTTCTAAAATGGAAATGAGCATCTCAGACATAAGAGTTTACAACAATGGTTCACAATTTAAAAAACACACTCCATTGTTACTAGCAGACAACAGATGAAACCAGAAGACCAAAAATGCAGGTGATTCCAACTGGAATTTTTAAAAGACATGACATTTTAAATCACACGCTCACATAACTTAGCGGAAAGGGCATGTAGAAAGTTGTGTTTTTCTTTTAAGATGACAAATTAAAGATTTAGAACAACTCCAAATGGAATTTGTATATGATGTAGAATGCCTTCGGGCAACTCCAGTGGGAGTTTCTAAATGATAATCTTAACAACTAACTTCCATTCCTAAATATACATATTCACACTCCAAAGGGCGGTGTAAATGGGTATCTATAATGCATATGCTTTTGAAGTGTTAAATTTGGAAACTAAATGAAAAGGGAGGGAGGGTATGTATATGATAGTTATGTAGGAGGGAATGATTGTGATTGTATACAAAATATGGATTAAACGATAAATTTTTTGATAAAGTGATATGAAAACTCATGGTTGGAATGAATAATTTAGGAGGGTATGCAAACAATTATTTAGGAAAGTATAAGTCTTAAAATTTCCCAAATATACAAGCTTCCATTGGAGTTGATCTATACATTCCCAAATAGTAGTTTGCATGCTCATTCAATATAATTAATTCCAAACATGAGTATGTAAAATGAGTTTCCATATGACTTTACCAATATTTTATTATCTAATCCATCTTTTTATCTAATCACATTCATTCCACCAAAATAACTACCATATACATCCCCCCCCCCCCTCTCCTCTGAGGGTTTATAAAATTAGCACCTCAAAAGCAATATTTCTATTATAAACCCCCATCTATATCTCCCTTTGGGATGCAAAAACATGTATATTGTGAATGAAAATCGGAGGTTAGGGGTTCACATTCCGATTAGGAAAGTCCCATTGCAGATGCCCTTAGGCCATGTTTGGTTTGTTGATTTAAGTAAATAAAATGATAAGGTAAATGAAAATGAACAAAGGTTCAATGTTCTATCATTTGATGCAAGAAAAATATTTTCCTTATCATTAGCATTTTACTCATTAAAATCCCAAAAACCAAGCATAGCCTTAGGAAGGAAGGAAGGCAAATCTCGAAGAGATATAATAATAGTTGGTTCTCCAGATCTGGTGATTTATTTAAAAATATATAAAGGCAGTGGAAGTCCACAGTTTCAGATGTGTTTTGTAATAATTCATACTCGGAGGAAGGTACCACCACCATATGGTAATTTCAGTTAAATATTTCACTAGTTGTATTTCACCAGACCTCATTTTCCATAATTTATAAAAAAAAATTACTCCCTCCATTTCACTTAAACTGTCACATTTGCAAAATTTTCATTTTTCAAATTAGTTGTCACATTTTATTCCCAATGAACTTTTTTCCAATTTTACCCTTCATTACTTCTAGGCTTACAAGTTTATTAATGCACACAAAGAATAATAGTATCAATTAAAGCAATCATTAAAATGGTGTTTTTGACATTTTATATTAGAAAAGTGAATAATCAAAAAGTTTCTTAATCTGTGTGAAAAGGCTAAATGTGACAATTAAAATGAAACGGATGGAGTATATATAAGCCACTTCAGAAGAGAAGGTAAACTGCCTGTTAAAATCTAATGCAGTATAAAACAGCAAGGAAGCTAATTATATTTGATATACTTTTATAATTTGAAACCAATAGATTGACAGTGCCAAGGAATACAAAGCTTATCCACCCTCCATCAGCAACCTAGAGGAACTGAAAACAATGTAACACTTCACTCTAGCCATCTGATTATCATTATGTGGCCCTATTAAGTGCTCCTATTCTAGCCAACTATGTATAAAATTCGAAGACCTGTGCATAAAAGAGGAGTTACAAGAAGTCCAATAGAGAAAATTGCATAATGTCATATACTACATGACTCCTTTTCTGTAACAGCTACCACATAGAAGAATCACTTACAGCTTGTCTTACAGTGCGAGGAAAACCATCAAGTATGAATCCTGATTCTCCTTTGGATTCTCCCTTCTCAAGTCTCTTTGACAATAGATCTATAATTATCTCATCAGATACCAATTTTCCCTGGTTTACAATCTCTTCAAGCTGCCAAACAGAAGACAGAAATCAAGTCAGCAATGTCAGAAGAAAATTAAAGACTAAAACAACAAGAAGATCAACGTCTTAAACTCTCTTTCAAGGAAATAAACACAAGCATTCAGCAAATTATGCACTGAAAAACTTTCAAACTAAAAGGGGAAAATCGCAGTCACAAGATTCACTTAAAAGTTTCTTTCAAATAAGTAAAGAGAAAAAGTCAAAGACAATAATTATTAAGAACACATTCAGTTTAACATCTCCCAATTAGATTTGAAACTTCATTGTGCATCACACATTTCTCATTTCATTAAGCAAGTTGATACAATGACTAAGCTTTATAAAATATCAAGAAAACTCAATGCATAAACTTGAATCGTTGTCAAATCCTCATTCTAAAAAAGGACAACAGATTTGTTTTCTCCCGCGTATAAGATCATCTATCGTCGTCACCGCACCAACCAAATTGTATTCCTGTTAAAAAAGTATACTTTTTTCTTACATAGTACTGGCTATCAAGTAAATGAAGCTTAGAAAAATTGAAATTGAAAAAAAATTGTCACTCAAATTCGATTGTCGACCCAAACAGACAAATCATACACACATACATTATATATAGGTTTGAGTAACAGAGTAGATACGCCATACTTGTTTTGATAAAGGACCAGACGAAGAGAGCTCCTCGCGAACGAGATCTCCGGTTGCTATGTGTGGAACGCCGAGTAAAGCCGAGAGACGACTCGCATAAGTGCCTTTTCCTACACCAGGGCATCCCAAAAATACCCACTGAATATTTTTTCCCTTGGGATCTATGCGGGGATGGGAAGAATGAGGCTTTGATTCGGTGGCAGCGGCCGCCGTGGATAGAGACCTCTGGAGGAAAGAAGCGGAGTAGGTGGATGATCTGAAGAGGCGAGTGGTCATGGCCGCCATTGATAGGGGCGGAGTTGAAGGGCTCGAACGATGTCGTATGGGTGATGTAAGCAAAGGAAGAGGACTTTCCGGCTTTGCTTCTCAGTGAAGCTTAAAAGGAAAAGAAGAAATGTGTTTCCGTGAGCTTTACGTTTAATAGCGATTTCCATGGGTGAAAACTTCAATGCTTATTTTGTGCGGATATTATTCAGCTAAAAAGTCCAAATATAAACTAATTATAAAAAAAAAAAAAAAAAAAAAAAAAAAAAAAAAAGGGTCTAAATATAAACTATAGTACCAAGAGTTTGATAGATAATCTAAAAAAATAAAATTGTTTTCAAGAGTATAGGAAATAAAATATATTTAAAAAAATAATTACAATACCTTTCTTGTTTAATTTTATAAAATTTTAAAATATTTGTTTTTTTATTATATACAAATTTCAAAATATTGAAAAGACAGAAAAAACATGCATTTTTTCCGGAGGAAACATTTTCGCTGTCATATTATCAAGTTGTGTCATATTGGTTTAATATCTAATGACAAACTTTCACTAATTTTTATTTACTAGTATAACATAAGCAAATAGTATATTTGTTTTGTAGAATAAAATAATATATTTATATCAATTAGTTAAGCTTTTCATGAATCAGTTGAAAACCTTTATCCACCGTTTTGTAATTTTCAAAAGACACTCTTTCACAAGCCAATGAAATGAGCCAAGACTCACTACAACTAAAATTAATTTAAATTTTATTGAGTTTGGGTCAAACTAAATATTAGAATAAAATATAATAACAAATATTATAAGTCAGTTCAATCCGGTATTAGCATGTAAGAACTAAGATAGAAAATGGAGTCAACTGCATAAATCGTAATTTAATTGTTTACCTCTCGAAATTTAGAGGACAACTTTCCCGTGTGAATAAAGTGTTATCGGCCCTTAAATATATGAATGAACAAATATATTTTCACTGCAATTTCTTTCATGTGATATTCATAATGTTTAATTATCTCCATGTGATTTAAAAAAGAGCATTTTATCCCTTATAATTATATAAATATTACACACTGTTTCCCTAATATTTTTATATGTGGTATTTTACCTTTTTGTTTGTACCCAAAAAATCACCCTCGAGAAATCGAGGAACGACGGCTCGATGACAAGCCAAAAAATGGCATCGAGGCCGAGCTGAGTCGCTCCAAAACAGATCAGACCAAATCGGATCCAACTTGGACCGAAAATGGGTCCGATCGAACCGATGGATTGGCTAACGAGCCCAATTTCAAAACTCGATCCAACTCTCGCAATTAATTAATTTTGGGCCAAGCATAAATTAATTAATAAAGTTAATTAATTTATGGGCTAAGTTTAATTAATTACGAACTAAAGACCAAATTATGGTTAATTAGGCCCAATTAAATTCAATAAGTGTTTTGGACTAATTAATTGAGTTAATTAATTAATTGGGCCAAGATTAATTAAGTGGCCCACTTGATAAGTAAGGCCATTAATTAAGTAATTGGGTAATCAATTAAATGGGCAAACTACAAGACTACATAGCTCGACCCAGGACCAACCATGGTCCGACCAGGTCCGAATCGCCCACGACCCAGCCCAAATCGGCCATGACCCATTTGGCTAACCCATTTCTTGTTTCATTAATTATTGATTGGGAATTTAATTATGAGATAAGGTTAAAGGCTAACCAAGTTGGCTACATAACAAACTCCTTAAATCTCTCACAATTAATTACCAATTCAAATTGAAATTCAAATTAAACAAAAACACACGTTCTTCCTTCTCCAACCTCCATTAACATTAATTTCCAGCAGAAAATAAAGAGAACACCACCATTGAAGTAGTGGAAGTAGTGGAAATATCATAAGTAGTGGGAGAAGTGGGATAGTGGCCATCAGCCCCTCAATTTTCGGCCATCAAGGAGTCAGTTGACAGCCATCAGCTTGTTTTCCAGCAACAACTATAAATACAGCAGCAGGCTGCTACACGCGGAACACACACAATCAATCAACAACTTTTTCAGTCTAACACTGATCGGCTCAACGCCTCTCCGGAAGTCCAGCGCTCCGCTGCTTCTTTTTCAGCAAACACCCTGTAGAACCCCTGATATCAACCGTCCCTCCTCAGCCACCAGCTACCCTCGACAGCCTGAAGTCTTGCCGCCGCCGCCGCCCAAAATCCTCCGCCGCCGCCCAAGGTCCGCCGCCGCCGCCGCTAAAAATAAGCCGCCGCCGCCGCCGACATTAAGCCGCCGCCGTCGATACTAAGCCGCCGCCGCCGCTGCTTCCGCTGTCCAGGCGCTGTCTCGAGCGAAACCCCTTGATAGCAGGCAGTTAACAGCTGTTTTCTGTCAAGTTATCAGCCCGCCAACTCCTCGATATCAGTCTGTCCCTCCTCAGCCACCAGTGATCCCTGACAGCCTGAAGGCCTGCCGCCGCCGCCGCCGCCGCTCACAGTCAGCCGCCGTCTTCCGCCGTCAGCTGACACTGACTCGAGCGATACCACTCATATCAGCAAGTAGCTCGCTGTTAACTGTCATGTAAGTGCCCACGTATTTATATGACAAACTCATCAAGTAGCCATCTGCCTGATGAGCTCGTCGTCAAGTAGCCATCTGCTTGACGGCTATCGGCTGAGTAGCCATCTGCTTCGTCGATGCCTTGGTCAGTGGCCACCCGCTGATCAGGAGCCCGATTGGTGGTTATCCATCAAGGTTGGGCGAACCATTGACGGTGGTCCCCCGTCGTCAATGTTACTTTCTGTCAACTTAATGTACTGTCATGTTTCATCAGCTCATCGGCGGGTTCCCTGCCGATCAAGGAGTCATTTTTTAGAACTTAATCGACTTATCTACTCGTTTGGCAGACCTTGCCAAGAAAGGAGAACTTTATCATTTTGCATATTTTTGTAATGTTTGTACATCGGGAAACGCGCTAATTTTCTTTTATTATTAATGGAAGTGATTTAGTTCGCATATCTCGTTTCATTTACTTAAAAATGCTATACGTCGACTAATTTCCATTGATACGCTGTTTCTGTCAAGCTGTTGTTTTCTGTCAAGATGATTGTGTAAAACTGATTGATCGTCGACCTGTTTACTGATTTATGAATACGCTGATATGATAAACAGGCCATCGATTGGCTACAAAACATGGCATTTCAAGAGAGATTTTCATAAATTGTTTAAGTCCTGCGGCCAGGCAGGCATAGAAAAGAACTAGGGGTAGTGTTTGCCTACTCTGTCGCAATCGTTTAGGAGTCAGCCTTATCAGGACAATCCATTAGGATATCAATATGTCTGTATCGAGACACTCACATTATTAATGTACAGATATCAACATACCTAATTTTGAATCGTTATGTTTGCACGCACAAACATTGGCACGCCCGCACTTTTTCCATATCATATCGAGGCATTTCTCGTCGAGCTGCTGGCTCGTCGAGGGGTTTACTGACAGGTCTGCAACAGACAGCATTTTGGCACACCTTGATGCCAAGCATACCTCGATGTCAATCCCTCGACGTCAAGCATACCTCGACGACCACTGTATCGTAATTGAACTTTGGCACGTACCCTCGATGCCAGAGGTCGCTCGATGCCAATCCCTCGACGTCGACCCATCGATGTAAAATTTATCACAAACAATATTTTGGCACGCCCGGTGACTACTCGACGTCGTCGAGGTGTTCCTCGATATGAAATTTATATGCAAGCAATCCCTCGACATCAGGGTGTGTTGTCAAAATTTACGCAAACAATATTTTGGCACGCCCAGTGGGACATGAAAGTTTCTCAAAATGTTTTTATCAAAAACCCACCAGCCAAACAGTCTATGGCTCGGGGGGCATGAACATGATTTTTGTGTTTTAATTAAGTTGCCATAAAACGATTATCAGCCAATTCTGGCTAGCTGACAACTTGATTATCTCTTTGCCAAACAGTCAATCAATTGATACTAAGTGGGTGCTTTTTGTTGTCATCAGATGACATTACAGGTGCCACGAAGGACTCGATCAACCTTGACGAGAACACAGTCTGATTTAACGCATACCTTGGAAAACCTATCAACGGTTCCGCTAACTATGGAAGGGACCGACAGGATCGAGGAACTGACTGAACAGGTCCGTAGCTTCACCAAGGACCTTGAGACCAAACAGGAGGATTGGTCTAACATCGTCAGTAAGTTTGAGAACATGCTAGGCTCGGCCACTGCTGCTAGTCAGGCCAGTACAGAAGCCAGCCAAACTGTAAATAACGCCTTGATACACTTGGAGGCAAAGTTGACGTCGCTCACTGAAAGCATCAACATGCTCGCCAATGGCATCCAAACGCAGGCCTGGACTGGGCCGCAGAGGACTGCTGTTGACAAGGGCAAAGGCCCTGCGATCCATATCGGAGGAAGCTCATCGAGAGACGAGACGCCTTTCAAGCAAGGCAATGGACAATCCAATGTCCCGGATAAGAGAGGAAGTACTTCTAAAACAAGAAATCATCTACACTCGGGGGGCAGGTCCGAAGAGGACCGCTCAGAGGCCGTCGGATACGGCCATGAAGTACATCAAGCCAATCTATCGGCCTATGACAGGACAGTTCACCGCGCTGCAGATGGTCCAGAAGACCTTTTGACGGTGAATCAGGCCGAAGAAATGTTCGTCAGGAGACAAGGGAACAGGGCAGCGAGGTACAACAAGCCTCACCCTGAGTATATCGACCAGATCCCATTCCCAGTAAACTACAGACCGCCGAATTTCACACTGTTTTCAGGCGAGGGATCACAATCTGCCACTGAGCACCTTGCTCGATTTTCTCTGGAATGTGGCAACAGGACTAATGAATTGAAATTGAAACTGTTCCCTAACTCTTTGACAGGAATGGCGTTCCATTGGTACGCCAACTTGAAGCCTGGATCGGTCCCCGACTGGCCATCCATGGAAAAAATCTTCGTGATGAACCACTATCAGGCCCCACTCGAGGTGTCCGTCATCGAGCTGTCGAACATGAGGCAGCTGACAGGACAGACTGTCGAAGAGTACATGAAAAAGTTCATCAGGGCCAGAGGGTTCTGCGCCATCCCGCTGCCAGAAAAGGAATGCATCAAAATTGCCATCCATGGCATGCATTTCGAATTGCGAAAGATCATGATGGCACAATACCACGAAGACTTGTTCGAACTGACCGATCACGCGGTCCGTTATGAACGAGTGTTGAGAGACGAGAACGGCCGACAGCCCAGAGGAAGTTACTATCAAGTGGGTATGACCGACTCTAGCGAGGAGCAGATCAATCAGGTCAGCAGACCGATTGAGCAGCAGGGGATCGAGATTGGACTGGCAGAAGTGGTCTGCCCTAAGAACACAGTCTGCCCGGCTCTCGCTAAGCCGAAAGAGCCTCAGCCTACGATCAAGGTGCCAAATAATTTGGTGCGACGAGACGCTGAGTATAAGACTGACAGAGAGAGACGCTATTCTTTCGACGTCTCGAAAACAGAGGCCATATTTGATCAATTGCTGGCCGACAAGATCCTCCGCCTCAAAGGAGATCACGTGATTCTACCATCAGTGAAAATATCAGGTAAAACTTATTGTAAGTATCATGATGTTTGGACTCACGCGACAAACGAATGTTTAGTATTCAGGTGGATGGTGCAAGACCACCTTGACAAGGGCATCTTGAGGTTTGCCCCGGACTGGAAGATCACAAAGCCAATGGCGGTTGACGCCAACCCCTTCCAGCAAAATGAAGTAGGGATAAATGTCATAACAATCACGGAATTGCCGACAGGCGAGAAACTGTATTCGGATGATGATCCAGAGTATGACATGAGAAACAAACAAATGGGCCTGTGTGCGAGGTGCCAAAACGAATTGGCGACAGTCCCGCTGTTCATCAACCCGGCGATATATGGCCCATACATGCCTTGGCCAAATGTAATGCCGTCAGGGTATCCTTATCAGATGATGCCGCAACCGCAGGCAAACCCCCAAACAGCGCCGCAGCCGCAGGCGATGCCACCACCACCTCCACCTCAACCCATGGGGCCGTACCCGGTCCCAACTCCGAGGGAAAATACTGAACGCGCAACATCATCGGCGGAACAACGCCGGGAACAGGCTAAAACCATGATGCCTCGACAGCATCAGGAAGGTACCAACCGAAACAGCAGAATCAGGGAGAGATCCCCTGACAGGACACCAGTTAGGCAGGTCAGATCGACCGCCAGTCGTAGAGACAGGACCCATGGTCCGTCACCAAAGATTACTCCGCCAGGCTCGTCGAGGCCGCGGACTGTCCACACCCCTGCCGATACACAGGTAGATCGATGGGTCCCCGTCAGGCACCCAAAATTTCCCGGAGATCGAAGGGTCGATCAGATGACCCGAACTCAATATAGGCGTTTCTTACGCCAACGGAAAGGACTGGAAATTGCTAAGGGGAAAGCCCCGATGAAAGAGGAGTCAACAAAGAAACCACCGTCGGCGGAACAGAAACAGCGCCAGGAAAAGAGAGAGGCCAAAAGTGGCCAAGTGGTCGACAATAAAGCCAAGGGTCCGATACAAATGGATACTTCCAAGTGGACCCCCGGGAAAGTTAAATTCGGCACTATCGATTTGACAAAGCCGATGGAAGAGGACGACCTACTGTTCGACGAGGAAGATGATGATCTCGAGGCAAAATTTGCCGAGATCTACGACGACAAGGACAACAAGGAAAATGAGGCCAAGTCTGGCCAAGCCGTCGAGGCCAACCCTGTCCAGAAAGTCGGGAAACAGGAAGCTGAAAAACAGCCTGTTGAAAAACAACCCGTCGATGTAGTAGAGACAAAATCAGTGGAAGATGCTGCCACAAGTCAGCCGACAAACGGCTCGACAGTGATGGAATGCAACACCGTCGATTCAGGACTGGTTGAATTCGTTAACAGGGAGTTGGAATATTCCACTGATGGGTTTTGGGATGAGGGCATGCCAGTCGTACAAATGGCAGAAGATCTAGAGCTGCTATCGGTTGACGACGAAAAGGAGACCGATTGGGACAGAAAAATCGAGACAATATTCCAAAAGCCACCATCCTTTATGGCCAGACATATCAGGCCATTGTATGTATCAGGGCATATCGACGGGAAACCCATCGACAGAATGCTGGTCGACAATGGGGCAGCCGTCAACGTAATGCCTGCATCGACGATGTACAAGCTGGGTAAAGTCAACGAGGACCTGATGGAGACAAAAGTGATCGTCAGCAACTTCACAGGAGGAAAAGCTGATACGCTAGGAATTTTACCCGTCGAGGTAAAGATTGGAAAGACCAGCTTGAAAATCGCTTTCTTTGTGGTTGATGCTGCCACTTCTTACAACGCCTTGCTGGGGAGGGACTGGATTCACTCAGCCCTTTGTGTACCGTCCTCTCTTCATCAATGCTTGTTAATCTGGGAAGACTCCCCCGAACCTGAAATTATTATGGCCGACAACAGGCCATTCACCGCCAAGGTCAACGCTGTCGAGGCAGCGTATTATCGAGATGATGTAGGTCCTTATCGATTTATCGGGCAGGACAAATACGGACGACCGAAGGAAGTCACTTCAAGCAAGAAGTTGACGCAATTGGAAATGGCTTGTTTAGCCAAGGAACTAAGTCGGCCCTGCAACGTCAAGGAGTCAGGGCCGCAAGAAGAGCACTGTCAGCCCTTATGAATTGTCTTGATGACGAAGGATCATCGGCCTGTAAGGCCGACAGACTGAAAATTGATGAGATTGTTGTTATCGGGTCGCAGCAGGAAGCATGTGCCGATTTGATCAAGAGGTTTCGGGCCTATGTGGCCGAATGTTATACAGGCGATCTCATCGATGAAGAAGAAGCGCCAATATCAGATGGCGATGAAATTCAGTTAGAAGAGTTAGCAACGGCGCCAGCCAAGCTCGATGACATCAAGATACAGGTGCAAGACCCTGTCGTCGAGATTGAGTTAGGTACCGAAGATGATCATAGGCCAACTTACATCAGCGCATTGCTTGATGATGGCCAGAAGGATCGATTGATCCAAGTATTGACGGAGTACAAGGACTGTTTTGCCTGGAATTACGACGAAATGCCTGGGTTAAACAGGGAGTTGGTAGAACATCGTATTCCGATACTTGAAGGGTACTTACCCCGGAAACAGCCCCTGCGAAGGATGTCTGTCGAGGTCTGCAGACTGATCAGGGAAGAAATCGAGAAGCTGTTGAAGGCCAGTTTCATCGAGGTGGCCCGATATCCGGAGTGGGTGGCAAACGTAGTCCCCGTAATGAAGAAAAACGGGAAAATCAGGATATGCATCGATTTCAGAGACCTAAATCTTGCATCTCCGAAAGACGAATATCCAATGCCAATGGCGGACATGCTTATCGATGCTGCCGCTGGCAATATGTTCCTGACAGCCGTCGACGGAAGTGCAGGTTACAATCAGATTTTTGTGGCTGTCGACGACGTGCCAAAACTGGCCTTTCAATGCCCCGGCGGAATAGGCACCTTCCAATGGAAAGTGATGCCATTCGGACTCAAGAATGCCGGAGCCACTTATCAACGAGCCATGAACTGCATTTTCAGTGAGTACATCGATGACTTTGTAAAAATTTACATCGATGACATTATTATTAAATCGGCTAGTTATGATGAACACTTGATACATTTGGCGAAGTCATTTGCCAAAATGAGGGAACATAAATTGAAACTCAACCCCTTGAAATGTGTTTTTGCAGTGGCGTCAGCCAATTTTCTTGGCTTTCTAGTACACCGCAAGGGGATTGAGATCGATAAAAACAAGTCCAAGGCTATCCTGACAGCCAGGCCTCCGTCGACGAAAAAGGAATTACAGCAGTTCCTTGGCAAAGTCAACTTTTTACGGAGGTTCATCTCTAACTTGGCTGGAAAAACGAAGGTCTTCTCGCCTTTGTTAAAGCTGAAGGACAAAGAAGAGTTCTGCTGGCAAACGGAGCATGAGCAGGCGTTTCAGGATATCAAGGATAAGCTGACAACGCCGCCTGTAATGATGCCGCCCGTCAAGGGGAAGCCCTTGAAATTATATATATCTGCCACGGAAGACACCGTCGGCGGATTTCTGGCACAGGACGATGAAAACGGATTCGAACGAGCTATCTATTATTTGAGCAGGCACCTGACAGAAACAGAGCAAAGGTACTCACCGATTGAAAAGGTATGCCTTGCACTATTCTTCTCTTGTAAGAAATTGCGTCATTATATGTTGCCTGTAAAAGTGTTGGTTATTTCTGGTATTGACGTGATAAAGTACATGATAGCTAAGCCTGTAATGAGGGGAAGGATTGGTCGATGGGCCATCCAACTGATGGAGTATCAATTACAGTACGTACCGCAAAAAGCAGTCAAAGGCCAAGTATTGGCTGATTTTCTGGTTGACCATCCATGTCTCGATATCGATCAAGCCGTTCTCAAAGAACTGGACTCGATGACAGTAGAGATCAGGCCATGGACATTGGCCTTCGATGGGTCTAGAACCGACAGGCTGTCTGGAGCAGGTATCGTTTTAACTTCCCCATCAAATATAAAAACTAAGCTATCGATTCAATTTGATTTTGAATGTACTAACAATCAGGCCGAATACGAAGCCTTGATAATCGGACTGGAAATGCTTAGAGAGCTCGACAGCAAGTCTGTCGTCATCGTCGGGGACTCGCAATTGGTTATCAGGCAGATACAAGGTACTTATAAATGCCGAAACCCAACGCTTGATAAATATTACTTAACTGCGATGTCCTTGTTGTCGGAGTTTGTTGACGTCACATGTTACCATGTGACGAGGGGAAACAACAGCGAGGCCAACAGTTTGGCCCAACTGGCGACTGGTGTTGATCTCCCTGATGACATCGAGGAATCCCTCTATGTCGTCAGGAGACTACACTGTCCGTCATTTATGTATCGAGACAATGTCCTGACTGTTTTGAGTGTGTTTCAGGACCCTGATGACTGGAGAGAGCCGATCAGAAAATATCTGGCTGATCCGTCGGACCGAGCATCTCGACAGACGAGGCTCAGGGCAGTCAATTATGTCTTGATAGGCGATCAACTGTTCAGAAAAAGCCATGACGGCGTGCTCCTGTTATGCGTCGATCAGCAAGAGGCCATGAGAATTATGATGGAGGCTCATGAGGGAATTTGTGGGGCCCATCAAAATGGTCACAAGTTAGCATGGCTGCTGCGCCGATATGGCTATTACTGGCCAAAGATGGTGGGAGACTGTATTCAATTGGCAAGAGGTTGTGAGAAATGCCAACGCTTCGGGACAGTCCAAAGAATGCCCGTCGAGGAAATGAACATGATAATCAAGCCATGGCCTTTCAGATGCTGGGCCATCGATATCATCGGAGAGATCCATCCCTCGTCGTCTAAACACCATCGATACATTATTGTGGCCACGGATTACTTTACTAAGTGGGTAGAGGCCAAACCCCTCAAACAGGCCAACCAGGCCGAGGTGATGAAGTTCATCAAGGACTTGATTATTCACAGGTTTGGTCTGCCACAGACTATTGTCACTGACAGGGGACTGATGTTCGTCGGTCAAGAAATCAAGGAGTTTGCCAGATCAATGGGTTTTGAATTGGTCCATTCAACGCCGTATTATGCACAAGGGAATGGCCAAGCAGAAGCTTCCAATCGAGTCCTCAAGGACATTATCTCAAAAATGATCGAAGAGAACCCAAGAGCTTGGCACTTGATGCTGTCAGAGGCATTGTGGGCTTATCGGACAAGCAAGCGGACAAGTACAGGCACCACCCCGTATAAGCTGACGTACGGACAGGAAGCCGTTCTACCGATGGAGATCAACGTCCGATCTCTGCGGGTGATGCAGCAAAACGAGCTGACGCCCGAAGAGTATACTGAAAGTATGTTCCAGCAGCTTGATGAGCTCGACGAGATCAGGGTTGCCGCGTTAGACAAAATCGAGGCACAAAAAAGGCTGGTTGCCCGATGCTACGATAAAAAGATACGCAGGAAACACTTTGACGTCGGGGACATGGTCTGGAGAGTCGTTTTGCCACTTCATCAGCGCGAGAAAAAGTATGGTAAATGGAGCGCGACATGGCAAGGACCATATGAAGTCTACTCGATAACCCGAGGTGGGGGTTACATTTTGAAAAAGCCAGATGGGAATCTCTGTCGAGACCCCATCAATGGAAGATATTTGAAAAAGTTTAGGCCCACCCTTTGGGAATCGATGTGTCTGGAACATCAGCGAGCCTTAGAGCTTGAGATCGAGCGGCGCCAAGAGTACTTCAATGCGCCGATCCCTTTGTAAATATAAGTAGGATTTATTTTTGGTTTTGTTTTTGTTTCCGTTTTTTTTTTTTTTTCGTTTGTTTTAGTTAGGAGTTTGAATTTATAGTAGTAGTCATATTTACGTTTTCTTGTTGTCAAAATACTTCCGTTTTTAATTCAAGTTTTCATTCCCCGATTTGCAAATTTTTACATCAAGGCATTTTGATTTGAAATTCTGTTGAGTTGATACATTTTTAGCTAAGTTTTGTTGACAAAAAGTCATGTTTTCTGTTTGCAAAATTGTTTCGTCAAGGGGTCGGGATAATAGTTTGGAGTTTCGAGGTTTACTTTATTTTGGCTTTAGTTCAAAGGAAGATATAATATGAAGCCAAAAGAAATTATACTAAAGGGAAGCAATCTGTGGCTGTCAAGCCATTACATCGACGGAAAGTGAATAAGTCTGAGGCCATCACGCCAATGCATAAACGGAGAAATAAACTAAGTCTGAGAAATCAAAGTAGTAAGGCACATGTGCCGTATCAAACTGCTCGCAGGCCGAAAACAATCAACGCAAGAAATCCTGAGTAAACTTGGTAAGAAATCCTTTGAGGGCCGTCTCGATTCTGGCCTGATCAGCTGCTGCTGCGTTTGCTTTGGCAATCACTTCGTTTTCGGCGGCCTTCGCCTCGTCGAGCAGGTCGGCAGTGTTGGATAACTCCACCGTGACTGAATCAGCCTCGCCTACAACCTCCTTCATTTTGCCTCGGACCGAGTCCAGATCCGTCTGCAGCTTAGCAATGGCCACAACCAAGTCGGCTTCAGCATCTCGGAGATGGGTGAGTGAATCATTGAGGCCGGTACCATGAACGTAGAGCTCGTTAAATCGAGACTGGAGAGCCTCGACGGGGAATGCAGAAGTTGTCCTCGCCTTGATAGCTTTGTCATTTTCTTTAAAATCACCCCTCATCTTCGCAAACTGCCTCGCAAAGTCAGAATAAAAAGGCGCTTTATCGTCAGGGAGTCTGGCGGAGGACAGCTTGCTCATTAAGTCATCAAGGGACGGTCCCATATTGATCATGAGGACCTCCAACGGCTGGCTCTGATGGCTCGACAGCAACCCCTCGAATTGAGCAAGCTCTTCGGGAGTGAAAGGGGCCTGATTAGATTGCTCCGATACGGTCGACAAGGTGTGAGAGGAAGAGCTCGTCGACGGAGCGTGAGTACCAGCAAATCGAGCCAGCATCTGGGAGAGTCGTTGAGCGGTATCCTTGGCTTGATTAGACAAGGGGATCTGCAAAAATAAGAGAGAAACATTATTAGCCAAGTACAAAATAAGCAAAGGGTTTCCAAACGACTTGATGATGAAAATTACCTCTCGACGAGGCAGAGGAACTGAAACAGGAGTCTCCTTGACAGGAGCAGGCTCGGGGACAGAAGGCTCAACCTCTCGATGGGCTGCAGCTGCATCGCTTGATGTACCGTCGACAACACTGTCGACAAGAGGTTCCTCTACATGTACTGAAAGGGGCGGACGAGATGGAACCTCCACTCGCTGGAAACGCGACCCGTCGTCCTCACTGTCAGACGAGCTGTCAGCCATCGACCTAACTCGTTTTCGAGGTGGGAGGTCATCCTTAGCAGCTTGACGCCTTCCCCTAGAACTTGCTCCCTGACAGAAAGCGAGACATCAATGTAAGTTGAAAAATGTGATAAATAAATCAGACAAGGACTACCTCTTCGTCGGAACTGCTCACGATTATGGCACTCGTGCCACCTCGCTGATAGAAGAGCCGACGAGAGCGTCGGATATATACGACAGGGGGATCCGTTACCTTGTCGACAGAAGATTGAGCTTCAGACGTCTGCAAGGATTGAGATACGGCGGGCGAAGGTCCTGATGGACTGATGACCTGCAGCGGAATGGCCATAGGGATAATCGGTTCCTTGACGACTTTCTTGTTCTTGTCAGCAGGGGAGGCCGATGATTTTTTCCCTGCCAAAACAAACAGACATGTCAGTACACAAAGACAATCGAATAAGAAAAAACGAAGAAAAGCTACCTGAGTCGTCAAGAGCAACGGTACCCCCATCCTTGTATTCACATAAAAGGTAAATCGTTGATATGTCTCGCAAGTCATCAGCTTGGTACCCCGTAAAAGTAACCTGGGAACTAGCTTGACGACTACGAGGACGGGAGGTAACACTCATAGAAGGCTCGACAGGGGAAGACATACAACCCAACGACTCGACAAAATCAGGCAGTAAGGGAAGGGAAGGGCCAAATGGTTTATAAAACGTATGCCAAGGAGGGATCTCACCCGGGCCCCCACGTTTTTTGGCTAACCTAGCATGCTCCAGCATGGCCTTACCCATCCTAACATTTTTTAGTGTCTCGAAATTTACAGCAGCAATTTCATATACCCTAGCCTTGTTATCGGGGTCCCAAACTACATCATAGAAACGCTCAAAACGAGAAACGATATAAAACTCACCTTTCTTTGATGCTTTTTTGGTGGCAGCAGCTGATTGCTCCAGAAAAGGTCCGTCAGTGGAAATGATTTCAGGGTGATTAGGCACTGTAAATCGAGCAGCTGCAGCATGAAAGGTCTCCTGACGAGTCAGAGCAAGATAACCATCCCACCAACTAATAAACTCCGGCGAGCCAACAGGGCTAGGAGTAAAAGGCCGAAAAACAAATCCATCACGGGCCACCCGCCAACATCTCCGCAGCTCATCACAGCTCTCCATATCCTCAAACTCCATTAACTTATCATTCCTCTCGGCGAGAGAAACACCGTAACGAGGAATCATTTGAACTAAGCCGAACTGCCGAGCTACGTAGTGAGCAGAATAGAAACGAGCCGAGCACTTCATCGGCTTCCTTTTCGTCGAGGTCTTGGCAGCGGTCACTTTCAGCCCCGACGGGATATCCCTGGACGTCAAGAAGTTCGCCCACAATCGCTGATAGTCCCGAAATTCCTCCACGGACATCAAAGGGCTGTACCTAGAGAGTACCGACGGATAAAAAACTGAAAAGTCCGGCTCGGGACATTTTATCCTGTCATAGAGCATGCTGAAAAAGTGGTGAAAGTTACAAGGGGGCATCCTCTGCCGAGATACATAGGACGCATAAATCTCGTCCCCAATAGGATTCCCTTCAAAAACACGGAATGACGGAAAATAGGCCAATAGCCAAATCTGTAAAAGCCAGATGGGCCCCTGCAAAGACGTGCAACCGGAACCTAAAAAACCCTCAATACCAGTGCAAAAAGAGGAAAATACCACAGGCCCCAATGCCACACGTGCACCATCAGCAATAGATAAAGCAACAGCATTATATTCTTTCGTCACAGATAGAGCGGAGTTACAAAAAAGGTACCTTGACAGCCACACAGTCAAAAAATGTACATGTTCAGTGCGCGATACCTCGACGGAATCAGGAAGGTCTTTGTACCGGCCGATCACCGGTCCATACGAAACGGCACTGCCCCCAGTACCCGAAGCTGACGGGAAGAGATAAGCTTCGTCGCTCGCCGACGGTGAGGGATCCACATAGCGTCCCGCGGGACTGAGGCCAGTGATGGCCATAATATCGAGCAGTGTGGGCGTCATCGGGCCACGAGCAAAGTGAAATGTATTGTCTTCTTTGCACCAAAATTGGACTGCTGCCCGAAGCAGGGGGAGGTTGAGGGCGACCCCCGTCTTGCAAAATTGGATGGCATTGTAAATACCACCGTTCCGCCACGTCAAACCGAAAGTCTTCTCGACTCGGCCACACCATACGAGCCAGTCGGAGTGGTTCACGGAGCCTGCCCAAGGCCACCCGCGCGTAGTAGACGAGAATTCTTTAAGCCCTGTGGCAAAGGGGAGGGACTCCTTCGAAAGTATGAGTGGATGCTCGCTAGGGGAAGGTAAATCGGCCTTGGTATGATACGGACCGATGGTGGTGCCAAGAGGGGTGTCCTCGAGGACTTGGGTATCAATACGAACATCTTTCCGACTCACCCCCGTACCCGCCATGCTATTGCCTTAAAAAACGGTCCAATTTCAGATTAGAAGGTTGAAAGCCGCGGATTTTCGGCTATGGTGCTTTCTTGGGGATGGGTATTTCGGATTTGGTGGCTATTTGAGCTTTGAGTTCGGGTTTTACGTTCCTTGGGTAAAGGAGAACCCGAATCTAGTAGGAAAACGGGCAAAACGGAGTAGAAAAGCTTGCCCCCGAAGCTTTTTGGCTATGGAGTTTTTCTTGAATGTTTGAAGTGGGTTTTTTCGATTTAGAGGTTTTTGGGGATAAGATTTACGTTTTTAGAATCCTTAGGAGATGGGGAATCCGATGGTGCAAGAATGAAGGAAGGAGATGAAGTAAATAGCTTGATTTTTGAACAAGAAAAATCGGCTATGGAGGGGTTTGGGAGTGGAATCGGCCGAACAAGGAAGAAAGGAGGGAGAGAGAAGGTGAGAAGTTTAAGTGGGGCCCAGTGTGTAAGAGTTTTGTTTTATTTGAAAGAGGAAAAAGTGGGTGTTGGGAAGAGTGTAGTGAATAGACTACTAATTAAATTGGGAACTAGGAATAGACTCCAATTGAATTTACCCGGGAAGTTGGGAGTGAGTTGGGGAGTTGACATCTGGCAAAGGAATTAACAGATTGGGAAAAATTCCAAAATCCCAAAAATGCTGATATAATTTAATTGGCTAAAAATGGCCAATTAGGATTATCAAAACATGACAAAATTAAATGCCAATCGAAAAGTAAAACAGGGGAATTTTCAAAACTAAGTCTATCCGATAAAATTTTATTTCAGGATAAAATTTATCAGATACGACTTACGGGGGGCATTGTTTGTACCCAAAAAATCACCCTCGAGAAATCGAGGAACGACGGCTCGATGACAAGCCAAAAAATGGCATCGAGGCCGAGCTGAGTCGCTCCAAAACAGATCAGACCAAATCGGATCCAACTTGGACCGAAAATGGGTCCGATCGAACCGATGGATTGGCTAACGAGCCCAATTTCAAAACTCGATCCAACTCTCGCAATTAATTAATTTTGGGCCAAGCATAAATTAATTAATAAAGTTAATTAATTTATGGGCTAAGTTTAATTAATTACGAACTAAAGACCAAATTATGGTTAATTAGGCCCAATTAAATTCAATAAGTGTTTTGGACTAATTAATTGAGTTAATTAATTAATTGGGCCAAGATTAATTAAGTGGCCCACTTGATAAGTAAGGCCATTAATTAAGTAATTGGGTAATCAATTAAATGGGCAAACTACAAGACTACATAGCTCGACCCAGGACCAACCATGGTCCGACCAGGTCCGAATCGCCCACGACCCAGCCCAAATCGGCCATGACCCATTTGGCTAACCCATTTCTTGTTTCATTAATTATTGATTGGGAATTTAATTATGAGATAAGGTTAAAGGCTAACCAAGTTGGCTACATAACAAACTCCTTAAATCTCTCACAATTAATTACCAATTCAAATTGAAATTCAAATTAAACAAAAACACACGTTCTTCCTTCTCCAACCTCCATTAACATTAATTTCCAGCAGAAAATAAAGAGAACACCACCATTGAAGTAGTGGAAGTAGTGGAAATATCATAAGTAGTGGGAGAAGTGGGATAGTGGCCATCAGCCCCTCAATTTTCGGCCATCAAGGAGTCAGTTGACAGCCATCAGCTTGTTTTCCAGCAACAACTATAAATACAGCAGCAGGCTGCTACACGCGGAACACACACAATCAATCAACAACTTTTTCAGTCTAACACTGATCGGCTCAACGCCTCTCCGGAAGTCCAGCGCTCCGCTGCTTCTTTTTCAGCAAACACCCTGTAGAACCCCTGATATCAACCGTCCCTCCTCAGCCACCAGCTACCCTCGACAGCCTGAAGTCTTGCCGCCGCCGCCGCCCAAAATCCTCCGCCGCCGCCCAAGGTCCGCCGCCGCCGCCGCTAAAAATAAGCCGCCGCCGCCGCCGACATTAAGCCGCCGCCGTCGATACTAAGCCGCCGCCGCCGCTGCTTCCGCTGTCCAGGCGCTGTCTCGAGCGAAACCCCTTGATAGCAGGCAGTTAACAGCTGTTTTCTGTCAAGTTATCAGCCCGCCAACTCCTCGATATCAGTCTGTCCCTCCTCAGCCACCAGTGATCCCTGACAGCCTGAAGGCCTGCCGCCGCCGCCGCCGCCGCTCACAGTCAGCCGCCGCCGCCGCCGTCTTCCGCCGTCAGCTGACACTGACTCGAGCGATACCACTCATATCAGCAAGTAGCTCGCTGTTAACTGTCATGTAAGTGCCCACGTATTTATATGACAAACTCATCAAGTAGCCATCTGCCTGATGAGCTCGTCGTCAAGTAGCCATCTGCTTGACGGCTATCGGCTGAGTAGCCATCTGCTTCGTCGATGCCTTGGTCAGTGGCCACCCGCTGATCAGGAGCCCGATTGGTGGTTATCCATCAAGGTTGGGCGAACCATTGACGGTGGTCCCCCGTCGTCAATGTTACTTTCTGTCAACTTAATGTACTGTCATGTTTCATCAGCTCATCGGCGGGTTCCCTGCCGATCAAGGAGTCATTTTTTAGAACTTAATCGACTTATCTACTCGTTTGGCAGACCTTGCCAAGAAAGGAGAACTTTATCATTTTGCATATTTTTGTAATGTTTGTACATCGGGAAACGCGCTAATTTTCTTTTATTATTAATGGAAGTGATTTAGTTCGCATATCTCGTTTCATTTACTTAAAAATGCTATACGTCGACTAATTTCCATTGATACGCTGTTTCTGTCAAGCTGTTGTTTTCTGTCAAGATGATTGTGTAAAACTGATTGATCGTCGACCTGTTTACTGATTTATGAATACGCTGATATGATAAACAGGCCATCGATTGGCTACAAAACATGGCATTTCAAGAGAGATTTTCATAAATTGTTTAAGTCCTGCGGCCAGGCAGGCATAGAAAAGAACTAGGGGTAGTGTTTGCCTACTCTGTCGCAATCGTTTAGGAGTCAGCCTTATCAGGACAATCCATTAGGATATCAATATGTCTGTATCGAGACACTCACATTATTAATGTACAGATATCAACATACCTAATTTTGAATCGTTATGTTTGCACGCACAAACATTGGCACGCCCGCACTTTTTCCATATCATATCGAGGCATTTCTCGTCGAGCTGCTGGCTCGTCGAGGGGTTTACTGACAGGTCTGCAACAGACAGCATTTTGGCACACCTTGATGCCAAGCATACCTCGATGTCAATCCCTCGACGTCAAGCATACCTCGACGACCACTGTATCGTAATTGAACTTTGGCACGTACCCTCGATGCCAGAGGTCGCTCGATGCCAATCCCTCGACGTCGACCCATCGATGTAAAATTTATCACAAACAATATTTTGGCACGCCCGGTGACTACTCGACGTCGTCGAGGTGTTCCTCGATATGAAATTTATATGCAAGCAATCCCTCGACATCAGGGTGTGTTGTCAAAATTTACGCAAACACTTTTGTGTTGTGATAATATGACAATTTACCCCCGGTATTATGTATTACAATTTACCTTTTTTATGTTAAAAAATATTTTTATGTTCACTCTAAATTTCGGTAAGTGACTTACGCTGACTCAAATGGGTTAATTATTTATTTAATTTTTTTATAAGGGAGTAAATTATATTATTTCAAATCGCATGAAAATAAATTGAAACATTATGATAAATTGCCATTAATCCTATTTTTTTTTTCTCATGTAATTATATTTGTGAAGTTTACCATAAGTGATTTGCGTGAATTTTCATAATGAACAAAATTAGAAATTAAACCACAAAAAATGTTTGCCACGCGTAAGCTCAACTCCCTCAAAATTCCAACGGTTTTTAAGGCACAGGTAGCGTACATCTTTCAGGAACAGAAATAGGAAACACCCTTCTTCCATGGCGGCCTCACTCTCTACAACCACACTATACGGCGTCGTAGAAAAAACTAAGAAAGTTCATACGCACCCCTCCTTCAACCACATAACATCACCAAAATTCCACCACATTCCCAATTATCCTTTCCAATTGCTTATAAACCCCAAACCAACCTTCAAAAATTCACTTTCTAAATCGGCCATCACTCCATCTGCAATCTCCAATAGAACGGAAACCTCCGCTGTAACTGAAAGTACAATTAACTTGTTGGATACCGTGAAAGTGTTCGACTTGAACGGAAATGGAATCCCAATTTCTGATTTGTGGAAAGATAGGAAAGCTGTAGTTGCATTTGCGCGTCATTTTGGGTGATTTTTCTTAAGCTTTTTGATTTCGCTTGTCGATTGAAGCTATTTAAAGCATATAAATATTTTTTATATACAGTCTTTTGATTGTTACCATTTTACTGCTGCAGATGTGTACTGTGTCGAAAGAGGGCTGATTATCTTGCTGCTGAGAAGGTAAATTTATGTAGCTGGTCTTTATAAAAATTATTTGATCAAGAAAAAAAAAGGGTGTTTTTATTTTTTTTATTTTTATCATGTTGGGATTACTTAAATCACATAATTATACTCTTGTGGAGTTGTTGATTTCCCGATTGTTGTATTACTATTCAAGTTCTTGATTAGCAATTGATTTTTCGGCTGTGTTTATTTTGATTGGATGATTGTGTTTCATTGACAGAATAAGATGGATGCAGCCGGTGTGGCGCTTGTTTTAATAGGTCCCGGAAGTGTTGATCAGGTATATAATTTTTTTTGGTACAATCAGGTATATAATGTTATAACTCCTTGTTTCAAGTTGTTGATGAAAAAACACAATAATAGACTTTTGATTTATGTTACCATTAAATAGTATAAGCTACGCTGCTTCTTTAACTATATAAATTTCTCCATCATTCCCTTGGATTTGGAGCCTTTTTGTTTGTTTCCAAGTACTCGTAGTTTTCACTTGAAAAGTTAACGGAGCGGTAACTAGTTCTTCCCTTGGCAGGCTAAAGCATTCTCTGAGCAAACAAAATTTAAAGGAGGTGAGTTAATATAGTATTATGTTGTTTTTCAATTGAAAACATGTATTCAAATTATACTTGACTGCCTCAATTGCACAGAATTTTCCCATGTTAACATGAAGCAATTTGGTTGGAACTTATTATTATTATCTTTCTGTGGCAGAAGTATATGCAGATCCTAGCTATTCATCATATGAGGCGCTACAATTTGTCTCTGGTGTTACCACAACATTTACTCCTGGGGTATAGTATGTGAATTGTATTTCTCCCATTTTCTGCTATTTGTGAATCATGCAATCGAGATCTTTGAGCTTCTCCAGGTTTTTTTTATCTAAATCTCACATTTTTTTTGAAAATATTTTCTACAGGCTGGCTTGAAAATAATACAAGCTTACATGGAAGGATATCGACAAGACTGGGGCCTTTCCTTCGAGAAAGATACCAGAACAAAAGGCGGCTGGTATATAACTGCATTGATACATGTGTTGTTTCTGTAAAATCTCGTTTGCAAATTGTAATTTCGATCTTGAAACTTGCTGTTTATTTTGTCAGGCAGCAAGGTGGTATCATTGTTGCAGGCCCTGGAAAAAATAATATCTCATATGTCCACAAGGTTAGTCCCTATTGATCCTTATTACCAAATTGAATGTAGTAAAACTGAGCCATCGACAACAAGATTGCTGCATTCGGGTTTATAACGTTCACATTTACTAATACATTTCTGTGTAGTTGGGCTGTATTTAGCTTACCACTAGTAAATTATACTCTTCCAATTGTTGATTTGTGTAGGACAAGGAAGCAGGCGATGACCCAGAGATAGAAGATATTTTGATGGCCTGTTGTTCGCAAGGCAACTGAGAAATGTCCCCGACCTTGTATTCGTATATATAATATATGAAAATACATACGTCAATAGACACAACTAGAATAGCATTTTTCCTTCCCTTTCGTTCTAAGAATTTTCGATGGTCAACTACTCATGAACATTGTATTCTTTAAAATATACTGTTTATTGTCTAACAGTATAAAATGCACTAATGGGTGTCAATGACATTTGAAGCACTTTTGTGAGTTAGTTTGGGTAAACGATCAACATAGATACATCTTTTGTCAACTTTAGCCCGAACACCCATTCTTCGTAGCTCTATACTTTCTATTCTCGATATGGAAAAGTGTAACCTTAAATTCAAGCATATTGGTCTCCCTTTTTGTAAGAAAATCCGCTAGAAAAGACTGTGTTTAACGGCGGGCGGGGGTCGCCTCCTATCCCATGTGGGTATGAACGTGATAGCCAAACTCGTGGTTCAAGCAATTTCCTTCCTATCATATGCTCTTAACCATAAGTTTTTGTTGACAACAATGAAAAATACCATTACTTACCTCTAAATGTTGGATTTCTATCTTTTCACCTAAATAACCTTATAGGTATTGGCCTTTTTTATTTGAACAAGACTCTCATTGTTAAGCTTTGTTGGTTCATTATGTACTCGTCTACTAAACCCCTTGTTTTCATCTAAATATATTTGTTCGGTTGATTTCTTGTATGATAGATAACTTTGTCAATGCTCATTCTTTAATCTTTCATGTCATCTTCTCGATTTGGAATGGCAATTGTGCTTGCATTCCTCTCATTATAGAAGTAGTGCTCTATTACCAAAGACTTTTAAATTCGAATTTGGATGACTGGATTTCAACTTCTCTTAATTATACACCTTATCCAACCCCCATGGGACACCATTTATCTTCGTCAAGTACCTCATTCCATCTAAAAAATACCTTTGTTAGGACTTTCAAGGCGAAATGATATTTTTGTCTCTCCGAACAAGCAAGAGAGTTCAAATTGTCGGCTAAAATCTATTTCGAAAGTGAAATGTGCAAAAGATTGAATCTTAAAGTCTAAGTGCCCAAAAGTACTAATATTTAAGGGTTCAAAATGTCAATTACTTTCTAATCTAATTTAAATTTGTGATGAAGTATAAATTGATTACTTACATTTATAATTAATTTAATTTAATTTAATATAGCTAAAAAGAAAATTAATTTAATTTACACAGCCTTGGGCAGTCATACAAGTGCTCCATAAAGCCCTAGCACATTCTTCTCTCACACAAACACACACACTTTCCCGCCTCCCGCCTCCCAAAATGGCCGACAACAAGAAGAAGCGCCGCCGTGCTGCCACCGACTCAGACTCTGACTCCGACCCTAACCACTTCAAATCCAAACTCAAGTCCGACTCCGCCATCCTCCAAACAATGAAAAATCTCAAATCTTCCGCCGCCGCATCCTCCTCCGCCGCAAAACCCTTATCCCTCTCCGATCTCAACCTCTCCACCGCCTGCCGTGAAGTCACTGAGCTCCCCCTCACATCCGTCCAATCCGAAATCGAATCCCTCGTCCTCTCCCTCGCTCACTCCATCCTCTCCGGCAACGGCTTCTCCTTCCCCGTCCCCTCACGCGCCGCCGCCAACCAGCTCTACATCCCTGAGCTCGACCGCATAGTATTGAAAGACAAATCCTCTGCTCGCCACTTCGCCAACGTCTCCACCGTGCGAAAAGCCACCATTACCACCCGCATTCTCCAGCTCATCCACCAACTGTGCTTAAAAAACATACACGTCACCAAGCGTGACCTCTTTTACACCGATGTCAAGCTTTTTCAAGACCAAACCCAATCAGATACGATACTCGATGACGTGTCATGTATCCTCGGATGCACGAGGTCAAGTCTCAACGTTGTTGCTGCTGAAAAAGGGGTGGTGGTGGGTAGGCTAATTTTTAGCGATAATGGTGATATGATCGATTGCACGAAGATGGGGATGGGGGGAAAGGCAATACCTCCAAATATCGATAGAGTTGGGGATATGCAAAGTGATGCATTGTTTATATTGTTGGTGGAGAAGGATGCTGCTTATATGAGGTTGGCTGAGGATAGGTTTTATAACAGGTTTCCGTGTATTATTGTGACTGCCAAAGGACAACCTGATGTGGCGACGAGGTTGTTTTTGAGGAAGATGAAGATGGAGTTGAAGTTGCCGGTTTTGGCATTGGTGGATAGTGATCCATATGGGTTGAAGATATTGTCAGTGTATGGGTGTGGATCGAAGAATATGTCGTACGACAGTGCAAATTTGACGACCCCTGATATAAAGTGGTTGGGGATTAGGCCTAGTGATCTGGATAAGTATAAGATTCCTGAGCAGTGTAGGTTGCCGATGACCGAGCAGGATATAAAGACCGGGAGGGATTTATTGGAGGAGGATTTTGTGAAGAAGAATCCTGGATGGGTGGAGGAGCTGAATATAATGGTGAAATCTAAGCAGAAGGCTGAAATTCAGGCTTTGAGCTCCTTTGGGTTTCAGTATCTTAGCGAGGTGTATTTGCCATTGAAGCTACAGCAGCAGGATTGGCTCTGAATGCATTTGAAACAGACTCTGTTTTTATGACAAGTATTAAGTATTATTAAGTGTTGTATGTGAAATCTTTATTGTATTTACAAAGGCGTGTATCGTTTTCAGCTCGTGAGAATACAGAAATAGCTTACTAAAGATTGCTCTGTCGTGCTCTATGTAGGAATTGATTTAAACATATCCTTGTATGCTAACTTGCCGATTTCGCACACGAGCAAGTTATTTTAATGTTGATAATAACTTTTCCTGATTTAGGATGAGTCTACAGGGAATGAAAATGTTAACAGGGAAAAGAAGAATAAGAGGGCAAAGAGTAAACTATTACAAAACTTTATATGATAATCATTCTGGAATAATTATATACATTATATGGTACAAAATCGAAAACGAAGTAAAATGTTGATAACTACTTCGTGTAAAAGAATAAGAATGAATGCTGTAAATTTTGCTAGAATCAGGTAAAATTACTGCATTGGCTGATGTACATGGTTACCGTGTTGAGGGCCTTGAGGTGGCATCTTTCTTTGCAGCCAATGATACAATGATTCCCTTGTTACTCTTAACCTCTGTAGAATTATAGGTCTTCTTGCAGGAGATCCTGATGCTTGAGATGAACCACTTCTGTCAAGTACTTCTTCCAACCTTAAATTTGGGTACATTGGTATTCCCTCGTCTCTCCTTACGTTTTCCCTAGTTGTGGAACCAGATGAAAGAACCTGAAGCTCTAAGTCGTGCTGCAATAGTTTCATCACAGCTTCCCTAACTCCACAATTCTCATCTTTAGCAATACGTGCACCTAGTCCTTGTACTCCTAATATGATCAACAGGTCATCTTTTACCGAGTTTCCTACAACCGAAGTAAGGCTGTAGATTAATGTCATAGCTAGATTACATGCAACATATCATATTCTAAACTGCATATATTATGACTGGGCAAATTTGTGCTTTAATATGGAGGGTCTTTGCAGGTGGTATTATCCAAACTTCTAATAGCTGAGAGAAAGAAGAAGAATGTATCTCATTTTCTTCTTACAAGTTTTTTCCCTACATTTTTTTAGGTTTGAGCAAATAAAGGATTTTGAAATATTATTATTGTTAGATTTCCAGAAAAAAATGTACCATAAGCTTTAGCTGTTTAAGGGACAAGTTTTTTTTGTCACCTGTTATGTACTTCTCTTTTATCTTCCTCAGAACTGCAAGGACAACAATTCGTGCTTCCACCTATCAATGCATCATGAAAGATTTAATCAAATCAAGCAAGATATGTGAATTGAAGGCATGTAAGTGTAGAACGACATCATTTTTTAGCCATGTCATTTTGAAGCTCTATGTGCCTTCGAGCTAATTGTAGAGAACCATCTTACTTCAATTTGTTCATTAGTATTGATATATTGTTGTAAGATCATTTGATTGGACTTTGTATAGCAGCTGGGGAAGTTAGTAAGGATTATTGTAGGCATCTACATACCTTTGTGAGACCTTGAAGGTCAATTGAAAGGCTTTCGCCATTACTATCGTGCAGATGCTCTGCAACTTTCTCAAGCAGCAGACTCTCAGGCCCAAAATTTGTCTCTCTTCTACCAGAAGCAACTTGGTCCTTCCTCTCATGCCTGTTTTGGATGACACCTTCACACCATTCCTCGATTAGTTGCTTTAGATAGTAATCATTGGGTTTGTACCTGCAGAAGTTTGGTGTGTGAAATGGAGATATAGGATATATAATGAATCCTATCGGCCATCATAATCCATACCGTATACTGAATAGTACTCTAGCAAAGTTAAAATCATTCAAATGGCATTATCTGGAAGAGAGTAATACAAATTGCATAAAAAGCTGTGCATGGCTGAGTAAGGAAGAAATCCTAAGAGGCATACCCTGCTTTCCTCATATGCTGGTAAACAGAAAGGCATTGTTGTACTTCCAGCAGCGAACCATATCTATTACGAGCTCCAAGAATAGTGTTGTAAGTCACCTGAAATATGCAATAGTTGGTTCAATAAAAATACTAGATGACACTTTCTTAGTCAACTATAATTGAAACAAGCAAACCTTACCAAATTTGGTTTAATTTGGTGTTTTTTCATTTCTCCAAATAACGAAAATGCAAGCTTTGGATTCTTATTTTCCACACAGACCTGTAATCGAAAATCATTAGTCAATTAAGAGGAGGAGCATACTCAGATGTAGACTTGCTACTCTGAATAAGTACACAAAGCTGAAAGAGCTCAGAGAAGTTAAATCTTCAGACCTTAATAGCTGTGGTATAAGTTATAACATCAGGTTGAAAACCAGTCTCACGCATGGATCTCAATATCTGAATGCAAAAAGAGAGGCCATTATAGATTTTATACAGAGAAGTGAAGAATGTTACTATATTGAAATTTTTAACTGTGGCAAACTCTACTCAACAAATGTGAGCATACGGAAACTGTTGTAAAAAGATTGTGTCCAACTGTCCATGTTCATAATTGCAAGCAACTGACATACTGGAAGGATTAAAGAACACAAGGTAGAATGATATACACGAATTTATAGCTCAGAGCAGCATCCAACAGATTGAACTAGATGCTTAGAAGGAGCTCTTTCTTGGACGGTAGTTCATAGTCTTCCTCATAATAGTTAAAAAGAACCTATCCAATTGTACTTTTGACTAAATAACATTCTTTGAATTTTTTTATATAATAAGATTGGGTTATTAACAAGCAAGTCATAGCTCAAAACAGATTTCAAGATTTAGCATGATATATTCATCTTCAAAGAAGAATAATGTTATAATTATTTTTTTACAATTGATGACAAGCTATTCTAATGTCTGCAACAGCTCTTGGAAAGTCAACGGGAACATGCTATTTTGGTAATCAAATCATTACATGTGAGAGAGAGAGAGAGAGAGAGAGAGAGAGAGAGAGGAACTGCTTACATGCATAGCACCTGCTACATTCCCTGAGCCTCCGCAAATATCAATCAAAATTGACCAGCTTATATGATTAGGAGAAAGACCCAAAATCTTCATTTCACCCAGCAAAGCTTTGGCACGGTAATAATCAGTGCCACATGCTTTCATTAAGATGTTATAAGTTGAAGTTGTGGGTCTAAATGGAACTCTCATGGTTGTGGAAACACAGCAAGTTTTGTTCACTTTGTCCACTGCCACGTATTCTTCCGAATTCTTGGGGTTTTTATCAGTGATAGTTTGTTGAAAACCAGTTTCCTTCCAGCACTGAAATAGCCGAAATGCCCGATCATATTGGCAAGCCTCGACACAAGAATGAAGAAGGATATTGAGACACTGCGCATTGGGTTGACCACCAGCTTGAAGCATTTCATCAAACAATTTAATTGCTTGCTCTATGAGGCCTGAATTTGCACATGCTCGGATCAAGGATGACCACGTAACTGTGTCAGGAATGACACTAGATGATACCATATCTTCTTTGATTTCCAATGCCTGTTTCCACATTTTGGCATCTGCAAGGACCTGAATGTTGATGGGAAGTGTGGATGCCTTTTAACATTCTCACTCATAATTCTTTGGACCAGAGAACAGATGGTAGAATTTAAGACATTTCACAGATGCGGAATATTTGGATCCTGTGTATGAATATGCCCAAAAGTTTTACTTGTAACAGCATTTGATTAATGCCCAAAAATGGGTATTTTTTCTATTGAACAAAACGCGAAAAAGAATAGATCAACAACATTGCTGACACCAAATTACTAATAAGAAACTTCTTGATAGAAAATGCTTACGAGTTTTATAACCGACATAGTTTCAGATAAAATTTGTACCCCAGCCTAGTATTTCAGAGTCCAAAAGACATGAACCAGTGTATTACGGAAGTCCACACTGATTAAGTACCTAAAATTATAAAACAAACTTGTACCTTAATCATTGTGCTGTATGTGAAGACGTCCAACTTCAGTGCTCCTTTTGACTCCAACTTCTTTACCTCCTCATATATATCTTGTGCAAGTTCAACTTTTGCAGCGAGACAGCATGATTTCAAAAGTATGTTGTGTGATGTTATGTTGGGGGTCACACCTAGTTTCTGTCCATGACCAATACCCACGTAAAAATGCTTATATAATTCATCTACCAAGCTAAAAGAGAATAGAAATTAAGTGGTGAAGAGAGCAAGTACGTTAAAATCTTGCATCCCATGTGTGTGAAAAATGGAAAGCAGAAATCATGGACAAGAGAGAGAGAGAGAGAGAGAGAGAGACTTACTTCCATTTGCTTGTAGATGTGCAGTGTGTAATTTAAATCACGGGCATTGACATTCATAAGACTGTTGAAAACATATGTGTTTGGGGTGACATTATAGGTGAGTAATTCCTGGAAAAAAATGAAAAGTTGTGGTAGCAGTAAATCATTTATGAACGCCTCTAATAAATAAGGACTGTGATTCATATTTCCATTAAGCTTCAATCCAGAGTGCGTCTAATAAACTGCAATGAGTTACAGAAATGCCAATAGAGACACAATATTCTTACAGTTTGTGGGGATAGAATAGTCGTGTGTGTCTTACATAAATTTTTTAATCATCACATCAACTGAAATGAAATGCTTTTAATGAGCAAATGGAAGTATAATCTTAAATTGTGTCCACTTCAACAATAAGTAAGGACAAAAACTACAACTTCATGATGTTTAGGAAGTACAAAAGTACGAAGAAAACAGTAACAGCGTTCTTTTGGAAACATGTCTATCGGAACATTCAGAGATAAGTGAGTAGAAGCGGGAAGTGAAAAACTGCAGAATATCACAGCTCATATCCTTACCTCTAACATGGTGCAGCCAGTGGCGGACCTTGGTTGGGACTGGTGGGGGCTATAGCTCCCCCCCACCCCCCAACTCATTTTTTTTAATTATACTATTGATATTTTAGGATATTATAGTTTAACTCCCAAAATATTTTAAAAATTACAAATGAGCCCCCACATATATAAATATTACAGACACCAAAGGAAAGCTCTATCTTTGCAGAACATTTTAGGTCGAACTCCTTCTTTTGAATGTAGAATAAAAAACTAGAGAGTTTTTCTTTGCCGTGTATTCTAGTCGAATATTTCTTTTTTGTATTTCGGTTATTAAATTTATCGTACAACTTTAGCCCCATAAATTAAAGTTTCATTTTTGCAGTATGTTTCAATCAGTTTGACTAGCTAGAAACTGTACGAGAACTCGAACTTTTTCGGAAATATTTTGAGAAAAATTTGAAAAAATTGTAAATCAAAGAAATGTGTTGAATAGAATCATGAATCAAAATTTCGCTTCTTGTGCATATTTTGGTCAGCTAAATATTGGAAAGTTTTTTAGAACTTTTCTGAAACTTTTTGAAAACACTAGGATTTTTTTTTACCGAATTAAGTAAAATAAGAGTGTCTCAATACAAACAAATAGTTTTGGAATTACACATTCAAAAACAGAAACTTTTAAAAAATTTCAACTGAAATGGTGAAAATTGATCCATGGCTAGAACTACTCTACATTTTCGTTTGGCTGAACTCAAAAACATAAACTTTTGGGCGTTTTCGGAAATTTTAATCCATGTTTAGCCCCCACTGCACCAAATTCCTAGATCTGCCCCTAGGTGCAGCCAACTATCTAGATTAGAGGGAAATGTTAGGCGCCAAGAAAAGGTAATACCTTTTGAAAAGTAGATAATAATTTTTTTATCTAATGTTTTTAATCTGCTTTTCATTTTAACAAGACCAGTAGTCTTCTGAACGATTGAACGATTGAAACTTTGACAAGACAGTTAAGTTTGACATCAATTGCTCATGGTCACAAATTGAAGATATTAGATATACACAAGTTATAGTTCAGAAGAATATAGCAGAATTACCTCATAAATGACCCTCGACTTCAAGCAATCACCACAGAGACCACATACGTCTATTATTGCACGGTAGGCATGCATATTAGGTGAACTTGACCTCTGCCTGGATACTTCAAAGACTTCTAGAGCAGACACCAAATCCCTTTCCTTCCCAAATTCAAGAATTATTGAACAAAATAGTATTTCCACATGAGGGAAATTTTGTGCATACCTACAAAAAACAACTAAAAGCGTTAATATGAAGTTCACATGAAGAAAATATGTTACACAAAGAATGCTAGCTCCGTGTCAGTGTCGGTCAATTCTGATTAAGCTTCAACCAGATCCGAAGATATACTAACTCTCACAAGATACAGTGAGAATGTTTTCAATTTTCTGATGAGATACCCAATCTACATATAGATGAAATCATAAAAGAGCGTACAGCTAAGTAACTGAGGGCATCTCCAGTGATGCCCTCAGCCTAAGTCCAGCTTCCCCTCAGCTCAGTCCAGCTTCCCTTCAGATTCCAAGTCCAGCTTCCCCTTTCTTTTTCATAGTCATCTTCAATGACTCTATCTATCAATTTCATTTAATTTCAATCCTCATTTTTTTCCACTATCACTTAATAATAATAAATTGTATTTAAGTTTCTTACAATGTTATTAAATTTACAAATAATTAATGTTAAATTTCATAAATCAAAGTTACATTCTTTTAATGATTAATTTTTTAAAATTAAATTTTCTTTAAGTTTCCTAATTTAAAGTTTACATTTTTTAAATAAAAATTAACCTTTTTAAAATTAATCATAAATTAAAGAAATTTTTTATTTAAAAAAAATAAAAAATTTTATTAACTAAGAATAAATAAAAACAAAAAACAACAAATCATTGCCTTCAAGATTCAAGGGATGAGGCAAGCCAACCTTGGCTTGCACCACCCCTTTGAGCAATGGGTGGTTGGATTCAAGGGGAGGTAGATGGCCATCTCCATCCCTTCAAGGGAGAAGCTAGCTTCCCCCTTGGTCATTGGAGATGGCCTAAGTGGGGACCTGTAAGCAGAATATAGAGAAAAAGTGGAATACCACATAGGATAGAGTAAATATGGGTCATAAGCTAGAGAGTAAGAATAAATGAAGAAAAATGGTATAAACAATACGTTTCACCTTCCAAAAACTGGTTATCTCAATTATTAAAATAACTTGTATTATTATTAAGTCATTATTAAGGAAAATAAGATTAAAAAAATAAAAGGAAAGTACAAGCACACCTTGTGGCTGCTTTAGGGCTCTTCTTATTGATGCACAATTTGATGACATCTGATGGCTCCACCAATTCTTTGATTGGAAATTGAAATCCTGAATCAAACCAGTAAAAAGTTAATTTCACAGATGCCAACATCATTTCCCTATCATAAAAATTATCCAAACTCTTCAACTTCGTTAATACTGCATAACCCACAACTTTATAACATACTATAATGGAAACTCAATTCGTTTCTACCAGTATGCTTTTTTCCTATATTATTCCTACTACAAAGCACTAATGACGAGATTAATGTCAATACTAGTCGAGATTTTACCGGAAAGCGTGTCCATCAAACTCACAAGTCGCTCCACTTCACGGCATTTCAATAACCTCTGACACTCTCCTCGCAGCAACTCCATCGAAACTCCATCAAACAGCTGCACGGGTTCAATCCCGAGGTTCCGAACTCCATTAAACACAATCTCAACAACACTATTGAGCTTTCTTTCACTAATTATTCTCACAATTCCACTTCCGACACTTTTGGAGTTCAACGAAGCCGAAAAATCCGACGCACTCACCCCCGAGGCAACCACGCTCTCCACGATCATCAGGAAATCTTCGAACCTTCCATCCTCGGCGAGCTTAGAGGCTAGCTTGGTGTGGTACATCAAACTTTGGCGATTGTCCCATCGAGAAGAGGAAAGAAGAGGGGCAGTGTGGGTGAGTTGGGGCTTAGGGTTTTGGTTAGGTGTGGGCTTAGTTTTGGTGGTCGTGGTGGAGTGGCTGTGACGGCGGGGGTGGTGGTGGCGGGAAGGGGTGGCTGACGGAGGGAGGACGGTGGAGGAGGATATGATGGAGAGGGCGTCTCTCATTTTCCTGGCCAACCGTTTCTTCTGTTGCTGAAAGGCATTAGAAAAAACATTTTATTTGATACTAATATTTTTTAAAGCAAAATTTAATATCCACTAGGGGTGGGCGCGGGTAGGGTATTTCGGGTATTTCGGGTATTGGGTATTTCGGGTCGGGTACCCGACTTGGCGGGTAGTGAATTTTCATACCCAAAACCCTACCCGATTTGGCGGGTACCCGAAGTTTGGGTACCCGAAATTTTCGGGTATTTCGGGTATTGGGTATTGGGTACCCGAAATTTCACACTTTTTTTTTTCCAAGAGTTTTTTTTCAACATATATGTACGTAAAATTGTAAATTAATGAATTCAAACAATAATTGTACACAATAACTTCAAAACAAAACAATATAAATGTCTAATTGATTGAGTAGTATGAACACTAAAATTAATTTTCAGATTTGGGAGTTCAATTGTTCAAATGTCGGCTGCTGTTGTGAGACTTTGAGAGTGTGAAATTGTGTGTGAATTGGGGAGAGGTCGTCAAAGGAGTTAGAAGAGATTTAGTTCTTATAGGCAGTTTAGATATTTTTTTTACTTTTTGGGCTGTCCACTACTTAATTGGGCCAAAAAAATTTTTTTTTTAAAATACCCGAATACCCGTTCGGGTGTGAAATTAATACCAATACCCAACCCGAAAATATATTTCGGGTACGAGTACCCGAACCCGAATGTCAAAATACCCATTTTTTTGTCCCAATCGAAAAATACCCAAACGGGTCGGGACGAGTCCCAAAATACCCGACCCAAACGCCCACCCCTATCCACATAAAAATAAAATTACTTAGCAATGAATGGATCATCATTTTTTTTTTCAGAGGGAATGGATCATCATTTTAAACCAATTCAATTTTATTTTATTGAAATTAACTGAACTTCAAACCAAATTAAGGAAAATTCTTGTCCAAGCCTGGCTTGGCCAAATCCATCCAACCACTAAAGCAAGTGCATTGCACTTGCTTTGTGATTGGTTACTCTACTGGGAGTTACATCCAATCCCAAAGCAAGTGTATTGCACTTGCTTTTTAGTTACTTTGGGTTTGGCCAAACCCGATTTTGGTAAGAATTTCAAATATGGTTAAACTGCAATTGAAATAAAATAAATTAAATTAAAAAACAAATTTAAAAGCTAAATTACAATAAATCTAAGTTAAACTACAATTTAATTAAAAATAAAACGCATAACTATAATTAAGCTCAATATTTAAATAATTATAATAAATTGTTATTGTGCAAATACAAAAATAGAGTTGTTGGTGGAAAGAATAATTTGTTGTGGGTGCTTTTGATATTGATGCAGGGGTTGAGTAAGAATAGGTCCAATGTGTTGATGTCTTTGTTAGAGCTCATTTAAAAAAAAAAATTGGCATCAAAATGACATATAATCGTCAAAATTAACTTTAATGTTGACCGTTGGTGTTGCTCTATTGTCTGTGTTTTCGCAATTGAATTCCAAGGGCGGATGTTTTGCAGACTGCTACTGTAATAATTTGAAATTTTAACGAATGGGGTAATTTTATAATTTACTTTGCGCGTTGTGAAAGTTATTTCAATTATACACACAAAAATATAAATAAAAAAAGGAACGAACAATCATACAAACATATAGTTTTAGAAATTACAACACCACCCAAGGGTTTATGAATTTTGAACGCCAAAACTCACCCATTATGCATTTAAAACAAATTTAGGTATTGTGTCTTTTCGAATTTCAGAAATTTTAAAGTATAAATTTTTAAATAGAATTTAGGGAGGACAAGAGAGTCAATTAAAACATTTCATTTTTTATTGACGCTCTTCTATTCGTGAGAGTATTATAGGGATACCAATCTAACTTTTTTTTTTTTTACCATTTAGAGAGATAATTTTACTCTCTAGGTATATCAATGCAAGTTAACCGTTAATTGTAACCTTTTTAAAAAATAAAACTTTGAATATAACATAATGATACGTAAATTTTTTGACATCTTTATCTTTGTGCAGGTATTTATCGAAAAAATCTTTATGTAAACTTTGTGGTTGAGAATAATATTTATGAGACCAAATAAATGATGTGGTGTCATTTCTAGTCACAAGACTCGAGAAAGTTTTCAATTTCAAATCTAGGCAAGAATTTTCCATATTTATTGTTGTTCTATAAACTACTTTTTCATATTATAAATATAGTGTTATAAAACTAATCTAAAATGATCAATTAAAGTAAACAAAGTAAGAACTAAGAACAATAGAAATAGGGAGAGTATATCATTTTATTTCATTCTTATTGTGTATACAATTGTGTGTATAAACACTTTACAACACTCCTATTTATAGGACTGGAAAAGCAACTCAAAAGTCAAAAGTTGCAAGATAATTAGTACTTCATTAATGTTGATTAATACATAAGGTATATGTCCTTTCATATATTAAGTTCAAAGGTTCATCATAAGGTTAATGAACTTCCAAATGCATCCACCTAATATTAGTTTCATAACACTCCCCCTTGAATGCATGTTGCTTATGGAAAATGCCTCGTTAAAAACCTCGTCAGAAAAATCCAGTTGGAAAAACCTGAACAAGGAAAAAAAGAGTACATATCCATATGGGGCTAATAAGCGTGTAACACTGCCTCGTTAAAACCTTGCCAAGAAAACCCATTGGGACAAAACCTGGACGAAGGAAAAAGAGTACAATGTGTGGATTATTAATGACACGCTCCCCCTGATGATGGCGTAAGGTACACAAATTGACGCATTCCAATATTATGACCATCAATTTGAATGACATAGTCGACAATGCTTTAGTGAACAAATCAGCAAAATTATTGATTGACTGAATTTATTGAACATCAATATTACCATTTTTTTCTGAAGATCGTTGGTGAAGAAAAACATTGGTAATATGTGATTTGTTCAGTCTCCTTTTATATACCCATTCTTGATTTGAGAAATACAAGTGGCATGATTCTTGGAAATGTTGAATCGTAGACCTTAATCATAAGCATAACACACCATATGTGGATTGTAACCTCTGATTAAAACAAGCACATGTCGGTTGTGCCACAAAGATAGCATAAATACAAGTTTAATTTCATTTCAATATCTGCATGTAGATGCATAGTTATATCTTTAAATGTAATATCCGACATCATACCATTTGCAGAATACATTAAAGCTCTAATTGCATTTAGATAAGGTACTTCAGGACCTAACAGTTCTTCATTGTCCTCCGAGGACAAATTTGATATTTATTTATATCTAAAGATCGAACAACCATAAGAGTGCTTAATGGATAAACTATAAGATCTTTTCAGAATTTTTTTTATATGGACAAATATATTCTCTAATTAATGCTCGATCTGCAGGCCGAGATAAAACTATGTTATTTCGAGATTTTTCTCCCAAACTATTTCATCAAGTAATTTGTGTCCTCACGAGATTTAAAATCATCAGCACATACCGCCATAATAGAAAACTCATTTCAAAATCTTTCAATGCAAAATACACGGACAAATTGGATTGTGCACGAATCCTTTTTTTTATGAGGTATTCATTTAGCTGGTTATACCAGACCAGATCACCCTTACTCATGTAAGCATCGTATTTGTTTACTAAAAGATGAGCATGAGACCATTTAATTCCTTTAGGGAATTTTAATATAAATATCACTGCCCAATGATTTATCTAATATGCGGTAACTACATCCATAAACACATTTCAAGTCCTTCAGGGACTACAAATCAATTAAATACCGCAACGTAATTGCACCAATCACGGGGGAATATGTTTCATCGTAGTTATTGGTCTCTGTGAGAATTCGTACAAGAAGTTGTGTTTTATATCTCACATTTTCATCATGTTTTCGTAAAATTATATGTTTGTGACATATAAATTTCACGTATTTGGGCGTGCGGACAACTAGTCCAAATACTTTTACAATTTAATAGCGATCTTGAATTGCATCTTTCTATAAGGCCAAATTATTTATTTATTTATTTATGTCGACATTAAATTAACCGTTCACGGTTCAGGATCCTGATTTATAATTTTTATTTAGTTCGACCCGAACAAGCAAAACTATTATTTTGCTTTTTATCCCAGTTTTATTTCTGTTTCATGTGCCTCTTAATGGGCATCTCGTGATCTAGACTGATCAGTCATTTTTATTTTATAGCGCTTTATTTTGAAACAGATTTCTCCTCATAAGGAAATTTCTTTCAAAAGTTTTCTTTTGCACCAATAGTAATTTCACGCTTTAATTGCGTATATAGTATGCTAGCATATTGTCCTTCAAGGACTTCAATTCATGTTGGTGCAATTTTCAATTCTTGCTCATACTATTTGTGCGTGGGCCAAGCTGAGATAAGTAATGTACATTTATGTACTCATGTCAAAATAATTTCACGCCGTTCTACATGCAATGACATCAATTCTCCCCCTAACGGCGAGAAAACTGTCTCAAAAAATTTATCATGATATTTTGATTTAACCATATCGTCTCGTCAGACGTTTAAGATATATGGTTATAGCCTCGTCAGGCGTTCAAAATATATGATTACAGTCGGGAAATAAAAACTAACTGACACGTCTTTGTAGACCCATATATGTTCATTTTGGTGGAAAAATCAGAACATAAATCGCACAATTATAAATTTTAATTGAGAATTATTAGGCTTCCAGCCTGACACAAGTTGCAACGTCGTCCTCAATCTTATACTTGAGCGAGAATCTTAGCAAAAGTGATACGTGTTGACAATAGGCGTATTTAAACCCCAAAAAAAAAAAAAAAACTTTTACAGGACCATGAAATTACATAATGGTCCACAAAGTGGATCTGTAAGTCCACATAGATCCCATTAAAATTATCATAAAAATGTTTGGGATTCACGACCAATCTTCACAGTAGATGATCTTACAATTTACTTTCTTTGTGAGCAATCAACACACACATACTTATGAGGTAAATAATTATATGGTTCTTTAAAAGATGCCCGTAATAATTCTGCGCATTTGTAATTTTTCCTGGATGACCAAGTTTATCATGTCACTTGATAATATTATGGATCATTGAACTTCTGGTTCAACTTAAATTTCTGATCCAACATTGCTTATGATCGCAAAATTCATTTTAATGAGAAAACTGGGATTTTATTCAACAAAATTTTTCTGGCATGAAATATTGGATGTAGTATAAGTATATTTCATATTCCCCTCATATATATAATTTCCATATGATATTCGTCAATACGTTCTTCAAGACGTATTTCTTTGAATTCAACAAATTTATTTTGGATTTTATAGAGCACAAAGCCTCTTTTACAAAAATATTTGCTCATCCAGATAATTTATATTTGCTCTTCTGGAGCCTTTATATTATACCTCAATAAGTATAACTTTTGCTTTTGCTAAGTTCAAGTTAGATAATATTTTCAATCTCGAAGAATTGTGTGTGTCGACCTACTGTCAACTAAATAAATATTTCCACCATTCATTTTTACAATGCTCACATAATTGTTCAAGCATCTTCAAGATGCTCACATAATTTCTGCATAAGCTGGCATATAAACCAATTTTCCAATAGAACATGGTACACACAAGTTATCACTGTGTACTAGATCCTTATTATTTATTAGTGGATGCCCGATATAGCGCATCACATTTGATCTGGATGTCCCAGCCGGTCATGCCATAGAAAAATACATGCTCGAGTCAGTTGGCTTCGAGCTCAGTGGTTTCAATGTGGTAACTATTAGCTCGAATATATTTAAAACTCAACAACGTTCCCCTTGAACGTGGATCATACATAGCCTCTTTAATGCCTAAAACCGTGCCATTTGACAACATAAGGTGGATATTACCAAAGCCATCTATCAAATCATATGTGCCAAATATTGTTGTCATAGAGGTCTTAATAGGCATTATATTAACTATGTATCCCTTAGTATAGTGTGCGTAATTGCACTATTAGCCAGACATTATTCCCCACATGTCATGCCTAGGAACCAAATATATTCCAATTTAAACATTTACTTGAAAAAGTAAATCGAGCTAATACCACTAAATACCATAATAATCGGATCAAAATAAAACCACCCAAAATGTGGTCCAAAATAACCAAACATAGTTCAAATATATAAATGTGGTTCTGCAAACATCAAATGATTCCATCTATTTGTCGCTTATAGCAACAAGAATAGTCTTTTGATGATCAAAAAGACTAACCAGGACAATCCAAATTTTTCTGGGAATTAATGAGTAGTCCAACTTAAGGACCTCATCCAAGTGTCTCCTGATCAGAACCATAACCTCAGCATTTTGGGACATTAGTTAGAAATTGTCCCCAACAATTGTAATGCTCAATTTCTTACGGGCATATAGTCTCCATAAGTAATTTAAACCCCTTTTGTTCCATTTATAATGAACTATATGATTTTAATCCCAGGGAACTTCAATCCCAATATTCATGAACCCCAAGTGCACTCACATTCATTTATCATGTAATCATATATAATCGTTCACCACATGCATAAGATAAAACATAAAGACGAATTCCTTTACAATTTGAAAACTTATGCCCCAAAAATAAGATATGATAAATAAATGAAACGACCAAAATTAAATTACAAATTACAACTCGGGAATTTAGATTTCATAGGATCAAACAAAGTTCTGAAATTATACCAATAACTCACATTTAAGGTAAACACATATTCTTCAAATCAATGTAATCAATTAAAGTGATCTACAAATTGACATACGTTAAATCCAAACATAAAGATGAATTACCTTATGTACTAAATGAAGATAAAAGAATTTCTAGCAGTAACTAAATTCTTCATAAGGAACAATAATCATGTAGTACATAATCTCAAATCAATTTTCAGAAAGATAAAACAGTTTCGAAGTTTCGAGATTCAATTCCTTAAAACACATATGACATAAAGAATAACACAAAAATCAATCTGCTAAAATAATCCATAATTCCGTCGGCCTCAATTCACTGAACTTTATAAAATTTAATCAAATTCTCATGTCATGTGCTTTGTGAAATGAATTGAAGTAATAGTATTCTCAAATATCAAACGAAAACGAGTAAACCATCAATTTCAATAGATCGAAATAGCTATTATAGAACTAATTGTTTTGTTGCCAAAAAGAGATTAATTATAAAGACATTCTTCAAATGGAATTGTTGTCATGATTCAAGGATAGACATATATTAATATATATATGCATTAATTTATTCATAGTTTCATAGGATGATCAATATCATGCCTAAATAAGAAACTGAAATCATAAACGTGGATGAAATTCAACCATCTACACAGTTTGAAATTTCGGAATCCCGAAACAATTTTAGAAGTCAAGTAATAGATGATGGGTTTATATATAATAATCATTTTACTATTAGATTATGTGACTGATGATCACAAGAATTATGTAAAACAAACCAAAACTCTTGTTTACATGAATCGGTTCAAGCCAATGATATAATACAATAATCATAATCAAACCATCCAATTCATGTGTTCCAAATAAACAAAAATATAAATCTAAAGGGTAGCATACACTTTAGATAACATAATTAGACTATCGAATTAATTATCAGAACCCATCATTTTGCCGAATCTATAAAAACTTCAGTTTTTGGAAACAATAATTAAACTTAAACCCTAGAACATGCTTTATAATCATAATTTTTTTTTTTCATATTTAGAGCATATAAAATTAATAAGGGTTCAAGTTGTTTGTTAATTTGATCATACCAGAGAGAGGTTGTAGCTACTTCCTTCAACTTTTTAGTAAACTTCTGATGGCTGCTGTTCCATTTACAGGTACTGGGATGACGATCCGAACGGTCAAAATTAAGATCCTGGTGTGATGAATCTCCAGTCCAAATTTGAATACGATTCAACGGTGGATAAGGCCGGAATCATTGAAAAACCGAAGCTGCTGCGTGCAAATCCGAAAATCTACATCTCCAAGTATTTTCCTCTTTTCTCTCTTGTTTTGTGATATATTTCATAACCTTGAAATCGATTTATAGAGCAAACTCGTGCTGATAACGTGTTATAAAACTAATCTAAAATGATCAATTAAAGTAAACAAAGTAAGAACTAAGAACAATAGAAATTGGGAGAGTATATCATTTTATTTCATTCTTATTGTGTATACAATTGTGTGTATAAACACTTTGCAACACTCCTATTTATAGGACTGGAAAAGCAACTCAAAAGTCAAAAGTTGCAAGATAATTAGTACTTCATTAATGTTGATTAATACATAATGTATATGTCCTTTCATATATTAAGTTCAAAGGTTTATCATAAGGTTAATGAACTTCCAAATGCATCCACCTAATATTAGTTTCATAACATATAGAAGCTTTTTTGCCCCTTTTTTTGAAAAGATTTTGACTCAATTTAAATAAAAATAAAAGCTTTTCGTCTTTTTTTAAATGGTTTAAACCAAATTGACTCAAAGTTGGGCTAAAACTTATTTAAAATTAGTTTGATCACTTTAAGCCCACATTTTGGATTTCAATTCGAACTAAAATATATTTAATTCTATTTGAGATATATGAAATTATTGGTTGACACATGTTATTCATATTTTTTTTCAAAGAAACATGTTATTCATAATTAACATTTATCAAATATTTTATCCCCTAAATCCCAATAACTAAACAACAATGTAAATTATATCTTAAATTTCAACACATTAACTTTTATTTATTTATTTTATTAATATTTAATATTTCATTGAAATCATTGTTCAAAATGGCATTTTAAAAAATTCTCCAAACATACCCGAACTATCAAACCAACAAATTTTCCAAAACATTTTCACGATAACCCTTCTGAATTTCACACGCCTCATTATGTTCGAGCTTTGATTCAATGAACAAGTTTTTTTTGAGGTGCTCCTTCGTTTGCTGTAAAATAAGATAAATTAAATTAGTCTAATTCATGCACCATATTAAATATAGTTCAAATAAAATCCAGAAACTAAAAAGATATTCGATTAATAATAATGACCTTAAGATTATTCTAAACTTTTATTATGATTAAAATCCATGTTATACATAACTCTATTATATTTACACTTATATAACCACTAATAAGTAAATAAATGTTAAACGACCGAAAGGGTTGAACTCGTAAATTCACTGCGTCACGAACCTTTACTCAGTATGCACAAATACCCTCATCCCAAAACACACGCACACAAATAGCTCTTCCGCCTCCGGCCGGCGGCTACTACATTCTCAACGTCGGCCAATCACTTATTCTGAACCAAAGATTTTGAAACAATTTAATTTATCAAAGTAGAGATTTAAATCAAAGAAGAGGAAAATGCCTCCGAAGCAATCAAAAGCGGACGTAGCGAAAAAGCAGAAGGTAGTGGAGGACAAAACATTCGGATTGAAGAACAAGAACAAGTCGAAGAATGTTCAGAAATACGTACAGTCTATCAAGCTATCGGCGCAGCCTAAACCCGACGCGAGCAAAATCAACGCACAGGTCTTGCACCAAATAGTTTATTAGTACAAGTCATTTTGCGAATTCGCATAGGCGTTTCTTTTAGATAGATGTAAGTTATTGTTTGTTTGATTTGTTGATTTTATCTTGTTTATTGAACAGAAAAAGAAGGAAGAGGAGAAGGCAAGAGAAAAGGAGCTTAATGAGTTGTTAAAAGTGGCAGTAAAACAGCCTAAAGTTCCACCTGGTAAATTGCTGAGTATTTTTATTGATCTAAAATTCAAAAGTCTTAGCCAAGGCAGCAATGTCCCATGGTGGAGAGCTAGGTTAAGTCATTGTTGAATACCATGTACACTAATGTGTGTGAATGCACCATAATGCTTGAGTGTACGTCTTTCTTAAAACCAATTGATTTTGGGGAAATTGGTAGCGCCTTAGCTCCCTAAGTGGTATCAGAGTCAAGGTCACATGTTAGGTTCCCAGCGAGACTAATTGCTGAGGATGAGATTGTTAGCCAGGGCTACAATTGTCCCGTGGCAGAGACCTAGGTCAAGTCACAGTCGAACAGCGTGGGCGCATTGGATGAATGCACTATAAGGCTAGGCTAGGGTATGTGCAAACTGGTAGCGCTTGTGGTACAACATAAAGAATGATGGGAGTGTTATATAAGTTCAAGCACTATTCGAGCGTTGTGCTCTATATAGGATTTCATGAACATTTGTAAAGACAGTCACAAATCTTCTTATTAGAAGCTGCACCACCTATTATGTTCATAATATATATGTGAGGTCCCTTAAGTGTCGCTGCTACTATATACACTTCTTAAGTAATGGACTTCATTTATAGTGCAAACTCAATATACATCTTGTAAATACTTTGTATTATTATGAAATGTGGTTTTCAGTGTTCATGGTCATGTCTAGTAACTCATATTGACCCCTTAAGCATTAACACTAATGTTGTTCTAGTATAAGGTTGGGTTACCATTACTAGCGACAATTTTGTATAAAAAAAACTATGAATACCATACAAAGTGCGCATTCAGTATTCTGAGAAAGAGCCAGCTTCAGGAACTCCGATTCTATCATGTCTCGGTATGTGGTGAACTTGAAGAGATATATGATATTTCAATGGGCCACAAACATTTGACAAGAGGCATATGCATGTATAAATGCTCTTTTATTGCTTATGCATTTGACCAAGTGGCTGTATGAGATTTTTAATTCTTTATTACTTTATAAGTTGGAAATATAGTGTACAAAATTTTGCCGGCCGTGATGATTTAGATATATGGTAACTGGATAATAACGCTAATTTGTGTTCAGGTGTCGATCCAAAGTCAATATTGTGCGAGCATTTTAAGGTAGGGCAATGTGCTAAAGGGTTTAAATGCAAATACTCTCATGATTTGAACGTACAGAGGAAAGGAGAGAAGATGGATATCTATAGTGATAAACGGGATGAAGGTATAATTTGTGTTTTTTACTATTCAGATAGTCTAAAATTTAGATTTTCCCTTTTGATTCCTGATATTGTGAACATTTCATATTTTGCCTCCAAAGAAGATGAACAGACAATGGAAGATTGGGATCTAGAGACGTTGGCGAAGGTTATTGAGTCCAAAAGCAAGGAGTACAACAAGAATAAGCCCACTGATATAGTAAGTCTTCATTTGTTGGGTTGTGCTGTCAAGGTGGTTTTGGAACACTACTTCTAAACGCTGCACAACTGGCATCTTCATTTGAATTATTATCACTTTCAATTTACATTTATCTATTTAAGTTTTCTGTTATGAGTCATCTTAATAGATGCACATGAAATCTGTACATGTTATCTATTATGCTTGTCTTAATTCCAAAATATCAAAGTGGCAAATGTTTCTGTAGTAATGTAACTAAAGTTTGGCACAAGGTTTCTCCTGCCTGTGCTTTGGTGTTGGCTCTTCGTAGCCCTTGTGAGGTATTCTACCACGAACATTATGGAATATGGATATGGATTTGCACATGATAATCAGCCTCGTTAAAGTGTGAATGTTGCATTGATAATGTAGGAAATTTGAACTGCGCATGTGTTAATGAAAATGGTTTGACTTTGGTGTCTTAAATTTGGAGCCTGCTTTTGCAACAAATGTAAGTCCATTTCTGTAGTATTCAGTTCAGCATGTGCCATGTAGTCTGGGATTTAGGTTCATTTGTAATTCACTAATTTAGAGATACCATGAAATCTTTTATCAGCCAGAGCATGTGCAATTGCCAGCCTTGTTCGTGCTCTTTGCTGCAATCTTTACATTTTTTTTGGTCTCCCAAGGGTTTAATCCCTTTCTCGTTGGGCATATTATATGGGAGCCTCTCCCAACAGGGAGGCTGCAATCTTTACTTATTACATAATGTATGTGGGTTTCTCTAGTAATTTTTACACTCTTAGGGATGAATTCGAGACTTTTAATGTTGAACAATTCAAGTTCATTTAAGTTTACTAGAATGGTGAGAGATACTTATTTCAGGCCATATCGTGCTTCACTATGATTTTGGTGGCAAAATTGATCTGTTTACTAGTTTTGAAACTTTAATTTTAAAGCTTTTTGTCCTTATTTTATTGTAGGTATGTAAGCACTTTCTGGATGCGGTGGAGAAAAAACAATATGGTTGGTTCTGGGTCTGCCCAAATGGTGGTAAAGAATGCCAATACAGACATGCGCTCCCTCCTGGATACATGTTAAAATCTCAGATGAAGGCTTTGCTGGAAGAGGAATCTAATAAGATGCCCATAGAGGAAGAGATAGAGAACCAGGTGAGTTTTTCTGTTTAGCTCTTCCAATTCCGAGCTACTCTTCCCTCTGGTCTCAATCCGAAATGTACATATATCACGCTAATAGGTTTAATACTTTGTTTTCAGCGTGCAAAAATAAGTACCATAACTCCTATGACTCCAGAGTTATTCATGGGATGGAAAAAGAAAAGGATAGAGGAGAGAGAAGCTGGTTTGGCTGCACAGAGGGCTGATAGAGCTAAGAATGACCGCATGAGGTAAATCTTTCTGAGTGAATAATTCTACCCATATTTGGATATCATTTTGTACGCCTAGAGGCACTAAATATTCACCAAATCTTTTATTTTCATCTTCCAGTGGTCGTGAGCTATTTCTCGTAGACGCTAGCTTGTTTATTGATGACGCTGAGGCCTATGACAAATACCAGAGAGAAGAAGAACCAGATGTTGAGCAAAAGGTTACCTTTTACATCTCTCCTATTATATTTTATCTAGTCTATTTGTTGATTCAGTCAATTTCTGTATCCCCGGAAACATTGTGCTGGAATTAAGCTTCAATTGTTTACTTATTATTTCTGTTATTAAGAACTATTTTTTTACTCTTCCTTTTCTTTCTTCCTTTTTAAGTGGTGAGGGGAGGGGGGGAGGGGGTAGTTCTGGAGTCTATCTGAATAATAAATAAAACAAACCATTGAGCAAAGAAGGCTTGCCTACTTCAAGATATAGCAGTGAAACTCCAGGACGATGATGGTGATAACAGACAAAAGGGCTGTTGTGGAGACACTGGTTTGTTTCATGGATGACATGCAACTATGCAAGTAATAATGAGTCAATGACAGACTCAATACTAATCAGAAATTATTTTATACATTCCATTTACATACTCTTTGGAAATTATTATTCATCATGGAGGTTATCTAGTAACATAGAGGTTGATTATTCAAACTTTAGCAATCAGATTGTTGCTGCATTTGTAAGCTTGAGCAAAATGACCTAGGTTATATTGAGGTCATATCATAGAGAGAAAGGTGAAAGAAAATCAGACTGTTTTATCTTATCCCAAAGTAGTGAGGATGGTTACTCGATGCATTTAATATTACTACAGGAATATGAGTGCATATATACTTATCATCATTGAAAATACTTTGTGGAGTCTCAGTAATGTCAATGAATTTTTTGTTTTCATCGTTTTTGCTGATATTATTTCCATTATTCTCAAGATCAAACATAGATTATCACGTGGATGTTCATCTATTAATTTATGCTAATCAGCACAAGCTCATGTATTGAGGGTCCAAGCCGAAGTCTGCTTATTTTCATTGTATATAAATTATCACATGGATGTTCATCTAGTAAATTTATGATAATCTGCTCATATATTGAAGGTCCAAGCTGGAGTCTTCTCATTCTCATTGTATATTAGCATTTAAAAAATTTTATTCACAGAAATGATAAGCTTTGCCTATTAAGTTATCCACAGAATACTGAACGAATATATTGTGGGAATTGTGATTGTGCAAGGCTAAAAGACTTCACTACTCTTAAGTACTTGAAATACATAAATTTGTATTTATACACTAATTGTTTGCCAGAGAAACTTTATACATCTCAAGAAAGCGCACAGGCAATAACTGCTAAATTGACACTTACAGAATATTGAAAGAAAGAAACATATTTGGCAAAGAATAGATTGTATGGTTCTTAGTAATGATGTCTTCACTCTGTTGGTGTCTTATCTTCTGATGGTAGACGAGCAGGCTAAAAGTCCCATTTGAGAGCTCCCCGATCTAATCTTTTACGTAATTCCTCCTTTTTATTTTCTATAGAATGACATCAATTTGACCTCTTACTCTTTAGTAGGATTTTTTTTTTCACAATATTTCTATTTATATTTCAGTGAAACTTGCAACTGAAAGCTAATTTAATGTATATAGATGCTAACTAAACTCCGGGGTCTATGCTGGGGTTTGACTTTTTCACTTTAACTTATTGATGGTTTCGGAATGAAAAAATATCATAAAAGGGATTACAATTCCTGTAACAGTGATTTTTTCAGAGTTATGTGTCTCGTTTCTTTGCCGATCCTTCATGCCATTATTTGAGCATTTGCTGAGCACACTCGTCTATTCAGGTTAACAAAGATCTTGCTACAGAAGGGCCAAGTTCTTCCTCATCTACTACACGTGATGCAGAAAGTGTTCCTGATCATGGAGTTGATAGTGATGATGAGGATGATGATGATGATTTTGACATGGACGAGCTTAATGAACTTGAAGCTAGCCTATCAAGAACAACATTACAAATTAAAGAACCAGGCGATGATGCTTGAACCTGGAAAATACGCAGGTCATTTTGTCTAAATGCATTTTTGACTCTATTTTTGACGTCTGGAAGTATTGTTGCTTGGATGCGGCGAAGTTACTTTGTGCGAAAAAGCAAGTGTTTATTTATGCCCAATCGTATTAGTAGTTAATTTGGAGATATTTATATGCCAGATTTGTGCATTTTAATTAACTGGAGTCATTTCATGTGTTATGGAGTTTATGGACCTAAATCAAATGTTGTCTTGAAAGATTATTTTCTTTGACTATTAATTTAACCATCCTCGATGACATCTAAGTTTCATTTATCGGTGTATGAGCATATATGTGTGTCTCAGAAACTAGAGCATAAAGAAGTTCTTACAGAAAGAAGTCTAGGATTTGGTTAGATGATGGATGGGTTTTGGCATGAGTTCAAAGGATTTTGGTTTTAAAATATTGATTTAGATGGTTTCGACGAAACCTTTAAAACACGATTTTGATTGTGTTTGGATGTTGAATTTTGGGGGGTTTGAGAATTTGTAATGTGATTTGTATTCAGTTTGGATGATGAGGTTTGGGGAGAAAGTAGATAGTATGTGTCAAACCAATAAGTTTTACAGGGCTTGAAATAGGAAAAAATAGATTAGACATGTCGAATCAATGAATTTGGAAAGTAGGCAGCAACTTTAATTTGATATTGCCTCTACAAAAAAAACTTCCATTTGATTTTGGATTGAATTTCAATCAAGTTTGATTTAAACATGATTTGGATTGGTTCTAGACTAGTTCTGCATTTTTGTGAAATCAGACCCAAGTCATATTGATTTTGTTCGTTTAGATGCGTGAATTCAATTGTTTTCGAAGTAGGAGTGGAGCTGTTTCTTAGTGATACCTTATATATATGACTGGGGTACGTTCTTAAACCATAATAGGCCAAATTTAGTAAAAGCGTTTTGTTTTGTACTTTAGTACCAAGTTAATCCAATTTGATTGGGACTCTTTTTTTTCTCTAAAGTCGAAACTTCATTTATAGGGTACCTAAACTATCCATAGAAGTGAAAAGTGGCCCATTTGAATCACAAGAAAATATTACTACTCTCTCTGTTTCATATTAATTGACACATTTGTCAAATTTTTTTGTTCCAAATTAGTTGACATGTTTGGGTTTTCAAAGCATTCTTTTTTAATTTTGTCTCTTTCTCACATTTAAGTTGGGAAACTCAATGGTCACAACTCTGCTAATAAAATATTAAAAAGTAATCATCATTATAAAAGGTATTTGAGGCTTTTTACCATAAAAATAATATGCAATGATGATATTTTTTAATCTGTGTAAAAATAAGGAATGTGTCAATTAATATTAACCGGAGGGAGTAATTTTTTTGTGATGAAGGTAATTCTGGTAAATTGGTTAAACATTTGGTTTTAAATTATTATGAAGTTTTTTGTTATAAAAAAAAAGGAATTAAGGAAACTGGAGTAGTTGGTAGGGCATTTAAGTTTCATTTTCGATACGTGTTTCGGTCAGCTAAAAATAGCAAATTTTTCGATAAATTTTCGGAACATTTCGAAAAAATTATGAAAAAAGTTACTAAATGAAAAAAAAAAAAAAGTTTCAAGGCAAATATAGAGTTTCGAAAATACATCTTATTTTTGTTTCGATTGATTCAAAAACATAAAATTTTCGATATTTTCGACGGAAATGTTTACAAATTTGAGCCCCATTTTGCCAATTTAAAGTTTTAATAAAAATAAGACATCATTTTCTCTTTAAAATCCCAACACCTCAAAAAGATTTCGCTTATCTTTCAATTTCAAATTCTAGCATTAAATTTCGGACAGCGGTATTCTAATTCTTTAAGAAATGGGAAGACGAAATTTTGACATTAGAATATCATAAAAACGTAAACAGAAAATCAGTAAAAACTAATCTATGAGTTACTAGAAACATTTTTTCTTGAAAAAAAACCAGTAAAACAAACCGAATTAGGAAGGATTATAATTTTTTTGTCATTTTCATTTATTTTTTTAAAATAAAGTACATGATAATAAACATATTTCTGGAGAGACTATGTACAATTGATTGACCTTAAAATTCACCCAAAAAAACATGTCCATGGAAATTGGAAACAAATTTATATAACAGAATTTTCTGTCCCCAATCAATGGCTAGCGATATTGCCAGAGCACAAATTGTTGCTTCCAGAGCAAAATAATTTAATTTCCAATTATACCCTTTAAAGTCAAATATTGAAAAATCCATTCTCTCTCCCATTAAATTCTTCCTCCAGTCTCTCCTTTCCAGTTTGCAAATGTGACATCTACTTCATTCAGCTGATCACTTTATCTCCATCCCTCCATGAATTGAATTATTCCCAGTTTTCATATTTAATTTCTTCATTGCGCAATTTCTAATTTTTGTTATTGATCTCTAAAGAGAAATTAATAATTAAAAACTCCATCGCTGCTCTGTGTTTTACAGCATCTTTGTTGGATGATTTTTTCTAAAATTTGTTCTGTTTAATTGGTTCAGTTCGGATCTAAAACAAAGATGATGAATGTTCATATAAATGATGATCCATTGCTAGAGTTTTAAACTTCCAAGTTCTAATCTTAAATAAGGATATCGAAATTTTAAAAAATGGAGAAAATCTTAAAGTAGAACTTCTTAAATTTCCATATGCCTGGATTCATCACATCCCTCAACACCAGAGGAGATAAATAAGTTACAGTTTTGTTCAGCTAATTAAAATCTTCATGGTGGTAATCAAACTTGAAGTCTGGGTCTAATCTACAAAAGTTATGGGCAATGTACAACACCAACGTCAAATACAATTCCATTCCCATAACTTCGGAAGAAATCTATTTACACTAGCTCGTCGAGGTTTGATCGATTTGCCGATTTATGCAACAATTACTTGCCCAGTGGCCAAAAAGTAAAAATTATTGATTGCACCCAGTTTTGAATAACATATTGGTTCGATAATTTAACACTAAGTTTGGGTTTAGAATAAAGTGAAATAAATTTAGATTTTTGGTCTTTAATCTTAGTTGCGTAAGATTAAGATATTGAACTGAATTGTGCCAAATTAACTTGAGATTTTGATTAAAAATGGAGGAACCTTGACTTTAAGAACAGAGAGAGATGATTGCATCTATGATGATGCAATAAAAATGTAAATTCTTTTGAGGGGTTAGTTTATTAAAAGCTTAATTTAATGCTCTTAGGAATAATAATTAAGCTTTTGACTTTTGAGGGCAATTTAGAGAATAAATAAAATTTGCTCTGGCACCAACAATTTGTGCTCTGGCAATATCACTAGCCCCAATCAATTGTCTATTATATTTGGCTACAGAAAATTATGTCCTAATTTTCTTGTCTGCCACCGAAAAACATCAATACATCATCATAGAAGAGGATTAGAATCCAGCTTTCCTCTCCACATAAAAAAAAGTAATGAATAGAATAGGAAAACAACATTGGTTCATGCATTTCCCCTGTCAAATAAATGATATTTTAAGAAGTTTCCGTAAATGCCGTACAGCTAACACATTAAGTTGTTCAAACTTCAAGTAGAAAGTTTTGGTACGTAGATTAGACGTAAGGTCATCTCCTCCAACAACAGTAGATGAATTATGTATATGTACATGTATTATCTTTTCATATTCAGTGAATTAATAAATCTCATAGGCTTTGTTTGGTTACTGTTTTTGAAAGATTTTAGAAATGAGGCTAGAGTTTCAGAAAATGTATAGGTATTAACTCCGTGAAAACAATGTTATCTAGCTGATTTCATTTACTTATTCGATTACTTATATTCGAGTTTCAGTCAAATCTTAGATAAGTTTAATAAGTTTTGCATTTAATTAGTTAGAGTCAATAGTTTGTTTGTTTTGTGCAACAATTAAGGTATTTTCTATATATTGTGTTCATCTTGCAGAGCCAATGACGTGATTGGATGCAAAGAAAGACAAAGGAAAGATCCAACCTAGTCAAGTAGTGCAAGAACGAAGAATGTAAAAGCTGTCGGGAATGTTGTTGTGCATTCCAAGGATCATAACTTCTTTAAGCAGCTCGATATTCGAGTATGTTATAAAGGAGGGAGTTAATCGCGCTACGAATTTTCCGGAACTCGATTTGAAGTTCGGAGTCAAAAGTTATGCTATTTGCAAGACAATGGTGCATAGTTGAGCGTGGTTTTCAGGGGTAATTTAATAGAAAATTTAGGCCAAAAGTCTCCCACAAGGCCCTAACTTAGTAGATATATTTAACTGCTTCTAGGGCACTTAATTAGCCGGCTTCAAACATATTTTTTTCATATTAAACATATAGCACATCAAAGGTCTACATGGAAAAAGATTGAAGAAGAAAATGAAAAATCTTGAATATCACGAAAGCAAGAACACAAAATTGAAGGTTAATATCCCGAATTCATTGTTTTGTCTATAATTTGTCATGAAATCAAATTTGTTTTGCTTTATTGTATTATTCATAAGTTTGACATGAATTAATACTTTAGGATCTAGATATTTCATGATACTAAGTTTCATTCAGTTCAATTCTCTATGTTTACTACTAGATTAACTACCTTGTTGTTCTCTACTGTCTTTGAACTTGGAAAATAGATTTTAAGATTAGATTAGAATTGAATAGTAAATGTGTGCTATTGGATAAAAATATACCTAATCGTTTATACCCGTTACATGAAGTTCAGAGTTTGGGTAAGACATTGGTTTTTCACGTAATTCGAAAGATAAATAAAAAAAATATTTTAATTCTTGAATAGCACTCTTGTCACCATTAACATGGTGAATTTTAACTCATAGGTCTCTCTTCTTATTAATTGAACTTCACATAAGTACATAGGCTACTTAATTACTTTAGTTGATTTAGTTAAAGACTCAAAATCTTAAATTCTGCAATTGAACTGAAAATAAATTGGGAACCTAAATTGGTTAATATTTAGTCAAGTCCATACGGAGACAATACTTATCATTATATTACTTATTTCATATGTGCACTTCTTAGGTGATATGTAAATAAAACAAAGCATTAAAATTGAGCCTCATGTATCGGGTATAAATATCTTAAATATATTTATATCCTACGGGTCATTTACTATTCAATTTCTATCTAATCATAGTCTCCCTTTTCGCCAAGTTTAAAGATGATATTAAATCAAACAAGGTAGCTAATTTAGTTGCAAGCACAGAGAACGGGATTGAATCAAACACAAGAATTGCCCTTACAAAAAATTCTATAAAAGTCAATGAACACATAGTATATAATTAGCCCTAGATCCTAAAGAATTAATTCATGTCAAATCTATGAGGAAAAACTTAAAAGAAAAACAAATCCGAGATCATGACGATTATAGACCACACGATGAATTCATGGTATTGATCTTCAATATTGATTTCTTCTTTCGTGTATGATCTTCAGGACTTCTTCCTTTTCTTCTTCAATCTTTTCGCAAGTAAACCTTTGATGTGTTAGGTTTATTCTTGAGAGAAATATGTTCAAGCAGGAAAAATGTTACGTTTTGTTTTAGAGATGAATATGAACAATAAGTTTTGAGATTACTATAGAGAATAATGAGAAAAAGAAAGCTAACATTTCTAAACAACATGAACTTTATTGCAGAAATAAAGAACAACGTAAAGTCGAAGGTACAATATGGCTAACACCTAACATATCCAATTTACCACATTGATTCATACGTTAGATAGCCTTAAAATTGTTCACAATTTGTTGATCCACTTTCATGTTTCGACTGTTGTACCTTCGAAACCATTTCGCTTAACATCTTCACAATGCGATGAAATATCTTGATTTTGATCTGGCCTCGCCTTGGAGGGAGTGTTACCTTCTTCTTAAACGACTCTGTAGCATCCTCTGTCATGGCCATTTGCTATCGAGTAACGTTAGAGTAAGTTAAAGAACAAAATACCGTAACTGATGGTAAATATTTTATCAGATAAGAAATGGGAACCGTACAAGCATCGATAGATGCACTGTGAATTGGTTACTATCTTATTCTCTTTGGCTGTATTTCCTTCAAAGATTGCAAGATTGCTCACATCAAGTAATTCAAAAGATAGAAGCTCATTTATAATATATTGTAAAAGTATAATCTACAGTATGCAATGCATGCAAAAGGATGTACACAAGGGCATGATAATGATGGAGGAAAAAGGAACAAGTTAACGATATTAAAAGGAAATTACACGTAGCAAGACCAAGTCAGATTGAAATATTGACCTCTTTTAGACTTCACTTTTTCAACTATTTTCATCCCTGAATAGCCAATGTCACCCAATATAAGAACATTGAAAGTGACAACTTACTTTATGGAGGAGCATGAGGGCCAAAGTGGCCAAACTGGTGTCATCTGTTGAAGACAAAAGAAACACAGAGAAATAGAAGCACATAAGGTTATAACTGTCCTGGTAAAGCCATGTTAAATTAGGTGAAAGAATATTCAGCACTGCAAGGGCTAAATACATCACATATCGGACTATTGGTTTTCTTCGTCAGCAAAGGTCTCGTTGAAAAGATACCAACCAAAAAGAAAAATAATATTTTGGATTAGCCACATTTACTTAGTGATCCAGACAATTAACAAATTCTGTTCCAAACTTATACTACTGAATATACATAATAAATTTACAGTAATGGGTGACAGCCTATGTGTATCGCCTGTTTGGATACAAAAGTTTGGTAAAGAATTCACTCAACTGGGGCTACGATTGTTTACACTAAAACCAAATTAAACTATAACAATTGCTCCAGCTAGAGTGAACCCCGGGCTGGTCTATAAGATAAGGTTTGACCTCTCTGTTCTTTTATGGGATCAATCTAACCAGATAGAGGACGCCTAGAACTCTTACTCACTTACTTGTCGGGCGAGAACTCTGAAAATAAGGTCTTTTTTCCTCGTTTCTTTAAAATTGATCAGGCCTTGTCCCAATCTGATAAGAATTTATCACCTACAAAATATTAAAGCAGTGTGAGTAAATACTACAGTAGTCTCTCTGCTCAGCTTATTGAGGACTGCGATTCAAGTAAGTTGAGGACATTAATAACTCAACACATAAGAAGTCCCCCTTTTTCCTTAGACGTTTGTATATAGAACTTATCCATATAAAATTACTATGCATGAGTTATTAACTTTAGACTTCAGCACAATGAAGATGTCAAATTTTAATATAATCACACATAGAATGTTATAATGCCAAAGCTTGCATTATGGAAGGGATGATATTAGGACCAGAATCACGGGTCAGTTCTAGGTGGGCTTTATTCTATTGCCCTAACAAACTTGAAGCCATGCTCTAACAAGGCCAGACAAAGATAGCATGTTTTATTTTTTAGTTTTTCAATAAGACCACAATAGTCTCATGCAAAGTTAACATTTATATTGCATCCAGAAATACCTGGAGAATCACTAATATTTAGGAAAGACAGTTGTATCCATACAAAAAACAGAACATGCATGTTCATGTATATATTTTTAGTGCTCGTGGATACAACATAATTTCAAGAAAAATCAAACAAGCATCAAGCATAGATATCTAAAGGGACTTGAGAAAAAGATTTATCCAAAACAGCATGAAAGGCATATAAAAGAATAATTTTACCTGTAAAGTTTATATATCGGTTTATAGAAATAGAGATGCTCGGGAGTGCTAGCCAAAGTTTTCTTACTCTTATAAACGAACCATGGTGTCTTCTCATAAGGGTTAGGATTGGCTCTTCAATATTGCAACTTTATGCGAACGGTTATTAGTGGTGACACATAAGATGTATTCTCTGAAATCAAGTGACATGAAACAGATTCATATCCGCCTTAAGTTCATCACCTTCTTTTTGAAATCCATAATCATGATTTGAAAGGAAAGAGAAAATCAAAGAAATGGCCATAGTTCAATTACAACCTCATAAATGAAAAATGTCGAATATACATATTATTCTTAGACAAAATATACCAAAGAGAAAATCGAAGAACATTGGATGGAAGGGAGTTAATTTCATCACTTTTCTGATTGCTATGCTGAATAGCATCCACGTTTTCATTTGCAGCTGCAGTTGAAGCCTTGTTTGCAGCAGGAGCTGTGGCCTTATCCAGGTTCTGAAGAAGTAGCAAAATATAATTGTCAAAATTATCTAAAAGATCAGGTGTAAAATCTGGAGAGTAGAGACTAGATATAGCAAAATTACAAAGTAAGATGAATATAAAATTACCATTTTGTGGATCTGAAGCATTTCAAATTGTTACAATTCTGAGTTTTCTCGCTCATTTTATTTGTCCCAGCTAACAATCTGAAGAAATGATAGATAAAATACACAGTTAGTAATAATTTTCAAGAAACACAAGAACTTCAGTGTTCAAATATCAGTCTTTATCAAATATGTAAATTTCAGCTGGATAGACCAAGCACCATAGTAATAAATAATTTATTCATGCAGCGAGGAAAGATAGATAACACTCAAGAAAATATTATTTGAAACTTACGTAGTAGGTCGAATAGACAGCTGACATAGTTGACAATCTATACTCTACGGAAGAACGATGACTACTGAGTGCAAGTCTTACACTAGATAGACTATTGGTAGTTCAGGTGCGTTTAAAATCTTGTATAACACATGTCGATGTTGCCACCAAGAAAGGGTCGACTTCGACTGTGAAAAGAAATATAACCCCATAGTAATTGCCTCAGCTGAAATTGTTGAGAATGTAGAGTATATAACCCCATAGTAATTGCCTCGTAATATTTTGTCTGACAAGTAACATCAACAAACTTGTTAACAGCAACATTTTAGGCCTCTGCAATATACAATGCTGATAAATATGAAGTGTATTATCAGGCACACCATAGGTTAGAGTTTAATCTTTATTACCTACGATTAATATTTAGCAGAATCAGTTTTTCTTCTATTCACATAAACTCCTAAAGGATAAGCAGAAAAATTCAAGTCAAGATGTATATCCAGAAGACCCCAAGTCCCCAAAAGATACGCACATCAGAAAAAAGGAATAGCCTTAAAAGAAACATGAATACGCTCCCCCCTTCTCCCTCTCTATCCTCAAAGATGAACAGAGTAAAAGAGAAGGGAGATTACTTTAACAAATACCAATTTTAATTAATTCAGAACGTGCCATATCAAATGTACATGCTAAAAAAAATTTATATAGATAATAAACAATAAAGAGAAGTCAAGCCATCATATCTTCAACTTCTTAGCATTCGTTCCAGATGTAACCTCGCAAAGAATAACACAAGGAGTGTTCGTGCATTTTACCCGAACTAGCCGAAGATATTACAAATACACTAGATTCAAGTCAGAGCAGTGAGACTCTGATTTCAAAATTGCCACATCTGGTATAAAAATAATGTGACTAAAAAACAAAGACAAGTAAACTTCATATGGATTTAGAGATTTAATTTGATGAAGGAATTAAAGAAAGCATTTCAAATAACTCTAATTTATTTGATTAAAATGATACTCCAATACAAAGTAGCCACCTAAAAACAAAATGGATTTCAAATCCACAACTCCGAAGACATTGATTCAAATGAGGCCTTAGGTTTTACAAGCTAACTCAAAACAACTAATCAACTAAACCTTACATTTTTTATGGAAACTTTACCCGTAACTTAATACTAGAAGAATACTCAAAATTGGTCCTCATAACAAAGAAATCGATCAAGTTCATGTCAAGGAATAAACATGAATATTTGGCTCCAGCTCCTAATAAGAATTTTCCATGGATTTATGAAGCTCAATTTGCTTCCTCTTTGTCTTTTTTATTCTGTTGGGTAATAAAAGACAACCTTTCCAACTTAGGAGTGGATTTGAAACCATGGATTTTAACCACGTCGTTTTCCATCCACCAGTTACAAGTATTTCACAAAACTTGTTCTCCTTAGGGTCGTAGACAACTATAACTAAACGGTGGATATCAAGAACGATCTGCCTATCAGTTGTCAAACACAATATTTTAACATAGTCGCAATTCTGTGGCACAGGAGAAATCTCAACTGTTAGTAACTTGGTCCAAGAATTACAATCACCATACTCATTCATCGCCCATATCTCAACCATTGTAAAATCATATGTTTTCCGGTACAAAGATAACTGCCCTCCCAAATCAGTCAAATGAAATACAGAACTGATATCAAAACTCGCCGGCTTAGACAACTTCTTGAACTTGTCATCTCTAGGATCAAAACAACATATTTCATATGTATTGTCGTAATTGCACTCATAAACCGGATAATTCAAATAATGACCATCAGAATGTTTGTGTAGCTGCTCCAAGCGCTGGCCTTTTATCGCATTAGAATCAAAATCTTTGCGAGTTCCATTTCCAACCCAATGTAGAGCTCCATTAGCCCTGGATCCGACACTCTTAGAAGAGAACGATCATTATTCTCTATCCAAGAATCGTTTTTATAGGAAAAGACGACATAGCAGGTGTTAGTAATTACCAAAAAACCTTGTAATCATCATTGAATGCATCGTAACAAAGCCTATAAGTACCCGAGGTCGAGATATTAGGAAACAAATATGGGCAAGAAAATGTTGTGTATGTTCTAGTGGACGGATTCCACAAAACACACATTTTGTAACTTGTGCGAGGGTTCTTCAATACGACAAGACCATCACAGAAACACAATACTTTGGCATCACGGTATTTTTTCAAGGGAAATTCCAATTCTTCTAATTGAAAATTTTGGTTTGTGAGTCTGAGGAAAGGAAATTTTGGAGGCCTAACAGTGTGCCAGCATACAGATAGAGTTGTGTAATTTAAATTTTCTTAGATTGATGAAGATGAAACCTGGCATATTTAGTGTCGGAGATTACGGAATACAATGGTTTGGACACAGATTTGAACCTGAGCAAAGAATTTACTGGTAACATTGAAAGGATATTTTCGATAATACCAAATGGAAGATTTGATGTTGATGTATCCTCTTCCATTGGTGCACTATTATTCTTCATTACTCCATTCTTCCTGCATATTCTTCCAGCCATTGCAGCTGGTGAATTTTCTTAAGAGAATTTTTATGACAAACGAACCCTAGCTTCTACGCATAAATATAAATGCAATTCGCAATTTCTACTACAGAAAATCTAAAATTACCGAAAAATGAACGAACGAGGGAAATCTGACCTAGGAGTTGTGAGCTCCTGAAAGATACGAGTGGCTGAAGATACAAAATGGAGACGACGAGTACCTGGATGGATTAATGGCTTGTATTTGATTAGTAGCATTTCGTCTTTGTATTTGTATTGAAATATTCCCTCCCATTTTTTATTGAGTTTTAGAGGATTGCGAAATGTAATAAATAATCACTCAAAATATCATTTTAATAAAATAATCACCATCATTAATGACGAGCTTTAAGAAAAGTGAAATAGGTAAAAAATCTTTAATTTTGGAATGAAGTTTTAAAAAGACAAATAAAAAATAAATTTTTTTTTTAGAAAAGCGACAAATAAAGAAAATCAGAGTGAGTATCGATCTTGGATTCCTAGCTACAATTATGAAATTACCTGTTTATATAAATAGTGCTAGTTATATAAAGGTCCCCGTAGTTTATAGTTTTTATATTTTGGCCCCTGAAAAGTTTGACAATCGTATTCATCTTGTACTTTTTCAATATGCATAACACATCAAAATAGGAATTCGGGGACCTTTTGTCGAGACTCAAGACTCGATTTTCTCATATTAAATTTTGTAATTAATAGTACTCCTAAGTACTCCCTCCGTTTCAAATTAATTGACATATTTGACATTTTCATACATATTAAGAAACTCAATAATTATTCACTTTTTATAAAATATCAAAAATACACTTTTAATGATTGTTTTAATTTATGTCATTAATATTTGTGCATTTTACTTTATTGTGTAAGCTTAAAACTAAGAAAATGTAAAATTGAAAAACTATGGATTAAGAAACCAAATATGACAAGTAATTTGAAACATAAAAATTTTGCAAATGTGCCAATTACTTTAAAATGGATGGAGTATATGATTATTAATACAGTATATTACATAAGTATGTTATTAATCTTTATTAAAAAAAAAATACTATATTATTATTACAATTATATACTCCTCCGTTCCTCCCTTTTTCTTTTTCTTTATTTAGTTTTGAAGTGGAGTTTCAAGTAAGAGCTGAAAATAATGGTAAATAAACACTTGTTTAAGTTATTACTTTATATAAGAAAATATTTTTTTGAACATCAACTCTATTTAAAAAATGGATTGTTGTTTAAAACTCGTTTTGGTACATCTCAAAAGAAATAAAAACAAAAATAAAAGAAATGGATGGAATAAGAAATAAGTATTTTATGTTTGTCACACGAGGTATTGCAATAAGATATAACTTGAATTTCTCTATTATAAATTGTGTTAGTGATTATTTGACTAAAAAAAACTGTGTTGGTAATTATTTTCTTTATTGTTATTTTTAGATAATAATTTATAGGATTTGATTTTAGTAAGGATTGATAATCGCCCTTGAGATTTGAGTTGATTAAAGGTTGTCGAAGGAGCCAAATTTAATTCGAATCTAGCTCGAACCAACCCAATTTATCAAGATTAATCATAAATAAAGATCGGTCATGATCCGATTAAAAAATCCATAGTAAAAATCGCATGAAGGGATTATACATTTAGGCCGACCTGTTCCATTGAAGGAATATTAACATTTTTAAATGACATCTAACTTTATTCCAGAAGATAAACCAAATTACCACATGAATTCATACAAGTAGATAGCTTTAACATGGTTCATGTGGCACAAAATCCCAAGACTTCCAGCTATGGAATTTTCTTTTCTGCTCCATTTTTTAGTTTCGACTGTTGTACTTTTGAAGCTACTTCGCTTAACATCTTCACGCTGGTGTGAAATATCTGGATTTTGATCTGGCCTCGCCTTGGAGGCAGCGTTACCTTCTTAATCGACACGGTAGAATCCTCTGTCAAGGCCATCTGCTATCGAGTTTTACTTTTAGCAGCTGATCATGAGATACATCCACAACAGCAGAATGAAATATGAATCCAAGTAAAATAAGTCAAAGAAACAGAAGAATAAAAGTAAGTTACAGAACAAAAAGACAGTACCTGGTTGTAGAGAAATTATCAGATAGAAAAGGGAAGATCAAAGACATGCAATATGTACAAAATCGTACAAGATCAATCGATAGATGCAATGTTGATATCTTGTATTCTTATTCTCTTTGGCTATATTTCGTCCTAAGATTTGTTCACATGATGTAAATCAAGAAAGAAACTCAATTTATAATCAAAGTAAACTCATGCTACAGTACGCAATTAATGCATAAAGATGTTGACATGGACATGATGATAATGATAGAGGAAAAAAGGAACATTGAAAGTAACAAAGGAAATTATAACAGCAAAAGGTTAGGCAAATGACCATATAATTTCCTTTGGTCAACTATTTTAATCCCATTAGTAGCCTATGTCTCCCAAAATAAGAACATTGAAAGTGACAACATACCGTACGGAGGAGCATAAGTGGCCAAACTGGTGTCATCTGGTGAAGACATAAGAAACACAGAGGAATAGAAGCAAACAGATAAGGTTATAAAATTATCCAGGTAAAGCTATGTTTAGTTAGGTGCAAGATTATTCAGCACTACAAAGGCTAAATACATCACAATTGCGTACAAGTGCTCCAAGGATATCGGACTATTTCTCTATGCCACCAAAGAGAAAAGAATATTTTGGATTAGCCACATTTACTTAGTGAGCCAGAAAATTTACAAATTCTGCTCCAAACTTATACAACTGAATATTAATAATTGTACCAAAAAAAAAGAATATTTTTAATAAATTTACAACAAAGGGGTGTATCACATTTACAGAAATAGGTGTATCACCTGTTCGGATACAGTAGTTTGGGAAAGAATTCACTTAATTGGGGCTAGGATTGTATACACTAAAAGAAAAGTAACTATAACAATTGCTCCAGCTAGAGTGAACCTCGGGCTGGTCCATAACATAAGATTTGACCTCTCAGTTTTTTTTATGGGATCAACCTCCTCAGATAGAGGAAACTCAGAACGCCTAGGATTCCAACTCACGTATTTGTCGGGCGAGAATTCTGAAAATAAGGTCTTTTTTCCTCGTTTCTTGAAACTGGACCAGGCCTTGTCCCAGTCTGTTGAGAATTTATCACCTACAAAATATTAAAACAGTGTGTATATATACTACAGTGGTCTTTCTTTTCAGCTTGGTGAGGATCGCAATTATGAGGTTATAAATAACTCAACATGTAACTAATGTAAACATTTAACCATATATAACCATTATGGGTGGGTTATGGTCCAGCTTTAGACCTCAGCACATTGACGATGTCAAATATTAATATAATCCACACACAGAAATGCGAAAGCTTGCTTTATGCACAACGCACCCATCAATATCATATGTTTATGGAAGGGATGGCATCCGTACAAGAATCACCAGTCAGTTTCAAGTAGATTTTCCTTATTAGCCCAAAAAGACTTTTAAGTCAGTGCTCCAACAAGTTCATAAAGGAACATAAATTTGTTAATAGAATCAGAGATACTAAGGAGTGCTAGCCAGAATTTCTGTAATAACATTTCATATGTGAATCAATTACATGTTTTTGGGTAGTGGATAGGTGTAATTTTACTTATAAAAAAAGAATAGGTGTAATTTTGCGAAATAGTTCATGGGTTTCATAGATCATGACATTAAGATACTTTTTCTCAGGGAGTCATAAGCTCAAAGTATTTGCCCTTGGAGCATATAAGCTCTCATCTTAAGATTTTGACTGAAAAACTAAACCTTCTTATAACTTACAAGCACTAAATTGGATCTTCAGATGCAAGCTGGAGCTCCTTTTCTTTTCTTGAAAGAGTTTGTTACCTTTAAACATCCTATTTGTTGAACATATAAAGGTTATTTAATATAGTTATTTAATTTATCTGAAAGGTAGTTAGTCTTTACTCTTTCATTTTGTATAACTATTTAGGTTATTTCTAGCTTTATATATCTTATAATACCATCCTTGAATGCTCTCTAGTAGAAGACTCTATTTTTAATTCTTTTTTCCTTATCCACTTAATGGCACTCAATACCGTCCTATACCTTTGATTTATCAATATAATTTTATTATTTACAATATTTTACAAACTCTCAGCATATTACAATATGTTAAGACTCTAAAGTCAAGAGGTGCCTATAAAGTGTAAAAAAAAATGCTCTCCACTGATTTCATTAAGTCCCGCGGTGAGGCCATTCTGATTCTTATTCGATCATGACCGGAGGCAAGTCAATTAGAAAAACTCACAAATCCTCAAATCAGCAATAACCAAAATTGATTAAATCAAGTCTTGTAGCCATTGCAAGTAAAAACCGCTCATGTATAAAGGGGGGAAAAAACTATTACCAGCATACTGTATACACTAATGCACTGGTTTACCATAATTCTTAAGCAATTAAACCTAATACCAATTCAATCTGAATTTGAAATAACTGGTGCAATTCTAAGCGCAAGGACCCAAAAATGTTGCTAGAATTCTGCAGTTATATTGTTCTAATCCAGAGTCATAGATTCATAATATGTAGAAACTCGTATCCAAATGCATGCTGAACATATTATTCATGTATAATTCCCGATAAAACGTAATATACCTTTACTGTTATTATTATCGTCGCCATTTTCCTGCGGCGGTGGTCTTTTGGAACAGCAGGGTTTGAGAATCTTCTCTTTGTTTCTGTGGGTAAAATTCCATAAAGATTGGGAATAAAGGGTTCCGATTCGGAGTCGGATATCCATTGTCGCTTTGAGATTTTTTGTTCAGAATATTGAAATTTTAGCCGCAAATTATTGCATTTTCTCGAAATTATGGAAGCTGAACAGATTGTTGCATTGCAACCGCAAATTTTGATGTCGCGTCTTCCTATAATGCGATTTAAGGTTCAGTGATTTAGTAGACTTTTTTTTTTTTAAAAAAAAAAAGAAGGTAATAACAAATTATCTCCCCTTGTTATTGTTAAAATGTTGCTTATCCCACTCCGATAAATAAAATGACAAAATATCTCTATATTTTTGTAAACGAACCAAATTGTCTTCCTCTTAATTTTTGCATTTTTACATGGATGTTATTAGGCAATAACACAGGGATAAAGTGTAGATTGAACAAAATAACAAAGGGATAAAGTATCTATTAATCAATACCACAGGGGGTAAAGTGTCGTCATATTTTGTCAATGAAAAGTTTTTTTTTTTTTGGGCTCATTTTGTCAATGAAAAGTTAAATTTGCTATTTTACACATTATGAGAGGGAGGCAAAACGCTCATAATTATATATCATAGGAACATAATATGCCTATCTTCGTATAACAATGAAAAAATCCTCTCTTTTTCTAATATTTATTTACATGTATATTCTGCCTATCCCATTTATTTTTTTGGGTTTCTATATGTTTAGGAAACAAGTCTTGTGGTTTCTATTTTGTAAGTACTCTTTAACTAAATTGTCTCAACCATTTTTATCTTGTGGTTTCTATTTTGTTGAAGGTAAAATTTCAAAAAACGTCCCAAACTAATTAGTGATTTTGAATTTTCGTTCCGAACTATTTAACTTGACGAATTTCGTCCCGTAATTTAATATTTTTTTGGAATATCGTCCCACCGTAATTATACGACGAAAATTGCGCATTTGCCCAAAAGAAATTGGGAGTTAATAAATAAGCCCAACATTTCCCTTATACAGAAGCTCAAATAAGCAAATTCCCTAACCAACATTAAGCCCACATTTTTTGAGACAATCAGCCCACATTTCCCTCGTATACAAAACTCACTTCACTAAACCTCACATCAAAACCCTCACACACACACAAACCCCCACCCCCCCCCCCCAACCCTCCTTCTCCAACCAAACAAAAAAAGGAAAAAAAGACGACGAAATGGCCTCAGCCATTCGCCCACTCGTTTCCGTACAAACCCTAGAGAGTGACATGGCAATCGACAATGGCGCCGTCGCCAACTCCGTCCCCCTCGCGGGCGTCATGAAGGCCCCGATCCGCTCCGACATTGTCTCCTTCGTCCACGGCCAAATCTCCAATAACTCCCGCCAACCCTACGCCGTCTCCGAAAAAGCTGGTCATCAAACCTCCGCCGAGTCGTGGGGTACTGGTCGCGCCGTTGCTCGTATCCCCCGTGTCGCCGGCGGCGGGACCCACCGCGCCGGACAAGCAGCCTTCGGAAACATGTGTCGCGGCGGAAGAATGTTCTCTCCTACCAAGACCTGGCGACTCTGGCACAGAAGAGTGAACCTCACGCTCAAGCGACACGCCATCGTTTCGGCGATCGCAGCATCTTCTGTTCCTTCACTCGTGCTTGCGCGCGGTCATAAAATTGAGGAAGTACCGGAATTGCCCCTGGTCGTTTCCGATTCAGCAGAGGCTGTCGAGAAAACAAACGCTGCATTAGAAGTGCTGAAAGAAATTGGAGCCTTTGTGGATGCTGAGAAAGCGAAGGAGAGCATTGCTATCCGTGCTGGAAAGGGGAAAATGCGTAACCGGAGGTACGTTTCGAGGAAGGGACCTCTTGTCGTTTACGGTAACGAGGGGGCGAAGCTGGTGAAGGCTTTCCGGAACATTCCTGGTGTTGAAGTTGCACATGTTTCGCGGCTTAATTTACTTAAGTTGGCTCCAGGGGGTCATGTAGGAAGGTTTATTGTATGGACAAAGTCTGCTTTCAAGAAGTTGGATGAGATTTACGGGACTTTCGACAAGCCTTCTGAGAAGAAGAATGGATATGTATTGCCAAGGACTAAGATGGTGAATGCTGACTTGGCGAGAATTATCAACTCTGATGAAGTGCAGTCTGTGGTGAAGCCGATTAAAAAGGAGGTGAAGAGGGCTCCTTTGAAGAAGAATCCATTGAAGAATTTGAATGTGATGCTTAAGCTCAACCCGTATGCTAAGGCTGCTAAGAGGATGTCATTGTTGGCCGAGGCGCAGAGGGTTAAGGCTAAGCAAGATAAGCTTGCTATAAAGAGGGAACAGAACACTAAGGTATATTCTGTTAAATTCCTTTTATTCTGTTGTTTATAATGCAACTGATTCTGATGTCAAATTTTAATTAGTTAATTATATACTATATTGTTGTGTAAATTGGAATATAGCATGTGATGTGACTACCTTTATAGCATATGATGCAATTTAAAGTTTAAACTCAGACTTATATGTTATGTTGGCTTCTGGACCAAACAACTCAGAACATATCTTCACATTCTTGAGAAGTAGTATTCATAATGAAGTAATTCTAAGAGATAAGTTATGAGTTGAAATCGTTCCTCAAAAAAAAAAAAAAAAAGTTATGAGTTGAAATCTTTTGATTTGTATTTCTTCATTATGATATTTATTTTCCTTAACCTGAGAAGATATCATAATACTAAAATGCCATGTACAAGAACATCCCTAGGTCGCGGCCGGCAGTACCATGGTGGTGCTCAACGTTTGATCATCCATGTTTGTGTGAAATTCCATGAAGTAGTGCTCATTTTGTTGCATTTTTGTTGTTTCCTTGTTGTCTATTTTAGGAGGAGGCATCGGCAAGCAAATCTGCAGGCAAGTCTTGGTACAAGACCATGATTTCAGATAGTGACTACACTGAGTTTGATAACTTTACTAAGTGGTTAGGTGTTTCTCAGTAGTTGAATCTTTAATTGTATGTCAATTAGAAATTATATTGTTTTGTTTACTTCTTTTTTTGGCTATGAGTTTTATAGGCACAGGATGATATATTATATGGGATGGGAATCATTGCAATAATTCATTGCTGTTATTTCAATTTGGCTGCCCATAATCTAGTTTCTTCTGCATTTTATAGAACTTTTGTTGTTGAATTTCCTCCCCCTTATGTGTATTTGGTTGTGGGGGTTTTCCCATTGTGACTCTTCCCCATGCATGTATTTTTGCTTAATTTCAATGAAATATGCATGCTTGTTATATATATATATTGTAGAATCCCTTTGTTGATCATCAGTAGTCGAATTAAATTACGGTCTTATTACACTTCGACCCATTTTTGAACGGATATATTCATATCCCAGCACACAAACATGAGGGCTGTCAGTGAAGAAGTTATAAAGTTCCTATTAGATCCATATTTATTTCATGGACTTGATCCGATTTAGAAAATTTATATTCTGAAATTTATAAATTGAATATATATCTAGGTTGAACCAAAGAATTATAGGTATATATAATATTTTATTTCTGTAAGTAATATTGATATTGATACCATAAGTTTAAGAAGACATAAGTTAGTGAATCGTTTTTGCTCTTTTTTTCTTTCGTCAATCTAAGATTTGAAACATTTGAAGCAATAAGTTAAAGTGTCAAGAGCTAAATTTTTCTGTGGAGTAAGTGGACTTATGTATCATTCTTTAACCATAAGTTGAATGATTCACTGACAACTTGTTTTACAAAATGATATTGGTAGGAATTTTGAAAGTAGAATTTCTTGATTAAGAGAAATATTTGAAATGTGAGAAAAATATTTTTTATACTAAACTTTTATTCAGATTATATATTTGGCACGGATTTGCACGTTAAGTGGCATGGATTTTACACTTGCAGGGATAAATTTTTATTTTGGATATCAGATTTTTTTTTATAATATATATTTAGTACCAAACTTTCAAAAAAGATATATTTGGTACTAAAATTGAATATTATTTAACACATTTGTTTTGCCCATCAATTTTTTGGACAGGAAAGACCATGTGGTCGTTAAGTCACCAAAATTGCATGTTTTTTGCACGTAATGTACTCGAGCATGGAGTATTTGAACATAATCTTAATTCCCAGAAAACTAATGGTCATTAAGATTATGTTCAAATACTCCTTGCTTGAGTACATTACGTCAAAAAAACGTGCAATTTTGGTGACTTAACGACCACATGGTTGTACCCGTCCGAAAAAATGGAAGGTCAAAGCAAATGTGTCAAATGACTTTCAATTTTGGTATTAAATATGTTTTTTCCGAAGGTTTTGTACTAAGTGTGTAAATTCGGTAAAAGTTTATTATCAAAAGTGAAATTTATCCCCTGCACGTAAAAAATCCGTGCCAATAAACGGACATGTGATGAACTCTATTAAAAAATTAACGGTTAAATGAAATGTATCAAGAGAGCATAAATCATAGTATTAAATATATTCTTTTAGGTTGGTATCAAAAGTATTTTTTCCTCTATTTAAAATTTGATTGAATTCAAACAATGGACTCGAAAATTTCAAGATTCTATAAAATTAATCCAACTCAATATAAATGAAGCTGAATTGGAATCCAATTTAATTCAATCCAAACTCAACCGGTTACTAAACATAACAATATACAACTATCACGTTTTTTATGTCACTTACGTGAACCTTTTTCAATATTGATTCGATTGGATGAGCCCAATATATAGGAGTATCAATTGGACAGTTTCATCCTCCATATGAATATGAAATTTGGAATGGCCAACTGGACGTGGCCGAGTTTCTCAAAGAAAAAAAGAAACTAGACGTGGTCGAGACATGGGCCACAATTATGATCCACAACACCGTCAAGTCTTTCATTCTTTCTGTAAGTAAATCTTCCTCACCGTTTCATAGCCAGTGCCAATTTCATGTTAACCCAAATCCAATATGTACATTTTATTCATTCCAAATATATAAATTCTCTTGAATATGAAGAAAAGAAAAGAATGCATAAATGGAAATCTTTTGTTTAAATTTGATTTAATCAAACTCATTCTTCTATATTTGTATTGCGCTTTGTGATTCATCGCTTTTCTATGAATTACACAAAATCTCAAAACAAGAAGATTACATTTCCTACGTGAATATTTTGGGTTCAATGAAATTCGGTTGTGACAAAATTTTCCCACATAAATCCCTTTTCCTCATATCATTTTGACATTTTTTTTACACTTTTATATATATGAACGTTATTTAAAAAAAACATGTATATTTCTTTTTTTTGGTTTCCCAAGGGTTTAATCCCTTTCGAGGCGGGTCGGGCACATTAAGTGGGTACCTCTCCTAACAGGGATTCGAACATGAGTCCGCTACTTTGTAGTGACTAGTCCCTTCCACTAGACCAATCACCTGTTGGTAAAAAAAAAAAAAAAAAAAAAACATGTATATGAAGTTCACAATTTTATGAATATATGATCGAATGTAGTCCCGTGAAAAAAATTAGAACTTTAACTATGTAACTACATCAATATATCAATACGATGGATCAATGAAACATTAAAAAAAAAATCTACAGTTCATTGTCAATACGATGTACATTTCTCTTAATAAAACAATTTTCATTTAAATTACATAATCCACATCTAAAATAACGTCAAAGAAGACCAATAAACCTTGGGTAATAAGACCAACAGGTGATTGGTCTAGTACTAGTCACTACAAAGTAGCGGACTCGTGTCCAAATCTCTGTTGGGAGAGGTACCCACTTAATGTGCTCGACCCGCCTCAAAAGTGATTAAACCCATGGAAAACAAAAAAAAAAAAAAACTTGGGTAAAAAGGAAATAAATAATTCTCAAGGAAATTTCATTTCCGCAGTTAAAATCAAAGTAATAAACGATAAATGCATAGAGTTGAGGTAAGCATTGTTGTATAGTATTTCACATATACAATTATCGTCTTTTTTTAAATAATTTTATTGGGTTCAATTTTTTGTTTAGTTTAGTGAAACTTAAACTTTAGAGTATTAAAAGAGGTAAATTTAATAAAACATACTTCGTATATGAATAATGCAACATGTAGGGTGCAACTGGACTTAGCTAAATATTATAAAATTAGAGGGAAAAATGCATATTTAGTCATCAAAGTTTGACTCCAAAGAAACAATGATCACTCAACTTTCAGAAATAATATATATAGTCACTCAAGTTACAATTAATAACACCATTCATCACCAATATACCTTCTCTTAGGTTCATGCAACAAGACTCCACCATGATACATCTTTATAGTAAATTTTTATGGATCTAAATTAGTATCTATATTTATCAAATAATAATAATAATAATAATAATAATAATTATATGTATCAATACACAAAAAATAAAATCTAGCGCACCCATCAAATATTGCAGCATAATTCATGTTTATATCACAAAACATTTCTTTTCTCTTTACAATGAACATAAAGACACAACTCAACTACATCAAATAATAAGTAAAAATTATCTAAAATTGAAGCCGAATTGAAGTTTACAAACTCTCAGAAAATAGGACAATATAAAATCAAAAAGATAATTTACAATTACCCAGGAAGGAAAAAAATTTAGAAAAATATAGAATTAATAAATCTTACCATAGAGTGGAGTTTTGGATAATCTAGTGCGCCCTCTATATGCCATTTAACTTGAAATCAAATTAGTGATGGAATTTGCAGAGATCAACAAGGGTTAGAAAAGTTTAAGGAGGCAGAATATAAAATACTTATTAGGTTTTTGAGTGATTTACATGGATGAGGGTAGAGTTTTGGCGCCAATGACTCTAATTTCCCCCTCCCAATTTTGTGGGTTTAATGTTAGTGTCTGTCACGCCGTTATTTTTTTGTTAGATGTCATAGAGTAGGTGATGAATAATGCTATTAATTATAACTTGAGTGACTATATATCCTATTTCTGAAAATTGAGTGACCATTGTATCTTTTGAGTTAAACTAGGGTGACTAAATATGCATTTTTCCCTAAAATTAGACATGGAGTGTGTATGGTTTTAACCTTTTACATAGATTTAAGATAAAAATTACCACGAGGTCATGGGTTCAACTCCCACGAATGTGGGTATTTTCTCTAGTTTCATACTAGCCTTTCTCTAGTTTAATACTAGTAATTAGTTCACTTATTATCATTGGAATAGTTTCGATTCGATATAGTGTTTGATGTAACAATGTTTTCACCATCTCAAAAAAAAAAAAAAAGATAAAAATTACCATTACGAATATTTATATAAGTTATATATCTAAAACATTATATACATAATTACATATAGGTGATTGGTTTAATGGAAGTGACTAATACCCTTAAAGTGACAACCTAAGTTTGAATTCTTTGTTGGGATACATTCTCATATAATATATCCGACGCTCCTAAAAAGTGATTAATTGTCTTTCTAAAAAAAATCTAAATCATTACATATATATGCGATAAACTATTTTCCTACCCCACTATTGAACCAATTTTCCACTTTATTACAGTGTACGTTTCCAAAGTTTAGTTCATGTAATTGTTGTTTGTTTATTTATTTATTTTTCACTTATATTGCCGATTATAGTTCGCTCATTTCATTTAAGATAAGACACAAAATTGGAATTCTTTTCAGCTCACCCTCGCGGGATCGCGACCCTTTGTCCCGGCCATTGTAGCACGTGTGTTGCCCAGGGCATAAGGGGCATGATGACTTGACGTCATCCTCACCTTCCTCCGACTTATCACCGACAATCTGTTCAGGGTTCCAAACTCAACGATGACAACTAAACACGAGGGTTCAAAAGTGCATAGTTTAATTATATTCGTGAATAAAAGCACCGTCCTACACCATATTTTTCTTAGTCAATCACTCTAAATCCAAGTTCCAGATTCTCACGAAATCACTCTTCTTCTTATCGTTTTGTGACTTTCGGTAATTAATAGCTGCCTAGTTTTGTTTTTATAATTTATTAAAACTATGTCAATGTCCTAATGTTGATCGACACGTGCTACATAGGCATATCCAACCAACCAAATCATGGATTATGATTCAGTCGGCAGTTTTTGCTTCTTGTTTTTGTTTGTATTATTAATCATTAATCCCATTTAGTTAAATTAAATTGTTACTATATTTCAAATTTGTTCAATAATTGTATTGATGTGAAGGGACGTTATTTGAAAATTAATTTTTTTCAAAGTGTGATGGGACATGTCTAGAAGCCGCTAAATGCAGCTTCATAGTTAACAACTTAACATTATGAGTTATGACCCATTTGTTTATATGATTAATTAAATTAGAATAATCTCTTTTATAATTCTCGACCTCAATTCAAATTTAATTTGATCATCTAAAAATATTTATTAATATGTATAATATAAATTACCCGAGATCGATCGGTGTTTAGTTCAACTAAAGATATTCCAATTGTGTTTGGTATAAGTTGAATTAATTTCGAACAAAATATCAAACTCCATGAAATTGCAAACTAAACTAAAAAAATGTATGTCAGATTTGGAATATATCAAATCATAAATCATAAATGTTATTTGAAACTTTCTACTAATTTAATCTATATACCAAAGCTCATAAGGTTTATCCCATGATAAATGAGTGGAAATAAAAACAAGGTAAAGTAACATTTAGTATTTGGTTAAATTCTTAAATATCTTTCTGTGATATATTTAATGTTTTTGTCAAATGAAAATACATACATGACTCTTCTGTGAAAATTTTGACGATCATTACGCTTCACTTTATCATGAAGTATCATAGTCGCGTTTGACATTACAGTTGAAGACCAATATTGTATTAAATTTTAATAAAGTATATATTCATCCTTCCACACTTCAAACTCCCGCAAATAATAATATCAAGGGTAAAATGTCACGTATATATTATGGTTTTTTTTTTAATCGAAGCTATTACATTGGTATCAAAATAAACTAATTACAAATGCTAATATTGAATTTGATAAAATACTCACATTAATGAAAGTTAGACACATATTTTCTTGGTCATGAATCCTCGTTCTTAACCAATTGAATAAGTCATCATCAACACTTATATATTATGGTGTTGAAAATATATATATGAGATTTTCTCAAATTTTGATAACCCAATGAAGACACTCAGATAAGTTAATAAATACAAAAAAGATAACTTGTCAGACCATCTCCAAGAGACAATGTATAACTCAAATTATAAGAAAAAATATAAATTTTGGCAAAAATTTGAGCTCCAAGAGAGCTCTTATATTTTAAGACCCACAAAAAATTATAAGTTTGGCCTCTTAAATATAAGAGGCCAAAGTTATTTGTTAAAAGTTCTTTTTGCATTGAAAGTACAAAACTTTTGTACTTTTCCTATAGAAAATTAAAAATAATTTAAAATAGTAATTCATATTTTTTTTTGAAATAGTAATATTTTAATTTTATGTTATTTTTACGAAATATTTAATTTAAATTCATAGAACACGATAATTTAATTTAAATAATTAATGTACTTTTTCTATAGAAAATTAATAATAAAATAAAATTATAATTTGTATAATTTTTTTGAAATAATAATATTTTATTTGCTTTTACGAAATATTTAATTTAAATACATAGAATACGATAATTTAATTTAAATAATTAATGTACTTTTCCTATTGAAAATTAAAAATAATTTAAAATAGTAACTCATATTATTTTTTTGAAATTATAATATTTTAATTTTTATGTTACTTTTACAAAATATTTAATTTAAATTCATAGAACAAGATAATTTTTAATTTTTATGTTACTTTTACAAAATATTTAATTTAAATTCATAGAACAAGATAATTTAAAATAATTAATATTTTATTAGTATATTAAATAAATAAATATTATATATATATCCCACTATTATTTATATTTGAATCATAATTAAAAATATTTTATTAAATATAGTATAGATGTTTGAGTGAAATGGTGTTGTAGTTTAAAAGTAGAATCTTAAAATATAAACTAGCTGTTGGAGTGTACAGTAAGAAGTGGGAATGTATAACAATGTTCACCTCTTAAATTTTAAAATAAGAGGTCAGAATTTAAGAGAGCCGTTGGAGATGGCCTCATGTCTATTCATTTTTAAGGGTTAAAATGCTATTGACTCTATAATTTTTCAATGAGCAAACTATTGTATCCTTTTATCATCTTATCTATAATATATATAGTAGTATATCCGTTTAGGTGGGAATAATATAAATTAAAATGTAAATGAATATACGATTATAATCATGGGAAAAAAAAAAGTAGAAAAAATTGTGTTAAATAGTGGTGGTATATTTTGGCTTTGGGAGTAGTATTTATTTGCTAGGTGAACCGTGAACGGTAACAAATAGTTTGTTTCAGGTTATTCCTCGTTAGTTAAATTTGTTCACGTGGAAACAGAAGCAAAACTACCTCCCACGCGCGGACACAACCGTGCTCTCCACATTCCAGTTTCTAACACGCGTCGCGTGGTAAGGGCTCCCAACCAGCTTTAACACTAGTCTAGTCTAATCATCTTTCTTTTGTTTTCACTGGTTGGGTCCTCTTTTCCCACTTCATGGGCCCTTCCTCAATTTATTCGGATTAGTCCATTTTAGTCTATACACCATATCTTGAATTTAGTACTCCTCCCTAATATTTGAGAATTGGGTGGGATTCGATAAATTAAAAAAAATTCAATCACATATATATATATATAGAATTATTAAACTAATCTAGCAATTTGTGTACATCTCAATTAAATCTATTAACTAGATCGAGCAATCAAATTAAAAAATAATATTAAATTCAAGTTTGCTCCATCAACTATATATAGTATCAATTTGTTCATTCAGTAAGCATATCATTTCAAATTTCTCATTATATTTTAACATTTTAGTGATAGTTGAAAGACACAAACTGCATTTTACAAATATGAAGGAACAAATGAAGAATTGATGACTATTGTCCTATGAAGCACGGATACTTAAAAAAATAGCAAGCTGAAGAGTCGGACTCGTCGGGGACTCGGATTCGCCTTCGACTCGGATGGGATATGCGTCGGACTCGCCACGTGGTGAGTCCGAGAAAAAAAAATCGGATACTCGAATCCGACTCGGTCAATTGCTGAGTCGACACGGTCAAGGACTCGGCGGGGGCTTTCTGCAATTTTTTATAAAATCTTGGGTTGAAATGCAAATTACACACCTAAATAATAAAAAATTGAATTGAAACTATACTTTCCTAATTTAGTTCCTGACTATTTTGTTCCTTCCTTCTTTCCGTTTCATCCAAAATTCAAATCGACAAATTCAAAGACCAGATCCACCATGACTAAGTAAATAAATTCTTTATTTCATTTACTCCCACCACTACCAATCACACTCTAACAGGTAGTATATCTGAATCTACAAACCTAGATCGATCCTCAATTTAACAAGAACCCAAGGCCATAGTTCAAAAATTTCTCTCTTCCAAATATCAATTCAAAGGTCTTGTTGTGTAATTGACTAATAATTATGTACTCTTATGAGACTTGTTTTGATGTTTTTTTGCATATGAGACTTATTTAATTATTTTGAATCATTTGTCATGTATTTGGAGTGAATTTATACATCTTTCTTGATATTTTCTTTTGATTTTGTGTTATGAATATTTGAATGAGTGTTTATTCAATGACTTTGATGATAATGTATTTTTTTATATATAATTATATAAATTTATTTTATTAAAATATACGTATCCATGTCGAGTCTTATCTTAATATTCTTTTTGAAAACGAATCGTCGAATCCAAATCATGTCGAGTCCGAATCGCCGAGTCTGTATCCGTGCAACGTAGCTATTATCGTGTTCTTTTGAAATAAAAATGCTTGAAGCATCAATTATGATGAAATTTGAGAGGCAAGTAAAATTTCTTTTTCCTTTTTTTTGAGAGGCAAGTAAAGTAAATTTTACTCTATAAATAATATTGTTCTACACTCTTAATATATCCACGCGCCACAATTGGTACATGAAATACAACAAAATCCTTTTTCTGCAAACCCTATCCCACGCGCCACTCGCTTCAGTGATGTTTCCTCCGGTAACAGACGATACACTCAACGTTATACTGAAAATATCTCTCTTTTTTCTTTTTCATTTTTTATCGAAAACTATTTCCGTTTGATTTTCTCTCTCTAGTTTACAATGAGAAAACTTTTTATGTATATATATAGCCGGCCTTCTCTCTCTTCATTTTTTCATTTTCCACCTCTTCTCAACATCAGTTGAGAGAGAGAACAGAAAAGCAATGCAAATTCTCAGTACCCCTTATTCAATACATGCATCTATAGATACATCTCTTCCTATCTCTATATGTGGGTATAATAAATAGAGTTACATACACACATATTCCTTTCTTCTTCACCATTCTTCTCCCACCCCCAACCAATTTCTCTGCACATGCATATATCGGTCTTGTAAAAATTGAGAAATTAGGTTAGATTTTGCTGATGTTGAGCCTCAATTTGACTATTGATCCTTCGTTACCGATCATCGATCGAGTTGAAACGGCGTCGGATAAGCACTACCAAATGGAATATTCCGGCAGCTCTAACTCCTCTGTTGTTAATGTGGAGACAGCGAGCACCGCCGGCGACGAGGACTCGTGTTCGAATCAATTCCTAGGTTTCGATATATGGAAGAGCAAGGGCGGCGGAGACTATGAGGAGACTGACAAATCGAACGGCGGCGGCTATGTGATGAAAGAGTTCTTCCCGGCCAGCTGTGAGGTGGCGGATCAGAATGTTATTGTTCAGCAGAGGCAGCAGCAGGTGAAGAAGAGTAGGAGGGGACCGAGGTCTCGGAGTTCTCAGTACCGCGGGGTCACATTCTATCGCCGCACCGGCCGTTGGGAATCTCACATTTGGTAACTTCATTATACTAACTGATACTGTTTCAATCGTTAGTTTTAGATTTTCTCTAAATATTTAAGATTCTAGTAATTCAATTCTCCAGTATTGGTTACTTAACTACTTTATTGATATTTACTATTTACTACCTGATATTAGAACCTCAGAAATAAGGAATTATATGAATCCCTCATATGTGTCTGTGTTTGTGGAAGTTACATTTCTAAAATTTCAATTAATGTGGTCAATTTAAGTTCAATGGTGTGTAATAAGTTTGGCTGCTTGAGGTTTGTATGTATTACATAATTGTGAATCTGATTTCCACAGCTTGTTGTGGACTGGTGATTCCTAGGGCTTTCAATGTGTTATGAATGATTAGCTAAACGCTTTCGTGTGTGATTTATGCAGGGACTGTGGGAAACAAGTTTATTTAGGTAAGTAGCCTAAATAATATCATCACTTTTTGTTTCTTGAATTTATCTAACTGGTTATGGTTTACTGTGAATGAAAATTGGATTTCTTAGGAGGATTTGACACTGCACATTCTGCGGCTAGGTACGAGAGCTTCACTTTCAATTATTATGAATTGAGTCAATTTAGAGAATGAAGGTACTGTGATTGATGTGTATTGTGATGCTTGAACTCTAACTCTAGGGCATATGATCGTGCGGCAATTAAATTTCGTGGATTGGATGCAGACATCAACTTTCATGTCAGTGATTATGAGGAAGATCTTAATCAGGTCGGTTGTAGATAGTACGTTTCCAGATCTTTTTTTCCTTTCTGAGCAGCTTCTGATGTTGTGGTCTTTACTTTCTTTGCTCCATCAGATGAAGAACTTAAGCAAGGAAGAATTTGTACACATACTTCGTCGACAGAGTACAGGGTTCTCTAGAGGAAGTTCAAAGTATAGGGGAGTTACATTGCACAAATGTGGACGTTGGGAAGCTCGGATGGGACAGTTTCTAGGCAAGAAGTAAGATGGCATTAACCTACTGAGATATTTTACGAATGAATGATAATCATAATGTAGCTGCTAAAAACTTGTTATTAGTCAGTACATCATCTTCTTTCTATAATTATGACTTAAAAAGTTGTTCATGGTGAGCAATTCTTTTTTTTTTTTTTCTGCAGATATATCTATCTTGGATTGTTTGACAGTGAGATAGAAGCTGCAAGGTAGTTAATTGCATCCATTTTTCTTTATATACCGGCAGTGGTTTTGCTTATCACTAGTTTAGCTTGATAAATTCTGTTGGTGTTTGTTAGGGCTTATGATAAGGCTGCTATTAAGTGCAATGGAAGGGAAGCAGTCACCAATTTTGAGCCCAGCACATATGAAGAGGAGCTGAGCTTTCAGGCTGACAATGGAGGTAGACACATCGTGTTATGCATAGCATTTTATCCTCCTTGACGGTCCTTCACTCTTGCTTTATATTTCTAAAATAGTGATCATTCACTTGCATTTTGTCTTTGATATCTATAGCCCGTGAACACCATGATCTAGATCTAAACTTGGGCATAGCTCCTCCTCATAGTGTCAATAGTAAAACTCAGAACATGGAGGTGGAAAGCTTTCAGCTCCATTACATCTCAAACAACCTGCCTGAAAATGGAATAATGGTACTTACATTCAGATCAGATACATTGCTTGTGTTTATTATTTTCTGTTCCCTAATATGAAGAACATTTTTGGAGGTGTTATAATTTTGTGCTGTGTATTTAAGGGACAACTTGCGGATGGTGTCCTTCAATAATTTAGATCCTCCTATATCAATAGTTTTCAAGAACAACTTGCTTAATTATCATCTCTCTTGCAGGACTCTGCTCCAGTGGGGGCTCAATTGTCTCATGAAAATGTGGATGTGTGTGAACACCCTTATATCTGGAGTGGAGTTGATTCCAGTTTTCATCCCATTTACAAGGTACTCCTAATGTTCAGAGTGCATTGCTCGTTTTTACTTCACTAGATATAGACAGCATCTTGACTACATTTATATGCTACTTGGAACAATCGCTTAAAATTTGAATCAGTTCCTTGTTACATGACAAACAAAATTGAGATCGGTTTTTCGCTTTTTTTTGCAGGGAACAGCAATAGAGAAGAGTAGCGGAGTTGTTTCTTCAACAAATTGGACATGGAAATCACAGGACCATTTTCATGGAGTTGATTCCTTACCACTCTTCTCTACTGCAGCATCATCAGGATTCGCTAATTCAAGTTTCGCTACTCCCTCTGCTGCTCTCCACCAATTACCCCTTACCCCAAAGTCCCAAAACCATTATCTACCACCAATCGCCGATCTAAGTAGTGCACCCCATTATTACTGGAGGAGATGAAATAAGCAGCAGTAGATTTGAATTACCATTTGGACCAGTCTTCCTCTACACTGGAGGATGATGGTTAGTCAACAACCTAGGTTCTCTAATTGAAAGACTTCTGTCGTAAATGCACTTGCGACACATAGATCTTTGTTTCCATTAAGCAAAGCTGTTTACAAAAACTATTGTCCGGTGACTAATTTGGCTATGTTTTTTGTTCCATAATTTTCCCATTAAAAATGCAAGTTCTACAAATGGTCCATGGGATGGAATAAATATTGATTACTTCTTTTATGGGAGAGAGCATTTGTTTAATGTGTACAAGTATTGAATTTTTCTGTCTCTAATAGTAAATGCTTACCAAATTCGTTGTACAAGTGGGGACAGACAGGAGGGCCTTTTTTTTTGTTCTGAAATATTACTGTGTCATGGAAAAAGATGAAGAGCATCCTAGTACTACAGTACAGGTTATATTTTGTCCGATTGTTCTAGACCATGATGGATGGTTTAAGACTACCCAACAGCCTGGATGGATCCATCATGTAGATCGTAGTACTAGCTCCAATGGGGGATATAAACATACTAATTAAAGTCCCCTGTCTCTTTCCAAGATCCCACATGTACCCTATTCGCTATGTTGTACTGTGTGAAAGCAGTTTATACCTCCCCATTTGCAATTATTGCTTTACCTCAATTAGAGCTACTGCATTGTTAGGTCTCAAAAATGGGTATCAAATCATTGATTTAAGAGTTTTTTTCCTATATAGGCTTTTATACAAAAGTATTTCCCAAAATGACCTAAACTGAAAAGTATTTCCCTGAATGTACCTCTTTCTTAAAATCGCTATTGGTAGTATCGATTTTACCTAAAATCGATGTTGTCAATAGCGATTTATCAGTCATCTCCGAAAATTAAAAAAAAAAATCATTTAAAATCGATACTAGCAATATCGATTTTTCAAAAAAAAAATCATTTAAAATCGATACTAGCAATATCGATTTTTCTAATTATATTAATTATCAATTAACTAATCCACTAATTAATCTTGGGTTAAAATCGATACTAGCAGTATCGATTTTACTGAAGAAAACAATACAAAGAGCCAGAGGAACTGTAAGATCAGGAACACGAGTTCTCTACTGAGCGAAGACATTCCCAAAAACTCCAGTTCAACTGAGCCAGAGGAACAATTCAAAAGCTTATGTAGCAGCAGATCTGTGGATAAACCACAAGATGCAATTAAGTAATAAACCAACTAGAAATATAAGAAATGACCATGTCATTTACATTTACAACTAGGCTATAGCATTTTAATTCTCAGAAATATACCTCCAATTAATTATTGCTCGACGCAAATTATAACAAAATAATACTACTATAATAGAAAAAAAATTGGAAAATCAACACAAACCTAGATCACAGAAACTGCAAGATTAACTCAAGGGTTTGAGAATGCACCGACAAGCTAATGAGCTTAAAAAGTTGAAAAAATAATTAAAAAAAGCTCGAAATAGAGGAATCAGAGGAAATGAAAGCAACTTTAAATGGATCCCTAGATGCAACGAAAGGAAAAAACAAAGAAGCTCCAAAAGCAAAAGTCTATTACTATCACTACTCACTCGGAAAATAAACAAAACATAATAGAGAAATTAAAACAGAGATAGATGAAATAGTTTACTTTCCAGAGAGAACAATTAATTAGGTGTTAGCACTCACTTTTTCTTTTTTCCTCTCTTTCTATTGTTTTCTTCAGTAAAATCGATACTGCTAGTATCGATTTTAACCCAAGATTAATTAGTGGATTAATTAATTGATAATTAATATAATTAGAAAAATCGATATTGCTAGTATCGATTTTAACTGATTTTTTTTTTTTTAATTTTCGGAGATGACTGATAAATCGCTATTGACAACATCGATTTTAGGTAAAATCGACACTACCAATAGCGATTTTAAGAAAGAGGTACATTCAAGGAAATACTTTTCAGTTTAGATCATTTTGGAAAATACTTTTGTATAATAGCCTATATAGGAAAAAAACTCTTGATTTAATGATAGGATGTCTATACAAAACTATTTATTCAAATCTAAGTCATTAAAATGTAGAATCATCTCCAAATTTAATTTAATTTAATTTAAATCTATTTAAATGAACTTGGTCTCAAGTTGATAGTAAAGTCTATCTAAAAATGCAATTAGAATCATGCTAAAAAGAAATAAAATTCAAGAGGTTTTAGGCTTTACTTTATCAATTATCATTATTCTTGATTTTAGATAATGAACTACTTGATCTTGTTTTTATTATTATTTCCGTTAACTTTTCAAGTTATGATTTATGTTCTAAAGTATTAGAAGTTCCAACTTCACGCCAAGACTTTAGACAATATCATAAGTGTAGATTGAATCCAACCTTATGTATATACTTTGAAAGTTTTAGTAATCCTAGACTCCTAGTTTGAGCTTGATTTTTTGACATTGGAACTTGAAATTGAAAATATAGTCGATGAGAGCATCTCTTTTTCTCGTTGAAAGTCCAATAACTCAAAAGTCGATGAGAGCCACCTCATTCTTTATATTTTTTTTTCTCTCAAGGGAGAAATTGATAATACCTTGCCACTTTTCTAGAAAATATAATAAAAGCACATCAAATTTACTTTTTTTAAAAAAGTTTGAGTTTGATTATGCTGCTTTAATTTTATTAGTGATATATAATAAATTAAACATGTATAATTTATCATTTTATAAATTTTAAGCGATGATCAAATTAAAAACGATAAAGTAGAGTATGACAAATTTATCAAAAGAAAAGAAAAAAAACCTAGAATAATATGAATATGACAATGTAGTTTACACTTTACTCATTTTTTATTCATTTAAATTAAATTTTATATAATAATAAAATCAATATTAAACTTATACAAAATTTATTATTTCGAATTCGACAACACATTACCTTACACCTCCATGTGAATGAATACTATTCATAAGTAGTGATGATATGTGCCTAATTTTGTGTGCATCTTTAGGTCCTCATTGAAAAGAAAATGCTATATATGGATCTAAATCCGGGGAGAGGTAAACTTTATCTTTGCCACATTATTGTACCGGCAAGGTTATACATGACGGGTGTAGATCCTCTGTACCACTTTTGGTGTACCACTTAAGTGTACCACCACTAAGTGATTGACACATGCACATTTGACAATTATAATAATTCTAAAATATGCATGTGTCAATCACTTAGTGGTGGTACACTTAAGTGGTACACCAAAAGTGGTACAGAGGATCTTGAGCCATACATGACAACTCTTGGTATGACATTTCTCAAAGTAAATAAAGAGTTTATTTTTTGGGGTGATAAACTAATAATTCAACCATATAGTAATTAATTGGAGGCTTATGTGAATAGTAAAACTACTGATGAAGTCTTTACCTTTTTTCTGTTGACCACCCGATGGGAAAGGACCTTTAGGAAGCCGTTGGATGATTGGAAAATCCTTTCAAAATAATGTTATTAATTAGTTGTTTGATTTGACAATTCTTGATATACTTTTATTAAAATATTTTTTGGAGGGGGTACGAACAATTTTAAATTTTTAACACTGTATGCTACCAAAGCCTACTTACAATAATAAAAAAATAGTGCTGCTAAATTCCAACCCATCTTGTTGGCGCGGTAATTCACGGGGGTCACGACTCATACTGCAGTGAGATATGTAATTTTTTTTCTTCTTTTTTGATAAATAATGTACGGATCGAATATATAATTATATTCGTAAATTTGATATTTTGCATCTTTGGATTGCATATTTTTTAACATACAATGATTATTTTGCACTTTAAAATGGTTTGTTTCACCAAAGAATATACAATTTGATGGTGCAAAGTGCCATAATTTTAATTTTAATAATATAAAGTGTTAAAATTGTGTATTTTTTTATAGTATAAAATGTCCATTAATTAATCTAATATTTAGAAGTGCATTTTGTCTTTGCCTATGTTTATTTTCTTTGACTGAAAATTAATTATCTGATACCATAAATTGCTAGCATCAATTTTTTTAATTTTTTTTTAAGAAATCATTTCATTAATTTCTCAAAAAGATACTAGTGAAAGATGTACAAGAAACGTTCCTTTGTGATTTAATTAGAGGAGCTAGCTTACATAGAATGTGTTGTTCTAAATTGTCCGTGGGTGCATATGGAATATTCTAGCAACATTACCTTTATGATATCATATAATAGAGGTCATTTGTATTGAATATCCTATTTATTTAAAATCTAGAGACAAGAATCATTTAATATTTATTACTTAATATGTCCTTAGAGTGTAGGAGGAAAATATTTTTATCGAGCATAAGTTTCATGACACGTTGAATTTAAAAATAAGTGACGGAGGGATTCAAACACATGATCTCCTTTTTGGTCTAAACTCTAGTAACATAGTATTAAATTATCAACTAATAAAAAAACTTAAATTGTTACCACTTAACAGTTTGTAACTTTAGTATCGACTATGGAAATATATCGAGTTGCACTTTTATACCATAATTTAATACACAATTACACATTGCATACTACCAATAATTATTTGTAAAAACCGACCACATCATCACATGTGATCATTAACTAGACATTTTGGAGAAAAAAAAGTCACATTATCGCGATATTGTCTGGTCCCACATAGAATTTATTCGTTTAGATTAGCTCATATTACCATGTCCAACCAAAAGTCCGTAAAAGTTATGCAGTGTAATATATAGCACGAGAAAAACGTGATTTTTTTCCTTCAAGACGTCAAGTTTAAATTTGTATGAAATATGTACACGTGTTTTAAATAATGATAAAAAATGTGCAATTCAATATGCATCGGTTCCAAAATTGCAAATCACCCCTATTGCATTTTAAAAATAAAACAATTTCACCGCCCATTCAATGTCCTAATTAATAAAACGCGTGGGAACTAAACTAGTATTATCAAAGTAAAATCTGAATAAAACTGATAAAATTTTGCAGTATTGAATCAAATTAAAGGTTGTAGAAGTATCTATTAATAGAAAACACACATAAACACACAATGCCTTTAAATAGAACGTATAAATGACTTGTCGTTTCCCTTTTTTAATATGGACAGAAAATTGATGAGCAGCATATAGTGTAAAGCTGCACCCTTTATCTTTTTTATTTATTTTTTAACTATACTACGGCCGGGCACAAGTTAAGAACCATTAGTAATTTTGATGGTGTCTTATTGTTGTTACACGAGTTATAAAGTTTCGTTTCACTTCATAATTTGACAAGTGAATGTCTTGCTTTATTTGGTTTGGTCGCAGAAATCAGAATGCATGCGCGTTTAATTTGTTTTTCTTAAACAAATTTATAAATAAAAAATAAAAATAGTTACATAACATGTTTGGTCAATGGTCATCTTCTTTTAAATGTGAGTTTAGGTGTACATTTGGCAATTAGTATTTGATTAGTCTCTCATAATTTCGTTCCAATATTAGTTGTGGTGTGAAATAGAGTTCTGATATTTCATTACTATATGATGAGTTTGGTATAGATACATACGAGAGAGTGTTCCTTTTTATCTTGGACAAATAAGGAAAAACATTTTTCATACAAAATATTTATTAACTCGACACTTTTTATATCAAGTTTTTTCAAAAGACAAATTTCACTTTGGACACCTTTGTATTTATTGTTAAAACTTAAGTGGACGACTGTCACAGAATAAAGTGCGTGTGCATCTGTTTAGCACTAGAAAATATTTTAGGGATGCAATGCATTCACATACAATCATGACAATGGGGAATCTAATATGGGCGCTTGTTGCACTCGCGCGTTATTCCGTCGAATTTTTAACGAAAAATGCAAAAGTGTCGAAAGTTATGAAGTTGTGGTATAAAATGTATTTTTTGAAAAAACTTGATATGAAAAGTGATGAGTTAATAAATGTTTTGTATGAAAAGTATTTTTCCTCGTTCTTGAATAAATGATGTTAAGGTTGTGAAATTATGTACAATTTTTCTCTATAACTTTTTAAATCAGTTTTTGTTTAATTTAAAATCGCATGGTCAAATTGTCAAATTCGTCTTCATGGTGTACATACAATAATTAATTAATCTACAATAAATATGTCAAATGAACTTGTGCGCTTGAGGAAGAGGAGTCAGTAAAAGAAGCCAAGTTTCTAGTGGAAGGGTGAATAACATAATTAAATTAGAATATTGATTGACGATGCTAGTGAATCATATCATAATTAAAGCAGATTATGATGATTAAATAATCAACAATAAATAAATTATTAACTAGCATGAAATTAGAAATTTCCTACATTTTTGTTGAATTTGAACCCAAAAGTTTTAAGATCTTGGGCCTCATTACTAAACTACGATTTCATCCACTAGTCAAGTGATTTTTCAAATAATAAAGAGGGAGCAATTCTATGTATTGGGCTAGGCCAAACAAAAGAAATGGGCTACGTTTATAGAAGAGGCCCAATTACCAGTCTCGTCATAAATAAGTTATTGAAAATAAACTCTCCAACATTTTGCAAAATATTGAAAAATTGAGAGCAAAATTACATATTCAGTCCGCTAAAAATATCTGATTTTTTTTCTTCCTCTGGAAAAGAAAAGGAGTCTTTCTATCAATTTGAAACTTATCCACTTGTAGATAGTGGCGGATTCAGAATTTAAGAGTCGAGAGAGACCGAGATATAATATTGATGAAATTTTATGACACTAACATTCGATTTATTTAATTTGCATGACTTCACGTATATAAAATCGTAATAAAATGAATTATATTAATCATATGCAACATGTTTATTTCAAATCACAATTGATTTTCTTGTTTTAAACCTGAAATATTACCTATTTACATGATGAAAAATCAAATTATATTTCTGAACAATTACATGGATCTTAAAATTTTCCCCAGACTTAGGCTTATATATATAATAAATAATAAAATAATATCTCGTGTCTCGACCAATCAAGCCCATGTAACCCCAGCCATTAATCTTTTAAAACGTGTTCAGATTACGGGCCGCGCTCCAATTCTGGCCCACCAGCCCACAAATCAGACTAAAAGGCATGATCTGGACCGTTAAGCGGCATTTTTCCACCACGCTAAAAAATTTGGAAAAGTATGGAACTTGATCGAAGTTTCTGGTTTTCCTTCTCTCTATAAATGCAAGCGCACACTCTCCCCTGTGTTCCAATTTCAACCAATCAAGTATTTGTTCGTGTATTGAAAACTTTGTGGCGATGGTGAAGAAATATCCTGCTGTTAGCGAAGAGTATAAGACTGCGGTGGAGAAATGTAAGAAGAAGCTCAGAGGTTTTATAGCCGAGAAACACTGCGCTCCGATCATGCTTCGATTGGCGTAAGCTCATAATTATCTGCCTCTTATTCGTCTTCTAATTTATGTAGCTCTGATCACTGTATATGCTTCTTAATTGTTCACTATATGTGCTTTTATGTGGATATGTATGTATTAATGTAGCTTTGTACTGTCTTGGTGTAAATGTTCTTGTATAGGATTGCGTATGGATGTGTATTAACTGATGTTGTATGTATCAAAGTTTCGCGTCTAGTGTATGTTTCGGTCCAAAATTTCTGGAAACACAAAGGAAAAATTGCGAAGAAATTACTAAATTAACAAAATTAAGAGAGTTTCAAATGAAACAAAGAGTTTCGAATATACACCATATTTTCGTTTTAGATGATTCAAAAATGGAAATATTTTAATGTTTTCTGAGGGAACTATGGAAATTTTGATCCATGTTTGGAAGAATTGCAAAAACATGCAACAGAAGAAAGTTGGATTTCGCCTACTGTTTAGTTGGTCAGGCATCTAATTTTATCCAATTGTATCTAATTTTTTGTTGCATCGACCACGGAATATTGTAATTACAATTAAATTTTAGTCGCTTTTGTAAGTTTATATCTATTTTAGTGTGATAAGTGTTATAAAGGCATTAAACCCATTCTTTGAGTAGTGGAATATGAAGTTATGACTAATTAAATTTGTAATGGTCAATCAGTTGGCACTCAGCTGGAACGTATGATTTCAAAACAAAAACAGGAGGCCCCTTCGGGACAATTAAGCATCCTGATGAGCTTTCTCATGAGGCGAACAACGGCCTTGACATTGCTGTTAGGCTTTTGGAGCCAATAAAGGAGCAATTTCCAATCCTCACATATGCAGACTTCTACCAGGTATATTTTTATTTTTCTTTGCTTAAATTGTAAGTTTGAATAAGTTATATTGTCGTTAAATGCACCTAGACATGATCTGTTTTCTGTTCTTTTAACATTTTTATGTGTTAGCTTGCTGGGGTTGTAGCTGTTGAAGTAACTGGAGGGCCTGAGATTCCTTTTCATCCCGGAAGACCGGTAAGTCTACTCTACTCTGTTTTTGGTATGACCTCAATTGACTGCGGTAAGTTTTGGGCCGTTATTTACGTAAGTTCAAATTAGGATGTAGTTCAATGATCAGTTTGTGTAATCTAGATTTTTTGTTCATATTTTGCAAGATTTTACTCCAGAGCTAGGCTTTAGCCTCACTTTGTATATGTATCTCATGTTTTGGTGTTTAAGGTTTTATCTGTTCCATCAAGTGCTCAACCATTTATTATGTGGCAGTTATTTAGGTTAAATAGTTTAGTAGTATCCAAATTTGTATTAGCAAGTGGACTTACAGATTTACTTGATTAGTAAACAACCATTAAGTTTAGTATAAGGTGCTCAAAGCTTTATTCAATTGTAAGCCTCACATGGATTGAAGTAATTTAGATAAATTCTCGATGTCAGTGGTGAAGGATTTTAGTTGGATATCGAATTTATGATTAGGGTCACACTGCATCTTGGACGGTGAGTATAAATTTCTTAGGCTCTGCAAGTTGTGGTATCTTACCGTATTCGCTTACTTAAAAATTAGATAAGCAGGAGTCAAGCTCCAGCGCTTTACAAGTTTATTTTTTACTTCAGGCTTTGTAGATTTAGTGACTTTTATGTTTAGTGAGATGTACCTCCCTCGTTGAATGAATGGGAATATGGGAATTGGGGAAATTTCAAAACCTTCTGGTTATGGATGATCTTCTGACATCGTTGATGAGGCTTTAGCAATAAGTATGTTGGTAGCTTGAACCAAATATATGGAGGCTTTACCAGTTAAGGTTCTATAAGATGATATTCTAGAAGATACATCGTTCTAGCAGCATTCCATCATACCAGCAGTCAACTTCTTACCATGTTTTCAATAGTGGTTATTGTGTATGTGTTTTTATCTCTGTGTTATATATAATATGTCTTGGTCTACTAAAGAAATATCTTTGCTTTCAGGACAAAACAGAACCTCCACCAGAAGGCCGGTTGCCAGATGCCAAGAAAGGTAATCTTTCCTTAGACCATAAATAAATTTGTACATGATAAGGACTCAAAAAATTTCACCCTCCATAAAACATGGACCTGATAATTTTCTGACAAATCTTCAGGCACAGACCATTTGAGGGAAGTTTTTGGTCACATGGGGCTAAGTGACAAAGATATCGTAGCTCTATCGGGTGGTCATACCCTGGTAAGTTATGAATCTTAACAAAAAGTTTTAGTAAATTGCTCCCCTTACAATTTTACTTGAATTTATGCTTTCAAACAAATTTTCAGGGAAGGTGTCATAAGGAAAGGTCTGGATTTGAGGGGCCTTGGACTAGTAATCCTCTTATATTTGATAACTCATACTTCAAGTAAGGCCTTGAAATAGTTGGCTCTTTACCCTTTTCATTTGTCTTTGACGGTGTTTTTATTACCCATTTTGATTAAAACATTTTAATATAGGGAACTTCTAAGTGGAGAAAAGGAAGGTCTTCTTCAGCTGCCTTCAGACAAAGCTTTGCTGGAGGATCCTGTGTTTCGCCCTCTTGTTGAAAAATATGCAGAAGTAAGTTGAAATTGATTGGTCAAGATCATTTAGTTCGTATGATCAACATTTACTGAATAGTTCATACTTTGATTAGGATGAGGATGCATTCTTTCGAGACTATGCTGAATCTCACTTAAAGCTATCCGAGCTTGGGTAAGTGTACTTATAATCTCTTATAAAGTGACATATAGGTGAGCTGGATTAGGTTCAAAATTTGATAGTCGTAAATTTGATCAATCTAAGATTCAAATTAATTGATCCAGCTCACTTGATTGAGGATTAGTTAAATCAAATTGAATTTAATCTTTGGATCCTGACTCAACTAATATGATTTCTCCAAATTATGTACCGACAGTAGTAGTTTTGCATCATAGCTAATGGCTTTGTTTGTGGTTATATCTCTAGATTTGCGGAGGACCAGTGAAATGGTCTGCCAAGTTTCAAAGTGTTGCTGATCTGCTTCTACATTCTATGGTATTGTTGTGTGCTGCTGAGTCTCAGCATTTTTCTGATGTATATGTATGAGCTGTAAAATGTATTAAGTTAATGAATAATTTGTATTGTTGAACTAATCCTATGTACTTTTCGAGGCTTTTGAGCATATTCCCTAGGAATCTGCCGCCAAAAAGTTATTTGTACACATCATGTTGCATATTGCCTAATATTTAGGTTTGTTTGTTTGGACTCTACTTTAAAAGATTTGGAGAATTTTTGAGTTGTTCTCGATTTTTGTGCATTTTGAAAATTTACTTGTTTGGATTTTCAAAGATTAAATGAATATAACGTTTGACTATTTAGAAAGTTGCATGGAGCATATGGATTTATTTTGGTCTGGTTTCAATGTATTATGTTACGAAATTTTGATTGTGGGCTTCAAAGAAATTTTTGAAACGCTTTTTTGAAATATTTTTGAATAGTGTTTTGAGGATTTTGAAAATTTGAGAAGATTTGTTTTGATTTTAGATGTTGGAACTTTAGGGGAAAATGAGTGTAAAAGAATTAGTTCTTATAGAGTTTGAGATACGAAAAGTAATTGGTGTTAAATTAATGACTTTTATAGAGTTCAGGGGAAAAAAAAGGTGGTATATTTCAAAAGGTTTCATTTGATATTGGATTGTGGTTCACTTGAGCATCATTCGGGACGAGTTTAATTGCTTTTGAATCAGTTTTGTGGTTTGATGTAATCAAGCCAAAATGGATCGATACGGAGCTGCATGTTTATTTGGGAACTATGAAAAATAAGATAAATAACATAAGAGAAATATTACTTTCAAATATGTGAGATAAACAAACTAAGAGATATATTACTTTCAAATATCTAAGATAAATACTAAGAAATATATTGTTGATTGTAAAATTAAAGTATATGATAGATTTTCTTAGGGATAAGAGAATTCCATAATATGAAAGTTTGAAATAATGACCGGAAAGATAATTAAATATGGTATGTTTGATAAGATTTATAGTATTAATATAGAGAAGTAAATAAAAATAAATGTTTATATTCATTTCAAGTCAACGATGTTTTTCAGCGATGGGCCAGACAAAAATTAAGTTGTACTTGTAACAAACCATTTTTGTCCCACGAAAATTCGAAAAATGTGAAGCCAAAATTGTTCTTGGGCCTAAAACTCGAAAATTCTGGGTCAAAATAGTTCCAAACGAGGCCGTATTTCAGTCCATCAAGAAACATTGGCCTGTTTGAAGAGTTTTCTTTTTTAAATAGAGTTTGATGAAGCTTGTGAAGCTCACCACAAATTCTATTCACAAACATATACTCAACTTTTAAAATCTATAAACTCTTGGTTTGACGCTTATCACCTATTTTTTTCCTCTAAATTTTATAAAAAAAAAATTGATTTGAAATTTATCATATTTTTTTCCCAAATATTAACATACAAATCTAATTTTAGTGGAGTTTTAACTTTTTTAGAACTACAAAATTCAACATTCAAAACATAATCAAATGGGATTTCAAATTTTACCATAACTCCTAAAACATTTTTTTTACACGAAAACCCGTGAAACAGAGCTAAAATTCTTTCAAGTAGGGTCATGGTTATGTGCGTGGATGACCATCCACACACGATTTATTTGTTCAGTTGGTCCCATGAATGTCTTCCTAAGATGTAATCCAATAACAGGAATCTTTTGTAGCTATGCAAATGTGTCCCTAAAATTTTCTTAACATGGCGAATGATGACTACTTCAGAGTCAGAGGATAGCCATGAAAATTCCACCACGAATTCACCCAATAAGTTACTATTTATTTGACTCCCATACGACACCTTGCAGTTTTTGTCGACCAGTTCTTTTCATTTTTCTTGTGAGCAGACTAATTGTTGAACAATTCAAAAAATCCTAATCACTATTTCAATGTTATTTCCAGTATAACAATTTTTTTGGAAGAGTATTCAGGTTTTAAACATTACTTAATTTATGTCAATGTGTAATATATGAGAATATTTATCATATATTTATGTTTACAATTTTAACAAAGTTTGTATTATAATGTACTAAATATTGAAAGGCTAAATGTTCTTAGTTCTAAATCAAATTGCATGTTTTAGTATATAGAGTAAGTACTCTATCTACTATCAATTAATTAGCAAATAGGAGTATATATATTTTCAAACAGCAAAAAATTACTTTAACCCGTTGTTTTAAAGACTTTATTCAACTAAAAGGTTATGAGTTCAATTATTCATTCTACATAAGATATTAAGTATTCTTTATATTTGAAGAAAAATGAAAAAGTTAAAAAGTAAAGAGAAAAATAAAATGTTGTTTGATTTTAATTCGTCCAGCAGTGATTTGATTGACGTTGATTAATTACATTATTTGAACCTAACAAATTATTGGTACAATTAAATCAACAGGGCAATCTAGTGAATAGAACTTATTTATTTTTGTAATTGTTGATAAGCCACAAATTCAAAAGTGAAAATAAATCTCAATTAGTTAAACTCTTAAAGAGACAGACGCCTTTCGAATTCGCATCATTTTGACTTAAATTCCCCTCCAATTATAATTAATTTCTTAAATAAAACTTTCAGCTCACAAAAAAAAAAAAAAAAAAAAACTATTACCAAAAAATTAAAAAAGGTTGGACTTTAGCGTTGAACTATAAAAATAAGGAGTCGAATTGTTGGTACGGCACGTCATAGTGTTGCTCCACATGCACATTTAATTTTTCGGATTATCCTTATGAAAATGTATTACTAAATATCATTAGCACATATAACTACCACTAATAAATTAGTGTTCCCAATAAAGAAAAAGATAACATTTAACGTTCACAAATAAATAGGAATAATTAATTACCATAAATAGAATTATAGGTATAGTTAATTAACAAATCTGAAAGAAAAACATACCAAGAAATGAGAAAAAAAAAAAAAAAAAGAGGACTGGCGAGTGAGAGACCTACATTATCAGAGTCCTTTTCACACTTCAACTTCAACAAAAAAGAGAAGCTAAAATCTCCTCATTTTGTTCTGAATAGATATGTTCAGCTCCTAAGCTTGCTTTTTCTAGATTCAATCCATTTATTTTATTTTCAGCAGTCGAAAAAAATCATTTTTTCATTTTAAACTTTTCACCCTTTGCATACACTCCTGTTATGCAGTCACTTTTTATGTGTCCCTTTTGATCATCTTACAAGAAAAAAGGAAGACATGGGGACTGTTACTGTTAGAGTTCTTTTTCTCTTTCTTTCTTCATCTGCTCTTTTTCTTCTCATGGATGTCTCCACTGCCCAGATGCCAGGTTTCTCTCTTTTCCATATAGATGTGATTTTGTTTTTATTTGTTGTGTATGTACTTTTCTTTCCTTTTTTTATAAATTTATGTCCATGTTGGGTTTTGTTTTGTATCTTTCCCTTAAAAAATGGTTTGTTTGTTTAATGTATTTGCAGCGCTGCTCTTTTCTGGTGGATAGTTTTCTTGATTCTTTTCAACTAATGAATTGATTTTTAAAGTATGTTTGTTGTCTTTGGTGCTGTAATTAATCTAAGATTCACTTTTTGAGGTAGGAAGACAAATGCTCCTAAGGGATTTTAAGACTTCAAGATACATAGTAGAAAACAATGTAGCATAGATTAAATGAAAATACTGCAAAAAGATTGTCTATGAGATATGATAGGAAAACATAAATTTGCAACTTAGTCATATTTCGCGGACTAATGCCCTGGTTTCAAGCATGACATTTTAACGATCCTAGTTGCAAGAGGTGAAATCTTTATCCCACATCGGTAGTATGGGTAACTTATGTGGAGTTTATATGACTTTAGGCTCTTTCAGTTCAATAGCTAGCTTTGTATCTGAGAGTAGCCCCCACGCTCTTTGCCATGAACAGAGTGCTTGTCTAGATCATTTGTGGAATGTAATGATCCTAGTTGCAATGGGTGAAACCTAAAAATCAATTTCTATTCTATAAGCATCATCCAGTTCTAGTTTCTGCCCACAATAAACTATATTATCCATTGTAGCTTCTACTAATGGTGTAAACCTGTTGAATTTTCTTGGTGATTGTTAGTGGTACTTACTGTCATCCGATCATATAATGCCAGGTTTTGTAAGTTTGGACTGTGGTGGTGCTGATAATTTTACGGATGAGCTAGGCCTCAAATGGGGTCCCGATAGCCACATCATAACTGGAAAAATAGCCAACATATCAATACCCAACGAGACCAGAAAACAGTACAAGAAATTAAGATACTTCCCAGCAGATAACAAGAAGTATTGCTACACACTTAATGTAATTACTCGAACCAGATACCTCATAAGGGCATCTTTCCTATACGGAAACTTTGATAACAATAACGTATATCCCAAGTTTGACGTGTCATTCGGGCCAACTCACTGGGCTACAATAGTAATTTCAGATGCTAATACAATTGAGGTTCAAGAGTTAATATTTCTAGCTACCGATCCCACCATCAGCATTTGTTTGTCCAATGCTTCTACTGGAAAGCCATTCATATCTACCCTTGAGCTCCGACAATTTAATGGCTCCGTTTATTACAATGAATTTGAGAACCAATTCTACCTTAGTGTTTCGGCAAGAATAAACTTTGGTGCACCTTCTGATGCTCCTTTAAGGTACTACTGAAATTTTAATAACTAGACTTGTTTAAATTATAATAATGGCATTATTTTGTTACAGGTATCCAGATGATCCATTTGATAGAATATGGGAGTCCGATCGTGTGAAAAAAGCTAATTATCTAGTTGATGTTGCTCCTGGAACCGATATAGTATCAACCACAACACCAATATATGCCAGCCATGATGAAATACCGCCTCAGAAAGTGATGCAAACAGCTGTAGTTGGGAGAAATGGATCATTGTCTTATCGATTGAACCTTGACGGTTTTCCTGGAAATGGTTGGGCATTTACTTATTTTGCGGAAATTGAGAACTTAGGTCCGAGTGATACTAGAAAATTTAGGCTACTTCTTCCAGGCCAACCTGATGTTAGCAAGGCTATTGTGAATATTCAAGAAAATGCTCAAGGAAGATATCGTCTATATGAGCCAGGGTTTTACAACATTTCTCTACCATTTGTGTTGAATTTCAGATTTGAGAAGACTTCTGATTCTACCATGGGACCTCTCTTGAATGCAATGGAGATAAATAAGTATCTAGAAAAGAGCGACGGCTCTGCAGATGGTGAAAACTAGTGAATTGCTTACTTGCATTGTATTCTTTCTTCTTAAGCTACAATTATGTTTCATAGTTTATGAAAATTGCAGGTCCACTTCTTGTTGCTTTAACTAGAGCTTATTCATCGGCTGAGTGGGCTCAGGAGGGTGGTGACCCGTGCATCCCAGCTCCATGGTCATGGGTCCGGTGTAGTTCAGATTCCCAATTAAGAATAACATCAATGTAAAAGTTTTTGTTCTTATTTTTTAATGTAATAGTATCCATGAATCAAAATTTCGTTTTTAGTGTATGTTTGGATCAGCTAAAATTTTTGAAGAAATTACAATTAAGAAGAATAAGAGAGTCTCAGGGCAGACTAAGAGTTTCTAAACTACAACTAAGTTTTGTTTCCATTGATTCAGAAACAAAAACTTTTCAATGTTCTGGAAACTATAGAAAATTTGATCTGTGATAGTATCATACAGTTTTTTCCTGCTGTAAAATCTTTATCCGAAGCTTTTATGGGCTGTTTTTGTGATTGTGCAGTAAATTGTCGGGGAAAAACTTGATGGGAACAATTCCGATAGAGTTAACAAAGTTGGGTGGCCTTGTCGAGTTGTAAGTAGCTGGCTTCGCCATATGTCTATGGATTCAAGGTTTGTTTTCCTTGGACATAAGCAGATGCTATGACTTACACTTTCCAATGACTTTACAGATGGCTTGATAATACCTCACTGAGTGGTTCAATTCCTGATTTTTCTGGATGCCAAAACTTGAAAATGATGTAAAGTGTAAATTTATCCTTCTCTCTGTGGTTTATTAATTGTATTTACTTGCAAAAACCGATGATTTGTTCCATTTGGCAGACATCTTGAAAATAATCAGTTAACTGGCGAGCTACCTTCTTCTTTGGCACGTTTGCCAAATTTGAAAGAATTGTAAGTTTGTTTTAGTATTATTGCATAAGCTGCTAGAGTATGCTCTAAACATCCATTCTTGGCGTTAATGCCTCCTTTAATGACTACTTGTGCAGGTATATTCAAAACAATAAGCTGTCAGGAAAAATGCCTTCTGGCCTTCTTAACAAAGATCTTTTCTTGAAGTAAGTAAACTCAAATATCCAATTGACCTTTTTTTGGAGATCACTATTTTCCATTGACAATTGCGCTTTCACGTTAACTTTGTGTTCGTTCAAATAGTTCTGAATTGGTCGCTTTTCATTTATTGGTTTGAAAAAGTCATTGGTCATTATAGACTGCTTAATTCAAATGTTCCATAAATTGACATTTTTTTTTTCATCTGTGGATCACATTTATTTCAGCTATACTGGAAACTCACATCTCCAAAAGGGGGGAAATGGAGAAAAACATAAGAAAATTATTATCGGATTGTCAGTAGTAGCAGCTGTTCTACTTATCGCTGCTATTGCCTCTTACATCTTGTTGCCCAAACTAAAGAAGAAGAATCATAAGCAAGGTTAGATGCACAAATTTTACCACTATGTCACCACATATGTATTAAAAAACTTTGTTGGACTTACATTTCATCTCTCTCTCTCTCTCTCTCTACATAGAAAAAATTCGACATGGTTTATCAGCTCAAAGGCTTGTTTCTTCCATAGGAGATGCTGCATCAGAATTTGCACATTATTTCACATTAATCGAGATCAAATATGCCACAAAGAACTTTGAGAGAAAAATTGGATCAGGAGGCTTTGGGGTTGTATATTATGGGAGACTGAAAGATGGAAAAGAAATTGCCGTAAAAATCTTGACTAATGATTCCTTCCAGGGTAAACGGGAATTTTCAAACGAGGTATTCTCTTATAATAATGAATTTTACATCATAATAATATTTATTTTAGTTTGCCTTGATACTAAGTCTTGCAACTAATTCAGGTGTCTCTTCTTTCAAGGATACATCATAGAAATCTAGTACAGTTCCTTGGATATTGCCAAGAAGAAGGGAAAAGTATTCTCGTTTATGAGTTCATGCATAATGGGACTCTCAAAGAACTTCTGTACAGTACGTATCTATCTACTTAAGAAAAACGATTAAGTTAGAGTTTCCATAACCAATTAAAGATCATAACAGGGCCTTCAACACACGGAAGTGGTATTAATTGGCTCAAGCGTCTTGAGATTGCTGAAGATGCTGCTCGAGGTTTGTATCTAAAAGAAACCCATTTTACACGCATCGTGGAAAAGCTGAGGATGAAATTATGTTAAGGTTGTTTTCTTGTGCTTGTTTCAGGAATCGAGTACCTTCACACTGGTTGTGTTCCATCAATTATCCATAGGGACTTAAAGACGAGCAATATTCTTCTTGATAAGAATATGGGAGCTAAGGTTTCGGATTTTGGCCTTTCGAAACTATCAGTGGACGGAACTTCCCATGTCTCAAGCATAGTTCGAGGAACTCTTGGTTATTTGGACCCTGAGTAAGCCTATCCTCTTCTATTCGAGGCATTACATCTCATGTCATTTTATTTCGCATTCACCACTTATTCTCTCCCCACTTTTCATTTAGTGTAGGTATTACATCTCCCAGCAGTTGACAGAAAAAAGCGACATCTATAGTTTTGGAGTCGTTCTTCTAGAGCTAATATCTGGCCAAGAAGCAATCTCTAACGAAAAATTTGGTGCTAACTGTCGAAATATAGTCCAATGGGTAAGATTAATGAAATAATAGTAGCTACTAGCTCTAGTTTTTAAATGAGTGAAAAAATACGCCCTATGCTTTGCCTAATTAGCAAAACCCCCCCTTGTATAAATTTAATTAGCAAATACGCGCCTTTGCTTACTTTTTATTAGCAAAAAAAAAAAAAAAAGGCCCTCCCAAGCCGGAGTACATATTTTCAGGGAAAATGACAATTATACTTTGAGAAACCCCTATTCACCTTAAATATTGACATTAATCCCCCGGTTATTTTGAAAATTGGCAATAATTAACCCCCTTGTTCGCTTAAAAAATTGACAATAACCTCCCTATTGTTATTGATTTATGAAGGAATTGCAAATAGAGTTTTCGCTAATAAAAAACAACACAGAGATTTTTGGTAACAAGAATAACACAGGGTCCTTTTTGCCAATTAGGTAAAGCATAGGGGGCATTTTGCATTTATCTCATTTTTGAATTGAAAACATTGGTGAGTTAACTTTGTTTTGTTTCTCTACTTAATCAATTGTGGTCAGGCAAAGGTGCACATCGAGAGTGGAAACATACAGGGGATTATTGACCCGGCATTGCAGGATTACGACATCCAGTCGATGTGGAAAATAGCGGAGAAAGCTTTGATGTGCATTCAACCTCATGGGAACATGAGACCGTCAATCTCTCAAGTTATTAAAGAGATACAAGATGCAATTGCAATAGAAAAAGCAGAAGCAATGAAAGAAGGCAGTTCAGATGAAATATCAAAGCATTCTTCTTCACTTAACATAGGTGGTTCATTGGATTTGGGTACAAGTGAGCATTATTTATCCATTGACGACTCGATTGCACAGCCGACTGCTCGATAGGCTCTAGGTTTGGTCAAATCTTCCTATTTTTTGATAGATGAACTTATTTGCTAGTATCTTATTTGCTGGGATTGAAGCATATAGTTTAGATGCAGAGAACCTGTCAAAATTATGACATTCTTGGAAGTGTATATATTGATGATTTTGATTTATACTCCTTGTGTGCACTCTATATTTGATTCTTTATATTATGGGTTTGTTTGCAAACACTCCTGCTTAAAATTAAAAGTGTCTGAGAAAGAGAATTAATTTGGAGAAGTTGAAATAATAAAATGTTGGAATTGTTTGCAAATGCTTCCAAAAAAAAAAAAAAGAGGTAATGTAGGGATAGAAAGTAGAAGTAGAAGCTTCATCGGTCTTTGATGGTGTTTTCAACAGTTTAATAAAACCACTGCTTTGCTAATTCAGTTCCAGAAATGGTTATAGAGTGTTTAAAATTCTAAAAAAAAGGTCCATTCTTAATTAATTTTATTAGAAAATCAAGAATCTCTAATTCAAGCAAACATATTAAGCATTTGAGGTGTAAAATAGCTAGCATTGTTTAAAGAAAAACTTCCAATTATTTACGGAAGTACCATATTAGAAGCTAGAAGCATCCGTCAATCTTAGCGTTTGGGCATATTTAATTTATTTTGTTCTTAAGCACAAATATGCCCAAATTGCATTCAAAGCATATAGCACAAAAACACTTGAAAAAGCTCGAGGAAACAAGTTTTATATTCCGCGTCTTTTAAGCTACAGGAAAATATTAGTATTAAACTAGAAAAAATACCACCCGCATTATTATCTCATCCTTAACCAATTGGCTAAATTCTCATCGGCTTGTTTTATAGTTAGATTGTGTGATAGAGTATTTTTCATAAACAACACGGTTAACATTTTCATTTTTCTTTTCAAATAATGTAAACAGTTCGGAGGTTTGGCAACAATGATTTACACTTGCCTGAGAAATTACAAATACCACTTAAATCCAGACAATTAAAACCCATAATTGAACTTCTCTTAAAAAAAAAAAAATCTAATATAAGTCACAAAAAATATATGGGATTCGGGTAGTAAAAATAAAAACCCGAAACCCAAAATCCAATCCCGACGTATATCAAATTCCATTCCGATCCCATCCTACTTCTCACCGATCAAAGAAAAAAAAAGTCATTCTCATCCAAATAACATGAAAAGTCATTCTCCATTGTGAAAAGAAGTTAATGTAAAGCGGAGGGATAAGGGGGCAGTTTAATCCCACATGGGATAGATATATGTAAGAGGAGAGAACAAGCGCCTACAAAAGAAGATAAGCATACACCATTGTTCACACGCAGCTGCGTGTTAAGCACAAAGCGAACTATTCTTTCGCCTTTTACTAAAGAATACCGTGTGCTTGACACATTCAAGCGGCATACGCCATTTTTTGGAGGGGTTAATAGCCCCAACAATTCATAGTTCAAAGTTTGTACATATTCAAAATTGACAAGGTCTGTGTAATAATGTTGAGTCTATCGGTACTCTTTGTGCATGATTAATGTAAGGGAAAATCCCACTTCGCCCCCCAACCTTTTTATGTTTTTGCAGTCTCCCCCCTAACCTTTAAAGTTTCGCACTTTCCCACCTCACCTATTTAAAAAGTCTCAGGCAACCACCTCATTGAGCAAGGCACCCCCCAACCTTTTTAAGTTTTTGCAGTCTATCCCCTAACCTTTAAAGTTTCGCACTTTCCCACCTCACCTATTTAAAAAGTCTCAGGCAACCACCTCATTGAGCAAGGCAATGGAATCTGGCGGAATATTCCGTTTGCTTGAAGTGACGTGACTTTAGTCAAGGGTATAATAGTCCTTTAAGGCACAAAAGTGCGAAACTGTAAAGGTTAGGGGGGAGACTGCGAAAATTTGAAAAGGTTGGGGGTAAAGTGCGATTTTTCCTATTTATAATAATTTATAGATCAAAATTGTGAAATAACTTACTAAATGAATATTTCACAATTTTTCATAATATTTCCGAAGAATTTCTTCAAAAAATTTCAATATTTTGTTGACCGAAACATATATACTCGAAATGAAATTTTGATCTAGAAATTATTATAAATAGGGAAAATCGCACTTTACCCCCCAACCTTTTCAAGTTTTTCCCCCTAACCTTTACAGTTCCGCACTTTTGTGCCTTAAAGGACTATTCTACCTTTGACTAAAGCCACGTCACTTCAAGCAAACGGAATATTTCGCCAGATTCCATTACCTTGCTCAATTAGATGGTTGTCTGAGACTTTTTAAATAGGTGAGGTGGGAAAGTGCGAAACTTTAAAGGTTAGGGGGGAGACTGCAAAAACTTAAAAAGGTTGGGGGGTGCCTTGTTCAATGAGGTGGTTGCCTGAGACTTTTTAAATAGGTGAGGTGGGAAAGTGCGAAACTTTAAAGGTTAGGGGGGAGACTGCAAAAACATAAAAAGGTTGGGGGGCGAAGTGGGATTTACCCTTAATGTAAAAAAGAATAACATAAAATTACTTTACATTTATGTGAAATATCTTCGATAGATTTCAAAGGTTTGAAATTGGTGAATATTTTACTCAATTCAAAGAAAAATGGATTTTTTTTTTAAGTTTGAAAGTCAATATACTTTTTTTTTTATGTCAAAAATATACTTTTTTTTTATTTGTCGCTTTGGCAAAAAAAAAATTATTTATTTTTATTTGTTGTTTTAGGATTTCAATGTAAAATTAATTATTTTCTATCAATATTACCCTTATCGTTAATGTTTGTAAGAAATGCTAACTAATGATGTTATATTTGATTAAAATGGTGTTTGGAGGGGGTTTTGTTAAAGCAAAGTGACTATTTATTGCATTTCTTAATCCGTGTGCAATCTTCCAAAACGACAAATACAAAAACGCAGAGGGAGTATGAAATATTCAAAAGCAAACCAGAGAATAATTAATTTCATACATTTCTCTACCGTTTTGTTTCTTTTCTCTAAAAGAATCAAAATCAACTAAAAAATTGAGAGTGATAAATCTTAGCAAATAAATATCTTCGAGATTATGAATACAAGAGTGGAAAATTTGAACATCAAATTCAAGCTGAATTTAAGCTCCCATAGAAATTTTACGCATTAGGAAAAAAGTTCAGAATAAATAATAAAATCTAAATTTCCCATGATTTTCTCTATACAATGGAGAACATAAATATAGAATGATGAATATAAAAGACCACCAATATATCGTCCCAAATTAATCATTGATTTTGGATTTTCGTCCCAAACTATTCAACTTGGCGAATTTCGTTCCGTAATTTAATATTATTTTGGAATATCGTCGTGCGCATTTGCAGTTAAATTATCACATGGCTGCTTACGTGTTATGACGTGGTAAATTTTAACATGAATAATTATATAATATTGCAGAATTCGTCCCAAACTAATTACAAGATTGAACCATCATTTCCATAAAATTCGAAATTTAATATTGGGACTAAATTCATACAAAATGATAAATTATGAGACGAAATTCGGCGAGTTGGTATAGTTTGGGACGAAAAATCAAAATTAGTAATTAATAATTAGTTTGGAACGATATTTCAAACAAATATTAAATTGCGGGACGAAATTCGGTGAATAATATAATTTGAGACGAAAATTCAAAATCAATAATTAGTTTGGGACGTTTTCTGCAATTTTACCCCAATATATTAAAGCGTTGAAGTTTTATGCTTTAGGTAAAGTGAGAATTGCATTTTTGGTACATATCTATAGGTTTTCACTTTTGGTACTGAGTTTTATGGATCCAACACATTTCGTACAGAGTTTTAACAAATTGTGACATATTTGGTACTGCCGTTAAAAATTGCCGTTAAGTGATGACGTGGCAGTTAAGTATAATTACAAAGTTGATGTCATAACTTATGTTGACTGATAAATTTACCCCATAATTATTATAGGTTACCAAAAAAGTCCCACATCTCCAAATTTAATGACGATTTTAGTCCATATTGTTGCCAAATTTCAAAATTTACTCGAATAAGACCACGTGCGGATCAATTTGAATATTTTACTTATTTTAAATAACTAATTTGATTTATAAATAATATTAAGAAATTAAATAATAATTTAACATAAATATCACCAAAATTAAGAAAATATATTCTTTTTAAATATAAGATTTATATAATGGTATTAATATATTTAATATTTATTAAGATAATAAATTATATAATTAAAAATTATTAATAAAATAATAAATAATAAATAATTATAATTTAAAAAAAAAATTCCCAACCCCAACCACCTCCTCCCCTCCCCCCTATAGGCGGCATGGAAATTGACCAAAATCATCACAAAATTTGGAGATGTTGAGCTTTTTTTGGTAATCTAAAATATTATGGGATAAAATTATCAGTCAATATAAGTAATGACATCAAATTTGCAATTAGAGTTAACTACCACGTCATCACTTAACGATAATTTTTAATGGCTATACCAAATATGTCACAATTTGTTAAAGCTCTGCACAAAATGTGTTGAACCCATAAAACTCAGTACCAAAAGTAAAAATTGACCTATAACTCTTTGTCAAAACTCTCTTTTGATAAATAATTCAAAATAAAATTATGAATTCAATTCTTTTCACGTATATTCTACATACAGATACAGTAGAGATTGACGAATAAAGAAGTCTTGGGGAATTAAAACGACGAAGATATTGCCGTATCATAATCGATAAGTAAAAGCATTCCGTACATATCACCAAAGACGCGTGTTGTAATAACACTGACAAAGTCTCATAAAAACTAAAATAGAAAAATCAACGGTGTTGATAAAACCAAAACCAAAATCAAACCCTCAATTTCGATATTCCCAATCCCTCAATCTCAGTCGTCATCTCCTTCCCCATTTCTCCACCCTCCGATCACCCCTCGCGCCCAAATACAAATTCCCCTCCACTGGTAAGCAAAAGTTACATTTGTTCTACAATTCTGTATCTATTCCCGCATAATTTTCGTGACCTAGGGTTTGAGTATAAATGTTAGGGATTTGGATCCAATGGCGGACGAATATTCATCGCAGGGTCTTCCCGGGAGCCCCGCCGGCGGGAGCCATGATAGCGGCGGCGATCATAGCCCACGCTCCGGCGTCCGTGAGCAGGATAGGTTTTTGCCGATTGCGAATATCAGTAGGATTATGAAGAAGGCGTTACCACAGAATGGGAAGATAGCTAAGGATGCTAAGGAGACTGTACAGGAATGCGTTTCGGAGTTCATCAGCTTTATAACCAGCGAGTATGTAGTGAATTTTTGTGATTTACTAAAGTTTCTACAAATTGGTGAATTAGCTTTTTTTTTTTTTTTTTTATATTACTTCGTGTTTATGAACTTGAACCATTCTAGTGTGTATTTGTGATTTGATTGTGTTTCTAGGGTACATGAATTGATTTTATTATGCTGTGCTTATTTCTGTGATGCAGTTCTATTGGATTAATAAGAGAGTTGATGGATGCATAGCTTGTCAATTAAATGATTTTTTTGTTCCTGCGCTTATTCACAACTTAGTGTCTTTCTTTTGATATCCTGTTAGTATGTGTGATTGATGAATGAGAAATGGATGACCTAAGTCATGTGACATGCAGAGTTAGAGAGATGGTTTACTGTAATTATGATTATTTCTACCTCTGGATGTCTGTGTATGACTGTAGATTGATGCATGTTTATTTCTTTTTGGGCTGAAACTAAAAGTATATATGGTGGTTGAAATTTGAAGGGCAAGTGATAAGTGCCAGAGAGAAAAAAGAAAGACAATCAATGGGGATGATTTGCTATGGGCTATGGCAACTTTAGGTTTTGAAGATTATATTGACCCACTGAAGGTGTACTTGGCTAGGTACAGAGAGGTACATGACTTCTCATTTCCTGATTTTCTTTGTCAGTCTTTTACTTGAAGTATATGGTAGTTTATTGCTTCTATGATTTGTGTTATGTTATGCAACTGACGACATTTTATTTTGCATGTTTGGTGGTTTCGTCTTTTTTTGGTATGGTAGATGGAGGTGAGCTACTGAAACTATAGTTTTTCCTCTTCTGGTCGTGTTATGCTTTGTTTCCTTGTTGAATTTTGAACTTTATTCATGTTTCTCAATAGGGTGACTCTAAGGGATCAGCCAAAGGTGCAGATGGATCTTCTAGGAAGGATGGATTACAACAACCAAGTCCTAGTTCTCAGGTGACTTTGTTGTGATAATGTTTGTATGGATTCTATTTTATGGGCGTTATAATCACTATTTACTGCAATGTGCACAGCTTGTTCACCAGGGTTCATTTTCACAAGGCATGAATTATGGAAACTCCCAGGTACCTCACCTCTTGTATATATTGGTGTCATATGATGGTCCTGTTCTGCTTTCTCTATCTTGTTCATTTGTTTGAAAGATAGCTAATGTGTCTAGTTATCCATTGACGTAGGATGTATAATTTGCTTCTGAGTCTCCACAATCTCTCTATCCTCCTTAAGTCTCCCATTGGATCTTAAATATCATTCTGTCTTCATAAATTATATCATCTTTAAAAGATCAGTTGGATGCGTGAATATGTTCTCTTCATTATGTGAGTCAATATGATAGAGATTGCTTAAGGTTTTTTATTTGTATAATTTTCTTCCAATAACCTACACATATGGGCTATGAGGCATATTTAGTGAATTCTGTTAAACACTTGCTCAATGATTTAATTTTGTTGTGTGTTTATTGTCCGTTTCATTTAGAACTTATACCCGGAGAACTTCATTGTTTGAATTCAAAATTTCCTCCTTTTTATTTTTATCTCACAATCGCTTAATGAAACACACATTCAGACACACATGGTAAGATAATGACCGAGTACTACAAAACAGATAATCTGATAAATGAACTGTATAATGTTGAGACTTTGATCTCATACCTAATAAAACCTCAAGTTCAGTCCCTTTCTTGGAACTAAATGATGCCCTTGTATGAAGAATGCATTGAATTTCACACATGATGTGATGCTTTTGCCTTTCCCAGACATTAAATGAAGACTTGCAATATATTTTGACCTTTTAGTTTAAATTGAAAAAAGAATTGATATATGAGGTCTCCCTAGATTATTGTGCATGTTTACTGAATGGAAGATTAAGTTAGTTTCCCACCTATGTTTCTTCCTTTAATAAATATTTAGCAACTTAAGATTCTGCATCTGGGCCATTGTAAGAACCTTTATCATGTCAAGAACTTCGGTGTCATGTTTTTGACATGTTAAAATGAATTGTTTGGATCGCAACTCTATCTCAGTACCCTTCTTTAACTTCTTCAAGTCAGTGATTCATATACTGATGGTGTAGGATAATCTGTTTGTGTTGTTTGTTTCCACATATTACGGAATTGGTTGATGCACTTCGGATTTCTCTTTTGTATTTGTAGCCACAAGCTCAACACATGATGGTACAAATGCCTGGCATGGATTAGAATTGGCATGGCTCATCTTTACCGCCTCACTGAGTGAACTCTTTCACATGATCTTTTGGTGTGCTCTTATATGTCAAAGCTATATTCCAGATCAAGCATCAATTTGTAAATTTAGGAGTCTGTAAGGTGTAGAATTACAACTTATTGTTTATCATCTGAAATTTCTATTCTATATCTTAGTAATAATAATAACAATAATTATTATAATGTTATCATCACCATCATCATCAGTTTGTTATCCTCACTTAACAGAATTGTGGGGGGGGGGGGGGAAGATTTTCCTTACTCTGTATTTCTGTTTGAACTTTGAATAGTCGGGACTCAGGATGTGAAAAGAATTGGAGACCCTGAATTTGGGCGGGTTTAGGTGAACAAAATGAAAGGTTCGTAGATATTTGGTGGTGTGATTTTGAACGTTTTAGATTTCAAACAATACATCCGAGTTTGGGTGGCAATACGGTCATATGACCCTATGGGTTGGCTCGGACCCAATCTGGGACCAAGACGGCCTTATTTTCATTTTTCTGTTTTTCGTCGGTTGGATGGGTAGGGTTAAGTTAAATTACTTTTATTCTTTCTATATGCATGTATTTGAATGATTTGTTACTTAATGTCTAATTAATGCAATATATAAGTTTAGATAATTATTTTAAAGATATGGCTGAGTCAAACTCAATCTATATTAGTTGCGGCCAGAATGTTTGATAACTTTGATTTGATTAATAATGACATGGCTCATTCATACTGTTAATCTTTCGACTTGAGGAATGACTTATATTTGACCGGGTCATTTCTGACACCCTTGAATCCAATCTAACTCATCAATTTGTAACTCATCGAATTTAACATGATCTGATATATTCCCATAGTTCGAAAAATTTCAGCCTTAAAAGTCAATCTCTCACGTGATGTTAAATATTGTTTTCCTAAAAAGTTTCCATTTGGGGGCAATAATTCAAAAGTTCTATGTTGCTAAAGAGTTTTACATGTAACATTAATAATGTATTGTTTTCCTAAAATGTGCAATAAAAATGAGATTGTGAAATGAAATATTAACTCATATCTTATAGACTAGTTATAATATATTATTAATGTTACTTATAAAAATAAAAAATCATCCATACTTGTAATTTTATTTATTTATTATCATTATTGTATAAGATTCTTAACGGATCAAATCGATTTAAATTCATATTCGTTTTAAGTATTTTATATTTTAAACAAATCATCTTAATCACATTCCTAATTGAAATCAAATTAAATTTAATATAAAATCTGCTCAGTCGACGGTCCTAAATTTAGACCATGCAACAGAACTTTTAAATTATTGCCCCCAAATGGACTCAACAAGAAGGAAAACCGGCCCAACGGCTAGTCCAAGCCCAAATTCCATAGGTCATATTTTCATTCAGAACCAAATCCCTAATGCAAACCCATGCTATCAGGACATTACACGTGTCCCAATGCAACTCCACAGCATCGTAGGATGATGGTAACTCACACCTTAAAATAACCCAACCCTTAACTTTAGCTTGTAGACCCCTACTAGGCTACTAAGTCTTTTTTTCCTTAGTAGTTAATACGCAATTATATTAATTCCTTAATTAATCGAATCCTATTATAGCTAAAACACACTTTTTCCTTTTTACTCTGTTTCTTCACATATCATCATCGCAATTTCCATGTATAAATATACCACTTCTCAACCTCTATATATATCTACATAGTAAAAACGAGCTAAATTATCACGACAAAAATAGCAGCTGAAGGTGGAATTAAGCAAAAAAAACCCTAGAATTTATTTAACGCTGGCAGGTAAAACAAAACATTAGAAGACGATTGGATGATCGGTTTATAAAATTTTAGTTAATTAATTGACGATTATGTTTTTTTAGTAAAATTTCCTTTTTTGTTTCCTTTCATTATGAATTACCTTATTTTGCTGTTGTGAAAAGAGTTTTTGTATGATGATTGATTTTTTTTTCATGGCTGATATTTTTTCGTGATTGATTTTTCGGTGATATATTAGTAGAGGAACGATCAGTCTCTGTTAAGAAATAAAACCTTTACTGATTTCATGTTTTTTCTCATATGTTCTGTTTTTTCTAAAGTTGTGCTTACTCTGTTCTTTTACCTTTGAAGTTGTGTATATGAGCAAAATTTAGACAAATTATTTTTCTTCAGTTCGTTGCTCATTAAATACTGTCTTATGCTTAATTACGTGAATGTTATTTTTGCCATTTACTTTGAAAGTCTGATGTTCTCGTGTTTTTGATCGGTTATAGTCATATAAGATGGGTTTATTTGAAGATGATTTTTATTCTCTATACAGTGGCATTAGCAAATGGCTAGTAGAGGTCAAAAAAGAACCGAAGCAGTTGACGAATTTCCAGCGGATAAGCGAGCGTGCAGTTCGTTGCGGCCAAGTACCTCGAATTTATCAGAAGCCCAAACAACAATAGGCTCTGCTCTTGATAACCTGGATACTGACATGGATGCATCATCTTCCGCTTCTGGGTCAACTAGATCCGAGGGCGATGTAGAGAGGGACTCTGTGTATGGCTCTTGTGATTCTGACCATAGTCTCCATGACTACTATAGGCATCGATCATCGAGTGATCAAAGTAAATTTAAAAAAGTAGTGTTGAGCTTAGGTGAGGAGGTGGATGAGTCAGGGCAGTTGGCTCTACTCAATGAGCTCTGCGAGTTGTTGTCCTTTTGTAGTGATAATTCCTTATCAAGCTTAATGGCGGACACAATTTCTCCGATACTTGTCAAATTGGCAAAGCATGAGAGAAACCCAGATATAATGCTCTTATCCATAAGAGCTATAACTTATTTGTGTGATGTTAATCCTCGATCCTCAGGTTTTCTTGCTAGACATGATGCGGTTCCTGCCCTTTGTCAGAAACTAATGGCAATTGAATACTTGGATGTTGCAGAGCAAGTATGCTGCCTAAACTCTATGTAGATACTAATTTAGTTTGCAACTGCTTCCTACTATAACTTTGTGGTTTGCAGAAAATGAAAATTTGTTTTATCCTTTCATTTATCTGTTTTCATTGTAGTGTTTGCAAGCGTTGGAAAAAATTTCACGCGAACAAGCTCTTGCTTGCTTGCAATCCGGTGCAATCATGGCTGTTTTAAGTTATATTGATTTCTTCTCGACGAGTGTGCAGGTATTTTATTCTATTGAACAACTTTTACGTTTTTATGGTGCTATTGCATTTGAAACTTAAGTTTCTTTTTCTTACTCTCTCTTCCCTGTTAATTTTCGTGTTTTTTAGAGGGTTGCGCTGTCGACCGTGGTCAACATATGTAAAAAACTATCGCCTGAATCTCCTTCACTTTTCATGGACGCAGTTCCAATTTTGTGTAATCTTCTTCAGTACGAAGATAAACAGGTATACATCCTTCATCAGTGAAGGATTTCCGACTTGAAGCACTTCCATTTCCATCTGAGCAATTTTTTTCTGTCTATTATTGTAGCTTGTTGAAAGTGTGGCCACTTGCTTGATTAAAATTGGGGAGCAAGTCCATCATTCTTCAGATTTGCTGGATGAAATTTGTAATTATGGGCTTGTTGAGCACGCTGTACATCTCATTAGCTTAAATGGCCAAACTACTCTTTGTCAACCAACATATATTGTAAGCAGAATTTTTGTATGCATTTCTGTTGTGGTTGAGAGTCTGCTGCTTTAAAAGATCTCCTCCATTTTGTGTCTTATAAACTGAATTTATAATTGTTTGGCAGGGTTTGATAGGGTTACTTGTCAAGTTGGTCTCTGGATCTACTGTGGCTTTCAAAACACTTTTTGAGCTCAATATAAGCAACACAATAAAGGACATGCTGTCTACTTACGATCTGTCACATGGAGCACAGTCTAGTACCATGGTGGATGGGCATCAGAATCAGGTATTCACTATGCTATCTCCCTCTCTCCGTCCCTCTCCCTCAGTCTCATATGGACACGTACAGGCATAAATGAAAAAACTGAATCTTACAAGATTTCAATTTTAAGTGATATTTGGTATTTCTTTCATGTAGTCAGGCAGGAATCCTTTTATTTTGTGCCTTTATATCATGTTGCCACCTACAGTGACAGGCTTGAGGTAGTAGTTGAATATTGAAGAAGGGTAATGATGAGTTAATTGCTTCTAGAAATGTAGAATTTTGAGACCATTTCAATCTTTTCTTAATAGTGTACCCACCATTATTAGGTAGAGTTTGGTGAATTTCTTGGTAGAAATTCATCTATGGATTGACTCCACAACACGGGGTTTCTGTTAGGTGCTTCATCAGTTCCTCTTCATGCCTAAGCTTTGGTCAACCTACACTAGTAGCTAATTGAGGGAATGAAAATTAAAAAATTTAGCGAACCTTCATGAATTTGAAATGGAACTCCTCTCTTGAAGTTTAAGTCTCCTGAGTGCTGCCAAACATACTTCCAGTTTGTCTTCGGTTTCACACTTTTATTTGAAGAAAGTTAACGGAGCTTGGAAGGGAAAATCCATGAAGACTTTTTATCGTTAGTCTAATCATATTCATGTTCGACATGCATTCTTGACTAAACTTCCATTCAATTGGAGGGGTGGTATTTTTTCGGGACTGGAAGTTTTCATTATGATGTCGAGTGACAATCTTGACCTATAGTTAATAAGGTGTCCATTGTCACGGACTTCTCTAATCTAAGGATATGGGGCATCTTGTTATCCTTTAACCTTGGTTTAGTAGGTTAGCTAGCCCCTATAGACCTGCACATACTTGGAACGACGTGTTAAGTAAAAAAATTGCGACACTGAGAAAGGTATGTCATTAGATGAGATGCCCATTTACTCCTAATGAGTGTCAGCAATTAAAATAATGGAGAAGTGCAGTTCAGGAGTGCCATGCTTAGTTAGAATCACATTCTAAGGAGGGGTTAGAAGAAATTCCACAAGTGTCCCCAAAAAAATGCATTGCCAAGTACCCTAAACAAAGATACATGCATGCAAATACATACATATTTACATTTATATTTATGAATGTAATTTAGAATTTTGAGATATAAACCACACCAACCTTAATTTGGCAAATAGTCTTTTTCAATGTATGCAGTGCCCATGGTTTTTAATGTATTCAGTGCACGTGGTTTTGATCTTAAAATCATTTGCCCCATAAAATGGAAGCTTACTCCTGATCTTTATCTTTCAGATACATGAAGTTTTGAAGTTATTGAACGAACTTCTCCCCAATATCACTGCAGAACAGGAGGATCAACTTAAGGCGGGCAGAGAAACTTTTCTTTTGAACCATCCTGATATTCTGGAGAAGTTTGGAGTTGATCTACTCGCTATCTTGATTCAGGTTCGTGTTCTCGTATGTGGTTACTGAATTGTTTGTCCACACCTTTCCCTTCACGGTCATTTACTTATCCACTTCAACCTCAAGCAGGTGGTGAATTCTGGTGTGAATCTGTTTATATGCTACGGCTGTCTATCTGTAATCAATAAGTTAGTTCACTTCAGTACAGCTAATTCGCTTCATAGTCTGCTACAAACTGCTAACTTTTCAAGGTGAAAATCGTTTTCTTCTCTATTTTTAATTTGTCTGCCTATCATTATTCTCATTGTACTTTCTTATCTAAAATCTGGCAAATTCATGCATTTATTGACAGTTTTTTGGCTGGAGTTTTTACAAGAAAGGATCATCATGTGGTACTGTTGGCCCTTCAGATTGTTGATACTATAATGCTCAAGCTTCCACATGTTTTCTTGAGCTCCTTTATCAAAGAAGGTGTCCTTTTTTCCATCTATGCACTATTTTCTCCAGATAAAGATATGAAGCTTTATCCAGTTTTTGATGGCTTGCGGTTGAAAAATGGACCTCCAAAGTCAGCTTCTCGAGATGTGCATAGATGTCCATGTTTCTCTTTTGACATTGGTCGGTCTTCAACCCCTCCACAACATGGGACATGCAAGCTTCAGATAGACACTGTTCAGAATCTAGCAGAGCATATATGGACTACATACTTTCAGACAGAGTCAATGAACCCTGAGAAAGGCATCACTGATACTCTTCAGAAGCTCCGAAGTTTGTCCACTGCATTAACAAATCTAGTGAATAAATCCTCAAACGATGTTTCTTCAAGTCAACATGATGAAGAGATCTATGATCTTTTAAATGAAATCATGTCTAATATTAACGAAAAAGATTCCATTTCCACTTTTGAGTTTGTACAAAGTGGAATTATGAAAGCATTAGTTAACTATCTGTTGAATAGCAGTCATCCTGTTGGAGAAGATGAAAATATTGCAGCCAGTCACTTGTATATCATGGAAAAAAGATTTGAGGTGTTTGGACGACTATTATTGTCCTATGCTGTTCCATTTGGGGAGGAATTCCCTCTTCTAACACTAGTACGAAGAACACAAAGTGCTCTGTCTTCTGTCGAGAATTTCCCTATTGTCTTAAACCATAAAGTTAAAATGAGGAACTCATACGCCACTGTTCCATTTGGGCGTTGCACTTCATACCCATGTTTGAAAGTTCAGTTTGTGAGAGAAAATGGGGAAATCTGTCTCCATGATTACACTGAAGATATTGTCAATGTTGACCCCTTTTCGCCTCTGAAAGAAATTGATGGATATTTGTGGCCTAGAGTGAGTAATGGCAAAACCAAGAAGCTAGCCCTGGGTTCTAAAGATTTGAAGGAGAAAGATACCACATGTTCTCATTCACCATCAGATTCAAGCACTTTGCAATGTAAGAGTGCAGATGTTATAGTGTCCACAGAAATGTCTCATGTTCGCAAACTTCAGGTTTGTTCCCATCTACTACACTTTAGCTGATTCACTTTTGTAACTCTTTGGACCTGCTTCGCATGCCGTGGCCCGTTTCTTTTCTTTTGTTAAATACGAGTGGGCATCAAAACCTTTCCCCATTTCTTTGCAGGTGGGGACACTTGATATATTGTTGCCTTCACCAGCAGAAACATCCAGTTTTGAACCAAAAAATGTGGATTTAGCTGCAGATGTAACTGATGTCCATAAAGTATGTTGGTTCATTCCTGTCTTAAATAGATTATGTGTTAATTTAATATTCAATAAGTTCCTTTACTAATTCACAAGACAAATATTTGTATGTACGAGTTAATTTTATATTCTACCTGTCGCTGTCTGTGATTTTATTCTATGGCTGTGATTTCTTAGTTTAAGGACATAACTTATGTTTTTTCTTTTCTTATTATGTATAAGGATTCTGTTGAGCAAGAGAAGCATAGTCCTCTTCAAGAGGAAGGTAATATGGATACAGATTATCCAGGAGGCAGAGATAGTGAAGATACTAAACCTAAGTTATTATTTTATTTGGAAGGTCAGCAACTGAATTATGAGTTGTCTCTATATCAGTCTATTCTCGAACAGCAAACTGAAGAACATGATGATATGAAAAGTTCAAGCCTGTGGAATCATATTTTTAGAATAACTTACAGAAGACACGTGAAGTCTCAATCAAGTCACGCCAAGCATTGTCATGATGAGGCTCAAAATTCTCTTTTATCTCAACGAGCCTCATTTTTTCAGTGCACTTCATTCATCTCTCGCATGTTTGTTTCTGCAATTGATTTAGAGAAATTAGGCCCAACTTATGATATATCATTCCTTCTGAAAAGCTTGGAAGAAATAAACAGATTGCGGTGTCATCTGATGTCTCGTGAGAGAACATATGCATTTGCTGAGGGAAAAATAGAAGGTTTGGGCATGTTAAATTTACCAGTTTATGAGGTCTGCCAAAATGAATTTGTTAACAGCAAATTGACAGAGAAACTAGAACAGCAGATGCAGGATCCTATGACTTTCGCTGTTGGGGCCATGCCTGCATGGTCTACCCAGTTAATGGCTTGGTGCCCATTCTTATTTGGTTTTGAAGCAAGGCATAAGTATTTTCATCTGGCTGCATTAGGCCGATCGCCGGTTCATACTCATATAATTTCTCATGGTAATGTTGGAGGTTCCAGTGGCAGGCAACAAAATCATGGAAACATTGCTCGCAAGAAGTTTTTGGTACATCGTGATAAAATACTAGAATCTGCTGCAGAGATGATGAAATTCCATGCTCGCCAAAAGGTTCTTCTTGAGGTGGAATATAATGAAGAGGTTGGTACAGGTCTTGGTCCCACATTAGAATTCTATACATTGGTCTGTCAAGAGTTTCAAAGAAGTGGCTTGGGCATGTGGAGAGATGATCATGCCACAGAGGCTGGAAATTCTGGGTTTCTGGTGTCTCCTTTCGGGCTTTTCCCCCGTCCATGGTCACCTTCATTGAGTACTTCTAGTACCACCACGTATTCTGAAGTGATTGCAAAGTTTGCTCTTCTGGGACAGATAGTTGCTAAGGCTCTTCAAGATGGAAGGATTTTAGATCTTCCTTTTTCTAAGGCTTTCTATAAACTCATTCTGGGAAAGGTTTGCTGGCTTTGTTTTTGATCACTTACTATTACTTTTCTCATTTGCTGGTTTATATATTTATCTTATGCATTATCCTTTATGCAGGAACTTACTGTGTTCGACATTCAGTCAATTGATCCTGCATTTGGTAGGACTCTCTTAGAGTTTCAGGCCATTGTTGAAAGGAAGAGGTACTTGAGATCTCTTTGCGAAGAAAACTCACACGACCTTGACTTGTGCTTTCGAAACACAAATATTGAGGATCTCTGCCTTGATTTTACCCTTCCCGGGTATCCAGATTATGTTCTTCCTGCATCTGATTCAATGGTGGTAAGCTTTTGTAATCCTACTCTTTCCCATTGTGAGATTTTATGGCTAATAAATCAGACACATTCATTCTACTTAACTGGATCTTTATAGGTAAACTTGTATAATTTAGAGGAATATGTGTCACTCATGCTGGATGCAACAACAAAATCTGGAATCTTTAAACAAGTGGAAGCATTCAAGTCCGGTTTTGATCAGGTTTGTTGTGCCGTGATGGTCATTTATCTTATTCTTTGGAAATGCTTTGCTGAATTCCTAAACTACAAATTTGCGTATCTGTGATTTCTTCATCCTATATTATATAATGTTTTAAATCGATTTAAAAGTTTGTAAAGCTGAATCACTCCATCTTCATTAATGGCTTCCAGGTCTTCCCTATCAGGCATCTTAAGGTATTCACAGAAGAAGAATTAGAGCGTTTGTTGTGTGGAGAACAAGTCATGTGGAATGTATGTGCATTACACTTCTTTTCCACTTATCGAACTTCTTCTTAAAATGCATATTTGCTGATGTGGTTTGTTTTCCTTGATTGATACAGTCAGATGAACTTACGGATCACATCAAATTTGACCATGGGTACACAATTAGCAGTCCTCCAATTATAAATGTCAGTATTTATCTATTGATTGCTCTTGAAATACAGATCTCGATTACTTTTATATTACCACTGATTGATATCCTTTTTGACAACCAGTTTCTGGAAATCATGCAAGAGTTTGATCTTCAGCAGCAAAGATCATTTTTACAGTTTGTGACCGGGGCACCCCGGCTTCCAACCGGGGGCTTAGCTTCTCTCAACCCTAAACTGACTATTGTTCGGAAGGTCAGAATATAAACATTTCTTGTACTTGGTTTTGTTGCCTCTCTATTTTGCTGAAAGCTCTCGTGTAACTGTGTTCTTTGTGGTTTGACAGCATTGTAGCAAGTTGATAGATGCTGATTTGCCTAGTGTGATGACCTGTGCAAATTATCTGAAGCTTCCACCTTACTCCTCAAAAGTCGGCCTCTTTCTTGTTTATTGAATCATCCATCTTTCTTCATTCTTTCGTGAATGAGTAAAATATTGATGTAGTTTCTGTGTTTTATTTTGCAGAATGTTATGAAAGAGAAGCTCTTGTATGCCATAACCGAAGGACAAGGATCATTCCACCTTTCATGATCCAAACCTATCTTGGGACAACAGGTATATATATAGCATGTGAATAAGGATTTTATTGAACGTGAGAAGCTAGTTTAGATGCTGAGTGGGCCGCAGTAGTTAGAGGAGCCGATTGAAATGGAAAAAGATGGAATATCCTTAATCCTTGTATATAAGGCATCCACTGATTGATTAAAGTAGGCCAGGAATGTTTCAAGTTGCACGATGTATAGGGCATAGGATGTTTTTGTCTTGTTGACTGCTTCCGTCAACATCTATGTAAAAAGAAATTGTACAGTTTCTTTATCATCCTGGAGATAACTTCCGGTAGAATTCAGATCATTTTAATGCAATTCGTTTTATTTCTCGCTCTTGTTCGATTGTGTTTTCAGTTTATTGCCTGCAGTTTTTGGTGTCTCGATATATTATCATGCCATGAACAAGCTTTTGTTTCTTCATCATCCAGTTGATATCTGCAATTTGTTATGAGTTTGAGATTTGTTATGTCTATACTTCTTCGAAAAAGCAGATTAGAAATAATTAGCTCCTTTTTGTCTGCAATTGTATGTATTATTGGAAAATATATTATATGTTGAACTCACTTAGTAGGTTAGTGTCCTTGTGCACGCATTGTAATTTAGTCTCTTAGAACATTTATTAAATTATACGGAAAAGTATTGACTTTAACTGGCGACTGATTGCTTGGTTTGGTCTATAAATTTTTCTTCAAATTTCGTCTCCTATTTTCCATTTTTTTATGTTTCAAGACGAGATTCTTTCTTTAAATAAACTTTTTGTTTTTAAAATAAACCCTAAAAATATATATGTTAAAGTCGCATAGATTTATGATCTGGAAACAATAATTTTCAATGACACAAAGTTCCATTTAATTTTTCTTTTTATGTTAAACTAAAAGTGAGCAATGGTGACGGAATGTGGATGTGTAATAAAGTTTGATAAAGTTTGTGACTTGCAACTCAAGAAATTTAAAATGTACTTTGTTGATGTTGTTTGTAATAATACGACTTGTTTCTGTTGATGTTATTTACACTTTGAATATTGTTTATAAGTTAGGTTAAACAATCCCATTTACTCATCTAAATATTTTTTTTATATACAAGCTAAATTTAAAAAAAAAAATACAGTTTTAATTTAATAGTGAGTTGAATTTGAAATATTTTTAGTTGTGGTTTAAAATTGAAATGTACCTTGGATGTTGAAATTTTGAGAGGAATTGTATGTGACATGTAACAAATCAAGTCTTTTCCATTATTTTACTTAATACTACAAATTACATTGCATGGCGATTTATTTGACTGGCATGTTATTATTTTAACTTGAAACATTTATATATATCTTGAATTTAAGCTGGTTAAAAGAACCCCAATTGAAGTATGGCCAACGGTGGTATACTGGTATGTAACATGTAACAAAGCATTTTTTTTCCATAGTATTACTTGATACTTCCGAGTACAATGCATGGTGATTTATTTGATCAAATATATTATTATTTTAACTTGAAACATTTATTTCGCGAATTGAAGCCTATTAAAACAATCCTATTTGAAGTATGACTAGTTGTGACAATGCAACTAGGATCTCATCTGGATTCGTTGGATTTGATTCATAAAAGGAACCAACAAATATTTAATTGATTCAGTTCGGTTGATACTATCCAAAATCTGATTCTACTATATATCGATCCAGTTATATAAGTTATGCATTCATGTTGGATCCTTTATAGAACAAATTGGTAAAATTGCAGAAAACGTTCCAAATTAATTACTGATTTTGAATTTTCGTCCCGAACTATTTAACTTGGCGAATTTCGTCCCGTAATTTTATATTTTTTTGGAATATCGTCCCAAACTAATTACTAATTTTGATTTTTCGTCCCAAACTATATCAACTCGCCAAATTGCGTCCCATAATTTACCATTTTGTATGAATTTAGTCCCAATATTAAATTTTTAATTTAATGAAAATAACGTTCAATCTTGTAATTAATTTGGGATGAACTCTGCAATATTATATAATTATTCATGTTAAAATTTACCACGTCATGACACTTAAGCAACCATGTGATAATTCATCGGCAAATGCGCAATTCCGTCTTAATATTATGGTGGACGATATTCGAAAAAAATATTAAATTACGGGACGAAATTCGTCAAATTAAATAGTTTGGGACGAAAATCCAAAATCAGTGATTAGTTTGGGACGATTTTTGCAATTTTGCCGAACAAATTATATATACCGGGGATCGCCCTTAGGAAAATCTAGCTACTACATTTGTTACTCAATAAGCAAAGCTCATTACCTCATTGGCAAGGCTAATCTAATAGCTTGCTCTTGAACTCAAGGAGAGATTTTTCATTCTTTTAACTATACACGCCAAAGTTAATATATAAGAATTTTGGAAAACTTTATGGTCTCAATATAACAATAAATTGTTTAAATTTGACAAGCTCGAATTTTCAATCCATATGCATTTCAATTTTTAGAAAAGGGAAAAAAGATAACCAATCTAAGTTTATTTTTTTACGTTGAGACAAGGTAGATATTTTCCAAAACTTTCGGGAGAAAAGAAAAAGAAAAGGAAAAAAGAAAAAACAAATTTGATATACCAAATAAATGTTGCTTAGCAAACGACATAATACAGACTCCACAGAGGAATGGAGCTCCAGAGACCAGAAACAATCGCTGAGAAACACAACAAACAAGCCATATTTTTCGCGATGCATATTCCAAGCTAAACTATGGACAATTGTTAATGTTAACCACAAAAATAACAATTCATAATTGATTCAAGTTGAATTAGGATAGATAGACAAGAAATTCAAGTGCAATAACAACTCAAAATTGAAAACGAATGCGTCCCATACCTCTAGGAAAAGAGATATTAAAGTAAATACATATTCGCTAAAATATATGAGAAACTTAATTTAATCAAAGCTTAAACTGTAACTTGGACCAAAATACGATGGTTACACTGGCTATAAGTGGCAGCCAAATATTATAGCAGCCTTGAACTCCATATATTCCATTTCTCCTTTCCTCAGTTAGCTGAAAGGGTAAACCAAATGCTATCACCTTTTCTGTTTCTTTTTGCTGGGAAAACTGCTTTTAAAGGCTCTGAAATCATTTGTAGTCTCGGCTGTGTTCTGCTTTTTCAAACCTTTCCTCCCTCCAAATCCAAATTTGGAATCCTTACGATCCTTGTCCTTTTTCTTTCTATCGAAACCTTTATTCCCCTTTCCTCCACCTTGCCTTGCCTTCCCTCCCGAACGATCTCCGGGGCTCACCCCTGGCCTCTTCTTACTCGATCTCTCAAATGATTTTCCATCTTCAAAAGCAAAACTGAGGTCACCGTCATCTTTACCAACCGTAGGAAACCCAGTCTGTTGCCTCTGTTTCCTCCACTTCTTAACAGACTCAATCTCATCTTTCTTCTGTTTAGTCCTCTCCTTCTGCTTCTGTGTCTGTACCTCTTTGGCTAACTTTTTGTTATCTCTCGACTTTCTTCTCTCATCAGCTTCTTCGGCCTTTCTCTTCTCAGCCAAGAGCCGGCCCTTCACTTTCTCCATGTGTGAATCAGATTTCACCATTTCGGCATAATAGTCTGTAGGCCTCAAGAAAGGCAACCCAGCTGATTGGAACTTCACAAAGGCTTGCCTTGCACCCTCGAGTGCCTGTGTATAGAAAGCAAGCTCCCTAGTCAGGTCATCATTCACATCCACGTCTTGCTCCTGTTCAATATCAACTGAAAGCTTGTGTGTCCAGTCTACATTTGCAGGCCAGCTGATATCTCCAAGTTTATCAAGCAAACCATCCTTGTTGTATACAGCAGTCTTTGAGGGCTCGGTTAGTTTCACATCTTCTTCATCTTCTCCTGATTCCAACTCAGAATCTGAAACCTCAGGATCATCATCCTCCATTTCCATGCCATTAAGTGTCGCCTCGCTTGACATGGTTTTTTCTTCTTCTGTCTGAAGAATAAACATAAAACACTGCTCAATTTAACGATAAAATGAATGGCATTTGTAGAGTAACAGTAATTTATAAGCATCAAAATAGAACTCCACCAATCCTTGTTTCAGAGAATATTTTCCAGTCTGCCTATTATATAAAACAAAAATTAAGTAAAACAAATCCAACTATATAGTAATCTCCTTGGGAAAAAGTTATTGTCATATTGTAAGAATAAAACTGAGATATTCCAGTATTGTAATTAGAAATCTTCATTTCCTGAAATAAAATTCGCTAATCATTTTTTATGTGAATCAGTGAACATCAACAAATTCTCAGAATTTCAAATTGAAAAAAGAACAAACAAATAAAGGGTCACTTAAGCTCAAACCTTGTGAAATGAACAGATATCAATATGATTCATATAAACCTACCAGTTCCTATTCAAAACTTGCACAGACTTAACCGGATGAGGCTACAGATTAAGCAGCAGCCATAACTGAGTCCACTACCACCGAGTTAGGACTATCATTGCACGGGAAACAAATATTATTAAAATTTATTTTCTTACTTTAAAATTGCAAAAGTATTTATTATGAATTTAATTATAACACAAGCAAATACTACAACTATTGTGTACATTAACAGAGTTAAATTTTTACTTGTCCTAATCAATAAATAGTTTTAAATACAAAAGTAGAATCTTTATGCTCTCGACTCTATGTTATAGGCTCCTCAATCTCGGGGGTGTGAGTTCAGCAAAACCGAACTGTAACATTTTTGGTATTTAGACTGGTACTGTAATTTCAGAATTTGTATAGTATGGCAAACTGAACAATTCTGTTCAAGAACGAAAAACAGAGAAGTGTAGTTTTGGGTCTTTTAGTAAATTTCCTGTAAATTATATCAAAGACAATAGCTTGACCTAAACTCATTGAATCAAGTTAAATATCAACCTTAAATTTTAAGTTGATCCCAATTACCGGAATGCCAATTACCGGATTAAGAAAAATAAAAAAATAAAACTGACACCTCCACGCCCCCAGTTAATTCTCCATATAACCCTCACGCCTCCAAATCCTAAATTTCATGTATTATTGCAGAATTACAGTATCATAAAAAGTTTAACAAAATCCTAAATTTCATGTATTATTGCAGAATTACAGTATCATAAAAAGTTTAACAAAAATATTAAGATATACAATAAAATAGATACACTTTATTCTATCAATTAGCATAGATTCTTCATCAATTTAAACCAATAATATGAAAATAATCATTTTTGAAAAATCAATTAGTTAAATGGAGCTTACATGACAGAGACAAAGAGAATTTACATAGAATGTGATTGTTGTTCGAAACAAAGAAAGCAGAAAGGAAAAGTAAAGAACATAAGAAAAGAGTAGAGTCCTTGCCAAGAGATGAACGGCCGACTGGAAGGAGAAGACAGACTTCAGCGCAAGTGAGAGAAAGCAGAGAACGTAAAACGTAGGCTAGGGTTTTACTAAATAGAATTTGAAGCGAGAGAGAGAACGTGAGCTAGGGTTTAGGAGGAGGGTGAGGGTAAATACAATTTTAAGATTGAGATATTCTTTTAAGTTAGAGAAATTCTTTTAATTTTAATTTTCTCAAAGGAAATAAAAAAAAGGAAAGATTATGAATTTTATTTAAGGTTAATATTTAACCAAACAATATGGGTCTATTTGGATGAGTTTTGGCTCGATTTCGTCGGTCTCGATTTAAAAAAATTGGTTTGGGTGATTTCGATAAAACTTTTGAGTCTTTATTTGGGTGGGTTTTTGATTCTTGGGTTTGTGGTTTGAATAAGTTAAAACTCCACTTGGATTGTGTTTGGATGTTGGGGTTTAGGGGAAAAATAGGTGATAGGTGTCAAATCAATGTCTTTTTAGTGAGATTTGGGGAAAAAAGTAGGTGCTAGGTGTCAAATCAATGTTTTATATGTTTGAAGAGTTTGAGTATGGGTTTATGAATAAGTTTTTGATGGTTTTATGGATTTGGCGAAAACTCATTTGCTAGGTAACGTAATTCGTGTCATCACCCTTCACGCGCGCTCTAAAAGCGCGTACTAGAGCCATTTCGTGAATTCTCATATAAATTCGCGAATTTTCCGACACTTCTTCGCGTCCCAGTTGTAAATCTCTTTTCTCATCCACTAGTTTGTCCACACGTGGATTCCACTGTCACATGAATTGATAAGATATAAATGCCAGGCGCGTGAGAATGGGCTATGCTAAAGAAAAAATTACCTTAAGTGGAACCCGTATCTCTTTTGAGACAGATTGATAGAATTGCTTTTAACTGATTTTATTGTTCACCATATTCATATTTTATTATTCCTAGCGGACATTCCAAATCCATCCAAATATGACATAGGTCATCATATTTTCAAATTAATTTTATCGTGAAAAGTGCTTTAGTATCAGAATTTGAAATATAAAAAATATTAGTAACAAATTTATAAATAATTTTTTTGATAAATAAATTTCAAGAGTATATAAAAATATTCTAAGATAAAATATTAGTTAAAATTACTCATTGCATATTAAAAATATATCAATAATCTTAGTATAATAATTTGTGGTTGTTCTTACTTCTATTTTTAACAATTATAATATTATTATTGTAATTAATATAATCTTATTTGAAATGCGCTCTACAGACGCTCTCATATATCTAAATTTTAATTTATCGCGCTCTCACGCACCCGCACCCACTCGCGCACGGCGACTTAGTTACCTAGCTCATTTGAAAGGGTTTTGGCTCGATCTCGCGAGACCCGTGAGATCGGGCCAAAACCCATCCACACACACCCTATCTGACCAATTAAGTTTAGCCTGATAATTTATAGGGCATTATTTTTCTTGTTTATGGTTTTAGATTATGGAGGGTTTTTTGCACTTTGCACCCCCAAAACACGGGAAATAAGCACTTTGCACTCTCGAAATATAAAAAATGCAACACTTTGCACCCTCTTTTATTTTCATGCAAAAATTCAAGGGCAAAATAGGTAATTCAATTGTAAATCTTTGGCACTTTGCTCCCTCAAAACTTGAGAATTTGGCACTTTGCACCCCCAAAATAAAATTAGCACTTAACATCCTGTAATTAAGAACAAATCAACAACTTGCACCTCGAAACACAATAAATGTGCACTTTGCACCCCAAAACACAAAATGAACACTTAACACCCTCAAATTAAAAATAAAAATTCAAATTCCTTGTTTTATTCGTCAAAGTTGACCATCGAGGTGAAAAAATCTAAGGCAAAATAGGTAATTCGTTTTTTCCTCAAATTTTGCAAATTACAATTATAAATACTAGAATACTCATTTCTCTCTCCACCTTTCTTTTCATCAATATACATATCCATAAATAATTAAATAAAGTACAAGTAGATTTCTCAAAGACCCATTGTCTTCAAAATATCAAAGTTCCACAAATAATTACTTATTTTGTCTTAGATTTTTTTCACCCCAATGGTCAATATTGTCGGAAAATCTGAGGGGTTTGAGTTTTTTTTTTTAATTTGAGGGTGCTAAGTGCTAATTTTGTGGTTTGGAGTGCAAAGTGCCCATTTATTGTGTTTTGGGGTGCAAGTTGCTGATTTGTTCTTAATTAGAGGATGTTAAGTGCTAATTTTATTTTGGGGGTGCACAGTGCCAAATTCTCAAGTTTTGAGGGTGCAAAGTGCCAGAGATTTAAAATTAAAGTACCTATTCTGCCCTTGATTTTTTTCTGAAAATAAAATGGGGTGCAAAGTGATGCAGTTTTCATATTTCGAGTAGGGGTGGGATCGGGACGGGTTTTCGGGAATTCGGGTATTTCGGGACGGGATATCGGGTTTCGGGTTTTCAAATTCAAATCCCGAAACCCGGTAGATCAACCAAGGTCCCGAGAGTTTTGGGTACCCGATTAAATCTCGGGATTTCGGGACGGGACCGGATGTCCCGATAAACAATTAATTTTTTTTCTTTTAGTTTAATGCAACTTTAAACTGTCTCGGATCTTCTTTGTCAATATTGGTGTGCCATTTCACCATTTTGCCTCACGTGCCACTTGAAGTTATGCACCACATTTAGACTTAGAAAGGATCTCAAAACCTTAAGATCTAATTGAAAAATTATTGGAGAAACTTGAAAATTGTAATCCTCTTGCCATGATATATGTTGAAAACTCGGACGTTGGCGAGTAACGGATCAGTGGCGGACGACGGGAGTTGAGTTGTGGAGTTAAGATTGGATTTTATAGAAGAAAAATACATAGAGGGAGATGTGAATAATTGAATTTTGATTTAAATTAGGTATTTTGATTATATATATATATATATATATATATATATATATAATTTTAATTAAACTATGTAATCGGCACCGGGTTTCCCGATCGGGTGGGGATCAATACCCGAAACCCGTCCCAATTTTTCTTGACCGGGTTTTGTCCCGTCCCAAATGAAAAAATACCCGTTTTGTCCCGTCCCAAATGGGGAAAACCCGATCGGGACGGGACGGGTACCCGAAACCCGATCCCATTTACCCAGTCCTAATTTCGAGAATGCAAAGTGCTAAATCTAAGTTTTCTGGGTGCAAAGTGCCTATTTTCCATGTTTTGGGGGTGCAAAGTGTAAAAAACTCGATTATGGAACCTTTTAGATTATGACACTGGTGGTCCTCTTTATCTATAATTTTTTATGTAGTCGTCATTCTTACACTAATTTTTGCATTTTAGTCCCTACTAGGGGTTAATTGTTTCACTTTGATCATATTCAGGTGGTCCATGGAGGATACGATCTCACGTGACATGCACGTGCATATTTTTGGGGATATTTTCGTCTGTTCACTATGATAGTGTTACACTTAAGTCCCTATAAGACATGTTGGTTGCAAATTGGTACATGACTTTTATGAGATATAATAATTTCAAAAAAAATATATCATTTAAAAAGAACAAAAATTCGAAACTAATAATAATTAACATGTTTGTATCAGTATAAATTAGAAACTAATAAAATGAATTGAAAATTCAAAATAATTTTTACACAAATAATAATTAATTCACCTATTTGTATCAATATAAACTATAAGATAATTTAAAAAATCTAAAAGTAAAAAATAAAATAAAAAATTCATCCGTTATGTCTTAAGTTGACGCAAATTTAGTAGAACTGACAGTTTTAGTTTTAAAATTGTCAATATTTAAATAAGTGTCTTTAAATTGTTATACTGGCAAATACATTACGAGGTTTTGTACCTCTGGCTATCACGAGATGATAATCTATCACGTTACCTTGTCAAATAAGTTTAAATTGGAAGAAAAACAACACTTTATCACTCCATTTCTTTTCCAACTTACTTATTATTAGGGCAAACATGTTATAAATTACAATGCCTTAATCTTTTGATTATATGACAATTTATTGACACTAATTTTTACTCCAGTGAATTTAGGACTAAAACTAAAATTGTGGGTTAGAGAACTAAAATTACGTCAACGTAAAATATAAATGATATATATTGCTTTGCGAAACTATAAGTTTCCTATTTCCGGCCCAAATTTGATGGCTAATATTGATCTTTTTTTCCCAAAGTTTAAGAGGGTAAATTATAAATAAATCACTTTAATTCAAAGATTCAAGATTGATGAGGAGAATTTGGATGAATAAAATAGACCCGGCAAGAAATCCAAATTCAATTAACGATTCAATGTTAGCCCATTGTCCCGTTCCTCTTTAGCAGAAAGGGTAAGCCAAATGTCTCACCTCTTTCGTTTCTTTTCGCTAGGAAATTAGCTAAATGCACTCGGGTTAACTAGAAACCATTGATGTTTCAAAATTAAAAGCCGCGCGAAAAGAAACATGTACGGAAGAATTAAATTTGCTCAATGTTTTCTCCTACAAAAGTTGTATCGTCGACGCGTCGGCTATGCTGCCAATACAATTATGAAAAGCTCATTTTCAGTTGCATCAATAAAGCATTATTTCCCCCCTCAATTTCATTCTCGGAGAATCATAACCAGACTGCTAAATTTTCACATGATTTTTTATTTTCTCAAAAGTATGATTCTTTGATTGAAAAATACCACCTTTCTCGTTCGGATAATGATGCCAAACAGTTCCATTCAGAACAAATCAAGAATGGGTTCGTCGGTGATCTGTTTATGGGCAACACCCTCATCAATGTATATGTCAGGACTGGAGATTTGGTGTCTGCATATAAGGTGTTTGATGGAATGCCTGAAAAGAATTCAGTTACGTGGGCATGTTTGATTTCTGGGTATACTCAAAATGAGATGCCTCATAATGCGTTTGCTGCATTTGGAAGAATGGTGGCTGAAGGGTTTATTCCGAATCACTATGCTATTGGCAGTGCTTTAAGAGCTTGCCAGAGATTGGGAGCTGAAGGGTTAAAACATGGGGTGCAAATTCATGGTTTTGTTTCGAAATCCCGATATGCATTTGATGTAGTTGTGTGCAATGTCTTGATTTCGATGTATGGGAGTTGTATTGAGGGTTATGAAGGCTGTAATTATGCTTGGCGTGTTTTTGAAGGGATAGCTAGCAAGAATTCCATATCTTGGAACTCTATCATATCAGTTTACTCTCAGAGAGGGGATGTGAGTTCTGTTTTTCGGCTTTTTTCTTGTATGCAAAAGGAGGGTATAGGATTTGGTTTTAGGCCTAGTGAGTATACCTATGGCAGCATAATAACTGCTGCAGCCGAGTCCCTTAGTGTGAACCATGGTTCGTTACTGCTCAAGCAGCTACTGGCGAAAATCGAGATGTCTGGATTTGCAAAAGATTTGTACGTGGGTAGTGCTCTAGTGAGCGGTTTTGCTAGGTTTGGGTCTATTGATACTGCCAAGAGTGTTTTTCAGCATATGTCTACAAGAAATGCAGTGTCAGTGAATGGGTTGATGGTTGGATTGGTGAAGCTCAAGCGTGGGGTAGAAGCAGTTGAGGTTTTCTTGGAGACGAAGGACCTGGTTAGATTAAACTTTGATACTTATGTGGTTCTTTTGAGCGCCTTTGGTGAATTCTCGTGTGTAGAAGACGGGAATAGGAAAGGAAAAGAGGTACATGGATATCTCATACGAACAGGAATAACTGGTTCAAGGATTGCTGTTGGGAACAGCTTGATTAATATGTACGCCAAATGTGGTTCTATTGAAAATGCTTGTTCTGTTTTCAATTCAATGACTGATAAAGATTCGGTTTCTTGGAGTTCTATGATTTCTACTCTTGACCAAAACGATTGTTTTGAAGAGGCATTATCAATTTTCCACACAATGAAGACAACTGGGCTTAAACCTTCAAATTTCACACTAATCAGCGCTTTGAGTTCTTGTACCAGTCTAGGTTGGATCAAGATGGGAGAGCAAATACACTGTGAAGCAGTTAAATTGGGACTCAACCGAGATGTTTCCGTATCAAATACCCTTCTTTGCCTATATGCTGATACTGGATGCATATCCAAATGCAAGAAAGTGTTTTCCTTTATGCAAGAACACGATCGAGTGTCATGGAACTCAATTATCAGGGCTTTTAGTGATTCCGAGGCATCCATTACTGAATCCACAAACTATTTCATGGAGATGATGCGAGCTGGTTGGAGTCCTAACAACGTAACTTTTATAAACATTCTTGCAGCAGCAGCAGGATTTTCTCATATTGAACTTGCTCATCAGCTTCATGCTTTGGTGTTAAAATATGACCTCATGGATGATATTACTATAAAAAATTCTTTACTAACTTGCTATGGCAAGTGTGGAGAAATGGATGCCTGTGAAACTATATTCTCCAGTATGTCCGAAAGGGATGATGTAAGCTGGAATTCCATGATCTCGGGATACATACACAATGAGCAATTGGCAAAAGCCATGAACTTAGTCTGGCTTATGCTGCATAATGGCCAAAGATTAGATTGTTTCACCTTTGCCACTGTTCTAAGTGCTTTTGCTTCCGTGGCTACACTAGAGCATGGCATGGAGGTTCACGCCTGTGCAACTAGAGCTTGTTTAGTATCTGATGTAGTTATCGGAAGTGCACTTATTGACATGTATGCCAAATGTGGAAGAATAGACTACGCATCAAGATTTTTCAAGTCAATGCCTTTAAAAAATGTATATTCTTGGAACTCCATGATATGCGGCTATGCAAGACATGGTGACGGACAAAGAGCTCTAGAGATATTTAAACAGATGAAATTAGAAAACCAGCCACCAGATCACGTAACCTTTGTTGGAGTCTTATCTGCTTGTAGCCATGTGGGATTAGTCACTCAAGGTTATGACCATTTTGAGTCTATGACTAAAGTCTACAACCTCACACCTCGAATCGAACACTTCTCGTGTATGGTTGACCTCCTAGGCAGAGCAGGTGAATTCGACAAATTAGAGAACTTCATAAATAGAATGCCTATAAAGCCTAATGTTCTTATCTGGAGGACTGTTCTTGGTGCTTGTGGCCGAGTTAATGGTCGCGTTTTGGACATAGGTAAAAGGGCTGCTGAAATGATAATGGAATTGGAACCTCAAAATGCTGTAAATTATGTTCTCGTTGCTAACATGTATGCCTCTGGAGGAAAATGGGAAGGTGTGGCAGAGGCTCGAAAGGCAATGAAAGTAGCTGCTGTGAAAAAAGAAGCCGGGTGCAGTTGGGTTACGATGAAAGATGGCATACACGTTTTTGTGTCTGGTGATACATCACATCCTGATATGGATGCTATATATGAAAAGGTTGTTGAATTGCATTTAAAAATGAAGGCGAAGGGATATGTTCCGCAGATAAGATTTGCCCTTTATGATCTTGAAATGGAGAATAAGGAAGAACTGTTGAGTTATCATAGTGAGAGATTGGCAGTGGCTTTTGTTCTTATGCGTGAATCTGAACTGCCAATTAGGATTATGAAGAATCTGAGAGTTTGTGGGGATTGTCACTCGGCTTTTAAGTATATATCGGGTATTGTTGGTAGGCAGATAGTGCTGCGAGATTCGAATAGGTTTCATCATTTTGTGGATGGCAAATGTTCATGTAATGACTACTGGTGATTGTGAAAGAATCAGCACTCTTAAGCCTTTAGTATCTGTTTCTTCTGATCAAATTGTGGGGAAGATAACAGTCTGACACTTTGCAAATGATTTGGCTACTTATGAAGCTAAGGCGAGTGAAATTTTGAACTATATATGGTAAACTATTCGGTTGGATGCTGTTAGGGTGTTTTTTTTTTTTAATTTGGTTTGATTTCGTATAAATTTGAAATTGTATTTGGAGTTTTAACCAAAGCCAGTTAGAAACTTTTTTGATTTCGTTGAATAGAAATTGATATATTTAAATATTTTCTAGCTCATTAAATAAAATTTGAATGGAGTTTCAAAAACTATCGCACAATCTTGCAATTTTCATTTAGCACGAAATTGACGAATAACTTTGTGTATTTCTACAACTTGGTTTCATGATCTCGCGATTTTTGGAGATATTAGCTACATATAGAGTTTTCGGAAATATATATTTTTATATTTGTTGAAAAATTATCTTATGCATTTGTTGTACCACATCACCGAACATACAAGGTGCATTAGGGTAGGACCGGATCTAGAGAGGGGCAAGGAGGAGCTATAGATCACCTCAAAATTTGAGGATTATATACTAATATTGATTAATCTATTACATAAAACTTATAGTGGTCAATTGGTAGTGTTCTAAATAAATTTAGGAGGTTTGGAGTTCAAACCTTTGATGAACAATTTTATTTTGTTCTTTTATTTTTTTTGATTTTTTTAATATTATTTTAAATAAATTATGTTTTCTTTCAAATAATTCCTTAATAATATTTTCAATATTTTATGTACAAAACAAATTCTTCTCAATAATATAATCCAATATGCTATGTGTTTTTAGTAATTTTTTTCTTCGTACTAATATTTCTATATTATTTGTTTTATAATAATTTCCTTAATAATAATTATAAAACAATATGAACTTTCATTGTTTTTGTTGTTCGATTTTATTTTTTCTTTATTCAATGTACTTAGTTGAATAAAAATTCTCAATAATTTTAAAAGAATATAATTTTTATTTTCTTTATAATACGATTTTTCCGTCATAACAAGATATCACATAATATAACAAAAATACCTTGTAGGGTTCATTTTGGCCAAAATTCATCTCCTATTTTTTGTATCTCGTTATATTATTTATCGTGAATAAATTTAAGTTTGACTGTTTGATTTTTTTTTTTAAATATAATTTAACCCTCCGCCTAAAATTCATGGATCCGCCTAAAATATAATTTAACTTTTCTCGGCTATATCATTAGGCTTTGATTTTCTTGATAATGAACATGTTTTTGACAAAATTTTGTTTCAATTTCTGTTCTTATATCAAATATATACCACTTTTATGTCACTAATTAATCAACTATGCCATTGTCATGGTTATCAAGAGTATCATATGACAAAAGTAAAACATAGATACAACGGATCAATCTCGACGAGATGATGTAGAGCTGCACAAATCATCTTGACCTTGATGACTGACTGCGGGAATAAGAAGATGATAACACCTGCAGTTCAACAACTTAGAAACTTACTCAGAGGTATAGAATTCAAAAGCAGAAAACTAAACTCAAACACTAACTGAAAAGTACCTGATATGTCTTCGGGCCCTTTTTTAAAAGATAACCAACACTATTTAAATTATCTATAAATGTGTCGATATCCGAGACTCTTAATCCGATCCTATCGGCCAAACTGTATATTTCCTGAGCAAAATGATCCAATGTATTAGCCCCTTTTTCTCCACAGATATGTCTCATTAATTAAAGGATAAATGTTACTTACAGATATAGAGAAGCAATCTTTCTGCTGCAATTCCGACTGCTTGTTCAAGGCACTTAAAAACCGCTTGGCTTCTTTCTGTTGACTCATTCCACCACTCCGTCCAAAATCGACAATACCATTTTCATCAACGTATTTGTCATACAAGGACTCTTTCATTATCTCAACGACATCCTGTACAATTCAGGCATCAGAAACAATCGTGAAATGTGCATTGCTTAAAAGCATGAGAATCAATAGTAAAGGAAAATTAGTAAGGACGTGAAGATACAAACACCCCTGAATTTTCGAGCTCAACATAACCTGCATCCTTTCTCATTATAGAAAATTATTGTGACAAAATCCCATTTAAAGCTCACTATTTATAGCATGGCATCAAGACATGATATAGATTCAATATTTATATTCCTGTCTAAAATCAAGTTCTTTCAAAAAATTCAATTTTTTCTTCATATGATGCAGTTTGTTGCCATCATTACTATATACAAGGTATTTAGCTTAAGAAAGAGGAGATATATATAACTACATATTCATTAAAAAAAAAAAAATCAGGAGTTTCCCACACGCCAATGAACCTTTTATCCCGATCATGTATCTGATATCTGATGCTACCATAAAATCCAGTTCTGTGAAACGGGAATATCAATATTCTGTAACTTGGAGCAGGAACTAAGACTGCTCAGACATGATAGGCCAAAAGAAGTCATTCTTAGCTCTTCCAAATTTGCGAAGAGCAAAAATAATTTCAGAAGTGAAAAACAGATGTGTAATTTTTTTTTCATCCATGTAATCCAATGCTTACAAAAACTTACTGTTTTTTTTCCAATGTAATACGTGTCCAATTGCACCAACATAATTTTTCGAGACCCCTAACAACTTCTCATCTTTGCGTAATTCAATTCTTGAGGAATGAGAAATTTCATGCATAGGCAAGGAAATAGTTATTAAACCTTGCTAATTTTGGACAGAAGGAAGGACTGCATATTGTAATATATAGCTGGTAATTTAGAGAAAAATTATTGTAGAGCCAGTTACTCCATATAAGGTCAAACTTACCAGAGCATCTTGCGTGCTTATCTCTTCCCTCAAGTCCAATCTAGCTCGAGCTTCTGCCAGCCTTACCAAGCTTTCTAACTGTCTTGCTGTTATTGGAGTACCATCTGCAGAAGTGTTATGGTCTCTTAAACGCAAGTAAAACTTCTGCAGGATTTCTGCAGCTGGTTTTGTCATCCTTGATGGAAGAAATATAGTACATTAGTTATTATCCAACAGTAAATTTACGTTCCAGAAAGAGCATCAAATCACCTTGGAAAGACATAAGTTCTTGCATAAGCAATGTATTTACGCAGAAGAGGGCCAGGCAGTGGAACAAAATCACTGTCTTTCTTTGGGTCAAGTCTCAACCTCGCAACTAGGGAACCACTTTTTACATTCATATCTACACCTCTTGTATCCCTTGACTCTGCAAGAAGACAATAATTACACATGGAGTTGAAATAATCCTATGGTTACCAATTCGAAGAAGTTGAAAGGTCACCTCTGCATAACCTTTTTCCAGGGGTTGACTGTTGTCCACTGCCAGCATGTAGCTTCAAAATGAATCAATTTCAGTGCTTAGTCCAAAAATCAACAAATGAAGATTGCATACATTCATATTAACTGAAAAATAAAAATATGTCCATAAAGCCAAGAAGAAGATAAATATATAGAAGGGAAAAGGAGAGAGAATGAACGGGGACCGGACAACTAAAAGTCTAAAACATCACATATATAGATGTCAGGTTTATCAATTGTGCCCCAGTCTCCAGTGGATGAATTGTTCTCGGCAGAACTGCGTAAGCATGCTCAATAATAGAACCTTCGCACCAGCCAGGTGCGAAGTTACCCAACTTTTAGAGAAATAAGTCTCTCGGGAGCCAGTTCAGTCATATTGCCTTCATTAATGAACATGCCATATGGAACGTATACCAAAGAAAGCACAGAGATTCAGAGCATGTTAAAATCTCATGCACGTGATGTCGTTATGTTTCCGTCATTCAGCCTGAAAGAATATTAACAGCTAACTTTATCTTCTGAAATATAACTATGCTTGATTCATAGCATCATGACATTATAGTTTATTTCCTATCATTACTTGTCCTCCCATTCATGAGACGGTGATAATCTACAACCAAATTCTTCATTTATGTTACTCTAAGATGTGTTGGTGTAGAGTTAAATAATTAAGTAGTTCAAAATAGAATAGTCAATCCCGCATCTGTCAGGATAAGTGGTTGTCAAGTACATATACCAGATGGTAACATAATAATGTTTATTCATGCATATGTTTGTCAAGTACTTACTGACATGATGTGTTCTGAAACTCTCTTATCCAGTAATTCATCAGGTTTATCAAGTAATATGAAAACCAGATCAAATCGTGAGAGAAGAGCAGCACTCATCTTTAGATTCTCGTTCACAGTTTTTGCACGGCTGCAATTAGAGTTTGAAATTTAAATAAAAACTACAGCACTAAAAACAAGACTAGAAAGCAAGAATTTCATATTTAACCATTTCAAACCATCTGATATAAACCATAATTATTCCAGTGCAAGAAATCAAGGAATTACAGAAGAGTAGAATTTAAATAATTATGGCGAAGTAATCATGCAATGGTGCCATAATCATTATTGCCTTTTTTCCAACAATTGTCAAGATTCGGTATGACGTTGGTCCTACTTGACTGGATTTAGATACTTTCATCAATATAGTTAAGAATGTGGATTAGTCTGACTATTCAAATCCTCGAAAACAAATGAAGCAAATCACAATTCAGTGTGAAGTTAAGTTGCATTACTTGTAATGACCTCCAACAGGGTTTGCTGCTGCTAAAACGGATGTTCTTGCTGATAAACTTGCTACAAGTCCCGCCTTTGCTACAGAAACGCACTGCTGTTCCATTGCTTCTAATAGGGCCTAGAGAAAATTTAAGAACTAGAAATGTTTTTTCATTTGGAGACCAAATAATAATGTCCTCGGAATAAGTCAGAACTTAAAAAACCTGGTGTTCAGCTGACATTTTGTCAAACTCATCAATACAGCATAATCCACGATCTGCAAGTACCATGGCACCTATAAAAAGAAACATGCCTATTAACTTTAGAGAGTGTTCTGTACGCACATGGAGTGAATAGAAATCTGATGGGATTTCCATGAGGCTAAGCATGCATGAAAATATTAGGGTCAGAATTTGGATTCTTCTGAAATTAGCGACTGAAATGCAGTTGACGTTATAAATTTATTTTTAATTTGAACTTGCGGGTTGACAGGTTTAAAATCATTTTGATGAAAAGATAATCAGCTTTGACGAGGACTATATACAGATATTTTGCCGCTCCGAAATGATCTCAGCGTTCTCAGTCTTTACCTATTCCTCTCTTCCACATTTTCTAAAAACCGTCTCACTTTTTGTATCATACAGGGGAAACACTACATCAACAATGCTAAGAAACGAGTAAAATAAGAATATCTAAAATCCAGTTAAAAAATGTACATCCAAAAGCAAAAGCTTATTAAGGAGTTATAATGGTCTAAGTAGCTATTAGTTAATTTTGCCAATATTAAACTAAAACATTCAACTAAACCAAGAATTATACAAGTTTTATGCAAGATGTAGCCCTAGCAAATTTGCACATTATCCACAAGAGCGGCTACATAGAGCATCAAGATCTTAACCAATCGTAATTTAATAAATTTGAATGTTGCAGGGAAGTGCTATTTTCTATGAACCGCAACTTGTTTTTATTGTGTAATGAGAAGGAACATGCACAAGGATCTGGAGTTTCCAACTGACTACACTGTATACAAACAATCGGACAGTAACCAATTTTCTGATGTTTATGAGAAGGGAGAAAAAAGAGAGATTGAAACTGACTTTCTGATCTTCAGCAATTAAGATATCCCTGTTTATTGCCTAATAAAATTTTGTTAAAAGGATAAGCAAATTACTTTAAATCTGAAGGAGAGATTGTCAAAATAGTCAATTTGGAGATAGAAGGAGAAGAAGAAAGGGTACCAGCCTCAAAAGCATAGTCACTTGTCATCGAATCTTTCACCACTGCAACAGTGAGTCCAGCCTTAGTTGTGGCATTACCACAAACATATATACCACGTGGAGAAATAGAAGCTGCTGCTTGAAGTAATTGACTTTTACCCAGTCCAGGATCACCTAATTACACAGAGACTTGCACATAAAATGTTGGCATATGAAAACTCCTGTAAGTTCTACGTGAAATTTAAAAATGGTCACTGCAGAAAACTAGAAGGACTAGTAGAGTTGGTTCAAGGCAGACGAAGAAAAGAATACATACCAACAATAATTATATGGATATCTCCTCTGACAGGTACCTTGTTCTGATCCATTGAATGCTTCCGGGCACCACCAACCAGTGCTAATGCAATTCCAGCTGTAGGTCAACAAAGAAGAAAAGAAGGTAAAGTAGCATCACTTTTCAAAATTTGAAATCCATTGGACCATATATATGCACCAATTGAATACATAAGCAACATAAGAACTGTTGAGGTGTGTTTGTATAGATAAGCAGGTCCATATGGAATAAAAGATCATGGTAACTTTTGAATTTAATCACATATCACCGTCAAAATCCATGTTAAACTTCAAGTTAGGAGATGGATTTTCCTACTAACTCTTTCTACCTAAATGGAAAGTGTGGAGGGGGATGACCTCAAGTTCTAAATAAAAATTGACGGAATCCTTGGGTTAACTTGGCAAGTGAGATGGAAACCTAAATTATATTTCTGAAAGTTGTAAAATATCTTTCGGGTTGAAAGCAGGTCTAGATTATCAAGTCCTAAAAAAGTTATAGCAAGTCAAAGAAGCCAAGATATACATTATCAAAACTATGGTTTTTAGGTTGGACAATGGCAATTTTGACTAATCTTAATCATATTATATACCTTTAACAAGCTCATGCCCATAGATGGATGGACAAATTGATTGTAGGATCTGTCGAAAGACATCAGGACCATGCTCCTCAGAGAACTTCACAACGAACTCTAGATCTTTTGGAGAAAATGTGTACAAGTCAAAATGTTCTGCAGCTCTGGCAATGATGTCAGTATTTTGCATATCCTGTGGCGCAGACTGAGATTTTGAGTTTGTTATTGAAACAGCTTCTAGGTACAAATAGTACAGCGCTTGATTATTTCCTTTCGATTTTCCTGAATTAGAAAAAAGAAAAAGTGAAACCAGGAAGCATGTACAAAGATGGTTATAACACCAACTCTTAGTCGTGGCAATGGAAGTTCGTGATAAGAAATATGTAGAACTCAGACATAAACAAGCTAAAACAGATGAGAACTTAAACTAACTATCAAATTCTCAAGAAAATTTCCTTTTTCACTGGCTTCAATTATATTGATGCAACATGTATTTCCCATATGAAGTATATTTATCTTTACAATTGGTTTTCTAACATAAGAAATGTATCTTAAAAATGCATCATAGGAGAGGCAGCAAAAATACAATCTGCGACAGAAACAACAGACGGAGAGGGGCATTGTTTGGGGAAATGCAACAGTATCCTAGTCTGTTTGGTAATTTGAAGTACAAGTAGTTCCTGGAGCATAAAATCCATGCAATATGTAAAAGAAATTGATCCTCTATATAAGGCTTAGAATTGTAAGTTATTGGGATGTCAACTGATATAACTAAGAGGGTCCCAAGAAGTCAACTTTGCAATCAGCACTCTGATGTCACGTACAGAGATGCTAGCTTAAGTCTCATAATAGGGAATAGAAGTGCATAACAAGTAATAAAATAAATGAATGTAACAATACAAATTCATCAAGTCCTCAAAAGCCAACACATAGACTATGGCAGGATATTGGGTTTCTTGTGAAAACCACTTTCCACATACCTCCTCCAATATCCATATAATTGTTAATCACTCTTATGATACCAGTGACGGTCACAATATCTCCAGGAAGGCATGCATCTACGAGGTCTTCAGTCAGTTCACATTCCACAGTTCGAGGTACCCGCCCTTCTTCATGATGTTCGGATTTCAACAACTCCTGAATCCTGATCACAACAGCAAAAGTTCAGACGAGGATGCTATAGCTTTAAAACCTTCAGAACAGAAACAATTCAAAATTTAGATTTACCTGATTTTCTGAAAATCTATTGGTCTAGCGGTAGATCTGATAGGATTGAAATTTCGACTTTTGCAAGCTTGCATTTCACATTTTGTTGGTGGAGAAAATTTTCCATCAGGGAAATCACAGGTAATGGTAGTCCCACATTTAGCACAAGAAAAACTCATTTGGATTACCAGAGGCCGAACGGTGCTAACTTTTACTACAGTTCCCCTTACAGATACAAGCCTGTCTATAACATCATCCGAGAAGCAGCACAATTAGGTATTTTTTGGATATTACTTCATCTAAATGCTAAATCATATTAATATATTTGCAAAAGTACCAATATAAGCAGCCTTGAGGTTCTTCAAAGCAAGCAAGGACTCCGTGTAATTGTGCAGACGGATGTTAATCTTTTCACATTCCTCCATTGCATTCCCTTTGTTGAAAATAAACTACTCATGTTTCCAGACATGGAAAATGTCAATTCAAAAGCACAATTAACATCCGCTCATCAAAGTACCTAAATTTCACAATTGTTCTATGTACCTTGTGAAGTGCAGCACTCATGCACAGCAGAGCATCTTTGGGCTTTTCCTCTAATATCAAGTAAAATTCTTGTATCTCGCATACTTTTCGGAAGTGCTGGAAGTCAAGTGGCAAGAAGAATAGGCCATCTTCCTCTTTCACCTATCCATGATATTAAAATGTACCTTTAAATAAGTTTACCTTACACTATCTCCATCCTTAATTCAACCCAAATCTACACTCAGATTAATTAATTCAATCCAATATTTATCATGCAATACAAATTCCACGATGGCTGCAATTCTAACGTACACGGGAGAACTTAGGCAGGTTCTGGTTTGATATTTTGCTGAGGAAATTGAAGATGAAAAGCAAAACTCACAAACACGCAGAGAATATAAATTTCAAAAATACCACCTGATCGATATACTGTTTTCCTGCAAGAGAGGAGAAGAAGTGAAATAGGTCGGAGGTGAGACGGAATCTGAGTTCCGAGTCTTCGGCACTGATTTGGGGAAAATACAATACCAAATTGCGCCACAAATCACTCGTACCCGCCGATCGGAATTTCGTTACCTTACTGCTGCTCGTCTCGGCTTGGTGTCCGTACATGGCGATACAGGCGGTGAAGGCTCCGGCGTATTGAGGTTAGCGCCCTTTGGTCTTTTGGCGGGAGAAATATTTGGAGAAGCTTCTTTGGTACGCAACCCGATTAAATTTGAGTTCAGTCTTATTTTAGTCCGAGAATGAATAATATCTGACTTTTTTCAAAGAATAATATATAAGTTATATAATATGAATTTCTTATTATTATAGTAGTAATTATTTTCAAATATTTTATATATTGATAAGTTTTTCTAGAAGTTGACTTTTAGTGATTTAATATCAAAATTAGTGTCAATGACTATGAGTATGAGATTTATATATTTTTATCCGACATAAGTTTGAAGTCCAAAATAATATAAGAGTTAGTATGAACATCTGATAATCAAGTCTGGTGATATTCAAGCTTGAGTCATTTAAGTTCGGCTCATAAACTCAATTGACAAGTTTAGAAGAAATTTAATTGGCGCAACATACTTTTATTCTTTTTGTTGATTAATTTTTTTTTTGGTCGAATAAAATGAAATATTATTCGAAAATGAGTATCTCACCAACATAAATGAGTATGGGTGAGATATGACGATCTAAAGTGTTATTGTCTTAAAGGTTTAATCCGGACCACCAATTTTCCAACAAAAATTCCGATGATAATGAGGCAACGAGACATTTAGGAATATTTGGATATAATTAAGATAAAAGAAAAATATCATTACTTTAAATTTTCTCTCACCTTTTTAAAATACCCAACAAAATCGATCTGTTCCATAGGCTAATCACGCAACCAGCAAATCGTACATGCGTAACTAACATTGACATTTTGCTAAGGTCGGCCTCGCATTGTCCAATCACACAAGTTGGCTCGCAACTTATGTTCCATTGGCCAATCGCGCGAACAATCGGCTACTTAGGGGAAAAGAGAATGGGTGAAGCTTTTGACAAATCCCCCAACCCCCATGATAATAAGGCATATAATAATTATCATGTTATTGCAGTTATTATCAAAAACTAGTTTGTTCAAACGCATTAAACATACAATAAATGCACTGCACTAGTCTTGCAATTGATAAATGACTTACACTTGCCATGATAATTCTTTGGAATCGGTCAAATCCGATTTTTGAATTTTCGTGTTCTATGTGTATTTGTACAACGACGTCAATTCAAGGCCTTAGCCCAAACACGTAAGCATCCTCAATCAGCAACTTACTTGGCATGTTTGTGTAGTTGTGCGTTATCGACGCCTGTCCGGTTAATAAATACGGCTTCAAAAACTTGAAGAGAGGTCCTTCTCCATTTCACCGAGGAAAATAATTTTTTTCTAATCCATTAAAAATATAATTATTATAAATAGAAATGCTTAACGAGTACAAAAAGTTCCCTACACATACTCTAGGGGTGGGATCGGTACGGGTTTTCGGAAATTCGGGAACGGTATTCGGGTTTCGGGATTCAAATTTTCCCTCCCGAAACCCGTTCCGATTAGTCCTCTACCCGGTATTTCGGGTTCCCGAAAAAAATCGGGAATTCGGGAACGGGTTCGGGAAACCCATTAGTGTTTAATTTTTTTAATTTTTAACTTTTTTCTAATTGGGCTTTCCATGGCCGAGAATAAAGGAAAATATTCAGATTGGCCCATAGTGACCTAAATTTAGTTTGTCTTTGCCATGAATACAATAAATTCTTGTTCAATAAATTAATAACACACTTCAATGCACATGCGTTATTTATCACATGCATTGAAACTAATCGGAAAATCGGGTTCCCAATCGGGTAGGAACCACTACCCGAAACCCGTACCGGTTTCTATTAATCGGGAAATCGGGTTTCCCAAAACCCGAAAAACCCACAAATTTTTATTTTTTGGGAAAAAAATCGATCGGTACGGTTCGGGTTCCCAATTCCCGATACCAAACGCCCACCCCTAACATACTCACTCATACAGAAAATATCACAATATAACAACTAATAAATTAAAGGGTAAATATCATTTTTGGTCCCTCTTATCATTAACTTTTTACAGAGTGGTCCCTTTAATGTTTTTTTCCCACTCTAGTCCCTACTATGAATTATTTGTTTCACTTTAGTCCCTACTATGAATTATGTGTTTCACTTTAGTCCTTATCAGGTGGTTCCGATAACACGTGACATGCATATGAATATTTTTTAGGGCATTTTCGTCAGCTCACTATTGAGACTATTTGAGATATTGTTTAATTGGTGAGCAATTTTGGTGTTTGAAAAAGATTTTTGGAAAAAACTTTAGTTTGGAACGAAATGTACGATTAAGTTCGATTGGAATGAAACCCTAGTTTGGAAATTTAGTTTCTTTTTTAAATAATTAGAAAGATGAAAATATCCATGTTAGTTTATTTGAAATGACAAAATTGCCCTCATGAGCATATCACATGTTATCGGCATCGCCTTGGACCACTTGAAAAGGACTAAAGTGAAACAAATAATTCATAGTAGGGACTAAAGTGGAAAAAAAACATAAGAGGGACCACTTTGTAAAAAGTTAATGATAAGAGGGACCAAAAGTGGTGTTTATCCTAAATTAAACATATCATAAAGAGTAGTTCCATTCCTATGAAGAAATCCCTTTCATTCAGAATCTTGATGTGGGGAATTATCAAGATGAGGAACTCTAAAGTTCCCCTGATCCCTTCCCTCCTCCTCGCCTCCATCATGGTCTTCTTCTCCACTGTCTTCTCATGTCGGCCCCACACCATCATCACTATTTGCGCCTCCAATATCACCACCAACAACCTCCATTGTAGCAGCCCACACAACTTCAACCATGTTTGGGTCCTCATATATATGCCCAAGCAGGGCCTTTGGAGATGCAAACCTTTTACGGAAGACGATGAATCCGGTGGGGTCCTGTTAAGCCCCCTGTGCATCTGCACCATCTCTGACTCATTTTCTGCAAATTCAAGTGTTAGAGAAGGATCTCGGAAGCGTAAGCATCCGTTAAGTGATGATGACCGACCAGAGAAAATGGAAAAACTAATGTCCGTCTTAGTGTTCCCAAGCATCCCAAGATTAAAGAAAAATATCAACAAATCTGTAGAAAAGATTGGGAGGAAATAAAAATCCATTAGTCCTATAACAAGAAATAATAAAGCGCAAAGGCGACAGTCCATCTAGCGGGTTTTTTGCACTTTGCACCCTCGAAACATAGAAAATAGGCATTTTGCACCCCGAAACTTAAATTTAGCACTTTGCACCCTCGAAATATGAAAAATACAGCACTTTGCACCCTCTTTTATTTGGCATTTCCCCCCTCCCCCCAAAAAAAAATTAGCACTTAACACTCCCTAATTAAGAACAAATTAACAACTTGCACCCCCGAAACACAATAAATGGACACTTCGTACCCCAAAATACAAAATTAACACTTAACACCCTCAAATTAAAAACAAACTCGAACCCCTCATTTTTTTCGGCAAAGTTGACCATTAAGGTGAAATTTTTTTTAAGGCAAAATAGGTAATTATTTATGGGTCTTTGATATGTCAAAGTAGACAATGGGTCTTCGAGAAGTTTACTTGTACTTTGTTTAGTTATTTATGGTTATATTGTTGAAAAGAAATCTTGAGAGAAATGAGTATTCGAGTATTTATAATTGTATTTTGCAAAATTTAAGTAAAAAAATGAATTACCTAATTTGCCTTAGATTTTTTTCACTCTGATAGTCAACGTTGTCGAAAAAGACGAGGGTTTTGGGTTTTTTAAATTTGAGGGTGTTAAGTGTTAATTTTGTGTTTTGGGGTGCAAAGTGACCATTTATTGTGTTTCGGGAGTGGAAGTTGCTGATTTGTTTTTAATTAAAAGGTGTTAAATGCTAATTTTATTTTGGGGTACAAAGTGCCAAATTCTTTGAGGGTGCAAAGTGCCAATACTGTTGAATTACCTATTTTGCCCTTGAATTTTTGCTTGAAAATAAAAGAGGGTGCAAAGTGCTAATTTAAGTTTCAGGGGTGCAAAGTGCCTATTTCTCGTTTCGGGGGTGCAAAGTGCAAAAAAACCCCATCTAGCGCAAGGGATAACATAGCTTCAAAAGATGTAAAGTATCGGCATGCTATGTTGATGGAGAATCTTGGACGCGATATCAACCGACATCTTTACTCCCGATGAGATTCTTTCAAAGAATGAGATTCACTGCAAGATATCCCGGCCCATGTAAGGGTACAACATAATGAATTCAGATATTGGCTTGCTTTGTCAGTTCTGGAGTTCAAATTGATTGGAAAACTCTAGTGAACATGGTGTGGGATGGAACAAGAACAATCATATGACATGCTACACACACACCTGGATTTGAGGGCACGGAGGACTCTTATTGGACCGACATATGTAATCATTCAGTGCAACACAACTTCGAGATCATGGCCACTACGGTTTCTTTGGTGCACAAGGCAAAATGTCTTTACAAGTTGGCGAATTCTAGGGTGCAAGGATAAGCAGATGGTCTAAGATTCGGCGGTGGCGGCGGCGGTGGAGGCGGAAATCCCTTATTAGCCCGAAAATGCATAAGAGGTGGCGTTTCATTGTCGGCGGTTACGCCGATGCGAGGGGGAGGGAATGCGCCCGAAGTTGGACCCGAACGATCGAGTGCATCGTATGTAGAAAGCGGTTTGCATCTTCAAAGACATTTCAATTCGGCATTCATATTCTTAGATCAATTTTTGTTGGTATATTCTTACAAACATTACAAGCATCAATCGCACTATGTACGTCTTCTTGATATATTATCAATTTTCGCTACCCTGAGCTAGTACTTAATATAAAACAAGGTTTCATACCGATCTAGGTCTCTATTAAACTTCAAGAGCTTCATCTTTGCAGATGGGTCTGGCAGTTCATTCTGGAACCTACAAAGAGAATTTTTTTTTACCAAGGAGTGTTATGCTTAGCAAGTGTATTTAGTACCGCACAAGATTTATGATGTAGCATGTATAAATAAAGAAACTTGTAATGAAAACAGTTACAACAGATGGCATATCAGTCAGAATCTAGGTATAAATCAGCGGCGCCCTTATTCAAAACCAGGTACCGTTAAATTTCCTAACAAAATAAGTAGAAATCAAAAGTATTTAATCATCACACATAATTATCAAGAAAGGAAAAAGATCCGGAGCATGCCACAAAAATATCAATAAATTTGATAGTCTTTCCCTTTCATACCTAAAATCACACAAAAAATCAGACATCCTTGACTTCTTCATTCCCATTAGTGACGTCTCAGGGCTTGTTTTCTTACCGGACATGTTAAGACCTATAAGAATGAACATTCTAGCCGCTCATCTAACATTTCATTTTGACATCTAATTAAGTTAACCTAAAAGAAATTAAATCAAGATCACTAATCTAATAAATTTACCTTTTCGACCAAGATGCACAAACAATACTTGAAAAGAAGGCCGAAAATGATCTAAACAAGGGTGACTCAAGTTAGGGAAAGGTGGGAAGGGAAATCGAACTTGAACTCAAATCTCTAATATACAGCTCATTCTCCAATTTATAATAACAAAAATCAACGCGTATTATAACTCACCGTTGTCGTTTTTCGTTCAAACATAATGGCACCTACTAAAACGCTACCAATTCGTCAATTACCAAAAAAGCACCCCTTAACAACCCAAGTAAATAGTAATTGATTCTTGAAATCTAAAGTAAATTTATGAACATATGGTGACGTAAATGCTTTAAGCCCAACCTACTTACAATGAACTACTAAATCCAGACACAAATTCGTGTAATCTCAAAATGTATTCATATAATCTACAATTTACGGATACCAAATAAGTTATATTGGAGTTCAATTCTATATCTCACTAAACAAGATATGAAAATAAAATAAATTGCCAAGGAAACAACAAATTTATTCTAAAAAAATGTGGCCATAAAAGAACAACAAACGCAATTGAAAAGATCGGATATATACTTACTTCATATTGCACATAAACATAGTTGGCTTCTTCAGCCGGTTTTTGGTTGTGCCATTCAATAATGGGTTATTCCTACGATCACCCATAAGTGACCCACCACATGACCCATGGCTCTTGGACCCAGATACCATCATTTGGGCCTTGAGCAGCATTTTGCTTTGAGTCTCCCTCAATTGCTGCTTCATCTTCTCTTTTTGGTTTTTTTTCGAATTCCCTCTTTTTTTTTAACCTCCGCTCCTCCTCATTCTCAGTCCTACTAGAAGATTTTTTACCACTTGATGGCAAATGGGTTCTTGCCAATTCCTAAACGAATCCATTGCATTCGTTTGCCTAATCTCCTTGCTTACACCTGATGGAGTCAAAGGGGGGTTTTTTCCCTTCCTAAACGAATCCCCTGGATTCGTTTGTCTACTCTCCTTGCTCATACTTGATGGAGGCAAATGAGGAGGCGATGAGGGCTGCGATGGTAGTGGAGGGGACAGAGGAGATGCCGGATGAGGTGGAGTTAAATGAGGTTGAAATGGCTGCAAAGAATACCACGATGAAGGGTAATACAATGGATGAGCTGGGATCGTCTGTTGTGGGGGTGGTGGGAAAGATGAAGGTTCGGGTGGCGGAGGAGGCTGACATTGAAAAGACTGATGTTGTGATGATGATCCATAACCTGAAAATTGGTAACTGGGTACATGGTTTGTCTGAGAATAATTTTGACTGTAATTATATGGACTCCAATTCTGGGAATATTCATGTGGTGGAGGCAGCGGCGGTGCTAAAGCCTGGAAATGATTTTGATTTGGCGGCATCGGCAGTAGCGGTGGTGGTGGAGGAAATGTTGACTGACGTGGCGGATGGAATGGTCTATGTGAATCCATGGTCGGATTCGTGTGTGGAGTAATTGAAGTTTCGAAATTTGAATCAAATGGAGTGAACTTTCAGTCCCAGAGATGTGATACAATCTTTTAATTGGGGCCTAAAATTCAGAACCCCAAGTTCAAAAAAGTATAGTAGATAAACTCAAGCACAATGAAGAATTGATACAAGGATTGCTTGTATTATGCATGTATGCATGCTCCAGTTCACACAAAAAAATAAGAACACTGAATATTGTGCAAGTGCTGATGGGGTGGAAGATATATGTAGTGAACAATGATGTGTATATTATTAATTTATTTATTTATTTATGAAATCTCAAGTAATGATTTTGTTTGTCAGATTTAATAAGTAAAAATTGACGGTCAAAGTTACTCTGACTATGTTGAAAAATACTAGGAATCAAATTTACTAATGTTTTTCGCCGAATTTGCGCATATATTGTACTAATGTTTTTCGCCGAATTTGCGCATATATTGTGCCTGGCTTCAAATTGTGACCAATGAATTTATTTGTAGAAAATAATTTATGTTTCTTTATATAAATTTATGTTATCAATTTTGGGTTAATTGCTTCCTTATTATCTAGGTCAATAATACTATGAATTAAAGACTAAACAAGATATGAAAATAAAATAAATTGCCAAGGAAACAACAAATTTAATTTTAAAAAAATGTGGCCATAAAAGAACAACAAACGCAATTGAAAAGATCGGATATATACTTACTTCATATTGCACATAAACATAGTTTGCTTCTTCATCCGGTTTTCGGTTGTGCCATTCAATAATGGGTTATTCCTACGGTCACCCATAAGTTACCCACCACATGACCCATGGCTCTTGGACCCAGATGCCAACATTTGGGCCTTGAGCAGCATTTTTCTTTGAGTCTCCCTCAATTGCTGCTTCAGCTTCTCTTTTTGGTTTTTTTTTTCGAATTCCCTCATCTTTCTTAACCACCGTTCCTCCTCATTCTCAGTCCTACTAGAAGATTTTTTACCACTTGATGGCAAAAGGGGTTCTTGCCCCTTCCTAAACGAATCCATTGCATTCGTTTGCCTAATCTCCCTGCTTACACCTGATGGAGGCAAGGGGGGGGGGGGGAATTTCCCCTTCCTAAACGAATCCCCTGCATTCGTTTGTCTACTCTCCTTGCTCATACTTGATGGAGGCAAATGCGGAGGCGATGAGGGCTGCAATGGTGGTGGAGGGGGCGGAGGAGATGCCGGATGAGGTGTAGGTAAATGAGGTTGCAATGGCTGCAAAGAATACCACGACGAAGGGTAATTCAATGGAGGAGCTGGGATTGTCTGTGGTGGGGGTGGTGGGAAAGATAAAGGTTCGGGTGGCAGAGGAGGCTGACATTGAAAAGACTGATGTTGTGATGATGATCCATAACCTGAAAGTTGGTAAATGGGTACATGGTTTGTCTGAGAATAATTTTGACTGAAATTATATGGACTCCAATTCTGGGAATATTTATGTGGTGGAGGCAGCGGCGGTGCTAAAGCCTGGAAATGATTTTGATTTGGCGGCGTCGGCAGCGGCGGCGGTGGTGGAGGAAATGTTGACTGACGTGGCGGATGGAATGGTCTATGTGAATCCATGGTCGGATTCTTGTGTGGAGTAATTGAAGTTTCGAAATTTGAACCAATTGGAGTGAACTTTCAGTCCCAGAGATAAGATACAATCTTTTAATTGGGGACTAAAATTCAGAACTCCAAGTTCAAAAAAGTATAGTAGATAATAAACTCAAGCATAATGAAGAATTGATACAAGGATTGCTTGTATTATGCATGTATGCATGCTCCAGTTCACACAGAAAAATGAGAACACTGAGTATTATTGACCTAGATAATAAAGAAGCAATTAACCCATGGGGTGGAAGATATATGTAGTGAACAGTGATGTGTATATTATTAATTTATTTATGAAAACTCAAATAATGATTTTGTTTGTCGGATTTAGTAAGTAAAAATTGACAGTCAAAGTTACTTTGACTATGTTGAAAAATACTAGGAATCAGATTTACTAATGTTTTTCGTCGAATTTGCGCATATATTGTACTAATGTTTTTCGCCGAATTTGCGCATATATTGTGCCTGGCTTCAAATTGTGACCAATGAATTTATTTGTAGAAAATAATTTATGTTTGTTCATATAAATTTATGTTATCAATTTTGGGTTAATTGCTTCTTTATTATCTAGGTCAATAATACTATGAATTAAAGACTATAATAATCAGCTGCAACTGCAATTGTGATTATAACATTAATAGGAGTTGAAATAGAAATATACACAAATAGTAAAAAATATAAAAATAATGATGATGAGGATAATGATTCCTCGAAAATATTAACACTTTTATTTCTATATATGATGGAGATTGGTGATTACGATATCTAAGAGACTAAGTAAATGAACGACAAAAAAAGTATCTAATGCATACCGACACCGTAGTAATTTATGACCATTCTAATATAATATCTACTCGACAAATAAATTATATGATACATACCGGCACCGTAGTAGTTTATGACCGTTATAGTATTCGTTAATAATAATAGATATGCACTGCTACTAATTTTTTATTTTTTATTTTGCTTTCCGCCCCTGCCTGAGCGAAAGGCCTAGGTACATATCCGCTCATTTTCACTTGCTTCTTAACATAAAATGTGATGCTATAGTTAAAATATATATTGTAATCTATTGATTGATCAGGTTGTATTTATATAAACTATGGAAAAGTTTAGGATTTCGATGTATAAGAATATATGAACATAACTATAATACAATAATTGTCGACATTTTGAGAAAATAATAATGACAATAGGCTTATAAATTGCAAATAAATTTTATAATTAACACGAGGACTAACATATATTAATCAATAATGAAAAACTCGTTAAATTTAAAGCCTAACCTCCTACTTAGTTTTTATAATTGTTTTGAATGATTGTAGTATTTATAATATTAATATCAATATCTTTACTTTTCCACTTATCAAATTTTCTGAAGCAACCTTTTAAGAAATCCATGAAACACCACATAAAATAGAAGATTGCATTAATTCAATTTAGTTTCAGTTTTAAAACTTTTTCTCGAGAAAGAAAAAAAAAGTGGTATATTTTATTGGAAAATTATTAATGAAAACTGATTTGGTCATCAAACATATTCATTAACACATTAAATAAGACTGATTTGGTCAAACATACTCAATCAAACCGATAAATATATTGCATTTGTTTTGTGATTGACAAGTGAATTGCACATAATATATTGTGTTTACTTTGCGATTGACAAGTGAATTTTGCACATAATATATTGCATTTTACTTTGCGATTGACAAGTGAATCGCACTTGTTATGTAAATTCTTTGAGATCAGTCAAACCCAATTTTGGATAGAATTTCATTATTTTATGTATTTATACATACAACATTTCCGGCTTTATAACTATCAAAAAAAAAATCAGGGCTTTAAAAACTTGAGGATAGGTCCTTCTCCATTGCACAGCAAAGCAAAATTAGAAACGTTTGAGTTGTTTTCAATCACTCAAGGTGATTTCCTCTCTCTCTCTCTCGAAATCAATGATTTTATTTTCACATGTAAAGCTTAAATAAATGTATATAGACATAAATTCTGTTAGTGAATTTTCAAATTAAAATTAAGTTTATATAAAATAATTAAATAAAACCGAATTATTTTATTTTGTTTTATTTTAGCCGTTTCTTTTAACTAATCGTGTTCTTTTGAATACACCGCTTCAAATGAAAAGGTTAGTTTCAGAACTGATCGGTGCATTCTCGGATAGTTACAACCATTTGGAACGGATGTGATTTTCTTATATAACCACAAAAATGCTCACCGAATTTTCTTCATTAATGATTGATTTGTGCATGTTTTTGCGATAGGATTTTCCAATGGCTGAAAAATTTAATGATGTAAACATGGTTTCCTCGAACTCCAATGCCGTTTTGGCGGAATCAAGTGATAGACCGGCTAGCGATTCGGGAAGTGAAACCATATCGAAAGATTCTAGCAATGATGGAAATTTGAGTAATGGGGCTAGAGTTTTAGAGGATCCAAATGATTTGGTTGCTGAAGCTAATCGTGCCACTCGGAACAGAGTTGTGGAACTAATGTCCTGTTATGATGGACCAAAGTTTATGGGGCTTATGAATTTGGTTAATAGAGTGTTGAAAGTGGATCCAGTTGTGGATTCGAATGCTTGTCAGGGTACGACATCTGGAGTTTCGGACGTTGAGGAGATAATTAATGCCCAGGAGGGCGTATTGACACCGAACGAACTTGTGCAGTTCTTGGAGACGTTGGCTGAGGCCCCACATCGTGAAACTGATGAATCGCAGTTTGCGATAGTGAAAGCGCAACTCCTTGCCTTCAATAGATGGAAAGGGCGTCATCAGCTTCCTGAACACGTAGAGCATGTTGGATTGTTGGAGGACGATGCTCAAGAAGCGACCGAAGGAGTTATTCCAGGGCCTTGTACGCGTAAACATCCGTCAAGCGATGATGAGCGCCCGGAAAAAAAGGAAAAACTAATGTCTGTGTTACTATCCAGGAGCAGCTCAGGATTACACAATGGCGACAAATAATCTGTAGAAAGGAAGAGAAAGGAATAGATAGTGACTGACCTATTAATTATAAGAGTCTAAAATACCATAAGATCAAGTATGAGTTTACAATGTTGTGGATGTATATCTAAACTTCTTTTGAGAATAATTGTGTTAATCTAGTATTATTTTTCGGTTTTTTCTTATATTTATTTTTTCAACTATACTGAATGTATTGATATGCCTTTAAATTGGAATGTGAAATGCATTTATCCTCCTATTTTCATTGCAATAGCCCTGTTTCCTTCTTTACAGTGCAATTAATTACCCGGTAGACATATTTGGTCTTTTTTGTTCTTGTTTTTCATTTTCTTTCTGTGTTATGTTAATGTTAAACACAACTAAATAAAGATGTTATCATATATTTCTAGGGCCCATTTGGATAGATGGATTTGGGTTGGGTGGATTTGAAATTTCTTATCAAATCCATTATTTTATTTGGATATAGAATTAAATACATTCATTTGAAATCCTAAATTTTGGATTTCAGCCCAATTTTAAATGGATTTGAAATTACTCCTAAAACTAGTTATTTGAAATTCACTTAAAAAAGAGGTCTACATTGTATATATTGTAATTTGATCCTAGATTTTCAGAAAATCTAGAATTGCAATTCAGTCCTGGATTTTCAAAAAATTAAAATTTGCAATTCGGCTACTATTTTCAAAATTTTGAATTGCACTTTTGGTCCCTCAGGTTTTGAAAATTGTAATTTTAACCTCAAATTTTCGAAAAACCCAGAATTACAAATTCATCCTTCCAAATGGACCCCTATATTATAACCTTCAAAAGTACTTTTTATTACAGGAGTGTTATATATCCAAAAATATGTTCTTTTTATTAATAACAATCTAAATCATACCTTTAAATCTTTGATTTGCCAATCTTTCCTACTATCAGGATCTGGTCGATCTAACTAAATGACCCCACATGTTTCCTAAACAAAATATATTCATTTAACTTCATATTCTATTGGAAAATTTATTAATTTAGTTCGAATCAATAGTTTTATTCAGGGAAAATTGCTTTTTTGGTACCGTAGGATAGGTTGACTTGCACTTTTGATACCATTGGATACGAAAATGCAAATTTGGTACCATATGATATATTTTCATTGCAATTTTGGTACCAAACCCAATTTTTCTACAAAGTTAATGGCAATTTACCCCCCTATGAAATGCATAATGTTCAATTTATCCCTCTATAATTTGAAAAAAATCAATTTACCCCCTGTAAAATTTTAATGAAGCAATTTACCCCCTTCAGTCGGAGATTGTAACTCACTTGCCGAAATTGAGAGTATGTATGCAAACTATTTTATTTAATATAGGGGGATAAATTCACACATTTATCATAACACAATGGGTAAAAAATCATATTATCTTAATAAAAGTGGATTAAGTGCCGCCTATAAAAATATCATGGAGGCGGTAAAATGCTCTTTTTTAAACCACGAGGGGTTTAATTGAACATTATGCATTTAGTAGGGGTAAATTGCTATTAACTTTGTAGAAAAATTTGGTTTGGTACCAAAATTGCAATGAAAACCTATCCTATGGTACCAAATTTGCATTTTCATATCCAATGGTACCAAAAAACAATTTTCCCGTTTTATTCATAGTAGTTAATAGCGCAAAATGTGTGTAGAGAGGCGCAACCTCTGTGCCTAACCATTTTCACTTGGCTCGCCCCATTGGCGCTATTGAATAGCTTGATATTTTTATATGTATTTTGTTAAATTTTAGTTTATTGGGTCGAGCTTCAAAAATTATCAAACGAAAAAATATTTTCGAGTTTGTTTGATTTGTGTGACGAGCCGAGCTCAAACAAACTCTTATCGAGTAACCTCGAGTCGAATATTGAGTAGTTCGATTTGATTTTCAGCCCTAACTTTAACCACATGCTACTATTGCAAACTATTTTTTATGAAAATTTACACCAATTATATATTAAAAAAAAATCACACATGATTCTAAATTAGAGAAATTATGGGATGAGATTCGGGAAAAATACTAAGTTGTATGACAAAATTTGACGATGTGATATACTTAGGGACCAAAATCAAAATGGACAATTAGTTTAGCTAAAATCAAAATTGATAATTAGTTTGTGATGAATTTCACAATTTCACCTATTTTGTCCAGCGTCAACATAACACTTAACAATGCTTCCGAAAAAGAAAATTAATAGTGGGAGAAATTCGGGCAAAATTTTTAACAACCTAAGAAAATAATTCAATGAGATATATAGTTTGGGACAAAACCAAGTTGGAGAATTAATTTGGGATGAATTATGTAATTTTACTAAAAAGTTATTATTATTACTCAAAATTAGTTTGATCAAGCACATTTAATAAGATAATAAATATATTGCACTTGATTTGCGATCACAAGTGAATCGCACTCCTTGAAAATCGGTCAAACCCGATTGTGGATAGAATTTTCGTGTTTTATCTCTTATGAATCTTTGTAACGACGTCATTTCAGGCCTTCAGCTCAAACACGTCAACGTCCTCAAGTCAGCAGCTTACTGGGTGTTTTTGTGTCACCGACTCAAGTCGGCTACAGTAACTTGAGGAGCGGTCTCTCCTCCATTTCACCGAGGCAGAGAATATCTATTAAGGGAATAATTCAGAGAGAAAAACAAATTCGGGACTTCAGAAAAAAGATAAACAAGTTCTTGGAGTTTGAGTGATTTCATCCAGTCGAAGTTATTTCGGAATTCCTCTTTCAATCTCGAACTTTATTGATTCTATTTTAAAGGTAAACATCAACACTTATAAGGCGTAATCTGTTTAAATATATGTAGACATAATTTCATCATTTGCAATTAATTTTACAAGTTTTATTTCTGTATATTATTGTTAGTGATAGATTTGTTTATGGTTTTTGTGATAGGATTTTCCAATGTCTGCAAAATTAGATTGTGTTATCGTGGATACCTTGAATTCCATTGCCAATTTGGGGGAATCAAAGATTGGAGTGAATGACAGAATGGTTAACCATTTGGCGAGTAGAACCATATCGAGAAATTCCAGTTATGATGGAATTTTGATCGATGGGGTTAGGGTTTTAGATGAGCCAAATGTTAGAATTGGTGAGTCTAATTGTGCTACTAGGAATAGAGTTAGGGAACTAATGTCCTGTTATGATGGGGCAGGGGTTATGGTGCTTATGAATTTGGTTAAAAGAGTGTTGAATTGTAATGTAGATAAGGAGGTGGAATATGAAAACACTTCTAGAAATGGAGAAGGGATAAATCTAGTTGTGGATTTGAATGTGCGTCGGGGTGCGATTGAGGTAACAACTTGCGATAAGGAGACAGAAACGGTCGATTTCAATTGCGCAGCTGAGGGTATTGGTTTAAATGAAAATCAAGATTTTGTCGATCCCGAATTGGTGCCGGATGGAATGTCGGAAGTTGAGGAGATAATTAATGCTGATGATGACGTAATGATAACAGAAAAGGAGGGAGAGTTTTACGAGTCCCAACTTGTGTGGGGCAAAGTCAGAGGCCATCCTTGGTGGCCTGGGCAGATATTTGCGCTATCGGCTGCATCTGACAGGGCAGCAAATTATTTTACGGGAGATAGTTATCTTATCGCATATTTTGGGGATCAGACCTTTGCATACAATGAAGGAACCAAAATCAAGCCATTTAGATTGCATTTCTCTCAGATGGTGAAACAAAGTAACGAAGAAGGATTTTCTCGTGCTGTGGGTTATGCTTTGGATGAGGTTTCTAGGCGAGTCCAGGTCGGACTTTCATGTCCATGCTTGCCTCAGGAGGTGCTTAACCAGACAAAAGCCCAAGTTGTCGCAAATGCTGGTATCAAGGAGGAATCAAGCAGAAGAGAAGGTGGGGATAATTTATCTACCGCAACCTCATTTTGCCCCAAACAACTTGTGCAATTCTTGGGGTCGTTGGCTGAAGGCCCTCATTGTGAGACTGACAGATTGCAGTTTGCGATAACTAAAGCGCAACTGCTTGCCTTCAATAGATGGAAGGGGCGCTATCAGCTCCCTGTATACGTGGAGCATGTTGGATTGTTGGAGGATGATGCTCAAGAAGCGATGGAAGGAGATCTTCCAGGTTCTGGAAAGTCAACTGCTGGAGGAGGGTCTCGTAAGCGTAACCATCCTTCAAGTGATGATGAGCGCACGGTAAAAAAGGAAAAATTGTTGTCTGTCTTACTGTCTCCGAGCAACTCAAGATTGCAGAACGGGGACGAGACATCTCTTAAAAGGACTGGGAGGAAGAAATTCTAAAGTAAATGGACAAAACAATCATTGTATAGAGAAAGGACTGGGATTGGTAAATCTAGTAAACTAGTAATATTTAGTCTTATATACTCCTGTTTTTATTTTATACATCTTGCTGAAGAAAGAATAGATAGTGACTGACGTATTAACTTAAAAGCGTGAACAAATAGTCTTCTCTGACCATAAGATTATGTGATGTACATACAATGTTGTGGATGTATTTCTAGACTACTTTTGAGAATAATTGTGGTAATTCTTGTATCATTTTTCAGTTTATCTTTAATGATCCTTGAGTTTGAATATGCACATTATATAATTCTTTGGACTGCATTGATGCTGAAAATGAAAAGAAGATATATTTACCAAGTGAATGTTGATTTGTTTAATATGCCAGTTCTTGATCATTTTATATATAGAAGTTTGCATTCATAAGTTATGCCATTATTAGGCATCATTTTTTCTGTGTGCACTGCTTGATGATTATGCCGACTGTTAGATCTTTGAGTGGTTAATTAATATATCCGATTATATGTCTTTACATTGGAAGGTGAAAATGCCTTTGTCCTCTTGTTTCCATTGCCATAGCCCTGTAATGTTATCTTCTTGGACAGTGTAGTTTCAATATTCAGAAGCCATATTTGGTATTTTATGTTCTTATTATTTTTCATTTTCATGCTGTGTTGTACATGTGGTTTCTTAGGTACGAGTTAAGCACAAATGCAACAACAATCTTACATTTACATCTTTGATTTGTCAATCTTTCCTCCTCACAGGATCTGGTAGATTTGATTATATGACATACCTGTCCAAACAAATTTTATTTATTTAGTTTCATATTCTATAGGGAAATTAATTTATTAAGTCGAATCAATATTTTTAAAGCGCAAAAAACGCCCTATAGCTTGCCCTTCGTGGCGAGGCGCAACCTATGCGCTTTGCGACGGCCCTTGCACATCACATTTTTACTTAGAGCTGTGCTATAGCTAAAAATGGGGCTGTATAATTTTGATCTAGGAAAAAATATTAAAACACCTTTTAGTTTTCAGGGTTTTTGGTATTTTGTACCATGAAATTATAGAGTTTTGGCACTTTGTACCCTAAAATATAATTTATTTGGCACTTTGCACCCTATTGTGTGTTTTGGTGAGATAATTCATTGATAGAAGGGTAGAGTAGTCCTTTCGAATATTTTTTTGGCACTTTGCACCCTGACAGAATATTTTTTTGGCACTTTGCACTCTGACAATATAGATTTTGACACTTTGCACCACAAAAATATAGAATGTTGGCACTTTGCACCTTAAAAATATAAATTTATCACTTTTTACCTCGAATTTAAATTTTTTGGCACTTTGCACCCTATAAATATAATGTGTATGGTATTTTGGCACTCTGAAAATATATTTGTAAGGTATTTTGCATCATAATGTGATTTTACTTGAAAAAAGCTCATGAATGTCATTTGTGGAGAGATAAAATGGTCATTTCTATGCACATCAATTATAATTATGTTATTCTTAATTTATTTTACTTTTTAATAACTTATTTTAACATTTTCTCTGAGTAGAATTTAGATTTAAAAAAAACAATGTCTTCATTTTTTTTCAAGTATCATTTATATTATTTACATTATATCTAAAAAACACATTTACAAATCTAACATGTTATTATATTGCATGTTATCGTTTCTAAAATACTTACATGTATTCGATTCTAAATTTTTTTATCGACATACTCTACAAATTTAAAGTTATTTACAATTAGCATGATAAATATATTAAATTAAAAAAAAAAAAAAGAGTATTTGCCTAATCATTAATAGGTAGCTAGTAGTTTGATTAAAATAAAAATGTGCCAAATATATTAAGTCGAGTTACTAATTTGATTAAAATAAAAATTTGCCAAAAATATTAAGTCGATGTTGAAAACGCCAACAAAAATTAATATTTTTAGGGTATAAAGTGCTAATATTCATATTTTTAGGGTGTAAAGCGCCAACATTCTATAGTATCATAGTGCAATGTTTCAAAATTTATATATTTAGGGTGCAAAGTGCCAAAATTATTCGAAAATAACTATTATATCCTTTCATCAATAGATTTTTTCATCAAAACACACACTAGGGTGTAAAGTGTCATCAAATACATTGTTTCAAGATGTAAAGTGGCAAAAGTTTTAAGTCAGGTGTAAAGTGGCAAAACTTTTAAGTCAGGGTGTAAAATACCAAAATCCTATAATTTTGGGGTGCAAAGTGCCAAAAATCCTAGTTTTCGCTTTTCACTAAAACATAATTTCAAATTATTCTTCATGTATTAATTTCAAATATTTGTTAATCAATGATCAAATATAGAATGATATACTGTATAAGTTTATCTACTAAAAAAGGTGGTGAGACTTAGCGTGAGTTTGGCCCAGCGATTGGAGCTTTTATAAAAATTACTTATGTTCAGTCGTGATTTTCATGGTGTTTGGCCCCCAAGATCATAATCACTTTTGAGATCTCGAGAAGCAAACTTTTACAAAAGCTATTATACAAAAATAATTATTCTATAATTAATTTTTATCACAATCAATTATTACCATAATTAATTTTAGTAAAATTAATTCTTCTATAATTACTTTTCGAATCGCTAGGTCAAACACACCCTTAAAGTTATTTTTAATTAGGGGCAAAACTGATATTCCTCATTAATATTTTGATGATAACATCACATTTCAATTATTTTTTTAAAAGGTTTATCCCGAAGGAGACATTTCAATTATTTAATTTATCTGAAGGGGTTTACTTATAGGCAGATGTTTGATGAATCAAACAAACAGATTGTTTTAGTGATTGGTTAACAAATCAAGCCCCATACCTAAATGAACTAATGTATCTGATTTCAATTATATTTTTTTTTTTTGTAATTGATTGTTCGAATCGGGAAAACGAATGTATTGGTAGATTCAACTTGGGATTTAACCAAATATCAATTATGAGATGCAGTAAATAATTTTAATAATATTCAGCATAAATTTAAATTTAATAAAAAAAAAGGAAGAACGAAAGAATGAGCTGGACTCTGTTTCTTAAAGTTAAATTAAGAAAAAATTCATAAAAAAATAATTAAATCGAATTTGACTAACGTGAAAAAGGCGCGAAATAAAGTATTCCATTTGTGTACCGAAATCAAGGGTCCCGTTTGGATTGGTTTTGATTTTGTTTTGTCCTGTTTCGGTATTTCAAATTGGTTTGAATGAGTTTGATGAAACATTTGAAACACGACTTGAATTGATTTTGGTTGGAATATTTTGATAGTAATATGATAGTAAAATAATAGTTAGTGGGTCTTAAGAATTTGAGATATGATTTGGATTGTGTCTATGTTGGTGTTTGGGGAAAAATTCTTGTGTAGACCCGGTCTTTCATAGACCATACACAAAATCTTACAAATATATTTAGTGGATGCACTAATTTTGTTCATGGTCTATGAAAGACCTGGTCTAGACAAGCATCACCCGTGTTTGGGGGTGAAAAGTTAATGACAAATTTCACATCATTGACTTTCTAAAAGTAGGATATATTATTAAATAGTGTAATAATTGAGATTGTGATATATTTGGGAGGTACTTTGCATCATAATGTGTTTTTCTTTTAAAAAAGCTCATGAATGCATTGATAGAGAGATAAAATGGTTATTTCTATACATAGCAATGGTAAACTTGTTATTCTTAATTTATTTTACTTTTAAATAACTTATTTTAACATTTTCTCAGAGTAGAATTTAGATTAAAAAAAAGACAATGTCTTCATTTTGTTTCCAAGTATCATTTAGATTATTTACATTATATCTAAAAGACATGTTTAAAAATCTAACATGTTATTATATTGCATGTTATCGTTTCTAAAATACTCACATGTATTCGATCCTAAATTTTTCTACACGACATACTCTACAAATTAAAAGTTTTTTACTATTAGCATGACAAATATATTAAATTAAAAAAAAAAGAGTATTTGCCTAATCATTAATAGGTAGCTAGTAATTTGATTAAAATAAAAATGTGCCAAAAATATTAAGTCGATGTTAAAAATGTCAACAAAAATTAATATTTTTAGGGTATAAAGTGCTAATATTCATATTTTTAGGGTGTAAAGCGCCAACATTCTATATTATCATAGTGCAAAGTATCAAAATTTATATATTTAGGGTGCAAAGTGCCAAAAATATTCGAAAATAACTATTATATCCTTCCATTAATAGATTTTTTCATCAAAATACACACTATGGTGCAAAGTGCGTGTCAAATATATTGTATTTCAAGATGTAAAGTGTCAAAACTTTTAAGTCAGGGTGTAAAATACCAAAACCCTATAAGTTAAGGGTGCAAAGTGCCAAAATCCTAGTTTTCGCTTTTCACTAAAATATAATTTCAAATTATTCTTCATGTATTAATTTCAAATATTTGTTAATCATAGGGCTGATTATCATTAATGATCAAATATAGAATAATATACTGCATAAGTTTATCTACTCAGAAAGGTTGTGAGACTTAAAAGTTACTTTTAATTAGGGGCAAAACTGATATTCCATTAATATTTTGATGATAACATCACATTTCAATTATTTAATTTATCTGAAGGGGTTTACTTATAGGCAGACATTTGATGAAATAATTTTGAGAAACGTGTTTGACAGATTGTTTTAGTGATTGGTTAACAAATCAAGCCCCATACCTCACCTCATTGAGCAACTCTATAAATTGGTAAATGAACTAATGTATTTGGTTTCAATTATAGAAAATTTATTGTAATTGATTGTTCGAATCGGGAAAACGAATGTATTGATCGATTCAACTTGGGATTTAATCAAATATCAATTATGAGATGCAGTAAATAATTTAAATAATATTCAGCATAAATTTAAATTTAATAATAAAAAAAGGAAGAACGAAAGAATGAGCTGGATTCAGTTTCTTAAAGTTAAATTAAGAAAAAATTCATAAAAAAATAATTAAATCGAACTTAATTGACTAACGTGAAAAAGGCGCGTTACACTCTTTGGTACGTAAAGGATTTCAGATTTCACTTGTTTTATGATTGAATGGGTTCGATCAATCTAGATTTGAGTTAGAAGTTTCACATGGATAATCTCATGTGAAATGGGCGCAAAATTGCATGAGAGATTTGGGCTGGATGCATTTGTTAAAAGAAATGTGCATTGACAGTGAGTTTTACTTTTACCACTAATAGATTAGATATTTTTTCCTAATGTGAATGTAATTGTGTCCAAATTTCACCAAATTGTCAATTTTCCTACCTCGATTGCATGGGTAGGGTTGTCAATGGGTTAACCTTTCAAGTTCGGTTCGAATTTCACGCCCAATTTATTAAGATTAATAAATCGACGAATTTTATATGGTAAAACTTATCCTATTAAGGAAATCAGTTATTCAACAATCAACATACTTGAAGCAAGTATAGGTCTAAGCAGACCCAATCCGATAATAAATAGAAAATGATATATATTTTTAATATATGTAAAGTAACATTAAGAATATATATATATATATATATATATATATATATATATATATATATATATATATATATATTATCATCATTTTAACAAAATATCAGTTAATATTTTCACATAACAATATGAATTAATTTTTCTACATAAATATCGGTACAACTATTTGTTGACCTGATTAGTTCAAATCATTTGAATTAAGTGGTTAAAAGTGACAAAAAATACTATTTTCTACATTGATACATGAAACACAGTGGTAATCATGGACATAATAAAATGAAGAATTCAATAAGTAACTTTCTCAAACTTGTTAAATAAAAAATATAGATGAAAAGAGGTGTATTTTATGGGAAATTATTATCAAAATCTAGTTTGATCAAACGCATTCATCTTACAATAAATGCATTGTACTAGTCTTGCGATTGTTCAGTGAATTGTGTTATAATTTGGAAATCAAAATATGAAGATGAATTGAAAAGATTGAATTCTTACGAAGAAGAAGAGAGAAAAGAAAAATATTTCATAAACTGAAAAAATGTGTAAGTAAGTTACAAGTGGGGTTAGAACCCTGGTTTAAATAGGAAACTAAAAAACTAACTGACCTAATATAAAACACGTTATACAAAAAACGTTATATAACTAAATCCCTAATTTCCTAATTTCTTCTCCTGCTGCGCGTCTTCTTCATTTTCTTCAAAGATTAACTTTGTTTGTTTGTTTGCTGTGCAGGAATCAATGGATGCTTCCTTCAATACTCCCCCGCAAGATGGACCGAAAAGATCAATAAGAGACATCTTGGATTTGAAGAAGCGGAATTGAGGTAACATTAAAGCTTTGGTAAAAATGTCTGCTAATTGTTCTCCAGTAGAAATAGGAAGTAGTTTTAGAAATCCTTTCATGACCAGATCTCTAGTGAAATGACAATCCAATTTAATGTGTTTTGTCCGTTCATGAAAGATAGGGTTATTTGCTATATGACATGCTGACTGATTATCACAAAATAAAGGAATAGGATCATTGATAGGAACACCTAAAGTGTTAGGATTTGATGAATCCATACCAACTCACTTGAAACAGCAGTTAGTGATCTGTACTCAGCCTCTGCAGAGGACTTTGAGACAGTTACTTGCTTCTTAGACTTCCATGAGATAATAGAATCTCCTAAGAAAATACAAAATCCAGTAACAGACCGTCTTGTGTCAATACATGATGCCCAATCAGCATCTGCATAGGCTGTGAGTTTTAGAGATGTTTTAGCTGAATAAAAGAGTCCTTGTCCAGGACAGGACTTTATATATCTAAGAATATGGTGTGCTGCCTGTAAATGAGGCAGTCTTGGCTTAGATACAAATTGACTAAGCCTGTGCACTGCAAAGGTCAAATCAGGTCTTGTAATGGTGAGATATAAAAGTTTGCCAATTAATCTTCTGTATGAAGTATCATCCTCCAATAATTCACCATCTTCTGCACTTAACTTTACTCTAGGATCCATAGGTAAGGATAGTGGTTTAGAAGCCAAATATCCTGTTTCATCCAGAATTTGCAAAGCATACTTCCTTTGAGTTAATGTAATACCATTTGTAGATCTTGCAACCTCCAGTCCTACGAAGTACTTCAATTCACCTAGGTCCTTCAATTTGAATTTACTGTTAAGAAAACATTTTAAATCATTAATAGTAGATAGTGAAGGGCCAGCTATGACTATATCATCAACATATAAAAGTAAAGCTAAAAAGATATCACCTGAGCCCTTAGTGAATAAGGAATAATCTGATTTAGATTGAGTGAACCCATACTCCAATAAACAGGAAGTGAATTTGTCATTCCATTGCCTTGAGGCTTGTTTTAAGCCATATAAAGACCTGTTCAACTTACAAACCATTTTAGGTGAATCAATAGATTTAGTGTATCCAAGAGGTAAATCCATGTACACCTCTTCATTTAGATCACCATTTAAGAAGGCATTGTCTATGTCTAATTGACATAGATGCCAGTCCTTTGATGCTGCTAAGGCCAGCAAAATTTTAACTGTTACTAATTTAGCAACAGGTGAAAAAGTCTCATTGTAATCTATGCCATGTTGTTGAGTATACCCTTTAGCCACAAGCCTAGCTTTATACTTATTAACTGAACCATCAGGATTCCTTTTTATTTTGTAAACCCATTTGCATCCTATAGGTTTTTTGTTATTAGGTAATGGGACAACAGTCCAGGTGTTATTGAATTCTAAAGCATCTATTTCATGTTGCATAGCCTCTCTCCATTTTAAATTTCCAACAGCCTGATGATAGAAGTCAGGCTCATGATCCAAGGAAATATTCATCAAAAAATTCTTAAAGTTGTTTGAAAGTCTATCATAATTAATAACAGCAGAGATAGGGTACCTTATAAATTTGGAATGTGTTGAATTTATATGATAGTCAGACAAATAAGAAGGAATTTTTGTGTTCCTTGAAGATCTTCTAGTTGGAACAGGGGTAGATAAAGAGGGTTCATGTACATTTGGAGGGGAAACTGGTAAAATATTAGGAATACTAGATTCTGGTTCAGTATATATAGGAAAATCATTTAGGTTAGAATTAAAAGTTGAAGAATCAGGAATAGGGAACAAAGAGGTAATGTCAGTGGTGGTTTTAAAAGAATGATAAGGAAAAACTTCTTCATTAAAAACAACATCCCTGGAGATAAAAATTTCATTAGTGTTAAAATCAATAAGTTTATAACCTTTCATGCCAACTGGATAACCAAGAAAAACACACACTCTTGCTCTTGGATCAAACTTTGATCTCCCCTGTTTAAGTGTTGAAGCAAACACTAAACAACCAAAAATCCTCAAGTTATCATAATCAGGAATAGAATTATATAAGAGTTCAAAAGGAGTTTTAAAACCCAGAACTTTAGAAGGAGTTCTGTTTATTAAGTAGGCTGCAGTAGACACACATTCAGTCCATAAGTTTATAGGAACTTTAGAATCAAATAATAGTGCTCTTGCTATATTTAACAAGTGCTGGTGTTTCCTCTCCACAACAGAGTTTTGTTGTGGAGTTTCCACACAAGAATATTGATGGAAAATGCCAAGTTGATCAAATAAAGAGGTAAAAGAAAGTTCAGGAGCATTATCACTCCTAAAACATTTAACATAAGAATTAAATTGAGTTTTTATCATATTTAAAAATTTAGGAATCACAACAGAAACATCAGATTTATGAATCAAAAAAGAAACCCAAGTAAATCTGGAAAAATCATCAACAATTGTAACAAAGTATCTATGGCCAGAATCACTAGGAAACTTAAATGGGCCCCAAATGTCACAATGTATTAGTTGAAAAGGTCTAGTAGATACAGTAGTAGAAATGGGAAAAGACAACCTCTTTTGCTTAGCAAGAGGGCAAATGTAGCAAGGTTTATTACAAATTTTGTTACTGTCTATATGTAAAATACTAGATAACCTAAGCATGGCTTTAAGTGGCATATGGCCAAGTCTTTTGTGCCAAATATCAGTACTGATCTTGTTGCAGTAAGCTGGAGTAGAAGCAGTTGAGGCAGTGTCATTAAGAACATATAAACCATTATTCTTCCTACCCTCTCCAATCATCTTCCCTTGATGATCCTGGATGGTAAAAGATTCTAGTGTAAAATTGAGGGAAAAATTACCTAAAAGTAACAATTCACTAACAGATATTAGATTAAAGTGGAAATTAGGTATATAAAAAACATCCTTAAGAAGTAGTGAAGAATTCAAATATATATCACCAATATGATGAACAGAAAAATTGCTGCTATCAGGCAAAATTACAGTGGCATCACTGATGGATTTTAAAGAAGAAAACAAATTAATATCATGACATATATGTTTTGTAGCCCCTGAATCCATAATCCATGCATTTTTATGAATTATAGAATTAACAGGAACAGAAAAAGAACATATACCTGAGACACATGAAACATGTGCAGAATCTGTAGATGTAGAACATGGTAAAGTAGTACTAAACAGATTCATAAGATGTTGATATTGATCAGGAGTCAAACTCTGAAGTAGTGGTGTCAAAGGATGACTAGGTTGTGTGTTTTGATGAGTGGGAATAGAAGTAGGAGAGGTGAATGTGGTCTGACCAGTGGTGATGTTGTTGACATTTGTAGAATTGGAATTCTGATTTGGTTTTCTGTAGCCAACAGGGTATCCATGTAATTTGTAACACTTGTCAACAGTGTGACCAGTAAAGCCACAATGAGTGCAAACTGGCTTATCTTTCTTTTTAAAATTTGGATTGAATTTAGGATTTTGTGTAGAAGAATTGGACTGTTGAAACTGGTTGTAGGTTCTTGGTCCAGTAGAGGTGTTTTGTGGATTAGATGAAGTGTTTTGAGAGGCAAAAGCAAGGGTGTTAAACAATCATTAACCCAGGGCTATCAGAGGGATGCAAGAAATATGGGTGAGAAGGATCCTCCATAGGAGGTCTGGTCCTGGTGGAAGTGGTAGTGGGAGTGGTGGAATCCGCCATGAAAACAAAGCCAAGAAATAGAGATTAAGTGAAAAAACGATCAAGAAGAAAGAAATTGATCAGAATTATGATCAAGAATGATGAAAATCACGAAGATAATTTCGTGTAGAGGTGCGGAAATCGTGTAACGTTACACTGCTGATACCATGTTATAATTTGGAAATCAAAATATGAAGATGAATTGAAAAGATTGAATTCTTACGAAGAAGAAGAGAGAAAAGAAAAATATTTCATAAACTGAAAAAATGTGTAAGTAAGTTACAAGTGGGGTTAGAACCCTGGTTTAAATAGGAAACTAAAAAACTAACTGACCTAATATAAAACACGTTATACAAAAAACGTTATATACAAAACATTTCCTTATTTACAGAACTAAATCCCTAATTTCCTAATTTCTTCTCCTGCTGCGCGTCTTCTTCATTTTCTTCAAAGATTAACTTTGTTTGTTTGTTTGCTGTGCAGGAATCAATGGATGCTTCCTTCAATAAATTGAACTTGCCATGAGAATTCTTTTAAAAATCGTTCAGACCCGATTATTGGATTTTCATGTATTATGTGTATTTGTACAACAACGCCAATTTGAGGCTTTGTCCCAAACACGTCAGCTCAAGACATCAACTTAATTGGCATGTTTGTGTAGTTGTGTGTTATCAATGCCTGTCCTATTAGACTTTGTAAAAATACAGGAGATTAGTAAGATTAGGTTTAAGAACCGAGTGTTGTGCCTTTGATATTAACTGAAGCATGTAACTGCAAACTGTCAGAAGCTTAACACTCCAAAATTCAATAAACTAATTATACAACATATCATCATCTTCAATGAAGTATTCCGTTTGTGTCCCGAAATCAAGGGTCCCGTTTGGATCGGTTTTGATTTTGTTTTGTCCTGTTTCGGTATTCAGGGCCGGCTCTACATTTTTCGGGGCCCTAGGCGAAATATAAAGTCGGGCCCTATATAAAAAAACAAAAGTTTATATTATATATAAAACTTATTTTTACTCGTTCCATATCAAAATAGTAAAAGAAAGCCCCTTCATTTTTCTTAGTGATATGTTTATAGTAAAATTAAAATTATATGTGAAATTTATCAGATAAATCTTATTCATAGTACAACTTTGTCATGTTCTTTCTCATCGTGAAAATTTAAATCTTCTTAAAAAATAAAATATGCACAAAATAACACATTGATTCCTATAATTTTTTCTATATTTAGAAAGAAAAAAATCAGTTAAATTTCTTTTTTACATATCTTAAAATACATACGAGAATTGTCTAAATTTGGAATGAAAAATTGAAATCTTAATTTGAAATGTCCAAATTCGGAATGAAAATAGAAATCATAATTTTGTTTAATGAATAATTGTTATAACCTTGCATGAGAGAAAGAAAGAAATGAATGGATGAGTGAAAAAACAAATTTTAAAGAAAAAAAAAATGATTTTCTAGAAAGAGAAAAAAAGAAGTTATATAAGGAAGAGGAAAATAAAGTTAAAACAATGACCTTTGGAATTCGTGTTGGCAAAATTTCTTTTAATGGATGTAAAGCAGTACATATATGTCTATACAGGTATTTAGTGAATATGGTCAATAGGGGATAGGGCCCCTTGGAGGTTGGGCTGTAATTATTTTAATATAGAATTTTGGATGGTATTAATGTTTTAAAAAGAAATATGAATAAATATATATGGCCCATATGTGTATTGGGTAGTATATATTAATATGGGCAACAAGAAATTGGGACCCCATGGAGGCTGAGGCCCTAGGCAATTGCCTAAATTGCCTAGGGCTAAAGCCGGCCCTGACGGTATTTCAAATTCGTTTGAATGAGTTTGACGAAACATTTGAAACACGACTTGAATTGATTTTGTTTGGAATATTTTGATTTATGATTTTGGATTTTCGTCCCAAGTTATATCATTTAGTCAATTTAATCCCGTAATTTTATATTTTTTTGGAATATCGCCCCACTTGCCACATAGATGCTTATAATACACAATCCTGCAAATTTTATCATAAACAATTATATAAGATTACAGAATTCGTCTCAAAGTAATTATAAATCTTGATTTTTCGTCCCAAACTAAATTAATTCGCCGAATTTCGTCTCACAATTTGTCATTTGGCATGAATTTAGTCCATTATTAAATTCCTAATTTTATGGAAATGATGATTCATCTTTTACTTTTTTAAGGGACTAATGACAATTTATCTCTTATGATATCCATTATGTTCAATTTACCTTTTATAATTTGAAAAGAAGTAATTTATGATAAATTGAATATTATGAATATTACATGGATGTAAATTGTCATTAAATTTTTTTAAGAGAAAAGAAATATTGATTGAATGAAGGTGGGTAGATATTTCTTAAATGCAATCATCTATACATCGCATAAGTTTAAAAATAACATATAACATAAAAAAGAAAAATCTGGAGAGAGTAATTAATGAAGAGAGAGGGAGAAAACAAAAAGAAAAAAGAAAAAAGGTGGGCTTATCCCGTGATAGTGTGCTGAAAGAGTCAAAAAGTCCTCTATCATTGTCAGCCGTCCCAATGTGGTTCATTCCTCAGTCAGACGCATGTTTCGCTTCAATTTTGGCTCAAATGTTGTGCGAAACATTTGAGCCAAAATTGATCCAAATAGGCCCAAGATTTGCCTCCACCATTGATCTAATATACTCATACTCCATTCTTAAAATAAACTGAAATGCCACAATACTACAATTTCAACTCCGGTGCGTCTACCGCGATAAATTTCACCCCCAAACACTTATCATTAACCAAAACATTCAGCCTCTTTAAATCAATGTTCAAAATCTCAACATTCCAACCCTCTCCAAACTCAAGAACTGGCAACCGAGACAAAATTTATTTATCCTATTGGAAAATTAATTAATTTAGTCCAAATTAATAGTTTTATTCATTATAGTTAATAGCTCAAAATGTGTGCAGAGAGGCACCTCCCTGCCAATTTCACTTGGAGCGCGCCATAAGCTAATCAAGATTTCAGACCAGTTGTTCGACTAAGTTTTGTATTTATGTAAATTCTAATGCCTAATTGCTGAATTTTACCCCTGAACCTGAGTAGGAGCAATAGAATGGCAAGAACACGATATATCATAAATGTATACCTAAGATAAATATTTGAAAATATTACATTGGAAAGCTTCTATTTTTGGCAACTACACAAGTAACCTTTCCCTTTAATAAATCCGCCAAGATTTCTCTACAATCCAAAAGTATTTTTCAAGTTATTAAAAGAAACAAAAATATGTACTTTCAAGATACACTTACATCTGACCATGAAACATACTTCACCGGAACTCCATCTAGTATGCATGTAGATAGTAAGCTTCTAACACTTGAAGGGAAGTTATCAGTTCTCTTCGCTCCGTTCTCTTCTTCTCACTCGCATTTACTTCTTCAATAACATCTTTTGGTCTTATAGCTCCAAAAAATGGAGCAAAGAGATCCCTCTCTTTCAGATATTCCATATAGGCAGTTTGTTTACCCTTTTGATCACCCGTTACAGACTCGATGCTAGAATTTCCATCTTTGTTAGCTTCAATCGATGTAAAAAATCTTGCGACATTGAGATTTCAGAGTATCTCATTGCCCTTGTTGTAATATGGAAATTCGACGTAGTATATGTAAAGTGATATAACTATTGACATATATGAAATGTATATCAAATCTTGGAGAATAGCAGTAAATTAAATGTGTAAACTTGCATTAAAGAATAAATGTGTTGTGAATAGCCTGATCAAGTCAGCCCTATATATAGATAATTACAAGGGTAAATTAGTAAATATATCTTAACTAACTTAACTAAAACAGATAGGCGGCATAATTTAACTTATCAATTGAAATCCCTAATTTCTTATTTCCCCAATTTGATTTCACTTTCTTATGTCTCTTCTTCTATTGATTTTGTTCTTTGATTGTCTTCAATGTCTATTACCCCCCGCAAGATGGAGTCGGAGCAAAGATATTGCGGATACCCATCTTGAAGAGAATAGAATCAAACTGTGGTTTTCGGAGAGGCTTCGTAAGAAGGTCCGCCAGCTGCTCAGAAGACGAAATGGGGAGAAGTTTCAAATGATTTCTAGAGATGTGTTCACGTACGAAATGGAGATCGATTTCAAGGTGTTTCATTCTTTCATGGAAGATAGGGTTTTGCGCCAGTTGAATTGCAGACAAATTGTCACAATATACAACATGAGGTAAGTGTAATTGAACTTGTAACTCCTGTAATAATTGTGCTAGCCATAGAAGTTCACTAGTGATAGATGATAAAGCTCTGTATTCAGCTTCAACTGAAGATTTTGACACAGTTGGCTGTCTCTTGGCTTTCCAAGAGATTAAAGAATTTCCCAAAAATATGCAAAGCCATGTAGTTGATCTTCTTGAATCCAAACACGATCCCCAATCAGAATCACAATAACCTGTTAAAGTCAAATTGGAAGAATTAGAATAGAATAGGCCTTGACCTGGTGTTGATTTAAGGTACCTAAGTAAATACTAGCTGTTAAGTGTGCATTAGTTGGTTTTGCATTAAATTGACTAAGTTTATGTACTGAAAAAGCTATATCAGGACGTGTTATTGTAAGGTATATAAGTCTGTCAATTAAACTCCTATAAGGTGAAGGGTCTAATAGGAGATCATTGTCATCTGATTTGAGTGAATTCTTACGATCCATAGGTATTTGAGCAGGTTTACTGCCTAAATATCCAGTATCCTTAAGTATTTGAAGAACATAGTATAATCCATTTTTGGAGTATGCAAGTTCAATCCCCAAAAAATATTTTAGTTTACCAAGATCCCTTAATCTAAAAATGTTACCAAGTTTTGCTTTTAGAGTACTGATTAATTGAGTATTAGGACTGGTGATCAAAATGCCATCAACATAAACAAGTAGAGCTAAAAATTAAGACCAGAACCAAAAATAAATAGGGAGTAGTCAGACCTGGATTGAGTGAAATTCATAGACTGTAGTACCTCTGTGAGTTTGTTATTCCATTGGCGGCTGGCCTGCTTGAGGCCATAAATAGACTTATTAAGCTTACAAACAAGATTAGAATTCATACCTGAACCAGGGGGAGAGTAACCTTTTGGTAGAGACATGTAGATTTCCTCATTTAAGTCACCATTTGAGAATGCATTGGTGATATCTAGTTGGTGTAGATCCCATTTATTAGCAATTGCTAATGCAAGTAAAACTCTAACTGAAATTAGTTTAGCCACAGGGGAGAAAGTGGAGTGTAGTCAATGCCTTCTTGTTGAGTGAAGTCCTGGGCTACAAGCCTCAATTTATATCTTTCAAATGACCCATCAGGGTTAGTTTAATATCCATTTACATCCTATGGGTTGTTTATTATTAGGTAAAAATTGAATAGACCAGGTATGATTGTCTTCCATAGCCTGTAATTCTTCTTGAATAGCTTTGACCCATTCTGGGTTTTTAATTGCTTGTTTATAAGTGGTAGGTTCAGAAACAGTAGAGGTCAAAAAAACTCTGTGAGAGGTAGAGATTGAAGAGTAGTCCAAAACAGAGCTGAGTGGATATTTAGAAGTGGGAGTATTAGAGAGATGACATTGATAATCTTTCAAATAAGATGGTGGTTTAGTAATTCTAGAAGACTTTCTGGTCATAATGGTAGAAGAAGCAGTGTTGTCTGAATTATCAATTGGTGAGGAGGGAGAAATGGATGGAACAGTGGGTGTGGAATTGGAAGGATTGTTAATGGGATCAAATAGGTATAAAGATGAATATGTGGAAGAAGTAGGACTAGAATCATTGGAGTCAGGATTGGTAAAATTTAAAAAAGAATTTTGAATCTGAGAATGGAAATAAATGTTCATGGAAGATTACATTTCTAGAGTGAAAGACAGAATGGTCACTTAGGTTAAGAAGCTTAAAACCTTTAATACCAGGTGTATATCCTAAAAAAACACTTTTGATAGCTCTTGGATCAAAATTTGATCTGTTTTCTTTAATTGAAGAAGCAAATGCTATGCATCTAAAGGTTTTCATTGATGAATTATCTACTGGTTTATCATAGAGTCTAGAATAAGGAGAAGAATTAGAAAGGAAAGGAGTAAGGAGTCTATTGATTAGGAATACAGTTGTTAAAACACTCTAATTCTAATATTGTAAAGGTAAATTTAATTGGAACAATAATGATCTTGCTACATTCAATATATGTTGATGCTTTCTTTCTACCCTAGCATTCTGTTGTGCGGTTTCCACACGGGAGAAATGATGAATTATTCCTAATTCAGAAAATAGGTTAGTGAAAAACAGTTCTTTTGCATTATCACTTCTTAATGGTAGTATTGAATTGATATTTAATTAAAGAAATAAATTTAGGTATGATAGAGTGAACATCAGTTTTTTTTTTCATTAAAAATAACCAAGTAAATCTTGTGCAATCATCCACTAAAGTGAGGAAATATCTGTAGCCATTATAAGAAGGGACCCTAAAAGGACCCCACATCACCTTGTATCAAATCAAAAACATGAAGTGAAATAGTAGTACTAGAAGGAAAGGGAAGAATTTTCTGTTTAGCCAAATGGCATATTTCACATACATCTTTATTCAAATTTTGAACAGTAGGAAAATCTAAAGTAGACTGTAATAGTAAAAGTTTATCATTAGCAGGATGTCCCAATCTGTTATGCCATGTATGAATGCTAATCCTATTACAGTGACTAGATTGTGACGGTGTGCTGTGATGTAGTATGTAGAGGCCGTCTATTAAGTCACCCTTGCCAATCTTCCTCAAAGAGATCTGGTCCTGAATTATAAAATGAGTGGGTTTAAAAATGATGCAGTAGGGAGAGGATGTGAGGAGAGCACTTACTGATAGTAAATTGAATGTGAATTGGGGAACATATAGGACATTACTTAAACTAATATTATTGTCTAACAGAATTTCTCCTTTGAAATGAGCAGGAATTACTATGTTGTTAGGTAAAGTGATTATGGTATTGAATGCATTAGTAAGTTTAGTAAAGTAATGTATATCGTTACAAATATGATTGGAGGCTCCTGAATCAAGAATCCAGAAGTCTTTAAAGATAGGAGAGGAAAGGGTAGATATAGATTGTGTACCTGTTTGAGCACTGACGGTACAAGAGTGTGATGCAGCAGTAGTTGATGATTGCTGAGATTGTTGGGAACTGGAATTTGGTGTAAAGATGATAGGGATAGCTGATCAGGGATGAGTTGTTGGATTAAATTATGAAGTGGGGTAGGATTTTGTGTTTCTCTAGAGAGATTGTTTATTTTAGTGGGAGGTTGGGTGGAGAATCTTAGATTAGGTGGCCTGTATCCAGGGGGAAACCCATGGATTTTGAAGTAAGTTTTGATGGTGTGGCCAGGCATCTGACAATGGGTGCAGTAGGGTCTGTTAGGTCTGTTAGGATTAAATGTTGATCTGAATTGTGGTTTGAAGCTGTTAGATGGGTTATAGGATGTAGGTCTGAATGTAATGTTTTGAGGAAAGGTGTTTGAGTTTGAGGATGGAGGTCTTTGAGAGGTGTATGATGGAGCAGATATGGTGGCAAAGGCCATAGGATTAGATGGTTCAGTGGGTAGTAGGTCAGTGTGAACAGCTCTTTGTGTTTCCTATTGGGAAACCAAAGAAAAGGCTTTAGGGACATCTGGAAGAGGGTCCATGAGTAAGAGCTGGCTGCGTGTGTGAGATAAGGATTCTCGTAGGCCCATCAAGAATATCATTAGGTAAAAAAATTCAAAAATATCGATCGAGTTGTCCACAAATGCATCTAGGTCTAAAATTGTAAATTTCATCCCAGATGATCTTAAGTTTGGAAAAGTATGCATTGACTGACAGAATCTGTTGGTGTAAACCAAAAAGATCTTTGTGTAGTTGTAACATCCTATGACCATTTGCTTGTTGGAATCTCTGTTTAAGTTCTTTCCAAAGAAGGATAGCAAAAGTATGATATTGAACCGTGTGGTTTATCTCTTTTGAAAGGGAATTTAGAATCCAGGTAATGATTAAAGTGTTATTTCTGTCCCAGTAGTTGGCTAAAATAGGGTCAGTGGTTGTCTAGGCAGAGTTTCATCAATGAAGCAAAGTTTATTTTTCAAAGTTAAGGCTCTAACCATGGCTTTGGACCATGTTTTGTAATTCTTGTCATCCAATTTTTCAGATACAAGGATGATCTCTGGACCATCAGCAGGGTGTAAATATAAACAACTAGATAGATCTTTTATTTCAGGTCCATTTCTATTGGATGAGGATGCAGGGGTGGTGGATTCTGAAAGGGAACTTTTGGAAGACATAGATGTGAGTGAAAAAGTGTACTTGAATCAAGAATTGAAAGAGAAATGGTGATAATTTGTAAAGATATAGAGAACTAACTGAAATTCTTATGAATATTTGCAGGTAATGAAATTTGAAAAGAGAAAATTTGGAGGGAGATGTTGGAATCATATGAAGATGTATTCTGAAGAAGATGATTTGAATGGATTGTGGTATTTGATATTTGAGGATGAATTCTGAGGATGAGTTCTTGATGAAGAACGGGTGATGAGGGTGAATGAATCTGGAAACAGAACCAGTGGAATGCAGATGTGATCTGATTGTTGAAACCTGTAGATCAGATTGATTGATCTGATATAGACTGTGATGGATATGGTGATCTGCTGAGAATCTTGAATTTTGAGAGAGGATAAATGGAGTTCTTGATCGGTTTCTTGATAAAAGAAAGGGATTGATGATGATGAATGAATGAAGAAGAAGAACTGGAGTAGAGTTTCCAGTAGAGAAAATGGAGTTTGCAGCGGAATTAGAATTGAAAAGAAACTGCTGATACCATGTAAAGTGATATAACTATTGACATATATGAAATGTATATCAAATCTTGGAGAATAACAGTAAATTAAATGTGTAAACTTGCATTAAAGAATAAATGTGTTGTGTACAATAGCTGATCAAGTCAGCCCTAGGGGTGGGCGTTGGGTTCGGGTAACCCAAGCTCGACCCGTCCTGTTTTTAAAATACCCGAACGGGACGAGTATTTTTTGGGTTCGGGTACCCGAACTTGAATACCCGTATTTTATTACAGGAATACGGGACGAGTTTGGGATTGGTCTCTCCAACCCCAAATATCCGAACTCGCCTATATAATATTATTATTATACTGTATTATTTAGACACTTTAGTTATATAACATTATCTAATAAATAATCTTTTTAACTTTATCCTAATATTCCTTTTAAATATTTCATTAGTTATTAGTAATCAATATTATGGGTCATCGTATGGATTTAGATTTTTTGTAATTTTATAAATTTATATCTTTTGCGTAATTTAAGTTTGGACTTGGATAAATTATTTTGGTATCAATTATAGATAGTATTTGTATTGGATTTTTCTTATTGAAACTCAATGTTGATCGTATTCTATCATTTGCTCATTATATGATTTCACTTTGTGATCGTATTTGGATATATTTGAAATATTCATTATGATGAATTGATGATATGTTTAATGTAATAATAGTTAAAAGTTATACGATTTAGCTAAAGAAAAATTTCAAAATAAAATTACGTAATATTGTAACATTAATTTGTTAGGTGGATGAAAATTGATGAATGAAAGTAATATGGGATCCGTACCCGAATTATAATGGAACGGGTTTGGGATGAAAAGTGTCAATCCCGAAATTTATTATACCCATATCTCTAGCCCGAACCCGTCTCAAACCCACCCCGTGCCCACCCCTAGTCAGCCCTATATATATATAGTATATATAGATAATTACAAGGGTAAATAGTAAATATATTTTAACTAACTTAACTAAAACAGATAGGCGGCATAATTTAACTTATCAATTGAAATCCCTAATTTCTTATTTCCCCAATTTGATTTCACTTTCTTCTGTCTATTCTTCTATTGCTTTTGTTCTTTGATTGTCTTCAATGTCTATTATTCCAATTAAATTGTTGTGGTACTTGTAATAACCTTTGTTGAAGGGATGGCCAATAGACATGACATTGTTATCTCTTGTCGTAGAACTCATAATTGAGAAGCATCAAATTCTCGTCTCTCTTGCTCGATTCCCTTCCAAATGGCGTATTTTAATTAAGCTCATTTAACGACACTATAAATATATTGCACTTGATTTGCGATAAACAAATGAATTGCACTTCCCGTGTGAAATCTTTGAAATTGATTCCTGATATAATTTTCGTGTTTTATGTATTTGGTCCCAAAATACCTAGGAGTATATGTGTAACGACGTCATTTCAGGCCTTTAGCTCAAACACGTCAACGTCCTCAAATCAGCAGCTTACTGGGTGTGTTTTTGTGTCACCGACTCATGTCGGCTACAGTAACTTGAGGAGCGGTCTCTCCTCCATTTCACCGAGGCAGAGAAAATCTAGAAGGAAAGAATTCAGAGAGAAAAAAAAATTCGGGACTTCCGAAAAAAGATAAACAAGTTCTTGGAGATTGAGCGATTTCAACCAGTCGAAGTGATTTCGGAATTCCTCTTTCAATCTCGAATTTTGATGATTCTATTTTAAAGGTAAACATCAACACTTATAAAGCGTAATTGTGTGCTCTGTTTAAATATATGTAGACATAATTTCATCATTTTCAATTAATTTTTACAAGTTTTATTTCTGTATATTATTATTAGTGATAGATTTGTTTATGGTTTTTGTGATAGGATTTTCCAATGTCTGCAAAATTAGATTGTGTTATCGTGGATACCTTGAATTCCAATGCCAATTTGGGGGAATCAAAGATTGGAGTAAATGACAGAATGGTTAACCATTTGGCGAGTAGAACCATATTGAGAAATTCCAGTTATGATGGAATTTTGATCGATGGGGTTAGGGTTTTAGAGGAGCCAAATGTTAGAGTTTGTGAATCTAATTGTGCCACTAGGAATAGAGTTGGGGAACTAATGTCCTGTTATGATGGAGCAGGGGTTATGGTGCTTATGAATTTGGTTAAAAGAGTGTTGAATTGTAATGTAGATAAGGAGGTGGAATATGAAACCACTTCTAGAAATGGAGAAGGGATAAATCTAGTTGTGGATTTGAATGTGCGTCGGGGTGCGATTGAGGGAACAACTTGCGATAAGGAGACAGAAACGGTCGATTTCAATTGCGCAGCTGAGGGTAAGGGTTTAAATGCAAATCAAGATTTTGTCGATATCGAATTGGTGCCAGATGGAATGTCGGAAGTTGAGGACATAATTAATGATGATGATGACGTAATGATAACACAAAAGGAGGGAGAGTTTTACGAGTCGCAACTTGTATGGGGCAAAGTCAAGGGCCATCCTTGGTGGCCTGGGCAGATATTTGCGCTATCGGCTGCATCCGACAGGGCAGCAAATTATTTTACGGGAGACAGTTATCTTATCGCATATTTTGGGGATCAGACTTTTGCATGGAATGAAGGAACCAAAATCAAGCCATTTAGATTGCATTTCTCTCAGATGGTGAAACAAAGTAACGAAGAAGGATTTTGTCGTGCTGTGGGTTGTGCTTTGGATGAGGTTTCTAGGCGAGTCCAGGTCGGACTTTCATGTCCATGCTTGCCCCAGGAGGTGCTTAACCAGATAAAAACCCAAGTTGTCGCAAATGCTGGTATCAAGGAGGAATCAAGCAGAAGAGAAGGTGGGGATAATTTATCTACCGCAACCTCATTTCGCCCCAAACAACTTGTGCAATTCTTGGGGTCGTTGGCTGAAGGCCCTCACTGTGAAACTGACAGATTGCAGTTTGCGATAACTAAAGCGCAACTGCTTGCCTTCAATAGATGGAAGGGACGCTATCAGCTCCCTGTATACGTGGAGCATGTTGGATTGTTGGAGGATGATACTCAAGAAGCAATGGAAGGAGATCTTCCAGGTTCTGGAAAGTCAACTGCCGGAGGAGGGTCTCGTAAGCGTAACCATCCTTCAAGTGATGATGAGCGCACGGTAAAAAAGGAAAAATTGTTGTCTGTCTTACTGTCCCCGAGCAACTCAAGACTGCAGAACGGCGACGAGACATCTTTTAAAAGGACGGGGAGGAAGAAATTCTAAAGTAAATGGACAAAACAATCATTGTAAAGAGAAAGGACTGGGATTGGTAAAGCTGGTAAACTAGTAATATTTAGTCTTATATACTCCCTTTTTTTATTTTATACATCTTGCTGAAGAAAGAATAGATAGTGACTGACGTATTAACTTAAAAGCGTGAATAAATATTCTTCTCTGACCATAAGATTATGTGATGTACATACAATGTTGTGGATGTATTTCTGGACTACTTTGAGAATAATTGTGTTAATTCTAGTATCATTTTCGGGTTTATCTTTATCCTTATCATTCATACCATTTCTCTGCTGGTGAGTAGATCTTTATTGATCCTTGAGTTTGAATGTGCACATTATATAATTCTTTGGACTGCATTGATGCTGAAAATGAATAGAAGATATATTTACCAAGTGAATGTTGATTTGTTTAATATGCCAATTGTTGATCATTTTATACCATTATTTAGGCATTATTTTCTTCTGTGTGCACTGCTTGATGATTATGCTGACTGTTAGATCTGTAAGTGGTTAATTAGTATATCCGATGAGATGTCTTTAAATTAGAAGGTGAAAATGAGTTTGCCCTCTTGTTTCCATTGCCATAGCTCTGTTACCTTCTTGGACAGTGTAGTTAATTACTCAGAATTCAGAGCTGTATTTGGTGTTCTTGTTTTTCTTTTTCTTTCTGTGTTTTATATGTGGTTTATTAGATACTAGGTATGCACAAGTCCAACAATAATCTTACATTTACATCTTTAATTTGTCAATCTTTCCAAACAAATTTTATTCATTTAGTTTCATATTCTATAGGGAAATTAATTTATTAAGTCGAATCAATATTTTTAAAGTGCAAAAAACGCCCTATAGCTTGCCCTTCGTGGCGAGGCGCAACCTTTGCGCTTTGCGGCGGCCCTTGCAAGTCACATTTTTACTTAGAGCTATGCTATAGCTATAAAGGGCGCTGTATAATTTTGAACTAGGAAAAAATATTAAAACACCTTTTAGTTTTCGGGGTTTTTTGGTATTTTGTGCCATGAAATTATCGGGTTTTGACACTTTGCACCCTGAAAATATAATTTATTTGGCGCTTTGCACCCTAGTGTGTGTTTTTTGTGAGATAATTAATTGGTAGAAGGGTAGAATAGTCCTTTCGAATTTTTTTTTGGCACTTTGCACCCTGACAGTTTAGATTTTGACACTTTGCACTATAAAAATATAGAATGTTGGCACGTTGCACCTTAAAAATTTAAAATTTATCACTTTTCACCTCAAATTTAAATTTTTTGGCACTTTGCATCATATAAATATAATGTGTATGGTGTTTTGGCACTCCGAAAATATATTTGTAAGATATTTTGTATCATAATGTGTTTTTCTTTGAAAAAAGCTCATGAATGTCATTGATGAAGGGATAAAATGGTCATTTCTATGCACACCAATGATAAACATATTATTTGTTGGTCCCAAGTGGTCAGAAGAGGTTTAGAGGGGGGGGGTGAATAAACCTCTTTAAAAAATTTCTTCAAATTTAACTTTAAAACTTTACTCTTACTGAACAGACTAAGCTGATCAGATTAGTAAGTTACAATTCTGTTCGCGAACAAATCTTTGAACAGTCTTGTTGACCACTCGTCTGATAGTTACTTAGCTGATTTTGCAGAAATCAGTTTTAATACTTAGAGTACTTGCAGCGGATTTTCAAAGTGTTTTTCACAAGTAGTCTTAGCAGTTTGAAAAATGCTTCCCCAGTTTTATAAACTCCTTTTTGTCTCTTTTTCAAACAGTTAACTTAATGTGTTTTTATGCAAACATAAGATATGCAGATTTGAAAACAATGTAAAAACACAAGTAATTTTTATAGTGGTTATATGGATTTAAATATCCTTTAGTCCACTCTTCCAAGTCACTCAGATCTTGGGTTATACTATAATCACAAAGTTTACAGTATACTCTGCTTGCGTCGAACAACAAATGAAACGACCACAAGTTCGCAATAGGAAATCACACAGAAAACCTATTCTCTGAAGTTTGATCACTCACAAAGATGGATCACAACTCCGCACAACACTCTTGTTTACAAAATCACTCAGAAGATGTATTTTTCTTTGTTCTTCAACTCGGCTTTCGTCAACAAATGACTCAGCTGATGAGTGAGCTGTTCTTGAGACTTAAAGAATTTTGCTTCGGAATTTCTCTCAGAAAGTGTGTTGCATCTTTCTTCTTCGTCTCTTTCAGCTATTTATACTTGAGGATTGAAAAGTGTCCGTTGAAGAGAGACAGAATTCAAATTCCTCGAGTACTGGTCCTTAAAATCCGCGAACGGCTCTTTTGCAGTCTGTCCGTACTGTAAACAGTACTATTCTGCAGGCAGCATTAAATGCAGCATTAAATGCACTCGGCTGATGCGAAGCTTTTCTTCAATCATTTGTCTTAAATATCCTCGTACTTCAGCATTTATTACACCAAGGGGCATTTATTACCGTTGGGAATACTTCATGATCTTCTTCACTTGGCTGATGAAAGTACAAGTCTGATGGTGAACTCGGCTGATCTCAAACTTGAACAAATCTGATTTGAGTCGGCTGATCTTCACTAGTCTGATAACTTCACTTCAGCAGATCAGAAGTCTTGGACCTTGAAACTTTGACTCTTCTGATGTCTTCATTACTTAGTCAAAATTCCTTGATAAGTTTATCAGCTAAGTTACTCCATACTTAGCCAATCTTTGAAGTTTTGGAATGCATCAAAACCTCCCTTATCAAACTTTCTTTAGTGCCTTCATCTTCATCCTTATCCAACAATTTCCCCCTTTTTGATGATGACAAAACTTCAGCTTAGTACCTGTTGAATACCTAAACTAAAGATTGAAATCCTCAAAATTTTCTGAGATAGAAAAAGTTTATTGGATTGAACTTGACTTTTTATTAATATTGAGAAAGAGTTACATAGTACAAGTTCATCAGATGAGATTTCTGAAGAAATAGATAAAGTGAACTGATTACAAGGATTTTTCAATTTCTAACTATCAGCTTCTTCATCTGATCCTTCCAGCACTTCTTCATATTCATAAGATGATTCTTCATCATCTTCTTCATCATCAGCTTCTTCTTCCAAGGTTGCTTTGGCAGCTTCCATCTTTTCCTTAAGTTCTTGTTCTTGAAGAGCTTTCAAAGCTTCCATGGCCTTCCTTGCAGATTCTGTATTCTTGTACTTGGTATCTTCTTTTCAGTCTTTTCTTCTTCTTCTACCGTTCCAAGCCCTGCAATCTTGTCAGCTTCAGCTTCAGTCTTGTCAGCTGTTTCCTCAGTTTCTTTGGCTTCAGTTGTTGCAGCAGTAGTTTCCTCCTTAGTTGATTCTTCAGCAGCAGATTCCTTTGCTGGTTCTTCAGCATCAGTCTCTTTAACTGGTTCTTCCCTTTTATCTTCCCCCTTTTTGTCATCATCAACTCTGATGACATTAGAAGGTTCAACAGCAGGGTTGAGAGCAACTGTTGGAATCTTCACTCCAGCACACAAAGCCTTTAGGTTCTGATTAACAACGTCATGACTAGCTGTTAGATGATGAATGTCAGTGCTGATGACATCAGTTTTATCATTGAAGTAGTCAATGTTGAGGTTGATAGTTGCAATTTCATTTTGAACTTCCTGTGAAGCCTTTGCCACTTCTTGCAACATCCCCAGATTGATTTCCTTCTCCTCATGACTGACTTTAATGAAGGTTGCAGTCAGATCAGCAATCTTGTGCTCAGCTGATTTTAAAGCAGTGTGAAGATGATTTACATCACCCTTCACTTCTTCTACATTCTGGTTCAGTTCTCTTAAGCTGTGCACTAACTGCAGTGAATTGTCTTGAGGAATTGGAATACTGTTGATCTCCTTCTTGATGATTTCTTCTGTTGATCCTTGAACAGTTTCCAGCTGAAGTCTGTTGGATTCTGCCAACTCTGCTTTCAGTTCATCCTTCAGCTCCTCCTTAACCTTCAATAACTGTTGCTTGTGCTTGTCTTCCAGTTCCTTAAGTTGGTTTTCCATCAGCATCTGGATTGCTTCCATCAGTGATGAATGTTGATCAGCTGATGAAGCAGAAGCATCAGCATCAGCTTCCTTTTCCTCAGTCGCCTGTTGAACAGGGACGTCCTCCAAGTCTGTCATCTGATGGTCTTCAGAAGTCTTAGCTGGCAGCTCAATAGCTAAGGACTTATCAGCAGATTTGTGCTCATCAGTGACATCATCGTAGAACAGATTAGTAATGGTTCCATCATCATTAAAGCATGTTGTTTGTCTAATCTGCCTTACAATAATCCAAGGGTTAACAGGAGCATTGTTACCCATAGGGACTTCATAGTACGGCTGTACTTCCTTGCCAAAAATGATCTGTTGAATGCTTGGCAGCAGTGGCAAGTCGCTTGAACATCCTTGCTGATATTTTGACTTTTTAGCCCATCTCTTCAGAGCAGTCATAACAGCAAACTTAATTGCTCTTTCTTCAGCATCTTCAGACTTCTTTTTCTTGTCAGGCAAGGTGCTTTTGATTTTCTTGGCCTCCTCCAATGCAAAGCCTTTTGCATAACTATGCATGACATCTCTTACATAGCTGGGATCAAGGGCCTTTTGGATGGAGTCTGTTTTCAGCCAAGTTAGAACCCATTGTTCTTCATCAGCTAACTCCTTCATGCTTTGAAGTTCTGTTATTGACTTGTTCAGCCTGTTGTCTCTCCAACTGATATACCTTGGCTTTTCTTGGTTGAACAGAGTCTTCAACATAAGTTTTTGATCATAGTAAGCTAGAGACTTCTCAAATTTCTTGAAAAGCTCCTTATCAGCATATACTATCTCAAAAGTTTTTCTGACTTCAAATTTGTCCTTTGACTTGAGTTTGGGGGCAGGCAGTAATATCTTCTTCTTGTCTTCTTCATCATTCTTGCCTTCTCCAATCTTGATGCCACCTCCATGGACAGGTCCATAGGCATCAACTTTACTCAATTCAATCACCACAGCCATTTCAGCATCCTCAGCAGCTTTCCTCTCTGCTTCAGACATGCGTCTTCTGGCTTCATCCTTTGCTTCTTGAGCTTTGCTTAGCTCAAGTGCTTTCTTCTCCTCCAACTCATCCTGTTTTCTTTGTTCAGCCTCCTCCCTTGCTTTCTTGTCAGCTTTGGAAACTTTCTTTTTCCTTAGCACTATTTTTCTCTTGCCTTTATCAGCAGGGGCTGGTCCAGCAGATGATATGGGAGCAGCAGCAATAGGATAGATGATTTGGACATCTGGATCTTCTTGAGATTGAGTAACCTCAGCTGTTGATGTGACTTGACTTGGCTGTTGCTCATCAGCTTTGTCAGTCTCAACAGTCTTAACTGTTTCAGCAGGCCTTTCAGCAGCTTCAGGGTCTTCCCTTGCTACATTCTCCAAGTCCGTTGGTTCTTCTATAAATGTCATCTGTTTTCTGGCAGATTTCTTGGTTCTCCCTTCACGGTAAATGGTTGTAGCAATATCTCTCTGTTGACTTCTTGTTCGTTTAGAGATACCTTCAGCAGGCCTCTCTGCTGATGGAGTTCTTGATGGTGATGCAGGGGATCCAGTCCTTACATCAGCAATTATGTTTTCCACAATCTTAGTGGCTTCAGCAGCAGAAGTCACTTTCTCCATCTGCTTGGAAACTTTCCTCTTAGGCTCATCAGTAGCCTTCTTCTTTTTGGTTTCAACAGCTAAGTCAGCAGTCTTGACCAGTTTTCTCTGCCTTTTGGCAGGAACCTCTTTTGGTTCCTCAACATCAGCTTCCTCAGGCTCACCAGCCTTCCTCTTTTGAACAGGCATGTACTTGGACAATGCCTTGGATTTGTGAATCTCTTTTCCATTCTTCATATCACAGCCCAGTTTTGACAGCAAATAACTGAGAGTGATTCGGTGGTTGGTAGTGGGGCCTTTTCCTTTCTTATCATCAAGAAAGTCAGCTAATATGTACCAAACTATGATTGACCAGTTGACCTCCAGTCCATAGTATATGGCAGCCATGATGCTGAACCTCTTCATGGTAACAGCATCCAGTGAGAAGGTGCAGTTCTCGATCAGCTTAGCTACCATATCAGCCATCCGCTGATATTCATCCTTCAGTTGCTTCTTCCTTATGTTTCCAGACAACGTTTCTCCCTCTTTGGCGCAGATCGCCCAGAACTGTTGGTGCTTGTCCTCTGTCAGCACAGTGACGTCATGTCGTCCACTGTTAGGAAGCCCAAACGTCTCGTGAAGAACAGCAGGAGTGATAGTGATAGATTTGCCTCCCACAGTAGCCTTAATCGCTAGTGAGTTATAGTCAGCTTTCGCAGAGTTGTAGTACTCCATCACTTGGTCAGTCCAGATAATCCCTTCGTGGTATTCCATGAAGTTTACCAGCGAAGCAGCTTTGAACTTTTCGAGCAGTTCTTTCATCAGATCCGTACCGGATTGGTAGTAGGAATCATAGACGAGAAACATACCTTCAGCGGCCATTGTTAATCTGTTGAAGGTTAGAAAAACAAAGAGAAGTATGCAGAGAATTGCAGATATTTTTCTCACAAGTACTTTTGAATGCTTAGAGTGCGTAAAGAGCGACTCGACTGATCAGATGGGGATTTATAGAGTTGGGGTATGTTGGTTTCCGTGATATCCGCCAACCGTTAGATCCGTTTTTCTGTCAGTGCTGATCGTGCGGCGTCAGTTACGACTTTTCGAATTCAAAAGATATTTAATGAAGAGCGGGAATATGTACCGCCCAACAGTTACTTATAAAAGCGTATTTTGAATAAAACGTTTTTGAATAGTTCAGCTTTTATTAAAGTAATCAGATGAGTAACATAAATACTTATCTGATGGACTCCTGTCCTGATGACATAGTTGTTATCAGAGAATGCCAATAGCTGATAACCTTCCTCAGCTGTTTGTCAATCCAGCTAGATAAAATGTCTTTAATCTTCGATAGTTGAGTCTTCTGATGAGAACATAACTTCAACTAACTGTCATTAACAAATTTCATCTTTAATTCAGAAGTACCGCTAGTCTTACACGTTCCCCCTGAGTTTAAGAATTCATAAGCTAACTAGTCTGTTGAAAGTTAATCCTTGAAGATAATAATAGATAACTAAGCTGTTGAACTCCAGTTTTCTGATGAGTTCCCCCTCAGCTTATGCTTCCAAATTAAGTAGTCCTAACTCAGCTCTTAGAGTTGAGAACCTTACTTCACTTAGAGGTTTAGTGAAGATATCAGCAATCTGATTATCAGTATGAACATACTCAATCATTACATTGCCTTTTTCCACATGATCTCTAATGAAATGATGCTTGATCTCAATATGCTTAGTCCTTGAATGACTTGTAGTGTTCTGAGTAAGAGAGATTGCACTTGTATTGTCACAGTAGATTGGAATTCCACTGATCTTGATGTTGTAGTCTTCTAGTTGATGTTTCAACCAAAGTATCTGTGCACAGCAAGCTCCAGCAGCTATATATTCAGCTTCAGCAGTGGATATAGAGACTGAGGTTTGCTTCTTACTCATCCATGAGATCAGACGACTGCCTAAGAACTGACAGGCACCTGTTGTGCTCTTTCTGTCAATCTTGCAGCCAGCAAGGTCTGAATCTGAATAACCAATAAGTTCAAATCCAGATTCTCTAGGATACCACAATCCCAATTCTTGAGTGCCTTTAACATACTTCAATATCCTCTTGGCAGCTAAGAGATGAGATTCTTTGGGGTTTGATTGAAATCTTGCACAGACTCCAACTGAGTACATTATATCAGGTCTGCTTGCTGTTAGATACAACAATGAACCAATAATGCCTCAATATTTGGTTATGTCCACTGATTTGCCATCTTCATCTTTATCCAAACGAAGACTTGTAGACATAGGAATGGTAGCTGTTGAGCTAGTTTCCATACCAAATTTCTTGAACAGATCTCTTGTGTACTTTGCTTGGCTGATGAATATCCCATCAGGCAACTGTCTAACTTGCAATCCAAGAAAGTAATTAAGTTCACCCATCATGCTCATTTCAAACTTATTCTGCATTAGCTTGGAGAACTTATCACACATCTGTTGGTTAGTTGAACCAAAAATAATATCGTCCACATATATTTGCACAAGTAATATATGATTTTCCCATTCAATTGTGAACAAGGTTTTATCTACCTTACCTTTTCGAAATCCTTTAATTAAAAGAAAATCTGATAGGGTATCATACCATGCTCTTGGAGCCTGTTTTAGTCCATAGAGAGCTTTCTTCAGACGATATACTTTGTCCTCTTCTTGATATACTTCAAATCCAGGAGGTTGTTCAACGTACACTTCTTCTTGCAATTCTCCATTGAGAAAAGCAGACTTCACATCCATCTGATAGACAGTGAAGTTCTTATGAGCAGCATAGGCTAGAAACAGTCTGATTGCTTCAAGTCTTGCTACTGGTGCAAAAGTTTCATCAAAGTCAATTCCTTCTTCTTGACAATAACCCTTGGCCACTAGTCTTGCTTTGTTTCTGGTGACAACACCATCTTCATTCATCTTATTTCTGAATACCCACTTAGTGCCAATTACTCTTTGATGACTTGGTCTAGGAACTAAGTACCAGACTTCATTCCTTTCAAATTGATTCAACTCTTCTTGCATAGCTTCTATCCAGAAGGAATCATTGAGAGCTTCTTCAATTTGTTTAGGCTCTATTTGAGATAGAAATGTGACAAACATGGCATCTTGTGCAGCAGCTCTTCTTGTTTTCACTCTATCTAAAGGATCACCAATAACTAGTTCAGGAGGGTGATTCTTGAGCCATCTGAGATCAGGTTGTAGATCAGGATGTTGTCCTCTGTCTTGATCTTGCAACACTACTGTTGGAGTTCCAGTAGTAGTCTGTTGAACAGTCTCTGGTCTGTCAGCTGTTTGCAACTCGTCTGTTAGACAATCAGCACTGTGATTTTGAACAGCACTTGAGTTAGCAGCTGAATTGAGATTAGGTAGTATGATGGGAACATATTCTTCATTTCTTCCAACGTCTAACTTCTGTAAATCAGTAGACAGATCTTGATTGGCACTTTGATTCTTTTCAGAAGATTGACTTGGCTCATCAAATACTACATGGATAGATTCTTCTATTAGTAATGTTCTTTTATTGAAAACTCTATAAGCTTTACTAACAGTAGAGTATCCTACAAAGACAGCTTCATCAGCCTTTTCTGCAAATGCAGTAAGGTGATTTTTCCCATTATTCAATACAGAACATTTACAGCCAAAAATCTTAAAGTAATGAATGTTTGGTTTTCTGTTGTTCCAAACTTCATATGGAGTTTTGTTCTGATTTTTGTTGATCATGCATCTGTTTTGGGTAAAGCATGCTGTATTTGTTGCTTCTGCCCAAAATCTTTATGGCAGTTTAGCTTCAGCTATCATGGTTCTGACAGCTTCTTTTAGTGTTCTGTTTCTCCTTTCAGCAACACCATTCTGTTGAGGGGTCCTGGCAGCAGAATACTCATGATGTATTCCTTTGATGTTACAATACTCTTCAACAGTAGAGTTTGTAAACTCTGTCCCTCTATCTGATCTGATCTTTAATATCTTGATACTCTTCTCATTCTGGATCAGTTCCATCAGATTGGTAAGATGTTCCTTGGTTTCACTTTTCTTCTTCATGAAAATCACCCAAGTATATCTTGAATAATCATCCACAACAGCTAGGCAGTATTTCTTTCCACCATTGCTGACTGGATCAATGGGTCCAAATAAGTCCATATGCAACAGCTCCAATATTCTTCCAGAAGATTGGTGCTTCTTTTCTTTGAATGATGACTTGATTTGTTTACCCTTCTGACATGCATCACAGAGCTTGTCTTTGCTCATGACTGCTTTTGGAATCCCTTCTACCAAATCATTCTTGATTAATCTGTTTATGGTCTTGAAGTTTAAATGATTCATTCTCTTGTGCCATAGCCAACTGACTTCACTTGGTGCAGATGCCACCAAACAAACACTTGAATTCTTGTCAACAGAATTCCAGTCAACTATGTAGATATTTCCTTGTCGTCTTCCAGATAAAATTACCTTCTTTGTACCAATTTGTTCAACAAATCACTTATCTGTTGAGAAGATGACTGAATATCCCTTGTCACAAAATTGACTTATGCTCAGCAGATTATACTTTAGGCCTTTAACATATGAGACGTCAGATATCTCTATGTTTCCCTTGATTAGTCTTCCTTTAGCTTTAATCTTGCCTTCTTTGCTGTCTCAAAAAGTGACTTTTGGACCATCCACAGCAACTGCATCAGTCAACTCATGTATGTTTCCACACATGTGCCTTGAACATCCACTGTCCAAGTACCAAATCTTCTCTACTTTACTCCTACTCCTAATCCTAACCTACAAAACAAAAATAAAATTGTTTTAGGTACCCTTATTGAGAGGGTCCTGAAGGATTAGTTCCACCTTTGACAACCCAAGATGTTGAAGTCTTAGGCTTCTTAGGTTTCTGAGTTTTAGGAGCATGAACAGTTTCATTTTTATCATAGTTATCAGATAAGTCATGTTGATGATCAGTATGATATGAATAATGTTCATAAGCAGGGTAAGGTGCATGATATGCAGGATATGCATGCATTTGATGAGCAGGGTAAGGTGCATAGTAACTAGGAAATTGAGGTGCATGATACATAGGATGATATGCAGCAGGTTGCACATAGTATGACTCATTTCCATACCAAGCATTTTGATTTTTCTTGTTTTTATGCTTCTTTGGTTTACTAGATGCTTGCTCATTTGATTTTGACTTAGTTTTACCACTAGTCTGATTGACTTTAGCTTTATCAGCAGACTTCTTAGGGCTCTGCTGTTTGGTCTTACTAGTCTGATTTCCTACACTAGGCTCTTTGCTCTTTTTAGCCTTAGGAGATTTCTTCTCCTTTACCACTTTCTCAGATGAGGTAGGTTTAGAAGTTTGAACATACAGAATGACCTTACTATTGTCAGCTGATATGAATTTTTCAGTATGATTCAATTCTAATTTATCCTTTTCTAAAGGTGTCTCCTGTTTACTAGATGTATACATGGATGCAACAGTTGACTTATCATGAGACTCAATGATTTTCTCAAGTTCCATGATTTTTCCTTTATAGACCTCACACTCAGCTTTCAGAGATTCATGCTCTTGCTCAAGCTGTTTATATTCAGCTGATTCTCTTGGCTTTTCAGCTAAAAGTTTCAGTGAACTATTTTGCTCTTTTAGCAGGATCATCTCTTCCTTAAGCTTTTTATATGCTTCAGCAATACCAGTATTGTTAAGCATCATTTGTTCAAATGAATTAAATAATTCATCATTAAGAGGAGTTACCTCATCCTCAGAGTCATCAGATTCCTTTGCCATAAGACAGAGGAGAGCAGGTTTTTCTTCATCAGAAGATTCTTCATCAGACGTGTCTGAATCTGAATCAGATGAGTAGACAGCAGCTAACTTTTCTGCTTCTGCCATCATAGCCTTGCCTTTCTGATGCTTTCTTTCTTTTCTCATTTTCTTCTCTTCCTCAGTGTACTTCTCTGCTTTTGGGTATGGGCAGTCTTTTATGAAGTGTCCCAATTTCCTGCAGTTGTAACACATTAGTTTTGATTTATAATCATCCTTATCCTGAGAAGAAAAATTAGGTTTAGAAGTAGAAGCATTGTTGTATTTGTTCTTCATTTTTCTTTTGTAGAACTTCTTAAAATTGTTTATCAACAGTGCAACATCTCCAGCAGTGTACTCCTTCTTGTTGAGTAGAGTGGCTTCATCAGATGAGTCCACTTCAGCAATTCTTTGAGCTGGTCTTCTTTGGTTTTCAGCAGCAACCAGGGCAGCTGTGGGTCCTGAAGTTGAGGTTTCTTCAATTCCCATTCTTGGCAGTTTATACTCATAAGCCTTGAGTACGGAGAACAGCTCTGTAAGAGAAATCTTGCCCAGATCTCTTGATTCTTCCATTGCTGTCACCTTCATGTTGAACTTGGAAGGTAGAGCCTTTAGTACTCTGACAGAGATCTCTTTGTCAGTGAAAGTCTTTCCCAACTTTAAAACTTCATTCAGAGTTCTGGTGAATCTGGTATCCATCTGATCAATGGTTTCTCCAGACTTCATCTTGAAGTTGTCCAGCTTCTCCAAGGCAACACTGAGCTGATGCTCTTTAATTGCATCATTGCCTTCGCTCATATCTCTGACTTTGTCCCACATCTCCTTTGCAGTTTTGCAATGTTTGATCTTGTCAAACCGATCATTATCCAGGGCTTTAGTCATGATGAATCTCCCAACTTTATCAAGATTGTAAAGCTTTATCTCCTCTGGAGTCATCTCATGAAGGTCTTTCTCCACAACCGTATCTACCTCATTTATTTTAATGGTCTTTGTGAATCTGAATGGACCTTTAATGATACATGTGTACATGTTGTCATTGTAGGCAGCAAGGAAAATCTCCATTCTGATTTTCCAGTCCTCAAAGGACATACCAGCAATGTGGGGAACATGACTGATACAATCCATTTTTCAAAAAGTTTTGTTTTTCAAAAAGATGCTCTTTTGAAGAGTTTTAAAAACCTTTGAAAAACACTTGGATCAAGCTCGTTGATCAGGCAGCTGATTCTAATGAACCACCCGCTCTGATACCACTTGTTGGTCCCAAGTGGTCAGAAGAGGTTTAGAGGGGGGGGGGGGTGAATAAACCTCTTTAAAAATTTTCTTCAAATTTAACTTTAAAACTTTACTCTTACTGAACAGACTAAGCTGATCAGATTAATAAGTTACAATTCTGTTCGCGAACAAATCTTTGAACAGTCTTGTTGACCACTCGTCTGATAGTTACTTAGCTGATTTTGCAGAAATCAGTTTTAATACTTAGAGTACTTGCAGCGGATTTTCAAAGTGTTTTTCACAAGTAGTCTTAGCAGTTTGAAAAATGCTTCCCCAGTTTTATAAACTCCTTTTTGTCTCTTTTTCAAACAGTTAACTTAATGTGTTTTTATGCAAACATAAGATATGCAGATTTGAAAACAATGTAAAAACACAAGTAATTTTTATAGTGGTTATATGGATTTAAATATCCTTTAGTCCACTCTTCCAAGTCACTCAGATCTTGGGTTATACTATAATCACAAAGTTTACAGTATACTCTGCTTGCGTCGAACAACAAATGAAACGACCACAAGTTCGCAATAGGAAATCACACAGAAAACCTATTCTCTGAAGTTTGATCACTCACAAAGATGGATCACAACTCCGCACAACACTCTTGTTTACAAAATCACTCAGAAGATGTATTTTTCTTTGTTCTTCAACTCGGCTTTCGTCAACAAATGACTCAGCTGATGAGTGAGCTGTTCTTGAGACTTAAAGAATTTTGCTTCGGAATTTCTCTCAGAAAGTGTGTTGCATCTTTCTTCTTCGTCTCTTTCAGCTATTTATACTTGAGGATTGAAAAGTGTCCGTTGAAGAGAGACAGAATTCAAATTCCTCGAGTACTGGTCCTTAAAATCCGCGAACGGCTCTTTTGCAGTCTGTCCGTACTGTAAACAGTACTATTCTGCAGGCAGCATTAAATGCAGCATTAAATGCAGCATTAAATGCACTCGGCTGATGCGAAGCTTTTCTTCAATCATTTGTCTTAAATATCCTCGTACTTCAGCATTTATTACACCAAGGGGCATTTATTACCGTTGGGAATACTTCATGATCTTCTTCACTTGGCTGATGAAAGTACAAGTCTGATGGTGAACTCGGCTGATCTCAAACTTGAACAAATCTGATTTGAGTCGGCTGATCTTCACTAGTCTGATAACTTCACTTCAGCAGATCAGAAGTCTTGGACCTTGAAACTTTGACTCTTCTGATGTCTTCATTACTTAGTCAAAATTCCTTGATAAGTTTATCAGCTAAGTTACTCCATACTTAGCCAATCTTTGAAGTTTTGGAATGCATCAAAACCTCCCTTATCAAACTTTCTTTAGTGCCTTCATCTTCATCCTTATCCAACATTATTCTTAATTTATTTTATTTTTTAATAACTTATTTTAACATTTTCTCTTAGTAGAATTTAGATTGAAAAAAAGACAATGTCTTCATTTTTTTTTCAAGTATCATTTAGATTATTTACATTATATTTTAAAAAACACGTTTACAAATCTAACATGTTATTATATTGCATGTTATCATTTCTATAAGGCTCACATGTATTCGATCCTAAATTTTTCTACACGACATACTCTACAAATTTAAAGTTATTTATTATTAGCATGATAAAATAATTTTTTTTTTTAAAAATGAGTATTTGCCTAATCACTAATAGGTAGCTAGTAAATTTGATTAAAATAAAAATGTGCCAAAAATATGAAGTCGATGTTGAAAATGCCAACAAATTTTAATATTTTTAGGGTATAAAGTGCTAATATTAATAATTTTAGGGTGCAAAGTGCCAATATTCTATATTATCATAGTGCAAAGTATCAAAATTTATATATTTAGGGTGCAAAGTGCCAAAAATATTCGAAAATAACTATTATATCCTTCTATCAATGGATTTTTTCATCAAAATACACACTAGGGTGCAAAGTGTCAAATATATTGTATTTCAAGATGTAAAGTACCAAAACTTTTAAATCATGGTGTAAAATACCAAAGTCCTATAATTTTAGGGTGCAAAATGACAAAAATCCTAATTTGCGCTTTTCACTAAAATATTATTTCAAATTATTCTTCATGTATTAATTTCAAATATTTGTTAATCATAGGGCTGATTATTAATGATCAAATATAGAATAATATACTGTATAAGTTTATCTACTCAGAAAGGTTGTGAGACTTAAAAGTTACTTTTAATTAGGGGCAAAATTGATATTCCATTAATATTTTGATGATAACGATATCTCATTTCAATTATTTAATTTATCTGTAGGGGTTTACTTATAGGCAGATGTTTGATGAAATAATTTTAGGAAACGTGAAACAAACAGATTTGTTTTAGTGATTGGTTAACAAATCAAGCCCCATACCTCATCTCATTGAGCTACTCTATAAATTGGTAAATGAACTAATGTATTTGGTTTCAATTATAGAAAAGTTATTGTAATTGATTGTTCGAATCGGGAAAACTAATGTATTGATAGATTCAACTTGGGATTTAACCAAATATCAATTATGAGATGCAGTAAATAATTTAAATAATATTCAGAATAAATTTAAATTTAATAAAAAAAAAAGAAGAACGAAAGAATGAGCTGGACTCAGTTAAATTAAGAAAAAATTCATAAAAAAATAATTAAATCGAACTTGACTAACGTGAAAAAGGCGTGTTACACTCCTTGGTACGTAAACGATTTCAGATTCACTTGTTTTATGGTTAAATGGGTTCGACCAACCTAAATTTGAGTTAGAAGTTTCACATGTATAATTTCATATGAAATGGGTGCAAATTGCACGAGAGATTGGGGTTGGATGCATTTGTTAAAAGAAATGTGCATTGACAGTGAGTTTTACTTTTACCACTAATAGATTAGATATTTTTTAGTAATGTAAATGCAATTGCGTCCAAATTTCACCAAATTGTCAATTTTGCTACCTCGCTTGAGTAGGGTTGTCAATGGGTCGAACCTTTCAAGTTCGGTTCGAATTTCACCTGATTTATTAATAATCGACGAATTTTATATGGTAAAACAAAATAAATTAAATTTGATTTTATTAAATAAGAGTTACATTTTTATACTAAAATTAACTTTTTAAAAATAGTACACAAATTAAATAAAACTAAGATTAAATAAAAGTTACATTTTATTTAATAAGGTATTTTAAAGAGATTTTTTTTTTAAATTAAAAGGGTTTTTAATAAAAGAAGAAAAAAGAAACAAAAATAAAAAATAAAAAAAAGGAAAAGAAAATGGGATCAACATTGAATGACTTGAAGCGGTGAGGCAATGGATTGAAGATGTACTTGCCTTTTCCTTTCCTTTATTCATTTTTTCAGTCTCCTAAATCTAAATCCAACTTTCGCTAAACATAGGAGATGCCCTAAGGAAATCAATAATTCAACATTTATGTAAAGTAACATTAAGAATTTATATATTATCATCATTTTAACAAAATATCAGTTAATATTTTCACATATCAATATGAATTAATTTTTCTACATGAATATCGGTGCAACTATTTGTTGGCCTGATTAGTTCAATCATTTGAATTAAGTGGTTAAAACTTATAAGTGACAAAAAATACTATTTTCTACATTGATACATGAAACATAGTGTTAATCATGACCTTAATAAAATGAAGAATTGAAGAAGTAACTTTCTCAAACTTGTTAAATAAAAAATATAGATGAAAAGAGATGCGTTTTATGGGAAATTATTATCAAAAACTAGTTTGATCAGACGCATTACCTTACAATAAATGCATTGAACTAGTCTAGCGATTGTTCAATGAATTGCACTTGCCATGAGAATTCTTTGAAAAATCGTTCAAACCAGATTATTAGATTTTCATGTATTATGTGTATTTGTACAACAACGTCAATTCGAGGCTTTGTCCAACCACGTCAGCGTCCTCAAGATAACAACTTACCTGGCATGTTTGTGTAGTTGTGTGTTATCAACGCCTTTCCGATTATACTTTGTAAAAATACGGGAGAGTAAGCTTAGGTTTAAGAACCGAGTCTTGTGCCTTTGATATTAACTGAAACTGTAAGAAGCTTAACACTCCAAAATTCAATCAACTAATTATAAATTATACAACATATCATCATCTTCAATGAAGTATTCCGTTTGTGTCCCGAAATCAAGATTTGTCTCCACCATTGATCTAGTATACTCATACTCCATTCTCAAATAAACTGAAATGCCACAATACTTGAACAACTTCAACTCCGGTGCATCTACCGCGACAAATTTCACCCCCAAACACTTATCATTACCCGAAACATTCAGCCTCTTTAAATCAATGTTCAAAATCCCAACATTCCAACACCTCTTCAAACTCAAGAATGGGCAACCGAAACAAAATTTATTTATTAATTTCATATCCTATTGGAAAATTAATTAATTTAGTCCAAATTAATAGTTGTATACTTGTATTCATTATAGTTAATAGCGCAAAATGTGTGTAGAGAGGCGCCTCCCTGCCAATTTCACTTGGCGCGCCATTAGCTAATCAAGATTTCAGACCAGTTGTTCGACTAAGTTTTGTATTTATGTAAATTCTAATGCGTAATTGCTGAATGTTACCTGATAACCCGAGTAGGAGCAATATAATGGCAAGAACACGATATATCATAAATGTATACCAAAAATAAATATTTGAAAATATTACATTGGAAAGCTTCTATTTTTGGCAACTACAAGTAACTTTTCCCTTTAATAAATCCGCCAAGATTTCTCTACAGTCCAAAAGTATTTTTCAAGTTATTAAAAAAAAAAAAAAAAATATATAATTTCTAGATACACTTACATCTGACCATGAAACATACTTCACCGGAACTCCATCTAGTATGCCTGTAGAAGTGTAGATAGTAAACTTCTAACATTTGAAAGGAAGTTATCAGTTCTCTTCGCTCCGTTCTCTTCTTCTCACTCGCATTTACTTCTTCAATAACATCTTTTGGTCTTATAGCTCCAAAAAATGGAGCAAAGAGATCCCTCTCTTTCAGATATTCCATATAGGCAGTTTGTTTACCCTTCTGATCACCCGTTACAGACTCGATGCTAGAATTTCCATCTTTGTTAGCTTCAATCGATGTAAAAAATCTTGCGACATTGAGATTTCAGAGAATATAATCTCATTGCCCTTGTTGTAATTTGGAAATTCCACATAGTATTTCCAATTAAATTGCTGTGGTACTTGTAACAACCTTTGTTGAAGGGATGGCCAATAGACATGACATTGTTATCTCTTGTCGTAGTACTCATGATTGGGAAGCATCAAATTCTCGTCTCTCTTGCTCGATTCCCTTCCAAATGGCATATTTTGATTAAGCTCATTTAACGACACTATAAATATATTGCACTTGATTTGCGATAAACAAATGAATTGCACTTCCCGTGAAATCTTTGAAATTGATTTGCCATAAACCCGATTGGATATAATTTTCGTGTTTTATGTATTTGGTCCCAAAATACCTAGGCGTATATGCACATGTAACAACGTCATTTCAGGCCTTTAGCTCAAACACGTCAACGTCCTCAAGTCAGCAGCTTACTTGGTGTGTTTATGTGTCACCGACTCATGTCGGCTACAGAAACTTGAGGAGCGGTCTCTCCTCCATTTCACCGAGGCAGAGAAAATCTATAAGGAAAGAATTCAGAGAGAAAAAAAAAATGGGGACTTCAGAAAAAAGATAAACAAGTTCTTGGAGATTGAGTGATTTCAATCAGTCGAAGTGATTTCGAAATTCCTCTTTCTATCTCGGATTTTAATGATTCTATTTTAAAGGTATACATCAACACTTATAAAGCGTAAGTGTGTGCTCTGTTTAAATATATGTAGACATAAATTCATCATTTTCAATTAATATTTACAAGTTTTAATTCTGTATATTATTATTAGTGATAGATTTGTGTATGGTTTTTGTGATAGGATTTTCCAATGTCTGCAAAATTAGATTGTGTTAACGTGGATATCTTTAATTAATATATCCGATTATATGTCTTTACATTGGAAGGTGAAAATGCCTTTGTCCTCTTGTTTCCATTGCCATAGCCCTGTTACCTTCTTGGACAGTGTAGTTAATTACTTATCAGAATTCAGATGCCATATTTGGTATTTTCTTGTTTTTCTTTTTCTTTCTGTGTTGTATAGCACAAGTGCAAAAACAATCTTACATTTACATCTTTGATTTATCAATCTTTCCTCCTCACAGGATCAGGTCGATTTGAATAAATATTGTTTTCCGAAACAATATATATATTTATTTTGTTTCATATTCTACAAGAAAAGTTATCTATTTAGTCGAATCAATATTTTGAAAGCGCAAAAATGCGTTATAGCTTGTGCTTCGTGGTGAGGCGCAACCTTTGCGCATTGCGCATCCCATTTTTACTTTCAACGCACCATTGGCGGTATTTTTGCTATATCGCAAAAATGTACCGCTAAAAAGCACGATATATAATTTCGAACTAGAAAAAATATTAAAATACCTTTTTTAGTTTTCGCTTTTTACTAATTACAATTTCAAATTATTCTTCATGTATTAATTTCAAATATTTGTTATTCTTATGGTATTAATTATCAAATATAAAATATGTTAGTTTGTCTATTCAGAAAGGTGATCAAACTTAAAGTTACTCTTTAGTTTTTAGGGTTAATTACAGGTACCTCCCCTGAGGTTAGGCGTAATTATCGCCCAATCCCCTCGGACAATCATAATTACAACCGTCTCTCCTGAGGTTTGAAAATGATTACATCCGTTAGGGTTCCGTTAACTTTTGTTGACGTCATCGCCGATTTTTTATTGAACTTCCTATTTTGCCCTTGGATTACTGTAGCTACTTTGATGGACAATTATTCCCCTGTTATGTTTAATTCATATGAGGGTTTTCTTTGCAATGTATGTGTATAAGTATGGGTTAAAATGTTATGAATTTACATAAAACTTAAAATTAGTTTATTAGTGCATATAAATTCTTAAATAAAAATTTAATAACATTTCAATATTTTTTCATATTACTTTTACAAATAATAAATTATGATTAATTATAAGAAAAATATTGTATAACATAAATAAAAATGCAAATACATTCAACTTTCACATTTAACCAGAAATTTTAATTATTTCAAAAAAAAATTATAATTTAAATAAAAGGATAAGTAATCATGAGAAGAAATAAAAACTTGAACATAAATTATTAGACATTATGAAATTGCTCACATGTTCATAATTAATCCTTACTCAAAAAATTCATAAAATTTTGACTAAAAAATTATTTTTTTACAAAAAGTAAAAATATTCATTGAATTACCTGATTTAATAAAATTATTATTATAAAATCATAAATATTAAAAATAATTATTATAAACAATAAAAAAATCAATATATATAATTTTAAAAAAAAACCTACCCAACCCACAGCCCCCAACCATCCCACCCCACCCCACCCTCTTCGTCCCCGATCATAAATTCCTTCCAGGTCGGCGGCGCCGACCTGGAAGGAGTTAGGCCGTCGCGCGGCCTGGGTTGAAGAAACCAGGCTTGCGACGGCGGCCTGGGTTGAAAAACCTAGGCCGACGGCGGCCTAGGGTTTGTCGTTGCTGGCCTGGGTTCTTCATCCCAGGCCGGCGCTGCCGACCTGGAAGGAGAGGGGTGTTAGGGACGGGGGGCGTGGTGGTGGGGTGGGGGAGGGGTGCGGGTGGGGATGGGGGGTTTAGGGATTGGGAATTTTTTTTTTTTGCATAAATTTAATTTTTGAAAAGTTAAGGACTAATGTGCAATTCTGACTTTTTATTTCTATTCAAAATAAAGTTTTGGAAGGGTAGTATGACAATTTATGCTTTATTTCAAGGGTAAATCGGACATTTCTTTAATCAAGTTTTTTACTTTTTTCTTTAAATAAAATTACCGAGGGCAACATCGTCATTTCACAATTTCCATCCAATTCCGTCAAAGTCTGTTAGGGTTTTGTAATCCTTTTCAAACCTCAGGGGAGATGGTTGTAATTATGATTGTCCGAGGGGATTGGGCGGTAATTACGCCTAACCTCAGGGGAGGTGCCTGTAATTAACCCTAGTTTTTATTAAGGGCAAACTGGCATTACTTTAATATTTTGATGATAACATCACATTTTCAGTTATAAATTTAACGGTAGGGGGTTTACCAATACGGTAAATTTTAAAGTAGCAGGTGTTTGTAATTGTTAAAACTTTAAAAGGAGGATTATGTAATTTCATCTTACCTAGTTGGAGGTACATTTCCAGACACTAATGGTCTCTCAAGTTTAGAGTTTATTACATTTTCGTCCCTCTTAGATAATATGTGTTACATCGATTACTTTTTTGACAAGAATATATTTTTGGTAGGGATATTTTCGGAATGCCATGTTATCTAAGGCCATCTCCAATGGTTTACCGGGGCCATTCCCGGGCCAGCCCCAGGGGCAGCCCCCGAACTAGCCCGGGCTCTGGGTGATCATCTCCAATGGTGGTCTCCAACACTCAATTTCTTCCAAATTTTTTTCTTCCCCACTCTCACCATTATAGTAATAGTTTTTTTAGATTGTTTGTAATATTGATAATAATAATAATAATAATAATAATAATAATAATAATAATAATTTTAATATATAATTAATTTAAAAATATTTATTACTTTAAGTATTAATTTAAATTATTTGTCGGTGTTTAATTATACTTTCAAGTAATTCTAATTTTAATTTAGGAGGAAATTTTATTCTTATTAAATCATTTATCTAAGTGTGTAATTATATTTTCAAGTATGTATTTAAGTATTTCTTACTTTAAGTAATAGTTTAAATTGTTTGTCTAATTGTGCAATTATATTTTCAAGTAATTCTCATTCTAATTAAGTGGGAAATTCTAGTTTTATTCTTATAAATCATTAATAATTAGAATTTTAATTAAAATCAAATTATTTACTAACAAATTATTATGAAATAATATACTAACGAATAATTTACAAATTTTAATTGCTATTTTTTTAATATAAGAAACAATTAAAATCATTATTTAATTTTATTATTATTAAACCATTAATAATTAGAATCGTAACTAAAAATCAATAATAATAATTAAAACAAATACTACAAATTTTATTATAATATTAATAAATATTAAAAAATTTAATTACAAAATTAAAACAATTTCTATTCATTTAAAATAATTAAAATAATTTCTATAAATTTAAAATAATTAAAACAACTATTTATATCAATTAAAAACTAAAATAATTAAAGAAACAAAAGAACCAGTCAGGTGGTGCCAAGTGGCGCCACCTGACTTAAAGAGGGGAGAGTGAATAGCACTCTCCCGTCTTCTTCCCAGCAAGTCACGTGGCCCCGTTCATCACTCCGTTCCTCGCCTCGACCGCGACTCAGCCCATGCCGTCTCGTGAGCCGCCCCGCCCCGCTGCTGGAGATGACTTCCCAGCCCAGCTCGGACCTCACGCACGCCTCGAGCCCACGGTTGGAGTTGCCCTAACACTCCCTCCATTTCAAAATTAGCGTGACACTAGAATATTATATAACATGGTATTCCGAAAATACATTTGTTAAAAATATATTTTTATCAAAAATTAGCAGAAAAAGTGATCGGTGTAAACACATTAATAATGTTCAAATTTTGTCATATAATGAGTTAATATTTCACTATTTGTTTTAATATTTCCACAAAACAATGTGAATTAATTTTGCCACATGATCTGTGAAATCATTTGAATTAAGTGCCAAGATTAATTTTTTTTTTATGTTGAAACTAGAAACTTAGGGGAATATGAAAAAAATTGAACACATAACCTAAATATGGAATTAAAGATGTATCGTTAACAAACATGTTATATGAAAATATTGACAATTTTTTTAAAAGATTAAATTTTTATTGAACTCGAAATAATCGACCAAATTTGCACAAAATTTAGAGGGTCTGTTTGTTTGACGTTTCCCAAAATTATTTTGTATTTAAAAAATGTCAAATAAACAAGTTTTTTATTTTATGAAATAAATTTTTTATCTCTAAATTTTCTTAGATTACATTCTCAAAAGTCAAACAAACAACAATTTCATTATTCCTACAATATAAATTGAGCCTATCCAAACCAAACCTGATCCAATTGGAATCGGATAGTCCCCACTCGTATCTTGCAAACGGATCTGCTTATTTTCATTTTTCAAATTATTTTAATTTTGAGAAAAACCGCCTCCTCAGCAGTTCAAAATCATTTCTCTTTTCCGCTCCCTCTTTCTCACTCACCTTTTTCTTCCCAATTTCTCCACTCACACCCTCATCCTCGTACACAGCCTCTCTACCACAATTGTATTCATTAAAATATTCAAGGTAAAAAGATCAATTTTCGATTATCGGGAAAATTGAAATGGAGGGGTCTAAAAAAGCTGATCTCCAATTCAAAGACGAAGGTCTCGTACACGATAATCAATTTACAGGTTAGATTTTCACCCTTTTTTGTTGCTCTAACAGTAAATATTGGCGCATATTATTTACATCTGTAATTATGTAGGAAGTTCGTGTGTATCTCCGATTACTTATCCGTAGATCAGAATTTGAACCCTATTTTTGTGCGATTAGATCTTTAGTTTATGATGCTGGAGCTCCGAATGAAATGGGCTTGGAACTTGATTTACGTTTTGAGATTATATTATGTTTTATGTTGAATTGTAATTGAAAACCCTCACTGTTTGCTATTAAAAGTTGGTTTATTGCTGAATTCTTTGGGCATAGAGTGTGCGCATCTAAATTAAATCACATTGAAGATGTATACAAAAATGCAATTATGTTATTTTATGGTAACAGTGATAATCGCATATTCTGCTGACGTGGCATCATTTTCTGTATTTTGTTCATCATGGCTTAAGTGTTTATAATTAAATTTTCCTTCTGCAGCGTGGAGTTTGTGCTCATGTATTGTTTTCTTGTATTATTCTTCAGGAAACCAGGTAAACCCCAATATTAATGAGTTGGCAGGAGTTGTGAATGTTGAAAACAAAGTCGTTAGTTTTGGGGCTGATGAGAATGACCGATTGCCTGAACTGCACGAATCGGCTGAACCTGATTCAACTAAAAGAAATGGGAGGTATAATCTGCGTAAAAGCTTGGCCTGGGACAGTGCCTTCTTCACAAGTGCAGGTACTACTTCAACTGCATGTACATTCATTCTGTTTTGATTGGGCAGCTAATTAATGAACCCCTCTCAACCAAATTTAGGTGTTCTTGATCCAGAAGAAATGTCCAGCATGATTACTGGGCCAGATAAAGCTGAGAAACATTTATTACCCGGAATTGAAGAAGATATTACTGGGTCAACTGAGTCAATATCCACTCTTCATAGTGATAATTTGACTCTAGAATCTCTTGATGATGACTTGTTTTTAGACATTAGAGCTTCCATCCAAAGATCCAGTAAAAAGGCATCCAGTTTCAGAAATTCAGGCAGTAAGACTGCAGTGGCAGTAGTAGACAATGGATCCATCTCATGTAAGTAACCAGTTTTTTGAACTGATATAAAAATTGGCATGTCTGGTATATCATAAGGATAGTTTTTCACTTTTTCGTGTTTATCCTGGTATATCATAAGGATAGTTCCAAGTGTTCTCTTGTGTATGATGACATTTCTTTCTGTTTTTGCTGGTGTGCGATAAGAATATTTTATTTTCTTCAAGTTATTCCCTGCACTCTAGTGCCCAGCTCTCTTTCGTAGAATAATTTTTTTGGGATGAATTAACTTTGACATCTAACATCTTCCATTTTCAGTAAACACTTGTTTATGGTAATAGTACCTCTGCTAATTCCTACATTTGATCTAAACGATTGTTATACTATTTACTGGCTGGAGGACATTCCGAATTGATATGTTGATAGAATCTAGAATTTCATGAATCCATTTATATCCAGATGCAGTCTCACACTAGTTTTGCTTAATATATTTTAAAAAATAATTATTGTTTGGAATAGAGGTGAACCAGGATCTACATATATTAGTACATGCATGTCTAAGCATCCTAATTAGTATGCTTTCTCAAAGTCGATATTTTACATCATTGAGTTTTCACTCATCTATTTCTCTTCTCCCCCCCCCCCCCCCCCCCTTTTTTTCCTGCAAAAGTTCTCTTTAGCTTTATGTAGTCAATCTTTCATGAGTTGGGAATCACTAGTTGGTCTCTACTTAGATTGACCATCAAATTATCTTTGAACTAATATCGTGTTCATATACAGCTCTGAGGAAAGAAGACTTGTCTTCTCAAAACAAGGTAAGTTTTGATAACAGAAATTCATCTTATGATTGTAGTTATTCTGGTTGTTTTAACATATACCACTGGAATCTCTATTCAGCAGAATCCAAAACCAGTTTTAAAGAAAACCAGTGGCCTGCAAGCTGTTAGGATGTCAAAATGTCAGCCAAAACAAAGTATTGGGAAGCTAGGATCAGGGAAAGAACTTAAGCAGGATAGTGTTCAGTCACAGGTGACACAGGAACATAACCCACAGTTTTAATTCACTGGCTGTTCTTACATTTTAGATCATTAAATAATGTTTGACAATACCTCTCATTATCTTATTAACAGAACTTTTAGGTCTTCACATGATCTGTAAATTTTAGTAATAAGTTTGTAAAAATATTTTTTAAATTTTTTGCATGTATTTAAGTTTTTGCTTTGAAAATGAATGATCTCTTATGCTTTTACCTTTCCTTATTCTATGAGAAAATTAATTTGTTAATATGATGGTGTTTGTATTTCTGAATTGGTTATGAATTTGTTATTCTCATAGATGACTGATACCTACAATATTTTTGATAGATGAAGTCTATTGCTAAGATTGGCGAGTCAAAACCACCCAAGGCTATCAGCAGGCCTAACCCCGCTTTAACAGCAACAATAAAGCGGGATTCCATGGGTACTGGTCGTGCTAGATCTGAATCTGGAAGCTCAAAACTTGGTGCTGCTAATGAACATCTAAAATATTAAATTCTCCTAGCATTATTTATCAGTTTAACATCAAATTCTAATTTTTTACCTTCACAGGAACAGTTTCCAGTAGAGCGACCCAGCCATCAAAAGTTACCACCGTAAATGGTGCTAGAAGGGTGTTGCCAAAACCTGCTATATCTTCCAAGTCTTCTTCATTGGGTTCTTCAAGTACATCCAGGGTTCAGTCTACTAGGTCCTCGATATCTAGTGACAGTTCTAGTAGTATTTCTTCCGAAGCCCCTGGTAAATCTCCATTAATGACCTCAAAGAGAAATCTAGTCAAGAGCAAGAGTGCTGCTATAGCTCTGCCCTCTAAAACTATCCCTAAAACTCCGTCAAGAGCTCCACTGAAGAATAAACCACCATCATCTACCCTTTCAGCTTATCTGATGTCAAATAAGAAATCCTCAAGTGTCTCACCAGCTAGTTCAATTAGTGAGTGGTCGTCAGCATCATCATCTTCAATGGTCAACCAAAGATCCTCTAATTTGAGGACCAGTCTAGATGCCAGTTCTTGTAGATCTATGGATTCTGATGTCATTCATTCAGATCTGAAGAATCACTCTACCGATCAGAGAGTAGATGGACACGAGAATCTGGGAAATGCTTTACTCGGTAATAGTTCAAAAAAATCCTCAACACAAACTGGTACCGTTCAGGCTCCCATGAGGCCAACAGGACTACGAATGCCATCCCCAAAAATTGGACACTTCGATGTGGTTAGTTTTGGGTCTCTCTCTCTTTTTTGTTGTTGTTGTTGTTGCTTTTACTGTTAAATTTCTGGAACGTGCAGTCACAAAGATCATGCAACTGTTCATTTGATACAGGAAGTATGTAGATAACTTCCTTTTTGCTGCTTGATACATAGATAGGATTTGCATTGAGTTTCTAATTTGAGGTTACCTTTTGGACTAAATCGCTTGACTCAAATATTGTATCTTTCAGGTAAAGTCATCGGCACGCACACCTACTGGGCCTCCGCAGTCTCAGCCTGGTTTGCGCACTATGTTTCCCAAAAATGGAGCTGTTGTCTGCAGTCCAACTCGAAGCTCAAACATCAAACTGAAGAGTGGTAATGTTCCAACGGCTAGAACAGTAAGCGCTTTAGCAAATATAAAGCCTGAGTGTCTAAAGGCCACACCGCCGGCATCCCTTCCTGAAAAGTCAAATGCTCCAGGAAATGATTCTTGTGTTTCAACGGATCTAAATGATCCTCCTCCTAGCATGTTTCTTGAAGTTAAAGGTATCGCAACAGAAGTAAATTCTCAGAACGGGGGAGAAGTTCTAGTTGAACATGGAGTTGAGCAAGTCATAGATGAAGGTTTGGGTGCCATTGTCCACGAGAATAAAGGTGACTTGAAAAGCGAAATGGACTTGAATATGCATAAACTTATTGGGAATATGAAAATTGCTACTGTTGAAAAGAATAGTGTTTCAGGTTCAGAGTATATTGGTCAGAGGGGGAATGGAGATGTACTGATTAACCGTAATTCTCTTGAGAAAGAAATGGACTTGAATATGCATAAACTTATGAACATTGGGGATATGAAAATTGCTACTGTTGAAGAGAGCAATGCTTCAGGCTCAGAGTTTATTGGTCAGAGTGGGCATGAAAATGTACTGATTAACCATAATCATCTTGAGAACAAAATGGACTTGAATATGCATAAACTTATGAACACTGAGGATATGAAAATTGCTACTGTCGAAGAGAGCAATGCTTCAGGTTCAGAGTGTATTGGTCAGAGTGGGCATGAAGATGTGCTGATTAACCAAAATCATCTTGAGAACGAAGTGGACTTGAGGCATGAACTTATGAACACTGGGGATACGGAAATTGCTGCTGTCGAAGAGAACAATTCTTCAGGTTCAGAGTATATTGGTCAGAGGGGGAATGAAGATGTATTGATTAACCATAATCATCTTGAGAACGAAATGGACTTGAATATGCATAAACTTATGAAAATTGCTACTGTCGAAGAGAGCAATGCTTCTGGTTCAGAGTGTATTGGTCAGAGTGGGCATGAAGATGTGCTGATTAACCAAAATCATCTTGAGAACGAAGTGGACTTGAATAGGCATGAACTTATGAACATTGGGGATACGAAAATTGCTACTGTCGAAGAGAGCAATGCTTCAGGTTCAGAGTGTATTGGTCAGAGTGGGCATGAAGATGTGCTGATTAACCAAAATCATCTTGAGAACGAAGTGGACTTGAATAGGCATGAACTTATGAACACTGGGGATACGGAAATTGCTGCTGTCGAAGAGAACAATTCTTCAGGTTCAGAGTATATTGGTCAGAGGGGGAATGAAGATGTATTGATTAACCATAATCATCTTGAGAACGAAATGGACTTGAATATGCATAAACTTATGAAAATTGCTACTGTCGAAGAGAGCAATGCTACAGGTTCAGAGTGTATTGGACAGAGTGGGCATGAAGATGTGCTGATTAACCAAAATCATCTTGAGAACGAAGTGGACTTGAATAGGCATAAACTTATGAACATTGGGGATACGAAAATTGCTACTGTCGAAGAGAGCAATGCTTCAGGTTCAGAGTGTATTGGTCAGAGTGGGCATGAAGATGTGCTGATTAACCAAAATCATATTGAGAACGAGGTGGACTTGAATAGGCATGAACTTATGAACATTGGGGATACGAAAATTGCTACTGTCGAAGAGAGCAATGCTTCAGGTTCAGAGTGTATTGGTCAGAGTGGGCATGAAGATGTGCTGATTAACCAAAATCATATTGAGAACGAAGTGGACTTGAATAGGCATGAACTTATGAACATTGGGGATACGAAAATTGCTACTGTTGAAGAGAGCAATGCTTCAGGTTCAGAGTGTATTGGTCAGAGTGGCCATGAAGATGTGATGAATAACCAAAATCATATTGAGAACGAACCATTCCCAGTTGAAGCTGATGACAAGGAAAACGGATATGTTAAATATCAAGGGGAAGGGTTTAAAGAACATACTAGAGATATGATTCCCAATATTTCTTGTCCAAAGGTTGACGTTTTAAGTGACATATCAGGCCCTGTGCTCTCTTTTCCTGCTACAGCTTCTCAGTCTTCACCAAACAGAGCCCCTTTTGCTCCTAAGAACTTTTTCTGCAATGATGATTGCGTAAACATGTCTAAAGATCCCGCTAATCAGGTTGAAGATAAAACAGCTTATGCTTTATCGTCTTCTGAGCAGAAGGAGAACAGCTAATGATAGCCATCAGTCAGGTTTGTGTTTTAGATACACATGCAGTGTAGTTCAGCTCCTGTTTAAACTATGAAGATGTGTACTTTTTGAGCCACCCCCTATTAAATCCGCTAGAGAACCCAAATCAAAAAAAAAAAAAGAAAAAAGAGAACTGAGGGAAGAGGTATCTTATGTCGAATTGCATCAGCATGTTATGTTATATTATTTGCCCTCATGTCTTTTACAATTGATGTAGACTTCGAGTTAATTGAACCTGTCTGTAGTCTGTACCTTTTCCATGAAGTAAGGTGATCGCATTCACTTGTGGGATATCTTGTATTTGTACTGTTTGCACTTAGCAGTCCATATTGGCATTTTCCTCAGAAAGAGAGAGGCTTCAAGGTCTATAAAAATAACAAACCAGATCTATGCAAGAATTTTCCCCAATTGATGCAACTTAATTTTGAATCCCATGTTTGATTGAAAAGGCTACCATATTTCAGATATGATACCTAATCATAACGTCTAATTCAAATTAATGTGTTCAAAATCATTCCCCATTAATGCCATAAATTAATGGTTTTCCACCTTTTCTAATACCAAATTATTAGATCCTAGCCCAGAAATGATGAAATTCAATTCTAAATGATTTTTAACAGTTCTATGATCAGTACATAGCCATATTAGACAAAGTTTTAGCTACATTCCTTTGGGTAATAAAATCATAGGTATTTGTTCATATGTGAACAAGAATTTGAATAATTTTCCTTTGATAAAATGCTACAAAGAAAAACAATTTGTAAGTTTGTAAGTTTCATAGCAAGAGAGCAGTATAATAAATATTTTAGCATACCTTTCGAATGTGAATTTCTTTTTTAATGGTACAATTAATCACGGTCATGCTATTTAGAAAAATGACTGTTTACTATATCGCAACTTCAAGTGCTAACTTTCATAGCAATCTTTTGAGGGAAAATGTCTGAACTTTTTATTTAAGTCCATATTAGTTCACTAATTATTCAAATTTCCGACAAGAAATTTTGACTTCCGAAGGTTCTGAATATGACAAACATTAAACTAGATATTCTTAAAAGAATTTTGAATGGCAACACATGCTTTTTTCCATTAAATGCATGCCTTAAAAGTACATATTATCAATTCATGACAAAAGTGAACTTGAGCATAAATCGTCATTTATCTTGGAATGGAATAGGGACAATTCAATTCATATAAAAAGAATATAGTTTTATTCAAGTGAAAACAATCGTACTTTTAATGCTAACATAATTCCTCCAAATATTTTAGGACAAACGGGTCATCTACTCAAATATAATGGAATTTCAATCGTTTAAGGAATAAAGTACTAATGATGCATTGCCTTCGCTTTATCTTTATCAATTGTTCCATTTTCATTATATGATTATAATTGAGAGAATTTCACTTTTGATACCACAATTATACATATTTTAGGGATTTGATACCATAACTATTTATGTTGACACATTTGATACCATATCTCAAATCAACTTACACATTTAATACTTCCATCAAATTAATGACGGAATTGTCACGAGATTATCACGTGCCCGTTAGTTCTCGTGAAATCTGAATTGAGAATTTCACTTTTGATACCACAATTATACCTACTTTAGGAATTTGATACCATATCTCAAATCAACTTTATACATTTAATACTTCCGTCAAATTAATGACAGAATTGTCACGAGATTGTCACGTGCCCGTTAGTTCTCGTGAAATCTGAATTTGGGGGGGGGGGGGGGGGGGGAAGACTCATTCCAGGTGGCATCGTTTTTGGAGGGAAAATTGCTATGTCGGCTGCCCCAATTTCATTACATAAAAGACGATCACATATGCAGAGCGCTAATTGTCTTCCTCGTCATTCACAATCACAAAAGCAAAAATATCTTCCTCTTCAACTGTAAACTCCAAGCGTTATTTCAACACTGGAAGGGTGTTGAAGTGTTTTTGTCAAGAAACCACCACTCTCAAGACTTCTTGGGCTAAGTTTCTAATTCTAACTTATCTTATTATTATTATTATTATTATTACTATTACTACTAATACTTAAAGTGTGAATAATTTAAGTTTTTTTCTTTTTTTTGAAGACAAAAATGTTCTTATTCAAGTTGTTAATTTAATAAAATATAATTAGACATGAATTTTCCTTAAATTTCCTCATCAAAGATTTTGTAGGATAATATTTTAAGAAAATTTGTAACTTCCTTCCCTCCTAACCAAGCACCATGAATATGGAAGAAAAACAAAAGTATATTCAAATTAGACATGAAGTTTTATTATAATTATTTTCTACATTAGTTCCAATAATTAAGAAATTAACTCTTACATTACTTTTACAATTTCATTATTGTTCTCCTATAACACATAAAAATAAAAATAAAAATATTATTATTTTGAATAGTTGCTAAAGTATATTTGTAAAATTATTATAATTTATTACCAACATGTTATTATGTAAAAGATATTATTTGTTTCATCTAAAAATTTAATACAATATGTCACTCGTTAAAAAAATTAAGAGTGAATCGCACTTTTGGTCCCTCTTATGACTTGACTTTATCACTTTCGTCCCTTTTAAATTTTTCGTGGCAGATGCGTCCCTCTTATCAATATAGTGTATCACATTAGTCCCTCTTATCATTGAAATGTAACACATTCGTCCCTCTTAACTTTTTCGTAGCAAATTCGTCCATCTTATCATTGTAGTGTAACACATTGATCCCTCTTAAATCCAAAATACATCCATTTTAGGAGACAAAATTTTTGGCCCTCTAAAGTGGTAGCATTTCAAAATTGGCCATTTTATTGTGTTACCTCGGCAAAATACGTCATTTTATTCTGTCATCATCTTCAATTTCAGTCCTTATCACCGAATTTTTTAATTAACGCCGAAAATCATCAAATTATGTCTTATTTGACCGAAAATTTAATTGTTTGCCGAAAATCACCAATTTTATGTTCAATCTGATCGAAAAATTTAATTTTAGAGTGCCAATTAAAATTTAAGAATTTCATAATATTATTCCAATTTACAAGTCCAATTCACGTGGTAGGTCTATAGCTTCAATTTTTTATGAAAAACGATTAAAGTTTGTTTCCCCCATAAATCGAAGATACCTATTTTTATTTATAAACAAATAAATAGGTCAAATTTACATCACATTTGCCTCAAATTTATACAAATTTCATTGTACAATTCTAATATAAAATAAAAGTTAAAGTTATAGACATTTCACGTGATTTAGACTTGAAATTTTGGAGTCATAACATGAAATTTTTAATCTTTAAGTGTCACTTGACGAATGATATTTTTTGCTAAAATTAAAATTTTCAGTCAGATTGGACATAAATTGATGATTTTCGACGATAATTAAAAAAATTTGATGATAAGGACTGAAGTTGATAACGACAATACAATAAATGACATATATTGTTGAGGTACCACAATAAAGGACCAAATTTGAAAAGTAACCATTTTATATGGTAAAAAATGAAATTTTGCTTCTATTTTAGGATGTATTTTAGATTTAAGAGGGACCAATATGTTACACTACATTGATAAAAGGGACAAATTTGCTATGAAAAATTTAAGAGAGATGAATGTATTACACTATATTGATAAGAAGGACTATATTAATAAGAGGGATGCATCTGCTATGAAAAATTTAAAAGAGACGAAAGTGATAAAGTGAAACCATAAGAAGGACCAAAAATGCAATTCACTAAAAAAATTAAATTCTCTTAAATATCATAGAATATGTTAAAATAGAATCACTCTTATTCATCAAGATTCGATTTATGAGAGTAAAATAATATTTAGCCTGCAAATCTCTCATTCCATTAACTATATATGGATATTAGTGTAGTTGGTTAGCTATGTTCATATTTCAATGTCAGCTATCTGCATTACTATGTCAAATAATCGGAAATTAAGGAGATTTCCATTTAATTATCAAAAAAAAAAAAAAAGGAGATTTGCATTTTATAATGCAAGTTGGCACTGGACAATAATATTAAACAAAAGATCATGCCCGGCTGCTCAATTTGACATATAAAGGGACAGCCAGATGTACCCCTAAGCCTTCATATTTATATTATTTTGCTTTATTTCTTCTTGTTGTTTTGTGTTTGTTTTAAGTTTTTGTAGTAGATACTTTTGTGGTTGTTCACAATGGTCTTTGAAGATTGTGTTCTTTGAAGAGAAAATCAAGTTTTGGGATGTTGGTCATGGTTTTAGCATTTTATTTTCATCCCAAGTTTTTTCTTGGGGTCAGTTCGAAGATTTGGCTCCGATTTTGACTTCGTCTGGGAATCAATTTGTTACAAAGAAATGTGCAATTGCTCATTTTTTTCATTTTTTTCTTGTCTCTTTTTCTAGTTTTGTTTTCCCAAAATTTGGTTTGATCTTCATTGTACACTTTCTTTTTACTTTTTAGTCATTGTGGTTACTATATTGTATTTGTAATCTGTTTTATTTAGTAATGATTAATTTGTTTAATTATCAAAAAAAAAAAAAACATCATGCTGAATTCAGTTAAGATTGAAACGCAAAAAATCTCATATACATGTATGCTTAATATATTTTTTCTAAATTTATGTGTTATTTTTATTAGTAAAAAAAAAAAGAAAATTCTTCCAAGTCCGATTACATATCTTCCTCAAAAAATAATAATTATACTCTCATCATAAAATGTTAAGACACTCATATTCACATTAAAAAATGATAATAATAATCTCTCTACTAATACTGAAAATTGAAAATAACCCTTCTAATCACTTGAAAAACTGACAATAACCTCATATTGGCTAAGGAATTTTGAATCGGATTTTTGTTAATAAAAGATAACACGGGGTTTTTTTCTAAAAAAAACAAAAACGAACACCTGAGAATATTTCAATGTCAGCTATCTGCATTAGTAAGTCAAAGATTTGCATTTTATAGTGCAAGTGGCACTGGACAACAATAATAAACAAAAAAAACATGTCCGACTGCTCAATTGAGCTCATTTTTTCCCAAGTAAAAAAGAAGAAGAAGAAAAAAAGAAAAAGAGAGAGAGAGAGGGGGGTGACTAGCACTAGCTGGAGTTCAGCTATGGCTTACGCTTTAGAGTCCCTTTCAATGATTCTAAAGCAGGTCCTGAATCCATATAACCAACAATATCTGACTCTTGATGACAAACCTCAAATCCAATCCCTTTTGGACAAGGTAAATATTTTGAAAAATTATTTGACGACGACGACGGGAATAATAGAAATTTTGGAGAGGCGAATCGTAATTGCCTCACAGAAGGGAGAAGACATAATCGAAGCCCACATGTCGGATCAAATTCTTTCATCAATTTCAACTCATATGTTGGACTTGAAAGATTTGATGGAAGAGTTTGATTCCATCAATGAAGAGATTATAAAAGAGTCTGATCCTCCTCCAGTACTACTGCCATATAACTTAAACTCTCCTCTTGTTGTTTCATCACTAGATCCTGAACCAAGTTTGGGGAACATCATTGTTGGGATGGAGGACGAAGCTAAAAAGTATCAGGCTAAAATCTTTGGACAAGAATCACAACTCCAAGAAATCACTATCCTAGGGATGGGAGGCTTGGGTAAGACGACTCTTGCTCGAAAACTTTACAATGATCCAAGAAATCGCTATCACTTTAACAATTGTCACTGGATTACGATTTCACAAGACTCTAATTTGAGAGACAATCTTCTTAGCCTTCTTGAATCCCTTAGAAAGCTTACTAGTGGGATGCATAGGGAAACTGATGCCGACTTGGGAAAACATATATACAAAGCATTAAGGGGTACGAGGTATTTAATTGTGTTGGATGACATATGGTGGATTGAGGGATGGCAAATTTTGAGAAGGTTCTTTCCAGAAGACAGAAATGGAAGTCGAATTTTGTTGACTACTAGGTTAAGTTCTTTATCTAGATATTCAACATTTGCTTACCGTATGAATGTACTCAGTGATGAAGACTCTTGGCTGCTACTTTGTGTGAAGGTGTTTGCAGGGGAACACTGCCCTCTTGAGTTAGAAGAAATTGGAAAAAGAATTAGTATGCTTTGTTATGGAGTTCCGCTACTGATTATCGTGATAGCGGGGATAATCTTGACATCCAAGACACGACATTTTTGGGAGTTTGTGGAGAAAAATATTAAGTCATTCTGTGACAGTGATGATTCCTTTACAGAATATTTAAAAATGGGTTACAACCATTTGCCGCACTATCTGAAACCATGTTTTCTCTATATGGGAGCTTTCCGCGAAGATCGTGAGATTGGGGCTTCAGAAATCATCAGGTTATGGGTTGCTGAGGGATTTATAATACCAATTGCAAATAAGACCTTGGAAGAGACTGCAGAGGACTATTTAAAGGCTCTTATTCATAGAAACCTTCTCATGGTTTGTGAACAAAATATCAATGGAAAAGTAAAGACCTTTAGCATTCATGGTCTCTTGAGGGATATGAGCGAGGAATTTGCGGCTAAGGAGAAGTTCCTGAGGGTATGTCACGGGGGTGTCCCCAATATCCCAAAAGATACAATGATTATTTGTCGTGGTGAAAGTAATGACGATATAGAGACACTTGCTCGTTCTTCTCTGTACTTTGGTCGTGCATCAAATGTTCTGGATCCTGTAATTTTTTGCTTAAGATTGTTAAGGATATTGGATGTATTTAAGATAGAACTTCATCAGTTCCCAATGGAAATACTGCAACTAGTCAACCTAAGGTACTTGGCTTTCACATGTCGTTCAGCTTTACCCTCCTCGATATCTAGATTCTGGAACTTGCAAACGTTGATTATTGGTAGATTACCATCGTTCAGGGCATTCGCTCTCCCATATCAAGTGTGGGAGATGACACAACTGAGACATATCAAGTCAAAGAAAGCTTGCATCTGGTATTGTCCAGGAAACGGGAAAAATGTTATTCAAGAGGATATGCAAACGCTCACAAATATCCAATTGTGTGGAGTTACTAACGAGGTCCTTGAAAAGTTTCCCAACCTAAAGAAACTTGGAGTTTTCTGTAACGTTGCACTTTATGATGTCTTTGATCTCGCTTCTCTACATAAACTCGAAACATTGAAGTGTTCATCTGATTGGTCAATGGTAACACGGGATTTCTTGTCTTACCTCACATTTCCACCTTCCCTAAAAAAATTAACTCTGAATTTGTGTAAAATTCCTTTGAGGTTTATGGCAACCGTTGGTTCCTTGCCAAATCTTGAACTGCTCAAACTGCAAAAAAGTGACTTTGTAGGCATAGATTTGAAGCCAATAGAACAAGAGTTAGAGCCAATGGAACCAGAATGGGAGACAAGGGAAGGTGAATTCCCTCGACTGATCTCCTTGCTGATGGAAGACTTGAATCTAGTGCATTGGACATCATGTGGCACCAACTTCCCGAGACTTAAGCGATTGGTTGTTCGAGAATGTTGTTCACTGGAGAAAATACCTTGTGATATGGGATGCATACCAACAATTGAACTAATCGAGGTAGATGAATCTAGCCCTTCAGTCCTTGCTTCAGCTATGCGAATAGAGAAGAAACAAAAAGACCTTGGAAATGAACTGCTTCAAGTCGTTGTCTACAAATCATAAGTGATTTATTTCACATGCACAGTGCCTTACAAAGTAAGTGAAAAACCTCCACAACCTTCAATTTTCTAGTGAGTTTTATTCATCTAACATTACTTTGTCCGATTCATCATATGCTATTTTCTGTTTTTCCTAAGATTGTTAGAATTTGTTCGTACTTGTTAATGATTCTCATATGTAGGATTTTCTTTGTTTTTAGAGCATCATTCATATTACTAGGTGTAGATTGGGAAAATCTTGTGAATCATTAGATTTCCCGAATTAAGTGAATTTCTGGTTGGATTCGTATGTTGCATTTTTCTTCTCTTTTTCACCTGATGAGAAGGCATTAACTGGTAATTCAAAATGATTTCACTTTTTTTCAGAGTTATGAAATAAACTGTTTCTAGACTGATAATCATGATACCAAATCTCTCTAAGTTTATTCGTGTCTTGTCTTTCTTATTGCAGATGGTGCAGCCTATGTCGAGAATCATCTAAATCAAGCTTCAACCTACATCGTTGAGTTTTCATATATACAAGCCTTACTTTTGTTAAGTTTATTTATGTCTTGTCTTCCTTTTTTACTTGAAAACCTTATAATGTATTTTGATTTTGTTATGTTTAGTATTGGTGTTACTTCTGGTGATTGCTACAAGACTCATGTTATAAAGTGAGTGATTGTTTCGTGTTATTTTAGTCCTCCCTTGATGTGTGGTACTGTTGTTCTCGTTGGAGATAATTACTTTTTTGCTATCATGATTAGTGAGGTTTTTTTTTTCTTGTTTCTTAAGAGTATCGCATGAGTTAATCCATTTCGAAGTGTGTTTGACACATAACGTGGGAATTCTGACCTAGTGGATATTTGAATCCGGGTTAGTCAATCCGAGTCCGAGTGCGAAAAAATAAGTTGGACTTTTTTTTGGATTGTTGGCAAGTTAGCTCAATATGATAAGTTTAGTAGGCACTTCTATGTGATATGAAAATATGGAACAAAATTCCATATTGAACAAAATAAGTTTTGTAGCTCAAATTGAATTGGAACAAAATATGCAATTTACATTATTGTGAAATGTAATAATGAGTAATTTACCTCCTTGCTAGTGGAGGTGTTGCACACCCACTCTATAATGCGACTCATACTTCATTTTCATGTAAAAAAATATTAATTTAACCTTACCCACTATGATATGCGTAAATAGAAAATTTATCTCCATGTGATATTTCATAATGATAAAGTCGGTGAAAGCACGTGAAATCAATAAATCCTTAAAAACAGCAATATGTGAAAACGGGTTAAACAAGTGAACAGGGTAAAAAAAAAGCTTCAATCGATAAAAAAAAAAAAAAAAAAAAAGAAGATGCAAAAAACCTGTCGAAAAATGCTTTAAACATTAACCAGAAAAATAAAAGATCTTGATGAAAATGGGAAAAACGATAGAAACAAGATATAGTCAATAAAAACAGGTACATTAGTAAAAAAAAATATTGAACCGATAAAAATGAATGAAATCGACAAATAAACGAGTTATACTGGTGAAAATTGAATATATTCTTTAATTTTATATGCGAAAAACAATTTGGGTGTATAAAAATATGCATTTCAAATTATAGGTTAAGAGAAACAATTTGAAATCTATTTAAAAATGGGCTCAAATTTATTTGATCAAAAATTAGGATTTCGAGCTAAAGATTTCAAATCAATCCCATTCAAATTCACACATCTAAATGGGCCCTTAATACGTACATCAACATACTAATGTCTTTATTGTATCATACTTGAGGTAACATTCACATTGCAAATTTATGAGCATGACCTATTTGACAAGTACAAAGATAAATTATATTAATTGTTGTATTTTGCTTAAATGATTATTATTATAATACTTTATTCAATAATTTTATATTGGTTAAATAAGAAATTCAAAGGAGCGTGCAATGATATGTAGCATTTAAAACAAATAAATAGAAATCTTAAAACAAGGAATGCACTAAATATTTTCTTAGAACAAGTTTCATAAGATATCATGACTAAATAATTGATCACTTTAAATTTGATTACAATAATTTAAACCCATATTTTTTAAGAATAGTTTTGTTTTAATAAAAAGTAATTTCATAAAAAAAAAAATTGGATATCGGTCAATTAATATATGCTATTTTATGATAAAAAACTAATTTTACATGAAATACAAAAAAAATTCATGAAATTAACTAAACACGTACATATACTTTTCTAGTTCTTTTGAAATGTTGGAAAAGCCTTTATTTTAGGGTTAGTTACCTCCATGTGATATCCGGGTTAGTTAGTCTAGGGCGAAAAACAAGTTGGACTTTTTTTTTCCGGGTTTTTGGCAAGCTAGCTCTTTGTGATATGTCTAATAGGCAATTTATCTCCTTGTGATATGAAAATAGGCAATTTACCTTCATGTGATGAAATAATGAGAAATTTACTGTTTCACGCACAATATTATGCGACTGAGACTTTATATTCATGTAAAAAATAATCAATTTAGTTTTACCCTTAAATATATTCACCTCGATCACTTTACCCTCATGATATGCAAAAATAGACAATTTACCTCCATGTGATATGTGTAAATGAGCACGTTAATTTGTCCCCCTGTGATATTGCATAATGGGCATTTTACCCCTTATAAAAATGTAAAATTAAGATGGAGGCAGTATGCTTCTTTAATAAAAACACGGGGAGGTATTTTACCATTTTTTTTATCATATGGAGGTAAATTGTCTATTTAAAATAATACATGGAGTTACAATAAGTTTCTTTAATAAAAACACAGGGAGGTATTTTACCATTTTGTTTATCATATGAAGTTAAATTATCTATTTAAAATAACACATGGAGTTAATTTGCTATCACTCTTTTTTTATTTTCCGTTTCATATGCTCTTGCAATGCGTATCTGATACATTCTTTTTCCGGGTTTTTTATCCCTGATATGGGATTCAATAACATCTTCTGCCGTGTGCAGAATCTCTGATTGAAACTTCCAATTTTTTTTATCAAGCAAATCTTTCAAAAAATGTGTCTTTTTAAGGAGGGATTCAATTTGAGGTTTGTTATCAATCAGGTAATGATAATCTTGCTCTATAATCTGAACAAGGGACTCTAGAGCATAAGCCATATCGGATCTGATCTCAAGTTTTCTCATTCTCATAAACAAAAAATTTGGAGTCAACTGTTCGTGTACTGTTTGTGCAAGAATTAGACATTACATGTAGTAAGAAGAAAAATAAATGACAGATAATAACAACTCATGACTTTGTTAATATATCTACTTAACTAATGGTCAATAATGAGAGATTGACAGGCTAAATATTATTTTACTCTTATAAATGACAGATAATAACAACTCATAACTTTGTTAATATATTTACTTAACTAATGGTCAATAATGGGAGATTGACAGGCTAAATATTATTTTACTCTTATAAATCGAATCTTGATGAATAAATCCAATTAAATATATGGATTTAAGTGTAGTTGGTTAGCTATATGCTCATATTTCATTGTTAGCTATCTGCATTACTAAGTCAAATAACCGGAAATTAAGGAGATTTGCATTTTTGTAATGCAAATGGCACTGGACAACAATACTAAACAAAAAATCTGAGAAGCTAGAGCTCATTTTTTTCCAAGTAAAAAGAAAGGAAGAAGAAAAAAAGAAAAAGAGAGAGAGAGAGGGTGACTAGCACTAGCTGGAGTTTAGCTATGGCTTACGCTTTGGAGTCCCTTTCAATGACTCTAAAGCAGGTCCTGAATCCATATAACCAACAATATCTGACTTTTGATAGCAAACCTCAAATCCAATCCCTTTTGGAGAAGGTTAATATTTTGAAAGATTTTCTTCATAATCGTTTGATGACTGGAAGAGAAATTCTGGAGAGTCGAATAAGAGATGCTGCACAGAGTGGAGGAGACATTATCGAAGCCCACATGTTGCATGAAATTCTTCCTCTGATTTGGACTTGAAAGATATGTTGGAAGAATTTGATTCCATCAATGAAGAGATTGCAATGATTATGAAAGAGTTCGATCCTCCTCCAGTACTTGTTTTTTCATCATCACCAGATCCTGATCCAAGTTCGAGGGACATTTTTGTTGGGATGGAGGAAGATTTTGCTTTCCTGAGGGATCGAATCACTGGACAACATTCACAACTCCAAGAAATCGCTATCACAGGGATGGGAGGCATGGGTAAGACGACTCTTGCTCGAAAACTTTATAATGATTTATCAGTTACTAATCACTTTGACACTCGTATCTGGATTACGATTTCAAGGAACTTTACTTTGCGAGATAGTCTACTTAGCCTTCTTGAATCCCTAACAATGCTTACTAGTAGGATGCATAGGGAAAATGACGAGGAGTTAGTAAAACATATATACAAAGCAATAAGGGGTACTAGGTATTTAATTGTGGTGGATGACATATGGCAGATTGAGGAATGGCAAGTCTTGAGAAGGTTCTTTCCAGATGACGGAAATGGAAGTCGAATTTTGTTGACTACCAGGTTGAGTTATGTAGCTAGACATTCAAAAGTTGCTCACAATATTCCCTTTTTCAATTGGTTTGAAAGTTTGGAGCTATTGTGCCTGAAGGTGTTTGGACGGAAACACTGCCCTCGTGAGTTTAAAGATATTGGAAAAAGAATTTCTAAGCTTTGTAATGGACATCCCCTAACGATTATAGTGATAGCAGGGATACTCTTGACATCCAAAACACGACATTTCTGGGAGTTTGTGGAACAAAATATTATATCATTAAGTCATAAGTCCATCATGGAAGTTTTAAACATGGGTTACAACCATTTGCCGCACTATCTGAAACCATGTTTCCTCTATATGAGAGCTTTCCGTGAAGATTGTGAGATTAGGGCTTCGGAAATCATCAGGATATGGGTTGCTGAGGGATTTATAATACCAATTGCAAATAAGACCTTGGAAGAGACTGCAGAGGACTACATAAGGGCTCTTATTCATAGAAACCTTCTCATGGTTTGTGAACAAGATACCAATGGAAAAGTAAAGACCCTTAGCATTCATGGTCTCTTGAGGAATTTGAGCAAGAAATTGGCAGCTAAGGAGAACTTCCTGAGGGTAAATCACAGGGGCGCCCCCAATATCGTAAAAGATACAATAATTATGTGTCGTAGTGAAATTAATGATGATACTGAGTTAATGAAGACACTTGCTCGTACTTCTCTGTACTTTGGTCCTGCATCAAATGTTCTGAATCCTGTCATATTTGGTTTAAGATTGTTGAGGATACTGGATGTTTTAAATATAGAACTTCTTCAGTTCCCAATGGAAATACTGCAACTAGTCAACCTAAGGTACTTGGCTTTCACATGTCGTTCAGCTCTACCCCCCTCGATATCTAGATTCTGGAACTTGCAAACGTTAATTATTGGTAGACTACCATCATTCAGGGCATTCGCTCTCCCATCTCAAGTGTGGGAGATGACACAACTAAGACATATCAAGTCAAAGAAAGCTTGCATCTGGTATTGTCCTGGAAACGGGAAAAATGTTATTCAAGAGGATCTGCAAACGCTCACAAATATCCAGTTGTGTGGAGTTACTAAGGATGTCCTTGAAAAGTTTCCCAACCTAAAGAAACTTGGAGTTTTCTGTAACGTTGCACTTTATGATGTCTTTGATCTCGCTGGTCTACATAAACTCGAAATATTGAAGTGTTCATCTGATTGGTCAATGGTAACACGGGATTTCTTGTCTTACCTCACATTTCCACCTTCCCTCAAAAAATTAACTTTGAGTTTGTGTAAAATCCCTTTGAGGTTTATGGCAACTGTTGGTTCCTTGCCAAATCTTGAACTGCTCAAACTGCAAAAAAGTGACTTTGTAGGCATAGATTTGGAGCCAATGGAACAAGAATCTGAGTCAATGGAACCAGAATGGGTGACAAGGGAAGGTGAATTCCCTCGACTTGTGTCCTTGCTGATGGAAGACTTGAATCTAGTGCATTGGACATCATGTGGCACCAACTTCCCGATACTTAAGCGACTGGTTATTCGAGAATGTTATTCACTGGAGAAAATTCCTTGTGATATGGGATACATACCAACAATTGAACTAATCGAGGTAGATGAATCTAGCCCTTCAGTCCTGGCTTCGGCTATGCAAATAGAGAAGGAACATAAAGACCTTGGAAATGAACTGCCGCAAATCGTTGTCTACAGATCATAAGTGATTTAATTCACCTGCACATTGCCATCATAAAGTAAGTGAAAAACTCCACAACCTTCAATTTTCTAGTCATCTTAAATTTTGTTCATCTAACATTACTTTGTCCGATTCATCATTTGCTATTTTCTGTTTTTCCTAAGATTGTTAGAATTTGTTACTTCTTGTTAATGATTTTCACATGTAGGATTTTCTTTGTTTTTAGAACATCATTCACGTTACTAGGTGTAGACCGGGAAAAACTTGTGAATCATTAGATTTCACATATTAAGAGAATTTTTGGTTGGATTAGTATGTTGCATTTTTCTTCTCTTTTTCACTTGACAAGAAGGCATTAACTGGTAATTCGAAATGATTTGTCACTTTTTTTTCCAGAGTTTGGAAATAACCTCTTTCTAGACTGGTAATCATGATACCAAATCTCTTTAAGACTTCATTCTCTTACATTTGATAATTTATTCGCGTCTTGTCTTTCTAATTGCAGTTGGTGCAGCCTATGTCGATAATCATCTAAATCAAGCTTCAGCCTACATCTTTTGTGTTTAAGCTTTTCCTGATTTCCAAACTAGTTATTTTCCTTTTTATTTCAATTTTTACTTGGAAACGTTATAATGTATTTTGATATTGTTATGTTTTAGTGTTACTGTTACTTTGGTGATTGCTACATGACTCATGTTATAAAAAGTTTGTTTGTTTCGTGTTAATTTAGTCCTCCCTTGATGTGATGCATTGTTGTTCCCGTTGGAGATAATTAGTATTTTTTTTCGATAGTATGATTTGATTTAATCCATTTCGAAGTGTGATTGACACATAACGTGGGATCTGACCTAGTGGATATTTGAATCCGGGTTAGTCGGTCCGAATGCGAAACAACAAGTTGGACTTTTTTTTCGGGTTTTTGGTAAGATAACTCCATGTAATATGTCTAGTAGGCAATTTACCTCCATGTGATATGAAAATAGACAATATACCTCTATGTAAAATGAAATAATGAGCAATTTACCTCCTTACTAGTGGAGGTGTTGCACATACACTCTATAATGTGACTGAGACTTCATTTTCATGGAAAAATTGATTAATTTAACATTACCTTTTACAACATATTCACCTCACTTTACCCACTATGATATAAGCAAATAGACAATTTATCTCTTGTGATATGCGTAAATGAGCACTTTAACTCCCTGTGATATTGCATAATGGTAAAGTCGGTGAAAACATGTGAAATCAATGAAAATTTAGGTGAAGTTGGTGAAACCACTGAAAAATGCCATATGTGAAAACGGGTTAAACTGGTCAAAACGAGTGAAAACGGTAAAAAAAAAAAGTTTAAATATACAAAAATAGGGTGCAAAAAATCGGTAGAAAAATGCTTTAAACCAGAAAAACAAAAGATATTGTAGAAAATGGGAAAAAAAGGATAAAAATATGCTATAGCCAATCAAAGGGTAAATTAGTAAAAAAAAAATATTGAACCGATAAAAATGAATAAAATCGACGAAGAAACGGGTTTAACTGGTGAAAATTGATTATATTATTGAATTATATATTTGAAAAACAACTTGGGTGTATAAAAAATGCATTTCAAATGACATAGTAAGAGAAATAATTTGAATTCTATTTATTCATGGGCTCAAATTTATTTGATAAAAATTTATGATTTCATTATTTTGTTGTTAAACAGTGCAAAGGATTTGAGATATAGATTTCAAATCAATCCAATTCAAACTCACGCACCCAAATTGGCCCTTAATACGTACATCAACACACTAATTATCTTTATTTTATCATACTTGATAGGGTTACACATGGTGCCGTTATGCTTTTTTTTTTTTAATAAAATCTGTACCGTACCAATTAGTGCGATCTTAAAAAATTCAAAACCAAACTAGAATTTTAGGAATCTTACCAATAAACTCGGTTTCGTGCGGTTCCAGTACGGTACTGTATGGTTTTGCAGTTTTTTCAAACAATTTTAATGCAATTTTTCTTATATAATCGTTTACATAGTTGACAATTATATAAAAATTAATAACATAATATCTTACCATTTATTATTCTACATTAAATAGGTTCACAAACTCGACCTACTTCAATAAAATTAATTGGTTAATCATTTTATCATTGTTTTAATTATGTGAAAGAACTTATTGTTTGATATTTGTTGTCTAAATTTTTGCCTTTTACCTTTTTAACATCTAACAAATTTAATTTGTGCCAAGTCAAGCATATATTTTTTCTATTGAAAGCGACCGATCTAGTAACAATACGTTAAGATGGACTATAATACAAATTATAAATAATCGTATTCAAGAATATTTGAATTATAAATTGAGAAATAATAAGCCATAAAATTTAGTTGTAAATATCAAAAATTGAATAGTTAATTCATGTTTCTTCTCAATCAGTACGGTATGATTTTTTCAGTATAAGAAGTCTAAAATAAAAAGCATAGCAAAATACTCGGTACAGTTTTCATCCATACCAAAATCTTCGATTTTGAGAAAAAATACCAAAAAATGGGGACGATTTGGTACGGTTTTGAAGACCATGTGCACCCCTAATACTTGAGGTCACATTCACATTACAAATTTATGAGCATGACGTAATCGACAAATACGAAGAACAATTTTAATACTTTATTAAATAATTTTATATTGATTAATTAAGAAATTCAAGACACGGCAAAGATATGTAGCCTTTAAAACAAATAAAAAAAAATCTTAAAACAAGGAATGCACTAAATATTTTCTTAAGATCTTATTTAGAACAAGTTTTATAGATAACATTTTAAATTGGATTATAATAATTTAAATCCATCTTTTTTTAAGAATAATAATTTTAATAAAAAGTAAATTTCATAAAAAAAATTGGACATCGATGATTAATATGTGCTATTTTATTAAAAAAAAAACTAAGGGTAAACATCACTAATGGTCCTTCTTATCATTAATTTTTTTACAAACTGGTCCCTCTTGTGTTTTTTTAACATATTATTCCCCACTATGAATTATTTGTTTTACTTTAGTCATTTTCAGTTGGTCCAATGTGAATTAAAGTGCCAAAATATTTTTACGAGTGACTAAATTGATACAAAACAATTTTACGAGGGACAAAAATGTAACATTATAAGTAAAAGACCCCTTATAAATGACCAAAATGAAACAAATAATTCATAGTGGAACAAACGTGGGAGAAAAACACAATATAGATCACTCTGTAAAAGTTAATAATAAGAAGAACTATTATTGGTGTTTACCCTAAAACTAATTTTACTCAATTTACAAAAAATATCCGCGAAATTAACTAAACACGTACGCATACTTTTCTAGTTCTTTTAAAATGTTGGAAAAGCCTTTGTATTTAGATAACCCACATAGCCACAAGTCACATGATAACAAACTTAGGTAACTAACAACCAATACAAAGACGTGAGACAGTCATGTACCCATTGTGAGGGTACCAAACAAAAAAAATAAAAAAGGTTATGATCTCAGTGTACTTGCAAATTTATTGGTAAAAAGTCAGTAGAATATAGAAGATCCTGAACAATAGGCAACACCATCTGCAAAGTGAAATAAAAATTAAATTAGTGATGTAAGAAACTTACGTCTTAAGAAAATTGATAACATATAATATGATCCATTAAAGTGCTTAATTTTATGATACCATAACTTATGCTTGTGATACCATTTCTGTAACTTAATTTCATAACTTATGATACCATTTCTGTAATTGGCAGAAAGGTTCTATCCACTATAGATAATATAATTAATTCAAGTGCTTTGCTGAAGCTACCACTGATGGGTTAGATTCATCAACCTCAATCTTTTCAAGTGATTCTGATTCTCCAATTGCAAAAGGGATTGCCTTCAATGAACAACAATATCGAATAACAAGGTGCTTAAGGCTTACGAAACAGCTAATGTCGTCCGCTGTCCAATGCACCAAATTCAAGTCCTCCAGTTGCAAGAATTCTACTTCAGGAAATACTCCTTCTATTAGCTCCCATTCTGGCTCTGTTGGCTCCGCCTCTTGCTCGTTTGGCTTCCACTCCGCCCCCTGGAAGTCGCTATGTTGGATTTTGAGCCGTTTAAGATTAGGTAATGAACCAATAGTTGTCATAAATCCCCAGGGGATTCTACAGAAGCTCAAAGTTTATTTTGGAGCGAAGGTGGAAATGTGAGGTGAGACCAAAAATCCCGCATAGATAGTGTCCAATCAGAGGAGCACTTCGACTTTTCGAGCTTGTTTAGATAGTCGGCAAGATCTACGACAGTGTGCATTGCGACATTACAAGATAACCCGAGTTTCCTTACGTTTGGAATCTTTCAAGGACTTGGTTAGTAAATCCATACATTTGTAAATTCGAGAGTGCATGCAACTTGTCTTGAAGAGAGATTTTTTTTTTTTAGATACATTTATAATATATTCTAGACATGAAATCCCTACTTCACTTTCTTTTCTACACTTACATTTAGATTTTACTAGTTATTCTTTTAATTTCATAACAAGTCTACTTAATTAATAGTCAGTAACCATCTAAAAAAAAAGGTTCAATAATGAGAGATTGACAGGCTAAATATTATTTTACTCTTATAAATCGAATCTTCATGAATAAATCCAATTAAATATATGGATATCAGTGTAGAAGATTAGCTATGCCATATTTCGATGTCAGCTATCTGCATTACTAAGTCAAATAACCGGAAATTAATTAAGGAGATTTGCATTTTACAATGCAAGTGGCACTGGACAACAATACTAAACAAAAAATCATGTCCGGTTGCTCAATTTGACATATATAGGGATATCATCATATCAATATCATGCTTGAATTCAGTTAAGAGTGAAACGCAAAAATACCCATATGTTATGCTTAATTTCTTTTTAAATACCCCATAACTAGTAGATTTTGTCATCATAAAACATTAGAGAAATTGTTGAAAAATTAATTAACTAAAAGAGCTAACAGCTAAGGTAATTAACAGCTGAGTAAATTGATTGGTTTGGATGATAACAAAATTTAGTATAAAAAATAAGTTAGAATTAGAAACTTAGTCAAATAGTTAAATTATCAAACAACTAAGTTATGGAATATATGACATATCTCATCTCAACCATTAAAAAAAATTAAACCACAACTGTTGATCAAAATGTTCAATGATGAAGTGGCATCGGACATTTAGAAAAAATAAATATATATTAAATTACATATTAACCCTCTAATTAATATATTTAAAAAAATCTCTCTAATCTCTAATTAAATTCATATTTTTTCCCAAATAAAAAATTGAATCCTATAAGTCGAATCTTGATGAATAAATCCAATTAAATATATGGATATTAGTGTAGTTGGTTAGCTATACTGTCAGCTATCTGCATTAGTAAGTCAAAGAACTGGAAATTAAGGAGATTTGCATTTTTATAATGCAAGTGCCAATGGACAACAATACTATACGAAAAATCAAGGACCTCATTTTTTTTTTCCCAAGTAGAAAGAAAGAAGAAGAAAAAAAAAATGAAAAAGAGAGAGAGAGAGGTTGACTAGCACTAGGTGGAGTTCAGCTATGGCTTACGCTTTAGAATCCCTTTCAATGATTCTAAAGCAGGTCCTGAATCCATATAACCAACAATATCTGATTCTTTATAACAATCTTCAAATCCAATCCCTTTTGGAGAGGGTAAATTTTTTGAAAAATTATTTGATGACGGGAATAATAGAGAATTTGGAGATTCGAATCGTAATTGCCTCACAGAGGGTAGAAGACATAATCGAAGCCCACATGTCGGATCGAATTCTTTCATCAATTTCAACTGATAAGTTGGACTTGAAAGATTTGATGGAAGAGTTTGATTCCATCAATGAAGAGATTATAAATGAGTTTGATCCTCCTCTAGTACTATTGCCATATAACTTAAACTCATCTCTTGTTGTTTCATTATCTCCATATCCTGATCCAAGTTCGAGTAACATTTTGGTTGGGATGGAGGAAGAATTTGATTTCATGAGGTTTCTTATAATCACTGGAGAAGAATCACAACTCGAAGAAATCGCTATCATAGGGATGGGAGGCCTGGGTAAGACGACTCTTGCTCGAAAGCTTTATAATAATTCATCAATTACCAATTACTTTGACATTCGTCTCTGGATTACGATTTCAATAGACTCTTATTTGAGAGACAGTCTACTTAGCCTTCTTGAATCCCTTAGAAAGCTTACTAGTAGGATGCATAGGGAAAGTGATGACGAGTTAGGAAAACATATATACAAAGCATTAAGGGGAAAAAGGTATTTAATTGTGGTCCACGGCATATGGCAGATTGAGGAATGGCAACTTTTGAGAAGGTTCTTTCCAGATGACGGAAATGGAAGTCGAATTTTGTTGACGACTAGGTTAGATTCTGTAGCTAGATATTCAACATTTGCTCACCATATGAATCTACTAAGAAGTCATGAATGTTGGATGCTATTTCGTCAGAAGGTGTTTGCAGGAGAAAACTGCCCTTCTGAGTTACAAGGGATTGCACAAAAAATTTGTATGCTTTGTAAGGGACATCCCCTAACGATTATCGTGATAGCGGGGATACTCTTGACATCCAAGACACGACATTTCTGGGAGTTTGTGGCGAAAAATATTGAATCAGTCCGTGTAAGTCATGACTCCAGCATGGAAATTATAAACATGGGTTACAACCTTTTGCCGCACTATCTGAAACCATGTTTCCTCTATATGGGAGCTTTCCGTGAAGATTGTGAGATTGGGGCTTCCGAAATCATAAGGTTATGGGTTGCTGAGGGGTTTATAATACCAATTGCAAATAAGACCTTGGAAGAGACTGCAGAGGACTACTTAAGGGCTCTTATTCATAGAAACCTTCTCATGGTTGGTAAAAATGATATCAATGGAAAAGTAAAGACCTTTAGCATTCATGGTCTCTTGAGGGATATGAGCAAGGAATTCGCGGCTAAGGAGAACTTCCTGAGGGTAAGTCACTGGGGTGTCCCCAATATCCCAAAAGATTCAGTGATTATGTGTCGTAGTGAAATTAATGACGATAAAGAGTTAATAATGACACTTGCTCGTTCTTCTCTGTACTTTGGTCATTCTTCTCTGTACTTTCGTCGTGCATCAAATACTCTGGATCCTGTAATTTTTTACTTAAGATTGTTAAGGATATTGGATGTATTTAAGATAGAACTTCATCAGTTCCCAATGGAAATACTGCAACTAGTCAACCTAAGGTACTTAGCTTTCACATGTCGTTCAGTTTTACCCCCCTCGATATCTAGATTCTGGAACTTGCAAACGTTGATTATTGGTAGACTACCATCGTTTAGGGCATTCTCTCTCCCATCTCAAGTGTGGGAGATGACACAACTGAGACATATCAAGTCAAAGAAAGCTTGCATCTGGTATTGTCCTGGAAACGCGAAAAATATTATTCAAGAGGATCTGCAAACGCTCACAAATATCCAGTTATGTGGGGTTACTAACAAGGTCCTTGAAAAGTTTCCCAACCTAAAGAAACTTGGAGTTTTCTGTAATGTTGCACTTTATGATGTCTTTGACCTAGCTTCTTTACATAAACTAGAAACATTAAAGTGTTCGTCTGATTGGTCAATGGTAACACGGGATTTCTTGTCTTACCTCACATTTCCACCTTCGCTCAAAAAATTAACTCTGAGTTTGTGCAAAATTCCCTTGGGATTTATGGCAACTGTTGGGTCGTTGCCGAATCTGGAACAGCTCAAACTGCAAAAAAGTGACTTTATAGGCATTGAGTTGGAGCCAATAGAACCAGAATCGGAGCCAATGGAACCAGAATGGGAGACAAGGGAAGGTGAATTCCCTCGATTAATCTCCTTGCAGATGGAAGATTTGAATCTAGTGCATTGGACATCATGTGGCACCTACTTCCCGAGACTTCAGCGTCTGGTTGTTCGAGAATGTTGTTCGCTGGAGAAAATACCTTATGATATGGGATACATGCCAACAATCGAAGTAATCGAGGTAGATGAATCTAGCCCTTCACTCCTGGCTTCAGCTATGGAAATAGAAGCCCTTGGAATTCAAGTCATTGTCTACAGATCATAAGTAATTTATTTCACATGCACAATGTCTTCATAAAGTAAGTGAAAAACTCCACGACCTTCAATTTTCTAGTAAATTTTGTTCATCTAACATTACTTCGTCCGATTCATCATATACTATTTTCTGTTTTTCCTAAGATTTTTAGTTCTTGTTAATGATTCTCATATGTAGGATTTTCTTTGTTTTTAGAGCATCATTCACGTTACTAGGTGTAGACTGGGAAAAGCTTGTGAATCATTAGATTCCACATATAAGTGAATTTCTGGTTGAATTCGTATGTTGCATTTTTCTTCTTTTTTTTACCTGAAGAGAAGGCATTAACTGGTAATTCGAAATGATTTGTCACTTTTTTCCAGTGTTCTAAAATAAACTATTTCTAGACTGGTAGTCATGATACCAAATCTCTCTAAGACTTCATTCTCTTACAATTGATAATTTATTCGTGTCTTATCTTCATATTGTAGATGGTGCAGCCTATGTCGAGAATCATCTAGTTCTTCATATTGCATATGGTGCTTCAACACTCATTTTTTGAGTTTTCGCTTTTCCTGATATCCAAACTAGTTCTTTTCCTTTTTGTTTCACTTTTTACTGGAAACGTTATAACTTATTTTGATTTTGTTATGTTTAATATTGGCGTTACTTCTGGTGATTGCTACAAGACAAAAGTTATAAAGTGATTGTTTGTTTCATGCTATTTTAGTCCTCCCTTCATGTGTGTCACTGTTGTTCTTGTTCCCGTTGGGGATAATTACTTTTCTTTTCTTCTTTTTCTACTATCGTGATTAGTAAATTTTTTTATCTCGAGAGTATCACTTGATTTATTTACCTCAATGTGATAGGAAAATAGACAATTTACCTCCATGTGAAATGAAATAACGAGTAATTTACCTACATGCTAGTGGGGGTGTTGTACACACACTCTATAATGAGATTGAGACTTCATTTTCATGTAAAAATGATTAATTTAACTTTACCATTGACAACATATTAACCTCATTCGTAAATGAGCACTTTAACTCCCTGTGATATGCGTAAATGAACACTTTAACTCCATGTGATATTGCATAATGGTAAAGTCGGTGAAAACATAAATCAATGAAAATTCATGTGAAATTGGTGAAATCACCGAAAATCGCAAAATGTGAAAACGAGTTAAACTGGTCAAAACGAGTGAAAACAGTAAAAAAAAGTTTAAATCGACAAAAATAGGGTGCAGAAAACCAGTAGAAAAATGCATTAAACTAGAAAAACAAAAGATATTAATGAAAATAAGAAAAACGATAAAAATAATCTATAGCCAATAAAAACGGATAAATTAGTAAAAAAAATATTGGACCTATAAAAATGAATGAAATTTACAAATAAACGGTTTAAATTGGCGAAAATTGATTCTATTATTGAATTATGCAAATGAAAAATAACTTAAGTATGTAAAGAAATGCACTTCAAATGACAGGGCAAGAAAAATAATTTGAAATCTATTTGAAAATGGGTTCATATTATGTGATAAAAAAATTAGAATTTCATTATTTTCTTGTAAAAATTGCAAATGATTTGAGCTAAATATTTCAAATCAATCCAATTCAAATTCACACATACAAACAAGTCCTTAATACGTACATCAACACACTAATTGTCTTTATTGTCTATATTTTATCATTTAGATTTGATTACAATAATTTAAACCCATCTTTTTTTAAGAATAATAATTTTAATAAAAAAAGTAAATTTCTTTAAAAATTAAATTTGATATCTGTCATTAATATGTGTCATTTAATGATAAAATTAATTTTACGCAATTTAAAAAAAATATCAATCAAATTAACTAGACCGGTACATGTACTTTTCTAGTTCTTTTGAAATTTTGGAAAAGCCTTTGTATTTAGATAACCCACATGGCCACAAGTCACATTATAGCAAACTTATGTAACAAACAAATAACAACCAATACATAGAGGCGAGACAATCACGCAACAAAGAAAAAAAGAAAAAAGATTCATCCATCTGCTGATGATCAGTAGAATATAGAAGATAGTGATGTAAGAAACTTACGGCTTAGAGGAAATTGATAACATATAATATGATTCATTCAAGTGCTTAATTTTATGATACCATAACTTATGCATGTGAAGTCCAGTAATTGGCAGAAAGGTTCTATCCACTATAGATAACAAATTGAATTCCATCCTCAATTTCCAACTTTTCCTTTTCTATTTGCTTTGCTGAAGCCACCACTGATGGGTTAGATTCATCCACCTCAATCTTTTCAAGTGATTCTGATTCTCCAATTGCAAAAGGGATTTCCTTCACTGAACAACAATGTCGAATAACAAGGTGCTTAAGGCTTACGAAACAGCTAATGTCGTCCGCTGTCCAATCCACCAGATTCAAGTCCTCCAGTTGCAAGAATTCTAGTTCAGGAAATAAGTGGCGTTATTGGAGTTGATTTCATCTTAGATGGTTGAGATGATGCATGTGCACTCACTCTACGCATTGTTTCTTCGCCTTCTGTAATATTTTGGCCATCATATTTCTTTGACCACAAAAACTTGTCTTCACCAGATTCCTTCTGGCATAATTCCCTCAAGAGATCATGGATGCCAAGCGTTTTTACTTTGCCATTAGACTCTTGTCGACGAACCAAAAGAAGATTTCAATCAACGAGAGCCTTTAAGTACGCTGCTGCAGCATCTTCCAAGCTGCTATTATTTGCAAGTGGTTTCACAAATCCCTCATAATCTTCGGGGAAAGCTCCCACGTAGAGAAAACATGGTTTCATATGATAAGGCAAATAATTGAAGCTCAAAGGTAATATATTCGAGAACTGTCAATCATGTTTGGCTACTTCGGAACTTACATTCTTTTCAACCAGATCGCAAAACTCTAACGTCCTTTCAGACGTGGAGAGAACTCCGCCCAGGACCGAAGTCCTCCACACTTTTTCGTAATCTCTCTCCCAATTCCTTCCATATCATTGGGGCAACCTTCTTCTCTAAACACCTTCTCAACAAGTAACTCCCAGCTCGAATCATCATCGAGGGAATTCATCTTGTGAGTATTGCTCAATGAGCTGGCGGCATAAGTAGCCACATTTGATTCCCTAGTGGTTAACATAATTCGACTTCCATTTCCGTCATCCAGAAAGAACCTTCTCATTATGTCCCAAGCCCGAGTATTCCATATATCATCAATCACAATTAAATACCTCCTACCCTTTAAAGTTTTGTGTACATACCCAATATATCATCACTTTCATGATGCATCTTATCAGTAAGCTTTCTTAGGCGTTCAAGAAGGGTAAATAAAGTTACACGAATATTATATTCTTGTGAAACCGTAATCCAAGCACAAGTGTCAAACTGCTTAGTTAGTGAATCATAAAGGGTTCGAGCTAGAGTCGTCTTACCACTGCCTCCCATCCCCTCTATAGGAATGATTTGAAGGGTAGATAGTTGTCCGATGAGTCTTTCTCTCAGTTGAGTCAAGTCTTTATCGAATCCCACCACTCGGTTCTTCGAACTTGCTGGTAAGGATGAAGCATCAACAGCAGGGGAAAGCTCTGGATCAGCTTCCACAATCTTTGACATATCTTCTGTGATGGAATCAAATCTTTCCAACACATCTTTCAGGTCTAATAGTAATTGAGAGCCAGAAAATGAAAGAATTTGATCCCTGATATGGGATTCAATTACATCTTCTGCCTTGTGTGAAGCATCTCTGATTGAAACTTCCAAAATGTTCAGTCTTTTTCTGTGCAACGGAGAAATTTGGATTAATTGAGAGCCAGAAAATGAAAGAATTTCAATGAACTTTTTTCACTTCACCTTTTATATAATATATGGAGTTTTAAATGAGACTTGAGTATAATTTGATTTCGTGTTAAAAATAGTAATTTATATTTAGTGATTCATTTCATTAATTCATTTTGAAAATAGAACAAAAAAAATTATTACAAATAGAACCTAGTTATAGACCTTTAAAATTATTTATGAGAGAGTTTCGGATTGAGTACTTTATATGTTTGAAAGAAGGCATTAAATATTTAATTACATGGATCATACATAACTATTATTAGTACATCTTAAAGTGCCCAATTTTATAATATGTGAATGAAAAATACCTTGAGTTTTCAAAATCAATTTCTTGCTCCGGCACTAGGTGTAACAAACCAGATTACAGAACTCCGTACTTGTTTTAGGGCAATTCATTTCTATTAGGATCCACCTTTGCTAGATTTTCCGAACTTCAATCCTTTTCTTTTTTTATCCTTTCACTTTTACATATAATTTTAGGTAATATTTGAAAAATAGACCTTTCATTTATGCACTTAAAAATAATGATGTCAAATATGTGAAAAGATAATTTTAATAATAATAATAACTCGGGCCATCAACATCATACGCTTTCCTGAAATAGATTTCGCAGAAAACCAGCTATATCCAAGCTATATCCACTTTTGGTCCCACTTATCATTAATTTTTTACAGAATGGTCTCTCTTATATTTTTTTCCCCACTTTAGTCCCTACTATGAATTATTTGTTTCACTTTAGTCCCTACTATGAATTATGTGTTTCACTTTAGTCCTTATCAGATGGTTTCGATAACACGTGACATGCATTTGAATATTTTTTAGGGCATTTTCGTCCGTTTACTATTGAGACTATTTGAGATATTGTTTAATTGGTGAGTAATTTTTTGTGAGCAATTTTGGTGTTTGAAAAGATTTTAAGTTGAATTGGAATGAAAGCCTAGTTTGGAAGACATTATATATTTATTTTTTGGAAGACATTATATATTTAGTTTTTTTTAAAGACATTATATATTTAGTTTGATATTAAAAATTGCGCCAGCTTCAGATTCAAGTTTTCAGAAACTGAGACAGACAGATTCAGGTTACCTGAGCCTGCAATTCCCTCTCCAGATTACGGGTACTATTTAACTCACCAAAATCCAAGAACAAAATATTAACCTTACAACTAGTATGAAGACCAGCACTGAATTATCCAATAAGCAATCACTTAATGCAAAGCCAGGATCTGGAGTATATGATACATTCTCCGCAACAAAAAAACTCATCTTGGTATGAATTAACTGGTTTGTTAAACTATGAAGTGGAAATAAAGATTTCCCCAGCATATAGTTGGCTAAAAACCATATAGCAGTAGCAACCAAACTAATAATGCCTCAATTGACCCTTGTATATGTTAGTAAGCTCGTGCATGCACTGAAGTGAGTGATGTAATAAGATGGAGGAAGCAAAGTCAACAATAATACAAATCTAAATAATAAGTTGTTCACAAAATCAATTCAAAAACATTATAAATATTCTTCAAAACTTAAGCCATAGCCAAGAAAATGATAACTAAGATCTAGGCTTCTCTTTTTTTTCCTTGAAGAGAGCCAACAGTGAAACACCAGACACCTTCACCACCTTAAACCTAACACCAGGAATATCTCCCACGGCATGACCCTTACGACCAAATCCAGCAATCAACACTTCATCCTGTACAAATAGCATTTCGCAGTCTTAGTAGTTAGTATGTAATAAAAAGAAGAAGATGATAACCGGTGCTGCTCTGATAGAGGAACTCACATTTTCTTCAATATAGTTCAAACAACCATCATTTGGAACGAAAGCAGCAATCTTCTTGCCATTCTTAATGAGTTGAACTCTAGCACACTTACGAATAGCAGAGTTCGGCTGCTTAGCTTCAATACCTCTGTACAACAAATTACATATTAAATGGCAAGTAATAATACATATTAATATGGAATAAAAGACAACAAAATCTCACATTTTCTCAAGCACAATGCCCTTGGCGTGAGATGACCCAGCAAATGGTTTCTTCCATTCATTCCCAAGGTGAGACTTCTTGTAGGCCTTATCAGCCCACCTTTGCCTTCTGCGGTGGGATTTGAGCTTGCGCCCAGCTCCCATACCACGTGTTTTCCTTTAAGATAGGAAAACATGAATACCATTAAAACACTTAACAATATTGCCTTTACATATTAATTAAAGAACCTTTTTATTAGGTTACTTCATGGATAATTTAACATCCAGATCTTGAACATTGTGGAAAAATGCTTGCACTTAGCAAAAACTATAGCAATAAAAAAAGTAATTAATTGAAACTATTCACACCAATACTTCAATGTCATATATTCAAGTAAAAAAACAGCAAATTTCAGACACATGCGACAAGAAAGTAATCAAATCACCAATTGATCCAATAAGTATCATTTTGATAAGAATGCTAATCAATTACAATTACCTGCTTCGAAAAATTGAGATTCATATTCGATAAAGCCCTCGTGATTCTAACAATTACACTCAGAAACAACACAGGAAGCTACAGTAGCTCAAGCTTAGAAACATTATATAGAACAGCTACTTCTCAAAGCAACGATAATTAAATACAGTGAAAAAAGTTTCACATTATAAAAAAATCTCATAGATTCATGAAACACAATAATACACACATAAACGAGAACAATTAGCATACCCCATGTTTGCAGAGTTGAGAGAACGGCTAGGGCTTCCGAGGTTGGAGTTCAGGAACAGCCGCCGACGCTGAGTGTAAAACCCTAATCAAAGAAATGTATAAATTGAGCGTCGGATTTTATTTATAGAGATACAGATTTTATGGGCTTTCCGAGTATTACTCAGCTGTGTCTTGGTTTGTATAATTACGGCCCAAAAGTTAGCCCAGATAATATAAGCACTAGGAAATTTTATTTGATGTTAATAATAATAATAAAATACTCAAGTTCTAATTTGTTACTTACTAGTATTGTCCTCGAAAACAGCTCATCAAATTAGTAGTTTTCTTGTTCCAAAAGGTGAAATCGCTCACCCCGGGCGCCTCTCACCCCCTGCCCGATGGGATTGTGAGAGGAGGTAAATCATGGTGACTCAACCGACAACAGAGACTGGGACCAGTACTCACTGCGTACAAGGAGTCCCCCTCATTTTTTGAGAGGTTGCTCCCACACTGCCGCTGGTGAGGTTCAATCCAAATTAGTAGTTTTCTTAAAAAGGAGGGTATATTTTTTCAAGGTGTCTACTAAAGAATTTTGATGAGCAAGAGAATTAGTAAGGATACCCATTTAAAATTATTTTGCAAGATAGTTGATTATTTTCCAATTAAAATCCTGATTTTAATTAAATGAATATTAATTATTTATAACGGTAGCAGTAATTTTTTATTTATAGTATTTTTTTTTAATCAAGCAAATAAGACTAATATTAATAAAATTTAAGTTCGTGCAACATAAAAAATGGAGATAAACCCATCACAAAACAACCAAGTGGGAAAGAAACGAATGAGATTTTCTCTCAAGTATTAGACAAAAAGGCCCAAGATTGTCATCATAGTTCAATACATTTTTTTCTTGAGTTTTGACTCGTTGACCCATCAATTGCACGTAGGATTGTCCAGGTTATAATTTAAATTATAATGCGTTTGCTACAACCTACTAATCTAGCATGACTCAATTACTAAGATTAGTAACTTCAAACAAAAAGTGAAACTGGAGACGTATTTAGTGAATAAATAAATAAAAGTTTGGATATATATGTTATTTCTATATTAATAAATTAAATGTTTTTTATTTTCAATTTAATAAAAGTTTGAACTAGCAAACTAAGTTAAATAATTACAAAATTTTAATGAACTTGTAGTAAAAGAAAGGTGGAGGAGATTTTCAAGGGTGGAGTTTTTTCCGGATCCTATCTTTATCCGAAATTCAGTTATTCGATGGGCGTGATAATTGTAAAAACCAAATATATCAAATCCCATTTGGAGTAAAATAAACAAAGGTTGATCTAGATCTAGACTAAGCCGGTCCAGATCAGACCAGACTGAAACATCACTAAATACTTATTTTAAGTGATCGCTACATACATTTCTCCACCATATTCATCTGAAAATATGGCAAACTAAAATAGACAAATGGAAACTCAAAAGGTTACATGTCTTGAACCAGAGAAGATCTTTAACACTTAAAACTATTTTACCAGAAACTACCAAAAGTACCATTTAATGGCATAATGGACAAGATATGATAACTCATAATAGCTCACATAACTATACAAGTTAATTAGAGTTTTTCTACATGAACCTCCAGCTAACATCATAATCAATGTAAGAAATACAAAATCAGAGCTTCAATCACAAAAATTCTACCACCATTAGGACTAAATGCAGAATGAAACGAAACGTGAAAATATTTTCGTTTATGTATGGCCTTTCTTCAACAGTACACTAATCTTCCTCAGCATACTGTCATTTTTCTTCTTGGGCGAATCCTCATCCATTTCTTCAGAAAAAGGTATATCCATTTTCCCACCAATTGTATGGTAGTTCAAAGAGCCTGTCCTGTCAACATGTTTCCCATTAGTTGCAGTAGAGAGCATAGCAGCAGCTGTCTCTGCAGCCTTCCTCCATTGATCCGACTGCACTTTTAGTCTCCTTAACTCGGCTTCCATCTCAGAGTTATTTGCATGAGCTGCATCAAGCTGCTCTGTAGCCCATGCAGTTTTTTTGCAACTTTTATGTGCTTCCTCTGTTAAAAATCCAAGCTTCATTAACGCCTCTTGTTCCGCAGCTCTTGCTTCATTAGCAAAAACAATGGCTTCATCATTCGCTTTGCATCTATCTATTTCCTTCTTCGTAATTTCAGATTTTAGAGTTTCATTTTCTTCTGTGATGGTTTGTAACTGCTTTTCTTTCTCCAACAAACTTATCTTCAGATTTTCTATAATTGATTCTGATTTCCTTAGCTCAATTTCAAGTTCGGATGCATTCTCATTTTTGTTTAGTTTCATTCTCAATTCCTCGACTTCAGCCATGGATTCTTCTAGCTTTGCTCCCAACTGAGCTTCAATCTGGCAGGATTCGGATTTTGCATGCTCCACCAGTTCATAGGCATTTCTGATCTGCAAGGTGCTTTGAATGTATTCATCACGATACCTTGTCTCAGCAGCCTCAAGTGCATCTCTTAGTCGACTTACTTCTTGCTTCATATTTTCAACCTCGGTTTTCAGCTGTTTGAACTCATCACATTCCCCGTTTTCAGATGAGCTGAGGTTCTCAACAAGTTCCTCCAATGAATTCACTCTATTCTTCGACTTCTCCAACTCGACTAACAAAGACTGATGGGATTGCACCACATTCGCATGTTCCAAATGTAGTGTTTCCTCACTAGTCTTGACAACTTCCAATTGCATTTGAGCTCTACCAACTTCTTTGATGGCCCGAGCTTCAGATTTTTTGCTATTATTTAACTGGTTCTTCAATCTTTCGACCAACTCTAGAGTTTCTGTAAGTTCGAGTCTCAAGCTCTGAATCTCAGCATGAGCTAACTCGGCATGCCTAGCTTGAGAAGCTTCTGATTCAGAAACTTTGTCCAACTGAATCTTGAGCCTCTGTATCTCATCCATTGCAGAAGCCAAGGCAGAAGAATCCATTGAATGCTGCTTCTGTATAGCTTCCAGATCAGACTGCCATGCTCTATCTCGTTCTTGAGATATTTTATGCAACTCTTGGACTCGAGCTTCCTCAGAATCAGAAAGCTCCTTCAGTTCCTTCTGAGCATCCTCATGTTTCAAGGACATGGCTGCGAGCTGTTTCTGAGATTCCTCGGCTTCTTGCTGTGCCTTCCTTTTCCATGACTCAGATGACTGGTCCTTCGCCTTCTTCAGTTCCTCTTGGAGTTGGGCGAGTTGAGCTTCTAATTCAGAAACTCGACTTGGTCTTTTCTTCTGGCGTGTTACAGGATAAAGAAATTTTAGAGACCTAAAAAAAAGCTTTAATAAAATGTATCAAGCAAAAAGAGCAACTGAGCACCCAACAAATGATGCACCAGTAATACATTCCAGAATGATATCCAAGTGCCTCCACCAAACCAGCAAGGTAAACTATATAAACATCCAATTGTAAAAATTGAAAATTACAATCTCGCATATTAGAACTTGATGCGGGGACGTTATTATCTTGCGACTGTCGTAAAGGATTTACACATATATACCTCAATTGCTGGACTTCGTGGTGACCTGCGATCAACGACTTTAGGACTTCTATCTTTAGGTGTTTTGCTAACTGTATTTGGAGAAGAAACAGAATCGGAATTTGATTCTGGAGTTTTGAGCTTCCTGGCTGTACGAGGTGTGGGAGTAAATTGTTTTTGAGGTACATCGAGAGAACCAGGTCTGCAATAAAAAAACCATACACACAGAGAGTGATAACCAGCTTTGGAAAATATGCATAGTGATACAATTGATCAATTTCCTAAAAAAATTGCAAAATAAGTATCACTACCTAAAAAAGATTTCAAGAATTCTCATCACAATAATCACCTTAGTCGATGTACTTGTTGTAGACTGATAACGCAAAAACCAGGATACTATTCATAGAAAACCGAGTTCACAACATGAGCTAAAATTACCTTAATTTGGTGGGAGTCTGCATATTTTTCTATCTCAGCAGTGATGAAGATGTATGTAACAATCTACATGTCCTCAAAGGCCCACCTGAACCACAGCCCTGCAATATTCCAGACAAAATTTACTGATAAACAATCTAAGTCATGGTTATATAAACAATGGTCTCAACTCTCAATACAAGTTTCATGGTCGAATGTCTAATCCTTTTTAAACTGAGTAATCAAATTAAGGACAGAAAGAGAAAAAAGATGAAAATAGAAGAAAACATAAAGAGAACAAATGAAGTACTATCAATTATCAAAGGAGACAAATGTCATTTTGCAAGCCAGTCTTTCACTTTTCCATTTTTTGCCTTCCCTTTCACTCCAGGGCTTTACACTGTTTAGGATACATCATTAAAACAACATTATAATAGCAAATTACTATATAACCCACAAATCAGCAAAAGGTTATGTACATGAACAAATTTAATAGCAGGCATTCATTTATTTCTTTTACCAAATTTGTTACAATGTAGGAAATGGAATCTACAGCAAAGCAAGTTACTAGAAATCCTTTTCCAAAGAAAATTCCTGATACTAAATTTGCTATGTTTTCCCCAGCCAAATTCCTTGACACTCCCAAGTCTCAACTATAATCCTAGCAAGTGATGAGTAAAGGAAAAAAAATACATAAAAAATTAACTTATAAAGAATCTCACTGGACCAAAATAGCACACGAGAGAAAGGAGAGACAGACAAAATCATTGATTATTAAAATGCTTTCACAAATTGATAATGAAGCATGAGTCAAGTCTGTCTAAGATTCCAAATAATCACCATGTTTTAGGATAACTTTATTCAACATTGGTAAGTAAAAAATTATGACATGGAAACCTTATCTACTTCCCTGTTTCTTATAAACAATACATAGATCTATACAATACAACTCTGCAGAAGTATACAAATATGCATATAGAACTCATGACTCCACGACTCGAGCTTTAAAGCTTGAACACCAATTAACACGCGCATTGTAAAATCAACCAAACCATTTTTTTGCCATTTTTGAATGAAAAATAACTGGATAACGAACTTACGAAGTAGATGGTGAAGATTTGAGTCTATTTTCACGGGAAAAACAGCAGAATGCTCTCTACTTCCCCAAATAAGTAGTAAAACCCTAATTTTCGATGATAATGTGGTGAAGAAATCGAGAGAGAAATGAAGCTGGTTTTTTCGTACAGTGTCTGAGTAGTGCAGTTCCCTAGTCTCACTCTCTCTTCCGTTTGTTTTTTGGGTTAATAACATATTTAGAGAGAGAAGGCTAGCTATGTTAACGCCGTGTTTGGTACAAACTAAAAAGGAATGAAAAATTATATGCTAACTTATCGATATTCTAAATTTAGATTTTCACCCAAAAAAAGTTTAGAATAAGAATTAGATTCTACTACAAACTTTAAAAACACAAAATTCAAGTTATAATTATGCATGTAGAGGCTACTGAAAAGTATTAATTTTCTCATAAAATATAAGATGTGTGTGAAAATGAATAAAATATGAAATTTTGAGGTAAGTTTTGTATTGTATTTCAATTAGACATTACAACTTTACAGAAATTAATATTACAGATTAAAGAGAACTATTTAGTAGTTTTGTTGTTATTGTCCTAGCTTCAACGAAAGGCACTCATTCTTTGCTTGTTTAGTGAATGTCAGTTTTGACCAAAACTTTTATAGATGACGATGACATCAAGTTGACGACAGAAAAAGACTCGACATTCAAACGAATTGTCCGATTGTTAAGTTCAATTAAAATATAAAAAAATTATAGCAAGAAGCTAAACACCTTTTCATGATGCTCTATATATGTGTAAATGTATCCAATGAAGTTGGTTAACGCTTATACGATCTCATCTTTGCGATGTTGTACACTCCTCATCCATGGAAGAACTTCACAAACTTCTACTTAGAGTATGAATTGGGTCACTAAACTTGAACTCGTTCAATGCTAGAGAAGTAAGGATTCAGTTTCGCTTCATTACTTGTTTGAGTGAACTCGTTGGAAGAATATGAGACAAAGCATAATGCATTTTTTTTAAGTATAAATCACTATTGTTAATTTAACATTGAATTTTTACATCACCCATCACACAATTTATGATTTTTTATATCATCAATGAGTGACCAAAATGTTCAATTATCAAAATATCAGGTCATTCTACCATTTTTATATTCTCTCCATCCAAACATGGGACTAAATATTAATTTCCAGGCGCCTTAAATTGGAATTCGAATATATACTATAAGAAACCGACAGATTGTACTGGATGTGATATTGTGACGGGGTTGGTTGGTATAAGGTCATTGATGGGATGAAGTTTCCTAGACGAAATAATACGGAAGCATTTATGAACACAACAGTAAAAATAAATTGAAAAGATAAGAAGAAGAAGATAAAATAAAAAATACTACTATTAAATACTATGATGCACGGATACTTCAAAAAATTATAAAATGCCGTGTCGGACTCTTTTCGGATACGATACTCCTCGGATACTCGTGGGATACGTATTCGACACTCCACATGGCGTGTTGATAAATATAATTAAAAAGAAAAGTTGGACACACGTATCGGATACTTATTTAGACGTATCCAACACATTTTATATTCCGAATTTTGCTAAGTCACCACAATTGGTAAGAACAATCAACAATATAATGCGTCAAACAACACTTTGTATATATACAACTGCAATACATGATAGTTTGTCTATAACGAGACATGTTTTATCTAACATAATAAAACAATGAACATTACGTATAATTAATAGTATTAAATTACTAAATAATTTTTTTTCGAAAATTATGCAATTTAGTACTTATGAAGCTTAAGGTGATTTATTTCAATATATATATGAATATAAACATTTATTATTTTACTTATTTCAATATGCATAAATATATAAATTTATATTTTTTATATTCGTATCCATGCCGTATCGTATCCAGTAAATTTTTTAAAATCCGCATCGCCGTATCCGTGTCGTATCATATTCGTATCGACGTATCCGTATCTGTGCAACATAGATTAAATATAAAGATTACATAGCTTGTTTGTATATAATTTGTTATCTAGTTCCTGATTTTTTCTAGCTCTATTTCTAATTACAAGGCATCTTTTCAGTGGAACTCAAATAGTTGTACTATATATTTGGAAGATCTATGAAGCTCAACACTTAAGATATGATTTTTTTTTTAATAATTTATTAAAGTTTAAAATATTGGAGTAGTGAAAAATTAGCTGTGAATTCGAACGAAATGAGAAAACTGAGATTAAAAAAAAGAAGGTTGTTTAGTTACAAAACTTTGAGATGTTTTTAAAAATAGTTATGTAACTATACCGAATACATATTTAGTCCTTTAACTTTTACCCTATTACAATTTTAGTCTTATGCATAAAATTGTAATAGGGTAAAAGTTAAAGGACTAAATAAGACTAAAATTGTAATAGGGTAAAAGTTAAAGGACTAAATGTGCGTTCATTATAGTTACAAAACTATTCTTGAAAACTTTCAAAGTTATATGACTATTTTTAAAGTTTTGTCGTTTTTCATGTTAAATTCCTTTACTGTTTGGCATTTGGAAGAGTAGTTTGTAAGAGTGGTGAAGGGTTATAAAATAATTTTGATTTGGGGAAATGGAAATTTGTGAAAAGGAGGGTATTAGACTATAATTGTTATGAATAAGACTAACATTGAAATATGATGAAAGTTAAAGGACTAAATGTGAGTTTATTATAGTTACAAAACTATTTTTGAAAACTTCCAAAGTTACATGACTATTTAAAGTTTGCACTTTTTTCATGCTAAATCCCTTTTATTGTTTGTTTGGTATTTGGGGACTAGTTTGTAAGAATGGTAAAAGGTTTATCAAAATAATTTTGATTTGGGGAAAAGGAAATTTGTGAAAAGGAGATAATTAGAAAAAATTCAGGGGAAAAAGGTCAAAAAAAAATTTGGACCATTTCTCGATTTGTGCGTGTCATCCTTGCGCAGGGGCCATGCTAATCTTCTCTGTATCGTTCCAATTTTATCGGATGTCCCCGAAGGGACAAACATTTACGCAAGTCTTTCGTATATAATCAAGCTGGAGCAGCAGGATTTCTTTGATGTGGGAGGAAAGGAAGCTGATAAACAGCTGACGTGGGCTTGGTCTTGGATTAGTTATTGGGCCTTTTAGTAGAAATAAAAGTTGGCCCAAATCCCTAACATGACTTTATATTCCGTTATTTAAAAAATTACTGTACTAAAGTTTTTATGTTTGTAGAATCATGAAGCTAATTGGCTAAAGGCTGGAGCCCTTTTGTTGAGGCTTTTATTGCAACCATGAGTATGGGCTCAAACTAGAAATGAATTCAGTTGAACTGATTGATGTTTAAAGCAAAAAATAGATAGAAAAAGCAGGCATACAGATTAAGCCATTAAAGGTACACTTGCAAAATATATCATTGTTGTTAGCAGTTTAGCACCTCTTGTGGTGGAAATATGGTTAATATTTTCTAAATTATGGTAAAATAAAAATAAAATAATCAATCATCCATTTATAAACTTTATGTTCTATTTCAGATTTTCATAAGATTTAGTTAGAAAAAACAATTAGATAAATATTATGACTATATCTTGAATAAAACAAATTTTTATTTTAAGATAATATACTTGAAAAGACATCCGATCACATCCAATCAAACTATTGTATTATGGTAACACTAGGGACATTTAAATGTATTTCTTATCAGGTATTTGAAATTTGCAGGTTTTTTAATCTAATGGACAAGATATATGAAATGAAAGTATGAAGGAAAAAAAAAAAAAAAGAAAAAAAAAAAAAAACTCTATCTCAAAATTTTGATTATAAACGAATAAAACAAGAAAGAAATTCGTCTAGTGTACTATAATCACAAGCACCTATAGTTCCAATACTTTTAGACTTGCGTACAAACTTTAAAGTAACTCTACCTAAATATTTTCGTTTTATTTTCTCATCCCTACCAACTAAACCTTCCGGTTGCTCGTAAGCTCTAAATTATCTTCCAGCAATCAGCCTGGAGCATAAAAACCGAAAGCTTCTTGGGCACAACTGGAAATAATGAGAGCAACATTAGATAAAGAATTTACCCATGTGTAACCACATATATAAAGGCAACTTAGATATTTTTTAATACAAAGCTTTTCCTAAAATACTAGTACTTTAGAAGGAAGTAAAGTAATTGCGATGAAAGATTGAATATTCAAATTTGATAAAGAGAAACTAAAATAAAGGTAGATACTTTGACTTGATAATTTAATTGTGAATGAGATTCCAGGCATAGTCCGTCCACCAGCAACAAGAAATGACCAGATAAAAAGAACCGAAGAGACAACAATTATGCCACCCAATTTATAACCCCAACAAACATCAACACAAAAATTTGAAGTTAAATCATCAGAGCTTAGTTAGGACTCTATATACTTTAATTTGAAGTTAAAGTACCTTGAGGTCCTAATTCATAGTGAGACTACAACTGGGAAACTTAATTATGCCTATATGACATGCATCTGAGGGTTTTAACATATATATCTACAGAAAAGAAGAAAGACTAATTAAGGTCACAACCTAGCTAGAATAATTGCTCCGTGTAGATCGGCATTGAGAAAATACTAAGCCCGACCCCCCCCCCCCCCCCCCGAGCGGATATATGTTTTGAGAAGTTGCAGTGTGTAGGATTTCCACTTTTCATGCAAAGGCTTAAAGATTTCAAAGCTGAAAAGGTCAACAAGAGCATAAGAGTGTTATGAAGAAAACCAAGCTGTAACGATCCTTTCATAGTTCACAGCATATCATCCTGGCAAACATTTGACAAAAAAAGCCCATGATGCACAAAAACCAAAGGCAAAAACTTGCCTGTAATAGCACACAATGACATTTCTGTTTGACAACGGACTTGCTCTTTCTACAAACTATTAGATGGCAAGTGACACGAGACAAAATGCATATCAGGGGAAAAGTTCTATGTCCTTGAATTCATTAACTTAGGAATATGATCAACAAAGCAATGAAAGATAAACTACCAAGACACCAAGGACTGGTAAACATAATTGTATCTCAAACAATTTCACCAGCATATTCACACAAAGAAATGCAACTTCATTAGAAAACTAACATCCAAACACTCTAAGATCAGACGGACCAACATAGTAACATACTCACTTATGGAACTCTTGAGGCAAATCAAATGATTCAATCTTCTTATGTTTGCTTCAGGGACATGTGCCTTTTAGCGCTTGGAGCCATTCTGCATTACTCGAATACGAGCACCATTAGACTTGCCACTTTTTTGGACAAAATTATCAACAAGTATTTAATGTTAAATATTTTAATCCCCATTCTATATACAAAGGTCAAGATTCTACAATACACTGTGCTGTTTAATATATGCATCCATATATCACTTTACAACAATTTCATTATGTAAACTTTCAAACCATAAAATTGTACGTTTGACTAAACACAAATGTTTTACAAAGTGTATATCTTTTTCATAAATCTAACCACTGATTTATATTTCATTAATGTACTTGTGAAGGATCTATTTTATCCTTCATTTATCAATCAAAGCAACAGCACGTGATGACGCAATAAGAAGTAACACAAATTGATTTAACTAACAACAAACCTTTCCGAGATGAAGTATTAGGGAATTTTGGTTGCAGGTGAAGATTCAATAGTAGATGCAAGTTCTCTTTATCTTGAATCGGTCTTTTCTTGCTTTTCTGTTAGTTTGTCCGAATCTCTGTTTCTGCTTGGGCAAACCTTCGCTCCAGTGCTTCCAATGCTCGTTTCCTTTGGTCTTCCATAGTATTTCACTCCCAGCACAAATATTCTGGAATAGAACTATATATGATGGTGGAAATTTAAGGAAGAAAGTTAGTTTTTGAAGAATCTATGATATTTAAGACTAAGAGTAAAGCATTCAATGAAGCTTATCAAAAGGTTATTGTTCAATGCCAGAAAAATAAAAGACTGAAATAATAAAAATCACCTAAGCACTCCTTAATAACACCTTTTTCCATGCTCTATCAAAAAAAGAATCATATTCATCTCCTTTGACTCTTTGAGGAATTTCAACAAACTTGAAAGTTGAAACATTAACTGATTTCACTAAGACAAACTCTGATGCAACTATCAATGTCGGTAGGACATGTTACACACAACGGCGGAAACAAAAAAATTACTGGGGGTGAGCACTCTAGGGGTAATTAACCCAATATCTTCTTGGTGTTTTGACAAAATAACTAAATGTAAGTCCTCCCACTATTGTTGATGTATAAATATCTTTAAAATATAAAATAATTTAAGTTGTGAGTGATGATGTTTCATCTAGTCTGTGCTTAAAGAGTCAGGCATCTTTGAGACCAATTTGATCCTATGTCTAGTTTAACAGAAAGTCATGAAGTGACATGTAAATATAGCTTCCCTTAGCATCTGATATATTTCAATCAATTTCTTTTTTTAATGAATAGATATATTGTGTGCATTTTTTATATAAAAGAACTAATTTTGAATTGGCATGAAGCCAAAAAGCAACTGATTAGCCTAAAACAAAACAGCAAAAGTGATAAAATCAAATAAACTATTGTCTTAGAGAAAATGAAACTGAAGGACTAAGCAAATTTGCATCAAGTAACAACAAAAAAAAAAAGTAAAAACCAAAATAGTAATTAAGTACACAAATGTACAAGGGAAGTAGAGATTCTGTATGTACATTGTAGAAATAATAGATTCCATAAATTATGTACCAATGGCCTTGGTAGTTCAAGGTTCACTTTTATTCAATCCATAAATTAAACCAATACAAAAAGCAGGAGGATCGAAATACTTGAAAAATAAATTAGACAATTTATTAGACTATGATAAAAACTGAAGTAAATACAAGCTCTGCATTCTGACAAGAGAATAGAAAATTCACCTATTAAGCGGATGGGACAATTGGGGATTTAGGGTTCGAATATGGATTTTAGTTTTGGTGGAAAATGAATGTAAATTGGAGGACTGAAGACTGAAGCAAAAGAACCCATGTTTCAACCACAACATAAATTATTAAAAAAATTAAGCGAAAATACGTGCGCATATATATGAATAAGGCTTGAGAACAATTAAGAAATAAGAAGAAACAAACCTTGACGACAAAAGCGAAAATCACTCACGCAAATTAGGGTTAGGGTTTTAGAAAAAATTCAGAGGAAAAAGGTAAAAAAAAAAATTTGGACCATTTCTCGATTTGTGCGTGTCATCCTTGCGCAGGGGCCATGCTAATCTTCTCTGTATCGTTCCAATTTTATCGGATGTCCCCGAAGGGACAAACATATATGTAAGTCTTTCGTATATAATCAGACTGGAGCCACAGTATTTCTTCAATGTGGGAGGAAGGGAAGCCAGATAAACAGCTGACGTGGGCTTGGTCTTGGATTGTTGTTATTGGGCCTTTGAGTTAAAATAAGAGTGGGCCCAAATCACTAACATGACTTTGTCATATCATCTCAGATCTAATGATAAAACTAGAGCATGCTGTTTTGATCCAATTAAGCTTAATTACCGGAAATTATATTTGATGCCGATTTCTGTTGTAAAAAAATATTTGCTATAAATTCAAAGGTAATTTGTAAAAAGAAAAGATAAATGAATCGAAATAAATATCTTTTTTTCTATATAAATATTTCATAAATTACATCCCTCATATAGGAAAATTTAAAAATGAGTTTATAAAAAATATAATACCATGATATATATTACCATAAATAATTCATAAGTATTATAAGTAAGTAATACGAAATAATGCTTTATTTGAATACAAATGTACATCAAATAAATAACATGGCATATAATTTGCAAGAATATAATAGTAGTAGTAAGTGTATTTTACATAAATCCATAGTGCTGAATCATTTATTGTATTATTTATAATAACTATATAATAGTGTCAAAGTTAATATTATACATTAGTATGGTTAATGAAATTATGTAATAAAAGTATCGCCGTTTAACATGCATATGTGTTGCATAATTAGAGAAAAATATATTGATCTTAGTGCATGTAAGCTCATAGCATTCACATATAGACGCAAATCATAGCCTCTCACAATGGACGCGGTTGGTAGAACTTTAATTCTTGAATCTTTGTTGTTGTTCATCTATTACTGATAATAGTTAAAATCTTTATTTAAGCGTCCAATATATTTCATTGAAATCATATTCGATAAAAAAAATTACACAAAATTGGATTTGGAGAAACATGATCATTATTCATAACTAAAGGAGGGATGGTTCAAAATAAACACTGATGGCAGCGTCTTAACCAATAGAAAAAGTGCAGCGGCGGGAGGCCTCATTAGAGATGAAAACGGAACTTGGGTTATTGGCTTCACAAAGAATTTGGGTAATGTCTCTATCACTGTTGCCGAGCTCTTGGCAGCTCGGGAGGGTCTTGCATTGGCTTGGGAGAGAAGATTACGCAGAGTGGAATTAGAGTTGGATTCTGAAGTGGTTTTGAACTTGATTAATTCGGTTGACACGAAGGAGCACCCCCTTGGTTTCATTATCGATGATTGTAGAAGGCTTATGGGTGTCATGGGAATGTATTACAAGACACACCTTGAGGAGTGGGAATTCATGTGCGGATGCTCTCGCAAAAATGGGACACGATATGGAAGATGAACTGCAATGCTGGGACACCCCACCCGAGCAGCTGTTGCAGTGGCTTGAAGGAGATTGCTAGCTCTATTTGTGCTTTTTTGTCTTTCCTTTTAGTACCAAAAAAAAAATATCCTTAAATGTAATAGGTTAGCGAAAAATTCTTGTAAAAATTGAGTTTGACCAAAATCATTTAATCATAAATCAAGTGTAATACACTTATTTTTTGATTAATTGAGTCAAATACATTTGCTATGTTAATGATGTTGATTCGATCATATCCAATTTGAAAAAAAAAATACTACTAATATGCAATATGTATATTTTTAAGAATAAATTTTGGCTTTCCATTTGCAATTACTCACACGTGGTTTTATCATGACCGTCACCTTGGGAGCAGCACCGGCGTAAAAAATGAATAACACAAACGTACATAGAATGCAAAGTTAGAACAAAGCTCGAGAAAACGTCCTACTAAAATAAATGGGCCTACTTCTAAATAAAATAAAAATGTCCAGATCCGAATCCCAAATTTATTGATCCAAAAATAAATATGGACCACCACCTACTCGTAATAACGGTTTTCAGTATCACTTTTAATGGAGACAGTCATAAAATACACACAGTAGTGCGTGTGAATTGAGTAGTAAAGTTGAAGCCACCCACCACACATTAATAAAAGCACTGCTATTACTTTTTGTCACTTTTTTAAGGTGAAGATTTGATTCTTCTGAGTTTTGACAATGGTCGGTTACATATTTGGAATTTTATATTCTCTAACTTTATTTTGAGGTATTTAAAATAAAAAAATAAAAAATACAGTACTTTATTTTGAGGTATAACAATGTTAAAACTCACATTTCACACTTATGAAGTTACCAATACCATCTATGATTTATTTTGTTATTACTATTACAAAGTTGAGGAAAATTAATGATCCTCCTTATTATTATTTTTTTAAAGAGTGGTTTTAGGTATAATATGGGAAGAAACTACAAAAGGGACTACTATGTAAAAAGTTAATAATAAGAAGGATCATTAGTGGTGTTTACGCTACAAAGTTTTTAAGTTAACAATGAATAAAAACTGAAGTTTAATCAACATGACATTAGTAATCATACTTATCTTAATATCTAAATTTTATTTAATGTTATCAAAGGTATTCTCTTTTTTCCATTTTAAGAATGTTAATCTCGTGATTGGGGAATTAATTTGTATTCATCATACTAGAATTTAAACTTAACTCATCACAACTTTGACATAGATGTAGATTAAGTGATTTAAGAGATTTATTGAGATGTGCAAAAGCTTATTCAAAGAAATATTCCAATATAAAGAAGAAAATGAACACAATAGTATTTGACATTAGAGAATAATGAAATAATTCTATGCTCTAAAAAATGAACTTAATGTTAAACTAGTGGTGTCAAGCTGCTAGAATGTAAATGACTCGAGTTTAGTCAAATGATAATATAGTTGTTATTTGTTTTAGTCTCTTATCGATGTTGAAATAGTGTTTAAATTTAACTTTTTTCTGAAAATATAGGATATAAAAATAAATTAAGTTACTCCATATTAGTTTTGTGTTTGATCGAAGAAAACTTGTTTGAATTTTGTTGATTGAATGTTATTTTTAGATAGTTCAAATTTTGACTCAAGGTTGATTCAATAAACTATTAAAAATATTAAGCTATTCGTACACGACTAAAATAATGCTCGATTCGAACTGATTTGAACTCGACTCATTTTCATATGATATCAAGTTCAAATACAATGTCAAATAAGAAAATCAGCTGAAACATTTTGTTCGACTTATATTTACCTATAACCTTGAATAAGTTTTTTGATATAAAACGACTCAATATTTACATATATATTCTACTCTTTTATATTTATGCAGTGAACTTTAAATAAGCTACATATGGAATAACGAAAAAAATAGCTAATTTTATTCATCAAATCTAACTAACTTTGAAATAAATTGCATAAAATATTTAATACTAATAAGTGAAATATTTATAATTCTTACCAAAATCAAACTCAATTTAAATAATCAATGCAATACACTCATACAAAATTGTTACAATTCAAATCAATAGCATAATATATCATATACCAAATCCACTTTTATGAGTTTTATCTAATTCGTCATCAGTGTCTCGACATTGTTGTAATTCTTCCTTTACAACTGTTATTTAATTTATCCACAACAAAGAAAACTACACACACAGTCCCTCTCACGTGTCACCGCTTCCATTGTCATCTTTCTCACTCGTGCTGCTTACTATCACACTCCCATCTCTCTCTCTCTCTCTCTCTCTTCAATTCTCTTCTTCAAGTTTTCAATGCTCAAAATTTAGCTTATAGTATTGACACTGTTGGTGAATATTTTCATTTATGGAGGTATCGTCAGAATCCAAGTCATGGAGAGATGAGTTGGCGAGCTTAGTTGAAGATACCGGAATAAGATTCAACGGCGAATCAATCGGAGATGCCTTGACGGTGACGGATTCTTCGGAGGCGGCGGAGGAAACGGAAGCGGAGAGTTTGAAGGAGCAAATCAAGGGTTTCGCTAAGGCGTGGGGAGAAATGGTGTTGGAATTGGGGAGAGGGTGTAGGGATGTTGTGCAGCAGACTGTGTTGACTGAGGATTCATACATTGTGAAGAAAACTAGAGGATCGTTGACTGAGGTTTCGGAGAGGCTGAGGTTTCTGAATGAGTATTTGCCGGAGGATCGGGATCCGGTGCACGTTTGGCCGGTGATTTTGTTCGTTTTTGTTGTTGCTCTTGCTGGTAATTTTGATTTTCTTTTTTCTTCTTCATCTCGTTGGTTTTGTGATTGATTAGGACTTGGTTGAGACTAATAACAAAGCATGTGAAAATAATTGGATCTGGCGTGAACTAGAATTAACTTGTGATAGTTATATATGGTATTTTTCAAATCGATTTATAAAAATATGCGTGAAAATTTGAGTAAATGCAATATCTATGCAAGCGGAGAATTAGAGTCTGACTGATTAATTAATTAAAATATATTTGGGAAGCCGTTTGAGCTTCACAAAAAGAACTCTTTCTATTGTCGATCATTTTGTCATTTGATAACTAAAATAGATGAGGCCTGATGCATCCACTTCTTGTCCTGTCTCCAGTTTGAAACATTTATAGTTGATCCGTTCTGTGATCAATATCTGTTTATGATGGAGAACATTTTTCATTCCCAATGGTAGCTGCTAGGCTATGGCAAAATTTGACCCCTTTTGTTGATGTCAATGCATCTGAAGTTGAGAGGCATTAATGTCACGTACTAATTAGGCAATTAATTCTTTAACAATGATTTGACAGATAAAGTTGTTTATGCATATTTAAAAAATGAAATTAACATGACCATGGAGTTCCTGCATCAAATATTTTTTTTCCATTTTTAATTCTTGAATCATTTTTCCTTATTCTGTATTAGTTCGATAACCTACTTTTGATTTTGTTGCAGTTCTGAATGTAAATAATAACCAAGATAGTCCACTTTCGATTGTGAAGAAAGTTTCTATACATCCTCCTAGTGCAGATCGCATATTGCTTCCAGATGGTAGATACATAGCATATCATGAGATAGGAGTTTCAGCTAATCAATCCAGATTTTCCTTGATTAGTCCACATGGTTTCTTATCTTCTCGACTAGCAGGTATTTTATTTTTTGAATAAGTAGTATTGAGCAATCTGCAATGCCATACATTAAAAATTTTGAATGACCAAATGACAGGTATACCCGGTATCAGAATGTCATTGCTGGAAGAGTTTGGTGTTCGGCTTATAAGTTTCGATCTTCCTGGTTTTGGAGAAAGCGATCCTCATCCTAACAGAAATCTTAACTCATCAGCTCTGGATATGTCACACTTGGCAGATTCCCTGGGAGTAAAAGGCAAATTTTGGGTTCTTGGATATTCAAGTGGCTCATTGCATGCTTGGGCTGCTCTGAAATATATTCCAGATAAAGTTGCAGGTAAACACTATCCTCACATGACCTAAAATATAAGAGGGCTATATATACTATTGTTGTTGTAGAATGTAACAACTCCTTAATAATAGGCTGCATCTCTGAGTACCGTCTATGAAGAAACAATAGTTGTAAGTACCAATCAAAGTTTTATCGATTTGGACAATTTTTTTATGCTTTAAAGATTTTCTTGCAGGTGCGGTCATGTTTGCTCCACTGATCAATCCATATGACGCGAGCATGACCACAGAAGAGATGTCTAGAACTTGGGTAAACTGGACACGAAGGAAAAAAATGTTGTACTATCTAGCTCGAAGGTTTCCTAAGTTTCTTGGTTACTTCTATCGTCAAACTTTTCTCTCTGGGAAGCATGGTCGAATAGACAAATGGCTGTCTTTGTCACTGGGAAAGAAGGTGAACTCATCTTCTCACTAATATTCACTCAAAGTCAGATTACCAATTGACCAATGAGCTTGCATCAGAATTAACTAAAAATCGCTGCATCAACTTGCTAATGACCCTATATGATTTTGTCTCTAGATTAATAAGCTGTATCTCTCTTACAGATCACTTATTAACTACACATTGAATTTAATATCCACTGGCTATGTAAACTATTTTGATGCTTCTCTTAGCTCATGGTATTTCTTTTATATATCCAGGATAAAGATCTTGTTGAACAATTGAATTTTGAAGAATTCTGGCACAGAGATGTTGAAGAGTCAATTCGTCAAGGCAACATAAAGCCATTTGTGGAGGAAGCTATACTGCAAGTGTCAAATTGGGGTTTTAGTCTAACTGACCTACAAATTCAGAACAAATGTCTGAAAAAAAGCATTTTCCCTTGGCTGCAGTTCATTTATGGTCCACCAGAATGTGAATTGACTGGATTTCTTGGCCCGATTCACATATGGCAGGTTTGCAAGCATTCTTTGTTTACTTCCGAAAATGAAACTCCGACTTCAAAACATTCTAAATTAATACCATGAGTTATTGCAACCTTAATACTTTTTCATGTTATTATCACTTACAGGGAATGGATGACATGGTGGTTCCCCCATCAATGACAGATTACGTTGCCCGAATTCTACCCAATGCCATTTTGCATAGACTTCCAGAAGAGGGTCACTTCTCCTATTTCTTTCTTTGTGATGAATGTCATTCAAAAATCTTCTCGACCCTTTTTGGACCTCCACAAGGTCCACTCGAAACTGTAGATAATACTCTAACGGAAAGCAATGACCTAGAGGAGTCGGCTCAGGCAGTGTCTTCTGCCACTGAATGAGCATTTTCTTGTCTCCTCAAAATACAGTGTATATAACAAGGTGTTCCTTTTCCTCATTGGAGCATGGAAAGCCAGAAATCAAAGAGTTCACTGATTTTTGTTTGCCAGAGGTAACTTTACTCTCAGTGCTGACAATAGATGTTTGAAATAGTAAAAAGAACAATTATATTAAAGTTGTATTATTTCTCTTTAGCTAGTCTCCATTTGGATACAATCTTATCTTTGTCATTTATTCTTTTATATCCCTCATCTTATGGAGCCATGAGAAATTTAGTCATTTCTTTTTCCTGGATGTGATCATTCATTGTGTTCATTCTTGTGCAATTAGGTTAATAAGGTAAACTACTACTTTCAAGGAATAACACTTTAAAATGCCCAAAATCTGTGAAAAACAAGATGAATACTAGTATGACTTTAAAAAATTACAATATAAAAATTAAAATGAAAAAATTGGTATATAAAGGGGCAAAAATAAAATTCTCTCTCATATTATTAACTTTTGCTAAGATTTCTCTAACTATCAGATAATGTTGTTCTATTGTTCTTTAGAAATGTGGAGATCCCACAGCAGAACTTTGGAGCAACCCTGTCTTGGAATTCCCTTTAACTTGGTTTCCTCTTCAAGAACCTCTTTCCTTACAAATTTGAGTGAATTCTGCATTGGAAAAATTTAAATTTTAATAATAATAATTAATAAAAAAATAAGTTATCAGCATTTAATATTTATGAAACAAGTTACCAATTGTATATTTCCTGAAAAAAGGTTTGAAATGTATTGTAGATAATATATTTACTTAAAAGCTAACTTTTCACATATATAAATATATATACCTGTGATGTGTCTTGAACAGATGAAGTTCTTCCCCATCTCTCTGGATCCCAAAGAATTGAACTATTGAATGCAAAACTGGAAATGTGAATTTGGGGTGGTTTTAAATCAGTTAAATTGTTCATTTTATTCAAATGCCACCCAATAACTTCAGAAGAATCACAAACTGGCCCTTCAATTGTCACCTTTTTTTTGTTAGCAGATAGTTTAGCTATTGGCCATGCTCCAATTGCCCTAAAATTCCTCCCAAAAATCAAACAATAATCTAAAAGAATAATTACAAATCATCAAGAAAAAAAATGAAAAACACTTACTCAATTGTTCTTATCTCTTCAAAGAAACTTAGATCATAAACATTCGAAAGCCCCGAAAAATGGACTATTCCACTCAACCTGTGGTGTTCAATGTGATTAAGAGCAATATTTCTCTTATGATCCATTTCAGTACTTGCATCAGTGAAATTCTCTTTAAAGACAACATGCCTATACATGATCCCTGTTTTCCTTAGTATCTCAGAAACCTTAGAATCATCAGAATGCTTTTCGACAACTATCCACAACAATGGCTGAGCCACCAATTTCAATGTGTTAGCTAGTTTCTTAATTAACACCTCTTCAAGCTCATTTCTCGTACTTGTTGGTGTGACGACAATTAGTAGTCTTTTTGTATTTAATTCCTCGTTTACCCTTTTCGTTTCTTTTGAAATATTTGCCTTTTTTGCATTGTAGTTGTGCTCTGATGTGGGCTCTGTTTCATCCATTAAACTTCTGTTGAAATATTTTGTTTTTTCTTGATGAAACACTTCGATGGGCTGAGGTGAATAGATCGAAGAAAGTGATATTGGAAATATCGAGGCTTTACTCGTTGGTGCAAAGCCTGTGAAGAATCCCATCACAAAACATATCAAGAAATGGACTATGGCTTTCGTCCATAAGTGCATCTTCTTCTTTGATCTTTCCTGAGACCCCATAAAATTTACGCCTGTTTCAACCACGATTCTGGCAGTTTTTTGTGTTGGTGTTAAATGAAGATTTTGGCTAAGTAGAGAGCAATTTAGAACTTGTGATATGGATTTAAAAATGGTGGGATACAATTGAAAATTAATGATTCTATGTAGGTGAACTCAACCATATAATTGTTTATGAAAGAAACTATTCATTGGTGAGGGCATTGCTTCATAAAGTCATGCCTTCAGGTATAAGAAAGAGGGCAAAAACAAATGCTTTCTACACCAGATAGTTGTTGAGATGTAGATTCATATACCTAAAATTTTGATATAAATAAAAAAGAACCAACATGCTATTGATTAAGAAGGTAAGAATGATTATTTAATTGAGTAATTATCATTGATAATGAAATGTAACCTTGTGAGTCTAGTGTTTTTAGACCATGCTTTGATTACTCTACATGTGGAACAATACAAAACATTAGGTCATTTAAAAATCATTCTTGAAGTGCATTTCTCATGCCTCTTAAAAGGAGTAAAACTTTTGATGTGACGCACAAGTTTATTAACACATATATTGGCATCAACACTTTTGTATTTTCAAAATTAATATTAAAAAAAATGCATCGACCTCTATTAAATTACAGATAATTAAAGTCACTAAGATTAACAAGACAAAATTGCATCAACCTCTATTAAACTTTGGACAACTGGAAATTGAACCCAAATATTTGGACTTTTTGGTAGTAAGACCTTTTCAGTTAAAAACAAAATTCCAAAATTAGACTCAAACCCAGGGGAAAATGCAAGATACTCCCATGTGAAATTTTTACGGCGCCAAACTTCCTTTTGTTTTCAAAAACCCTGCAAAAAACACCCAATTTGTAAAAAAAAGGTCATTTTGGATTGACAAATTTCGAGATATATCACGTAAAGTTGTAGGAACCAACTTAAAGTATTTTAGAAATGATTTCTTGAAATATGTCGATCGAAAACGACCTATTTTTTACAAACTGGGTGTTTTTGCAGGATTTTTGAAAACACAAGGAAGTTTGGCGCAATAAAGATTTCACATGGTAGTTTCTTGCAAGTTTTGCATAAAACAGGGGAGTATTTTGCATTTACCCCAACCCCATAATATTTTAAAGACACATAGAGGAAAGTAGATAAAGACAGTAGAAATACCATTTTTCATGGATTTTTTTTTGGTTTCATGGATTTTAAATGCAACGTTTTATGTTCAAACATATTGCATTAATAGGTATACAACATCCTAAGTACTTTGAATATAACCAAATACCAATCTCATGTAAAAAATATTAAAAAGATTAATATCACTAAATAATAATCTTCATAAATAGCTTTCTAAAGTCTGATCTTAATCCAACAAAAAGCCAACATTCAAAGTCTGCAATTTATACTGCAACTGGCAAAGTTAAGTTCATGAATCATGTAATGCTGCATGTTGGAACATTGTGTATTAACTAGTCTACATATTACTAATGTGCTAGTTATATAAAACTCAGAGAATTCTGATAATGAGAAGAAAAAAAGCTGCTAATAGTTTCTTGCATTCACAATGACACTTCACATTTCAAAATGATGATCCAAATTCCATGTTTAAATAACAAGAATTAACAACCAACCCTGAAACAAAATGTGCTAAATAAGTTCAAATAGGAACCCCTCTACAACAACGGAAAGGTCAATCGAAAGCAAAACAACTTTCCAGTCATCATTCACACATCTTAACATTTAATGGCTTCAAAAAAGACAATACTAAAGGATATATAGAGCATTAAAATTCTTATCTCTTAACTTCACTCATAAAAATTGCCAAATCATCCTTTTAAGTTCAGTGTGATCATCCTCTTGCCATCAGGTACTATATCATTGGTGGTAACTTTGACAATGCCCATTTCGGTGCGTTGCTAACCCATAACCCTACACCTGTCTCTCTATGCTTAAAGTCGGGTGCTTTTGGGTTCCGTTTCCCTACTCTATTATCCCACCATTTATTAGGATTTTCCACCAAACTCTTCCATGGATCTTCCCCTTTAGCTTCACTTTTCCTTTCACCAGTCCCTTCACTTTCTTGCACTCGGGTCCCTCCAAGAACCTTAACATCAAACTCCAATTTTCCAAGTCCAGGTAACACCCATGCAGGAGCAGTACTTAGCCAGAGTGACTCACCAGTCCCCTTTTGCTTAAAATCCGGGAATCTTTCTTTAACCAATCCATTAGACTTGTGACCTCGATAATCCCACCATTGTAGAGGATTCTTCACAAGGTCCCTCCACAAATCCAATATCACATTTGCATCTTTCTTCTTGTTAGCATTCTCTCCACTCTTCTCGTAACCTTTTACTTGTTTAAACTCATTATTTGCATTATTTGCACGTTCCAAACTCGGTTCCGGCATTGCTACTTCAATATTAGCATTCAATTCAAAAGAATCTTTATCAGAAACAATTGAAGCTTTCTTTTCTTTGGCATGTTCCAAGGACTCTTTCCATTTCTTATTAAATTCTTCATCATCATTCACACTTTCTATCACCTCCTCAATCTTCGTACCCCCAATTTTAACAGGCTTTCTAATTTCTAATACATTATGAACTAGATCTTCTTTTTTCATATTCGAAATTTTTCTCTTGAACCCCTCCACAAAGTTAAGATTTTCAGCAACAATATGAAATTTTCCAAGACTTTCACTCAATGCCAATCTCAATGGATCTCCACTCAACTGACCAGATACGAAAACACAGTCGTTTTCCTTAACATGACAAGCTACAACATGAGCTAAATTACCTTCAAACACAACAGGAATCATCAAAGAATTTCTCCCACCTCCATTTTCTTGAGAAATCACAGTTGCTGCCATGTGGGCCCCATCAGAAGCAGCCTCAAACTGAACTGGGTTCTTCACGAAACCAATCAAATTCACATAATTAGCGACTTTTTCCTGATACGGAATTTCTCTTGGCTTAGGCCAAACGGTGGTAGTGAGTGAATCTGTCTGTTTCTTGACTCTCTGTGAAAAAGTTAATGATGGCTCCGAAGATCTTTTGGTTTTGGGTTTCGTTAATTGTTGGGATTGTTGATTATTGTGAGCAGTTTTGGTGGAATAAAACTTGCATTGTCGAAGGGCTGCTGTGGTCAAAAGGTGAAGTGAAAAAGGGCGTTTTAATGGTGAAGGAGAAGGGAATATTAGATGGGCAGATGGCTTTGTTCTTGCGAGTAAATTCATGGCGAGTTGAATGAATGAATTTTTCAGAAGAAAGTTGAGAAGAATTTCATCTAGGGTTTCTGAAGGGTTTTGGGCGAAGGTGTAACTTTTAGTAGTCTCCCTCGACTCTTGAATGAATTTGTTCTTTTTCAGATTTAAAGTCGTTAACGTTTTCAATTTCTTTGTTGGGACAAGTTATTTATATTTAACTTTGATATCCAAGTATTTTATTTACACATCATAAAATTATAATTATTCTAGTTAAATGGTATGAGATTTTGTCCCACATGGATAGAATGAGATATTAATATATTATTTATATTAAGCTAGACCATTTTACTTTAATAGCTAGCTATTGGGGTAAGGCTCTCCCAAAGTCATAACAATTAACATCAAAACGGACTGCTACTCTCTTAGCCATGTAGCACGCGAAATGGGCAACCTAGGCCTTAAGAGAGGCTATGTCAAAGTGGGCTTTGGAAAGAAGATGTGGTGGAATGTAATGATCTAGTTGAAAAGGAGGATAGTATGGGTCAAGGCCATTGGGTCTTAATGAGAGAAGGCATGGTATGGTATGGTATAGAATAAGGCTTTGGGTTCTCCCACTTCAATAGCTAGCTTTTTGAATTGAGTTTATTTACTACTAATATTAATTTGAAAATATGCCATCATGATTTTATCAATGCTTTTCCTTTTTTTTTAAAGTAGAAAAATTAGTATAAGTGTGTTTTCTACACACCATAATAAAATAAAATAATGTGTGCATTGAATTACAAATCGAGACAAATCGTGGATATTTAATAAAATGCCATGTAACTTTGAAGTTGCAAGTTATCCAAAAAGGTTCGCATTTTAAGAGAAGAAAATGGTGGAACTAGACCATGTTTGCACTTTAAGAGAAAAGAGAATGTAAGCAAAGCTAGAAACAACCCATTAGTTGTGTTTAGCTTTTCAGTCATTTATTTTAAGAGAAATAGAATCGGAAATTATCATGAAAATCACTACTTAATTATTTTATTTACACCTCTAAAAGCACCTCGTCTTTCTATCTTTTATTTATTTATTCTATCCTCTATTTATTAACTCAACTTTTGATTGCTTGTGAGTAAACCTTACAGTTATGAGGCAATCCCATTGCAATGTGAAATGGGTTAAGGATCACTAGTTATAGCTTCATAATGAGAAACAAGAATGAATTTCCACATTCCGACACTATTTGGACTTCGTTCAAACAAACCATCTTTGAGATTCCTTCAAACAGGATCACGAGACTGAAGTTGCACATGATCTGCTCTTTCAAACAATTCAAACAAAAATAACACGAAAAAGGTGATTTTGGCTTCATATTTTTTTCTTTAAATAAAAGGCTCCCAATGACCTCAGAATTCAACTGTATAAATAAAAAAACCCGATATATTGGAAATATTCCTTGCACATAATTGTCGAAAAAATTGTGAGGTACAACTCTGCTCAGCTCGGCAGTAGCTTCATCATCTATTCGTCTTCATCTTTAGATTTAGTAGAAATTGACTCCCTATGAGGCCTATGTTTCTTCCATTTTTTCTTGGGTAAAGCCAAGATCCATTCCGGTACCTCACACCCAGAAGCTGTCATTACATTGGCTATGTTCCTCAAAAATGGGACATCGGCTTCAGTGTACAATGTTATTGCCTCTCCACTCCTCCCAGCCCTGCCAGAACGTCCTTTGGAACAAAAGAACGAAGATTTATCAGAGAAAAAGAATATCAAGAAGGATCAATAAACTATATCTGAGTTGACCAAAAAATAACATACCAATCCTATGTATGTATGCAGCTGGGGAATCTGGAAAATCATAGTTGATCACACAATTGACGCCTTTAAAGTCCATGCCACGGGCAATAACATCAGTGGCAATTAGTACCCACGTCTTTCCCGATCGGAAGTTATCAATGGCACTTTCCCTCTGCAATTGACTCAAATAAGTCATTGTATTGTTGATGTAACATGCAATCTTTATTAATTAAAGTTACAAATATAAAGATTTAATGCATACCAAAACATTTTCAAATTTTATTTTTTTATGCTTCTGTGTGTGTGGCTTGTTAAACAACAACTTCACTCCAGTCATTCTTTCTTTGCATCTATTTTAATTAATTATCAAACAATTTGTACCACATGGGAACATGCATTGCATTTGAAAGAGTCACCACAACCCCACCCCTAGCTTTCTGTTTATTGCTTTGGTTCCCACTTAAAAAGCAAGTTTGAAAGCTTTTTCCTTGATATGTGCAAGTGAATTCACTCAAGAAAAAAAATATGTACAAGTGATTAAAACATTCCACCTAACATGTAAATCCAGGTTGAAAATTTTCATTGACGGACTTAATATTACCTGTATTTGGGGAAGATCGGCATGTATAACATCAGCTCTAATGTTGTCATATTTCAATTCCTTATAGAGTTCCTTAGCGCGCTCCTTGTTTTGGACAAAAAGTAGCACTGGAGGGTTCAAACTCTGTAACAAACATAAGAACATTTAATATGGCCCAATATCTGCAGGAAATATCTGAATGATCCATGCAATCAATACACCACAACAAGATGCATCTACATTCCTTCAATGCACAACAAAATCTTCTAATGCTAGAACGAGGACTCATACCACACAATAAACACTATACCTCCGCAAAGCTTTGTCGAAGAGCAAGAAGCTTGCCCTCCTCACTTCCAACAAAGATGAGCTTTTGTTTAATTGATTCAGAAGCAGAGTTCCTGTTTGTCAATGAAATGTGGTCATCTTAAGTTCAAAATCATATACTTCTATATAGTCTTCTGCCAAACAGAATAAGAAATTCCTAAAACTGCTTTGGTAGTCCATTTGTTTCAAACAATTAAAATCACCAACAAACTTTTTTTCTTTTTATAATTAGAATTAGATGGCTGAAAAGAAATTTTGTTCTTACTTCCGACCAATGATAACTCGAACCGCGTCATGCATAATCGTACGGGCAAGATCTTCAACAGTATCAGGCAATGTAGCACTGAACAGCGACCGCAAGATTGACGGGTTTGAGCATGCTTTGACCACTGCATCAACCTGCTTAACTAAGCCTAACTCAAAGAGTTTGTCAGACTCATCCAGGACAAGAAATTCAACCCTGCAGATAAACGAAAATCAACTGAAAATCAACAAGGCTGAAGCTAATTCACAAAGGTATAGGTGTGAAGGCCTTCAAGTTTCCTCATGGTCAAAACTTGGAACCACATTGCAGCAGTCGAAGTGGTGGTTAGGTATTTCTTGACACAAGGTTGCTGAGTTTCAGAATGGTAGAAGCAATTACTGTGCATATAGAATGAAGGCTAGTATTCTCGTCATTCGCAAAATCAAGATCAGCTAATTGGTGTTCAAACGATTTCCATTATTACTTTTTTAAACAAGAACATTTTAGGGGAAAACAGAGTCCAGCAAATGTATGAAACTATTTTTAATGACTCTTAACACTCTTAATTGAGTCATGGAGTAGATTCCTCTGGTGTATTGATATATTATCATAATACACGTGAAGACGTTGTCACAAAACAACACTCATTGTTCCCTACAAGGTGAAGCCTAAGCAAGAAGGAACCTCTAACCAAACAGAAGACCGATAGAAATCTGTCTCTATGTTGCATCTAGATATTTATAGAGGAAAAGAAAAACAAAATGCATAAAATATTCCGGTAACATTTTCCTCTTGGAGAAAATAAATGTCAATTAACAACTTAATATATGTATTTAAGAATCATGAGAACACATGAAATAAATGATAAATCATAAATTTAACAAATAACTCACATAACTATATTCACAAAATTAGTCCCCTGCTTGTTCCTTCAATACCAAGTTGAGGAAAATATTTTCTAAATCATTTTCATCATTATGATCTGAATTCAAACATAGTAAGTATTACTGAGTATCAACATTGATGGGTGAGACTAGATGCTTTTGGCAGAGAATGCAGTTTTCAAGACAATTAGAACCATTAAAGAATATGTAACTAACTTGCTTAAATCAAGTTTTCTTTTGCGAATGGCAAATTGCACTCGAAATGGCGTTGCTATGAGAATATCACAGGGCAGTTTCGAAAAATCAGCACTTTTTGTAAGCTGCTTTGTCATTAATTTGATGTGAAACTTCTTTCCTTTAGACAGCTTTTTGCATTCTCTTGCTGTCTGAGCAGCTAATTCACGTGTAGGGCAAAGAATAACTGCCCGAATGCCATCCTTTGAAGCATGCTAATAAAAAGTGATTAATAAGCACGGGAGTTTGAGAAAAAGGTAAAGAAATTAAATAATATCTCATGTCTACTATATACCACAAGTTTCATAAGTATTGGGCAGAGAAATGCAAAGGTTTTGCCCGAACCGGTTGGTGCACATGCAAAGCACTCCCTTCCCTGACATTTATAAAAAGACAAGATTTTAAAACGCAGCTTAAATAAACAATTTTAGCAGCAGCAGGAAAATTAAGATGACTACTGAAGCTCGTCAAGTTACAGGCATTATTCAGTAGGTCAAAAAGACATTAAAAAAATGTAAGAACAGATCAAATGAAATGCATACAGATAATAAGACTGGAATAGCCTGCCTTTGGATTGGTGTTGGCTCTCTAAATCCTAGTTCTGCCAAATTGCGCAGTATATATGATTTGCAATTATATCTGCATAAGATGAATTTTAATATGAATATCAGTAGGACAAATAATAGAAAGTCGCATTTATTCAAAGACATCTAAACAGAAGAAGTGAAGAAGAAGATAACGCTCTCAATTGAACAACACTGTAACTTCAATAAGCAAAACGGCATCAAAATGAAAAAAAGTTAAACATGATATACTCCAAAGGTTTGAGGCATAAGTCAGAGAAAATAAAAGGCCATATAAGTAACTGCAGGTCATTCACTTTATAGAACAACATCTGTATCCTCACCTTAGTTCGACTGTGACAATTAACTGGGCGTGGCATTTGATTCAAGTCAACATGCTTTTGTTGTTTCATTCATACTAATAAATTTCTGCAAGGTCTGTCAACAAACTAAATCTGTAGGGTGTGGCGACATCTTCATTTGTGGAAATGTAATTTTAAAGATTCAAGGTCAGGTAACTTTTCAAGTAGTAATTACAACACCAGATTTGACCTATAGCAATCATTCTTTCACTCGAAAGTTTAAAATTCACTTCCGTCAAAATTGACTGTTCACTTCCTCATTTAACATTACTTTCAAACTATAGATTTCCCATATGGGATAATTATTTAGCAGGTGAAACATATATTTTTAAAAACTAAGACCAGAAATTTAAATATTAAGAGAATAGATTTGGAACCAGCATAACTCTAATATGTGTGGTATCTTATATCTCTGTTCACATGATAATTGTTTCGGACAACTGATAAGTAATAATCAAAGAAAGTAAGACAAAAAGTAGTGGTTTTAACCTGTGAAACAAAAAAACTACATTTATCCTGCATATATCATATAAAAAAAGCAAATGGAGCAATATTGAGTGGTGGAAATAACAGAACAACTTAAAAAGAGAAATCCTACAAAAAGGTGTTATAATTAATATCAAAAAGAAATACCTTGTCCCGACCAAAAAGAGAAAAAAAATACCTTGTTCTCAATTCCTTGAAGTTCTGAAGTGGGGACGGGAGATTACTTCCAGAAACATGTATATTGTGCTTCTTCCGGAAGAGAGCATCCCTCTAAAACCACGAATAAGAATTACGAAAAAAAAGTTCTGTTATATTTCTTTCACTTACCTTAGCATAAGAAAATCAACCAAAAGTCTCTAAAGTCAATCCCAAGTCCCAACAACACTTATCCTTTTACTGTTTAGGGAGCTAAACTATACAGAAAAAATGAAGATAAGATGCCAAGAAATATATAAACGAGAGAGGTCACCTCCAATTGGCGATGATACTCCTTCTTCCCTTCTAGAATTTCATCTTCAGTCTGGGCAATTACCTCATCCACAGCTTTTGATTTTGAACTTTTAAATACACTGAATCCTTCAACTGGGTCTGGGTACCAACACGAGAAAACAAATACTAGCTTATCAGAACAATTATAAAAATCCTCCACTGCTCCAACTCTTTAGTGAAAAAAGTTAAAAAATAGTATGGCGTTGGTCTAAGACCATCAGACGAGAACTCATCACAGGTCATAAAACACTTGTTAATCGTCACAGATAAGGATTTTCCACATTAATCCTTAAAGTTTTCAGTTTTCTACAGCAAGACACACTTCAACACAACTGACATATAAATTCAAAAAAGAAAGAAAAATCACCTGAAATAGCTGTTTTTCTCTTCCTCTTCTTATCACTACGCATCAACTTCACCTCCTCTTTAGTAAAGCTCCCATTTTCAATCAAATTAGGCTTTTCTTGAGTATCATCACTCTCCTTTTTCTCCTTATTTTGATTACAACAAAAAACATAAGTCACAACCAATTACAACGAAATAAACAGAGACAAGAAACCGTCAAAACCTGAAAGAAATCTCTAGTTTCAATAAGTTTGCATAAGTACCTTGAATCTGGCGAAGTCACCAGCAAATTTCTTGCGATTGAAAGTGATTCCAGAAAAAAGAAAAGAGCTTTCCTTTTCCATTTGGACGAATAATTTAATGCAGTTTAATTGAAGTTTCTGTCACAGAGAAAGGAATTTTTGTGAGGGCTACAAGGGATTGCTTGCAGAGTAACTGGGATTAGGGTTTTAGGGTGCGTTTGATGTTAAAATTTGGGGTTTTAAGACTAAAATCAAACAAACGCCTTTTAATGTTTTTCTTCATAGTTAACGCCTTTTAATGTTTGAAGTAGGGGTGGGAAACGGCGGGCCGGGTCGGGTTCGGGTCTGGTCCGAATGGGCCGGGCCGGGTTCGGGTCTGGGCAAATGGGTTCTAAACGGGTCGGGTTCTAAATGGATCGGGTCCTAAATGGGTCGGGTCGGGTCGGCCCTTTCTTTTTTTTCCCAACAAAATGTTATTTAATTTTATTTGTATTCTTCAATTAATACTACATGAATTACTAATGTACGAAGTTTTATAAAAAATGTGAAAGAACTATTGAAGCACTTGTGGACTGAAGCCCCACTTAACTAATTATTTAATTATATTTTTATTCTTCGATTAATATTACATGAATTACCGTACGATTTTTTATTTTTTTTCAAAAATGTGAAAGAACTATTGAAGCCCTCAAAGCGAAATTTTAATGGTGTATCATGTATATTAATTATATACTATTATATAATTTTATAAAAAAAAATATAATATAATATATATATATATATATATATATATATATATATATTATTTTTTTATAAAAGAAAAGTCAGACAAAAGTTACGTAAAGGTGATAGTGGGTCTGGACTTTGGATCAAAATACTTTTAGGATAAAACTTAAATTTTAAATTTCAATGTTTTGGGCTGGACAAACAAAACAGAAATAAATTTAATGTGCATTAATGGGTTGGGTCTTAGTGAGAGAGAGAGAATCTGAAAATATGAGGGAAGTGTTCTTTTATTTTGTAAGACCCGTTAAGGACCCATTAACAAACCCATTAAAAATCCTTTAATTTTTAAGTTAGACCCAACCAGACCCAACCCAATAAATAATGTCCATTAATGACCCAACCCAATAAATAATATCCATTAATGGGTTGGGTCATAATGGGTCTGGGCGGATCATGGGCCACTCATTGGGTCCAGACCCAATTTGCCACCCCTAGTTTGAAGTCATAAATTCCGGATTGGGTCCAGACCCAATTTGCCACCCCTAGTTTGAAGTCATAAATTCCGGGAAAATATATATATAGTCATCCAAGTTTTATTACAAACACACAATGGTCACTCAATTTTCATAAATAGTATCCATCCTTTTCATATTAATTGTTATATTTGCCAAATTTTTTTGTTTTAAATTAATTGGCATGTTTGGATTTTCAGAACTTTTTTTTTCTTTCAATTTTGTCAATTTCTCTCGTTAGAGTTGAGAAACTCAGGGTCTGTATGGAATGAGACTGGCTGGGTTTGGTCTCACCCATATCGGGTCAAACCTCATATGGTAAAGAGTTTAATTAAATCTCAGCTCAAACCTAAGTTTCAATTCAAAGCGAAACCTACACATACCTACTTGAGACCTATAAAATTATTGATTTGACATCTGGCATCTACCTTTTACACATAAATTTATTAATTTGACACCTAATACTTATTTTTCTTACCCAAACCCCTACAACCAAACTTCAGTCCAAATCAAATCTCAAATTTTCAAAATCCATTAACTATTATTTAATAATATTTTATAATCTCAATATTCCATTGAAACCATTATCAAAATCGAGTTTCAAAAGTTTCGTTCAAAAGTTCGTCAAACTTTTGAAACCACTTATTGAGACCAAACCGAGACCAAAGTCAGTCAAACAACTTCCATATTAACCATCAATGTTCACCACTCACTAATAAAAAAAATTAAAAAGTAGTCATATTATAAAGGGTATTTGAGACATTTTATCACAAAAAAGTATGTAATAATGAAGTTTCTTAATCTGTGTGAAAAGTAGAAATGTGTCAATTAATATGAAACATAAAGAGTATATATAGTCACTCAAGTTATAATAATAGCACCATTCATCACTTATTAACTGCAGTTAACAGAGAGATAACATAATTGCTCGCAAGCCTGCAACATGTTCATCAAATGAAAAAAAAATGAGAGAAGGTGGGGTGAATAAGACTTTATGCTACCCAATATCAACCTATAATTCCACAATTAAAAAAAAAAAAAAAAACTTAAGCCACTACAAACACTTTCATTTTTCTAGCATTGACATTAGACTCAAATTAATATAAACACACATACACACAATAGTAAAATCACTAACTTAAACATATTTATAACACAATTTTTTCCTCTCTTTACAATGAGCATGAAAACACAACTCAACTACATCAAATAACAAGTAAAAATTATCTAAAATCATGGATCAAAATTTCATTTCGAGTGTATGTTTCGGTTATCCAGATATTGGAAACTTTTCGAAAACACTAAGGAAAGACTTAAAAAAAAGTACTAAATTAAGAAAAAAATGATAATTTCAGGCAAATAAATAGTTTCGAAATTACATCTTGTTTTTGTTGAAATTTTTCAAAAGTTTTAAAACTTCAAACAATGAAATGATTTTGCAACTATCAAATTGATGGTGACATAAATCAAATAATACCCCGTTAATGCCCATTACGTGGCTCATAAAATTATTTGACCTCAGAGGTCTCGTATACACTATAAATAGGGGTACGGGTAGGGGTCTTAGGAATACACACACTCACTAACTAGATGCATCCACAAAAATATCTTCATATATTGTTCAAAGGTTACTAGAGATAAGGTTTGGTTCGTGTTTTCCTGTGAATGTGCTCACAGAGGAGGACGCCGGCACAACCATTGAGTTTTATCTTGAGATTGTGATCAGCCGTCAATACCTGCACAAGGGGAGGCAATAACTTTCTTAGGACGAGCGTCTAGTGACATGACTCTCAAATCAGGCCAGTCGTTTCATAATTATATTCTTATTGAATTATTTATATTGTGTATAAAATATCCGTACATTTTGTGATTACAAATGTCCAACAGTTTTTGTTTAGCTTGATTAAAATAAAAAAAGATTTCAATATTTTCGACGGAAAAAGATGGAAGTGTTGATCTAAATCTAAAATTGATGCTAAGTCAAATTTACAAACTTTAAGATAATAGGGCAATATAAAATCAAAATATAATTAACAATTACCTAATATTAATACTCTTTTACAATTTTATTTTATACAATATAGAATTAATAAATCTTATCATACAATGGAGTTTTGGATAACCCAACGCACCCTCTATATGCTATTGAACTATTGAAGTCAACATAGTAATGAAATTTGCAAAGATCTAAATAAAGTGGAGGCAGAAAATAAAATATTAAGTTTTTGAGTTATTTTCATTGACGAGGAGATCAATTTGGAGAGTTTTTGACGCGAAAAACTCTAATTTCTTCCACCAAATTTTGTGGGCTTAATGCTTGTGTCTGTCACGTGATGGTACTCGGTTATTTGTCCATTAAATGTCATAGAGTTGGTGATGAATGATGCTATTAATTGTAACTTGAATGACTATCTATAGTATTCCTTAAAGTTGAGTGATCATTGTGTGTTTGGAGTTATACTTGAGTGACGAAATATGCATTTTTCCTTCATATATTTCTCTTGGCGACTTTGGCTACAAATCTGAGGTTTTTTCTCTTTTCTTATTTTTTAAAAATAAATAAATATAAGGAGTATGCGTGCAGTTACAAATTTTGATAGTAATTACTAGTACTAATTAAATCATATTCATCGTGTTTGACAAGCTCTCGTGTTTTTATAATCAATAAAAATCCCATGCAAAAATTATTGGTATTTGGTATTTAATGAATTATAAAACTCGTAGGGTGAAGCCTTTTGGAATTATAAATATTTCTTGGTTCGAGGAAAAAAACTACTTCGTCTAGTTAAATACAATATGACGAGTTAAATACACTGATGTAAATATTCTTGGATTCAGAAGGTAATACAATTGATGGAATAATTTTTAGATGTAGTACCGCATGTTAGATTTTATGGGTATTAACCCAATTGGATTGAGCCCAATTGGAATTAAGCCCACAAAATGAGAAATGAATGAAGCTTAGAAGAATGGAAAATGCATTCATCCCACATGGAGGAAAGTAAGAAGTTTTTTGTCATTTATAATACAAAAAATTGTATAAGGGTAGGGCCCCTTGGGGGTACCAAGTTTTATGAGGGGAGAAGACGTAGATGACAATGGTTTCCCACGCGCGCCGCCGCCGCCGTCCGACTCGGCACGGTTCGGTTCGGATTGAGATTGGGCTTGGGCCTCAACATAACATTATTCTTTTTGGACAAAATTTAATTAAATTTTATATGAATTTAGAAATTGGGCCTATTAATTATGTCTCTGTCCAGGACAGGATACATATTCAAACAAATGCAAGCATTCAGCCAAAATTCTCTCAAAACAAAGATCAACTAATATACATTGATGAACAATGTGCTACTATTGAGTTTCACAAACAATTCAACACTTGCAATTCACATATCCAACAACACTCACAACCTCAACTCTGCATGGTTGTTTATTTTTAGGACAAAGATTGGCTAGCAAGCCCAATTACAAGTATGATGCCTTGGGAGCTATATTTATGAATCAAGCCCATAGTCCTCGCCAAAGTACTTGTCGACCAGCTCATTGGCCATGTTTCTTAGATCTTCATTTTCATGAAATTGGAATCTTTCCATGGCATCAATCCCATCTTCTGCCTCAACGAGCTTTGGTCCCTCACTAAGTGGCATCCCCCTTAGAACCTATGAAAGAAAAAGAATAATATATAAATGACAATTCTTTCAAGTATGTCCAAACTGACCGAATAAGAAAAAGATTCAATTATATGCTGTCTGAATTGTCTCAAAAACCTTTTAGCATTACTGATTTTGTTATTTCCCTATGGAAAATATTCAACATCTTAGCACAAGTAGAAAGCGTCCTGTCCAACATAACTATTAAAGTTTTTCCCAATTTGCAGTTACAAGCATCACAAACAATCTAAATTGCCTATTTACTAATAAAAGATAACTATACTGGGACCAGGCTCTTAGCCATGAATTGAAGGCCATCAGTAGAAAGAAAAGTTTGCTCACCAGCTCCATGAATTGAAGGCCCAATCTTGCAGCCTCGATATCTGCAGATCTTACTAAGTCAACAAACCCACCAAGGCATCCTCTTCCCACCAGAGAAACCAAGTGATCAACAATCAGTTTTGGCCTTTCAGATCCTTCAGTTGCAGCAACACAGAGGTTACCAAGAACATAAGCCACTTCCTTTTTAATGTCAAATGGAGCAGTTGAGAGAAGCCGGATCAACAAAGGCACTGCTTCACTTGAATGTATTAATTGCTTATGCTCGATGGAACCAGCAGCTATGTTAGATAGCACCCATGCAGATTCCTACAAAATAATTTTATAAAACTGATATCAGACCAGTGTAATAAACAAGAAAGTGAAAGTATAATATGAAAATAAGAAGTGACCTGCCTTTTTTAGGACACGATGCTCACTTCTCAAACATTTGGCCAGTGCTTGAATTGCATTTTCTGCATATGATGATCTCATTAGTGATGAATATTATTACTTAATATTCAATCCTCAATACACATGCAGATGAAGATCTGGAACTAGCCTGTGATCTCACGGCCAGCAATGAGGATAATGTTAGTCACATAAGTATCACCAGCCACAAGATTACCTAGACTACGTAACACCTGAGTAGATGAAGAATTGTCAATAACCTGATGATGCCCGTGGATAATTCATCATATAATTAGACGGTCCAACACAGTATAAAAATAAAATAATGGACTCAAATCATAATAGGAATTGTATTTAAGTTTAATACCTCTATACTTTTTAATAACTAGTGCAGTAAAAAGTGAGCAGCATCATTTCAACTCTCAATTAAAAAGTCCATGCGAGGAAGCGACAATTTCAAGAAAATGGGACTTGACTGCAAAATATTATTGCTTTTTCATGATTTAGTTGTTATCAAGTAGTCTGTCGTGATGACATTTCACAATTGGATCAATTAAGGAACTGAGCAAGGTATCTTCTTGTGACACAAACGAAATAGAGATTTGTTAACAGCAGATCGAAGAAAACAAGAAGCTTTGAAGAAGTCATTTTAGCACCAATTGTGAATTTGAAGAAGTTTTATAATGCCTGTACCGGGATAAGCAGCTGCAGACTATTTGATGATGCCAGTCTATCTACAAGTATTTGCGGTAAATCACTTTTTGCTAGCATACTGGTAGCATTGTTTGAGAGAGCAGTGAGATAAACAACCACCCAGGCCACTTCAGTCGCTAACTCTTCATCCCTGATTATACCAATAAACAATTTGAAGATGAAGACAATTTTGAAAACATCATGTAAATGGGGGAAATGCATAGGATCGTGGTACTAGAAAACAAGGGTTAGACTGGCATCAATTGCAGGAAATGAACGCCTAACCAATTAAGAATTGATATTCATACCCTGGGGATTTCTTGTAATTGGCATGCAGGATTCTTTACAATAGCAAATAAAACAAATTACTACGTTGTATTGTACAACACTTATATAAATATAAAAATAATTTGTTTTTCCAGTAACCTGTAACTAAATATTTAATCAACAGTTGCGGATATTGAAAACCTGGACTAATATAAGCTAGTAAACAACTTAACTTACCAAGGAGGCACCAGCTTCAGGTAAGATTAACTGAGAAACTAGTTTACCACTTTACCTAACACCCTAATTATTCAGTTTTTCAAAAAGACATAGACAAGCATGAGACAATAACTTGTATATATATTTACTCTTCCATATTATAAGGTGTTTAATAAGTTCAAATTTCTACTTATTACTCCCTCCATCCCTAAATTTTTACTACTATTTCCTTTTCCTCTCACATAAAGTAGTGATTTAACACCACTAACCCTCAATCACTATTTTCAAGGGCATACATGTAAAGATTCCTAAAAGTTTCACCTTTTTAACTTTTACCTAAAATTCCATGTCAAAGGTGAAAGGATTAAAAAAAGAGGGACAGAGGGAATATAATTTTTTTCTTGTCATGATTTTCTACTCGAGAAACTATTCTTGAATATAATTCCAGCTAATGAATTTGGAAAACAAAGTTTTCTAGAATTCCAAGCAAGAAATTAGATGCCCAAGAGAGATGCATCAAATTTGCTTCCCCATAATATATACAATTTCACCTAACATCCTTGAAACTTGAGTGTTCCACTTATGTCATATAGTTTTATGCATCAACTTTTTACCTAATATATCCCCTCTAACCAATATTGAGGCATCAGGGAGTCATGGTTTATGTGAGAAACCTATTGCAATGACATAAAAAGCTCCCAAACATGACTATGAACATAAGCGTGAAATTATGACTTACGCTCTCTTCAAGTGTCGAAGAATTGAATCAAGTACTCCATCAACTCGTATTAATTCTGTGGCAGGTTTAGGATCTGGTCCCTACATCCATAAATAATATGTTTTATTGTATTATGGAAGGACAAAGTAATCCAAAAATATTTTGCAGTGCAATTGTTGACTTCTATGAATCAACAAAGTGCTACAAGATGTTGAAAAAGAAAACAGTACTCAATCTGTACATAGAAGACTAGTTTTTAAGGTAAAAATTCATAATATTGATTAATCTCATATGCAAATTCTAAGTCTCTAGGCAGTTTAAAACATGTTCATCGGCACCTTTATTAAGTTTGATAATGCCCACGCAGCTGTTCTCACAGTTGAGCCCTTGTCTGGCAGCATCATTCTTGCAAGAGGAAGTAAAGCTCCTTGTGATAACAGAACATTTCTCAGCTCCTCTCCTTCACCAGCAACATTTCCCAATGCCCAAGCGCATTGTTCTGAAACAGGTGTCGCACTCTTTTCTGCAAAATCAGTAATAAAAGTCATCATACAATGTCATGTAGAGGTGTTCACAAATTAAGTATAAGAAAAATGGAAACATATACTTATTAAGAAGAATTGACAAAGTTAAGGAAATCAAATTAGTTAGTTGATATCTTGGTTTAGGAAAAATGATCTGTAGCATATCTATTTTTCTGGTCCAACTTCATATATATTAATAATGATAAGAAAATACAGCAATGATTTGCGGCTGAAATGATAAGATAATAGCTGGCAATGCTTTTCCAACTTCTTCTTTCTCTTTTCTGGATAAGCAGAAACTGCTATTCACAATTGTTGATAAAATAAGAAAACATCTACTTAACTTGAGACAAAAGCACTTTTAAACAAAAGCCACATCTACTGGTAAAATGGAGACGGAAATTTAATATGCAATGCAGACTGATAATCATAACCTTCCTATATACTGAAATTGATAAGATATAAATTCAAACCAATGTTAGTGATATAATTTTTATTCAAGGTGCAGCTTTAGAATTTAACACAAAGAATGCATTTATACGTCTCCCCATGCTTTGAATGAGGGAAAACGTGACAAAAAAAACTCAAGTATAAATCAGGAAAACCACAATAATTTCATTGAGTGAAAAGGAGTCAAGGACTAAACATCACAGGAATATGTGAACTTATAATTCCCATACACAACTGTGTAGGAAGAAGTAGCAGTAAACACGTATGCATCACACAAAATACCCCCATCTCCTGCCTATTGAACATCTCCTCCAGATTCATAAGCAAACCAACAACAAAACTGATAAAATCAGTTAAAACGTCAACAACGAAATAATGTGTAGGATAATGATAATATAAATTCTACAACCATAGTCTTCGGCATATTATCGTTTTTGTCATCAGCTATCAAGTTAAGTCAAAGCTCAAATGCCTCTATAAGATAGGAATCAAGAAAGCACAAAAAGCTAAAATGAATAAGCATCCAGGTACCACCAACCTCCTAGGTGAGCAATAAGTAATGGCAATGCAGGCAACAATGCTTTCGTTTCTTCTGGTTTTCCTGCTGCTATATTTGTTAGACACCAAGCTGCCTCGAGTAGCTAACATAGAAAATATGCACATGATTAAAACAATCAGAAAAGTTGATTTCCATAACCATAACACATTGACTATCTTCCGAATAAAACTGTGTAGACATGAAAACGCTCAGCAGACCTGCTCATCAGGTGAACCAAATGAAAGGCACTGAACCAAAATAGTCATTGCTCCAGCCTTGAGGGCAGCTTCAACTGGAGGATATTCTGATTTCGACAACAGTCTTCTTAGCTCACGAAGAGCATTCACCCTTTTCTGTGTTGCTCCTTTTCCCCTAGAGACAGATGATAATATCAATATTGAGTCCTAAGTAATAACACATGACAATCCTTGAGTGACATTATAAACACAGGTGAGAAATTAAGAAATTTATACATCACTAGCTCCCTTGGGTTGAGAAATGGGAACAGCCTTCCCAAATCCCATCTTTGAAAGCTAATAAGATATAAGCTACTCTGAGCTCATTATGCAACGTGGTTACATTCCCTATCAAAATCTGATCTGATCTAAAAATATGTATAAGGAAAAACTTTTCTGGTACATGGATACGATAATGGCATTCCAGTTTGAGCTGATGCATTAACTGATCTAAAGGTTAGCACTTGCATGGCAAAAATACAATTGGTATTAAAATCCAAGGTGGTACATATTCCTAATTAAGCTACATACATATTATGACAGTTACTATAACAATCTAACCAACACGAGTTCACATTAAAAGTGTTCATAGTCTAGGTAACTAAGTCGCAGTGCGAAACGCGAGCGCCTGCGTGGGAGCGTCATATATCAAAAAACTCGATACTGAAAGTGTCATAAGAGCGGCAAGAAAATATTGGTTAATAATAAATTTATTCGCATACATAAGTGTTCTCATTTATTTAATAACTATCTATCATAACTTTTCATATACAAAACATATTTCCATATTTTACAATTATATAAGTAAATATTTTTATGACTAAATAATACTACTATATTTGAAGGTTCATTTTTCATACGAGTACTAAATTAAAAAATGAAAAAGAAAAAGAAAAAGGAAATGGAGTGGGATGTCGGCATTCAATTACTAGGAGTAATAAAATATGGTGAACAATAAAATCAGTCAAAAGCAATTCTATCAATCTGACTCAAAAGAGATGCGGGTCCCACTTAAGGTAATTTTTTCTTTAGCATAGCCCATTCTCACGCGCCTGGCATTTATATCTTATCAATTCATGTGACAGTGGAATCCACGTGTGGACAAACTAGTGGATGAGAAAAGAGATTTACAACTGGGACGCGAACTAGTGTCGGAAAATTCGCGAATTTATAGGAGAATTCACGAAAACGCTCTAGTACGCGCTTCCAGAGCGCTCGTGAAGGGTGATGGCATGAATTACGTTACCTAGTTCATAGTAATTGTTAAGTCCAAAACATAGTCGAATTTTCGACAAGCGTAAATTGAGTATAAAGAACTTAGCATACTGATAGCCTATGGCATGCTTTAATTCTTCCACTGCTTTCAAAGTCTGGTCCTCCAAAACTGATTGTTCTTCATCCATGGACATGTCATCATCAACAGGCATATCAGCATCGCCGCTACTAACTCCAACTCTGCATAAACGCTTGGTCCGTATCAATGATTCTCTTCTTTCCTTTCCCACAGTAACTGCATGCTCTCGTCTTTTCTGTGCTGCAACACTTCCAACTGAAATACAAGAGATAACCTTATTCCAACAAATTAGAAACAACCTCAACTCAAAAGAAATATACATATATACACACTGTTATATACTCATACCCAACTTATTTTTTTCTTTGGAATCAAACAAATTGAACACACACACATGCATATATATACTTAAACAGTTGCACCCACTTAATTCTTTTCTGTATTCATAAAAATTGAAGACCCTCCCCAAATAAAAAATGTAGGTAAAATAAAATACTAATATATTCGGCCACATATAAATGGTGTGAAATGTGGTTTTACCTGATGACTTGATGGAGTTTCTTTTATGAGGTGTTGAAGCTTCATCCGCCATTGCGCTCAAAGCAGCTTTGAGGTTGTGACTACGAAATTTCTAGTGATTATAAAGAGTGGAACGAAACAGGTGGCGTTTTTCAAATTCTTTGAAGAGGTAGACGAGCTGAAAATTCTCTTCAAGTGGTACCAAATCTTGGGGGTACGAAAACTGGGTAACTTTTTCGATTATATCTGCATAAAATGAATTTAAATCAGTAGGACAAAAATTAGAAAGTCGCATTTATTTCATAGAAATCTAAACAGAAGAAGTGAAGAAGAAGATAACACTCACAATTGAACAACAGTGAAACTTCAATAAGCAAAACGGCATCAAAATGAAAGAAAAAAAACCCAAAGGTTTGAGGCATATGGTCAATATGGAGAAAATAAAATACCAGACTGAAGGGCAACGTCTTCATTTGTGGAAATGTTATTTTAAAGATTCATGGTCAGGCTACTTCCAAGTAGTTATTAGAACACCAGACTTGACCTATAACAATCATTCTTTCTCTCGAAAGTTTAAAATTCACTTTTTTCATCAAATCATACCTTTTTCATATCACTTAAATATTTAGCAGGTGAAACAAACAATTTTTTAACAATAAGACCGAAATTTAAATATTAAGGGAATAGTTTTAGAACCAAAATATAGGTAGTGTTTTATGTCTCTGTTCACAAAATAATAGTTTCAGACAACTGGTGAGAAATAATCAAGCAAATTATGACAAAAGCTAGTGGTTTTAACCTGTGGAACATAACAAATAGTACATTTTTTCTGCATATATCATATAAAAACAACAAAATGGAGCAATATGGAGTGGTGGAAATAACAAAACAACTTAAAAAGAAAATCCTATAAATAGGATTTATCAGTTCCGAGAAATCCTGAAGTGGCGATGGGAGATTTCTCCCAGAAACATGTATATTGTGCTTCTTCCGGAAGAGAACATCGCTCTAAAACCACAAATAAGAATTGCAAAAAAGAGGAAGTGTTATATTTCATTCACTTGGCTTAGCATAAGAAAATCAACCAAATGTCTCTAAACTCAATGTCCCTAGGATACATTACACACAAAGGCGGAAACAAAAAAAAATTATTGGGGTGAGCACCCAATATCTTTTTGGTGCTTTGACAAAATAACAAAATATAAATCAAGATAAAACAATATAATTTTGTCCCACTAACGTTGATACAAATATCTTTGAAAGAATAAAATAATTTAAGTTGTGAGCGACTATGTCTCATCTAGTCCGTGCTTAAAGAGTCGTGAATCTTCTTTTCAATATGTAAAAGCATGCAATCTTAGAGAAACTCGTCTATCATTTTGGTCCAAATTCTAGTTTTAGTAAGTATCATAACAGAAAATCATGATGAGACATGCATATCTAGTTTCTCTTAGCATCTGATATAGTTGAATCAATATATTTTTTCAATGATCAGATATATCGTGTGCATTTCTAGTATAAAAGAATTAATTTTGAATTGGCAGTGAAGCCAAAAAGTAACCGACTAGCTTCACAAAAACAGCCGAATGGATAAACTCATACACACTATTGGCTTGAGAAATTTAAACTGAAGGACTAATCAAAATTGAGTCAAGTAACAGTAAAAACAAAATCAAGTCAAAAACCAAAAAGTAATTATGTATTTCGAGGGTTCAAGGAAAGTAGAGTTTCTGCATGTACATTTTAGAAATAATAGATTCCATAAATTACTGAATCAATGGCCTTGGTAGTTCACTATTGACTTTTATCCAATCCATAATTAATGGAGTGGTATTTTCTAGCCAATACAAAGAGCAGGAGGAACAAAAAAAATCTGACAAGAGAATTATATCACTTCCACAATTACGAACTGAAGCAAGGCTGTGGTTTTTTTCTTTTTTCTTTTTGATTGATAAAGCAAAGTTGTGGTTATAATTTAAAAAAATTGCACACATAAAAATTTTGAAAGAAAAAATGAATAATATAGAAAACTAACCTATTAGGTGACGGTAACGGGACAAGCGATGAACCGCAAGAGCTTCAGCCTTCACTGGTGGCGGTGGCGGTGGCGTAGTGGACGGAGGACTTCACTAGTAGGCTAACTGAATGTAAATCAAGCGGCCAGTAGGGAAAGGGGGGAGATTGGGAATTTAGGGGTTCAATTGGGGATTATAGTTTTGGGCGAAAATTGAATGTAAATCAGAGGGCTGAAGCAATAGAAGCCATGTTTGTATTAACGACGACTTCAAACATAAATTGGGGGTTTGAAAATTGGGTAAGTTTTTTCGATTGTGCGCTCAATTTTCCCGGTGCTGTTTGGCTAACTGGAAATTTCGAATTTGACTGCGGAGATTGACTTAATTTCACATTGCATCCCCGAATTAAGTTTATTTAGCATTTTGAACACATGAAAATTAATTATTTCACGTTCCATTCTCGAAACACATTAATGACTTTATTTTGCATCCTTCAACCACTTTAACTTAGCATGAAGAGCCATTTCCAATTACCGACCATGTGTGATATTTAAAAAATTCTCTACTTTCATACACATAAAGTTTCCATATTGTTGAATGACCAAAAAATATTTTTCTCTGCTTAAACCTCGTATCAATTTTTGTTCTTCGTTTAATTCATGATCAACAAAATTACATAGCAAGAAATGTCTTCTTTTTCCTCTAGTAACTCACAAACATAATGACGAACAAGTTTTGGTTTAAACGGTGTGAATGTGAGCATCCCATATTTACATAATGGGAAAAATGTGACCCTTGCAGAAAATTTTGATATCAAAAGACATTTTCATATTTAGAATTTGACTTGCGGAAATTGACTCAAAAGATTTTTCATGTTTTCCCCATATATACATTATAAGGTTTTCAAGTAAAAGTAAAACAAAAAAGAAGAAAATTAGTTGGAAATCAGGATAAGCTTATATAAAAACTCAAAAGATGTAGGTTCAAGCTTGATTTAATTTATATGATTCTCCACAGAGGCTGCACCATCTGTAATATGAAAGATAAGACACGAATATATATAAATTATCAATTGTAAGAGAATAAATAAATTATCATGATTATTTGGCCTAGAAAGAGTTTATTTCAGAACCCTGAAAAAAAGTAACAAATCATTTCGAATTACTATAGTTTTTCTTAAATCAGTTATTTATGGTGTAGACATCTATATAGTAGACATCCTGTTGCCCAGTCTTATGATCATTTAACTATTTTCTGTTTATTTAAAATCTTCAATAATCCAAGCAGTTGATCATCAGAATGTCATAAACAAGTTGATGTATTATCTTTTATTTTGCCAATAGACCAAATTCATGGCATTTTACTTGTGATTTTCTTTTTTGATTATCTCACTCCATGTTAATTATGACTGTGTGTTTGTTATTCTGAGAAGTTTACTTAGAAGCTAACATGGGAGATTTGTGTATTTTTTAAAATATTTTCGTTGGATATATAACCTGATGTAATTGAGAAACTAAATCATAAGAGTGTATGTTGAAACTAGCTGATAAATGATAATACTTGTTATGAGGAATTCACATTACAATACTGTCGTCCTTTCCGAGAAAGTCAAGGAAATAATAATGAAACTTGTCTCTTGATTTATAAAGCATACATGCAAATTCTACTACATTTATTACTTGTGCAGTGTACATGTCTAGCTACTTCAATCCCTTTGTTATAAGTATAGGCAACAGATGCATCATATCTGCTGAAGAGCCTATAAGAGGAGATAAGTGAAAGCCCTGCATAGAAAAGTGTTACTATATATGAACGTGATCGAAATCGATGCGGTTGCTTTCCGGCAGAAACCACCATACACCGACACCACGTCTGTTGATATGGCTGCTGCTGCGAGTATGATGTATAAAAGAAGCTGCAACCAAAATCAACTTTAGCAAGGAAAATTTATTATTGATTATTACAATTGAATAAGTGAAATTTACAATTTACTTGGGATGTAACAATTAAATCATAACAAAGGCAGTCGACAAATTAAAACATAACTTCAAAGTTGATAAATAAAAAAATAAAAAAATAATGAAGTTTCAATATAATATATGGTATGTTTGTCCCACCAGTTAATGCCATCTCGTCACGTGAAAAAGAGAAGAAAAATGCAACATACGAATCCGACCAGAAATTCACTTAATATGTGAAATCTAATGATTCACAAGTTTTTCCCCGTCTACACCTAGTAACGCGAATGATGTTCTAAAAACAAAGAAAATCCTACATATGAAAATCATTAACAAAACTAACAAATTCTAACAATCTTAGGAAAAATAGCATATGATGAATCGGACTAAGTAATGTTAGATGGACAAAATTTACTAGAAAATTGAAGGTGGTGGATTTTTCACTTACTTTATGAAGGGCAATGTGTAGGTGAATTAAATCACTTATGATCTGTAGACAACGACTTGAAGCAGTTCATTTCGAAGGTCTTTTTGTTCCTTCTTTATTCGCATAGCTGAAGCCAGGACTGAAGGGTTAGATTCATCTACCTCGATTAGTTCAATTGTTGGTATATATCCCATATCACAAGGAATTTTCTCCAGTGAACAACATTCTCGAATAACCAGACGCTTAAGTCTCGGGAAGTTGGTGCAACATGATGTCCAATGCACTAGATTCAAGTCTTCCATAAGCAAGGAGATCAGTCGAGGGAATTCACCTTCCCTTGTCTCCCATTCTGGTTCCATTAGCTCCGATTCTTGTTCCACTGGCTCCAAATCCATGCCTACAAAGTTACTTTTTTGCAGTTTGAGCAGTTCAAGATTTGGCAAGGAACCAACAGTTGCCATAAACCTCAAAGGGATTTTACACAAGCTCAGAGTTAATTTTTTGAGGGAAGGTGGAAATGTGAGGTAAGACAAGAAATCCCGTGTTACCATCGACCAATCAGACGAACACTTCAATGTTTCGAGTTTATGTAGAGAAGCGATATCAAAGATATCATAAAGTGCAATGTTACAGAAAACTCCAAGTTTCTTTAGGTTGGGAAACTTTTCAAGAACCTTGTTAGTAACTCCACACAATTGTATATTTGTTAGCGTTTGCAGATCTTCTTGAATAACATTTTTCCCGTTTCCAGGACAATACCAAATGCAAGCTTTCTTTGACTTGATATGTCTCAGTTGTGTCATCTCCCACACTTGAGATGGCAGTGCAAATGCTCTGAACGATGGTAGTCTACCAATAATTAACGTTTGCAAGTTCCAGAATCTAGATATTGAGGGAGGTAAAGCTGAACGACACGTGAAAGCCAAGTACCTTAGGTTGACTAGTTGCAGCATTTCCATTGGGAACTGATGAAGTTCTATCTTATATACATCCAATATCCTTAACAATCTAAAGCCAAAAATTACAGGATAAAGAGCATTTGATGCACGACCAAAGTACAGAGAAGAACGAGCAAGGGTCAGCATTAACTCAATATCGTCATTAATTTCGCTGCGGCACATAATCACTGTATCTTTTGGGATGTTGGGGACACCCCTGTGACTTACCCTCAGGAAGTTCTCCTTAGCCGCTAATTCCTTGATCATATCCCTTAAGAGACCATGAATGCTGAAGGTCTTTACTTTTCCATTGATATCTTGTTCATAAACAATGAGAAGGTTTCTATGAATAAGTGCTCTCAAGTAGTCCTCTGCAGTCTCTTCCAAGGTCTTATTTGCAATTGGTAATATAAATCCCTCAGCAACCCATAACCTGATGATTTCTGAAGCCCCAATCTCACGATCTTCACGGAAAGCTCCCATATAAAGGAAACATGGTTTCAGATAGTGCGGCAAAAGGTTGTAACCCATGTTTAAAAGTTCCATGCTGTAGTCATGACTTACACGGAATTGTTTAATATTTTCCGCCACAAACTCCCAGAAATGTCGTGTCTTGGATGTCAAGAGTATCCCCGCTATCACGATAATCGTTAGGGGATGTCCACCACAAAGCATACAAATACTTTTCCCAATCCCTTCTAACTCAGGAGGGCAGCGTTCCTCTGCAAACACCTTCACGCAAAATAGCTCCCAACTTTCATCATCCCAGAGTAGATGCATATGGCAAGTAACTGTTGAATATCTAGCTATAGAACCTAACCTAGTAGTCAACAAAATTCGACTTCGATTTCCGTTATCTGGAAAGAACCTTCTCAAAATTTGCCAGTCCTCAATCTGCCATATGTCATCGACCACAATTAAATACATTTTACCCCTTAATTCTTTGTATATATGTTTTCCTAACTCGTCATCACTTTCCCTATGCATCCTACTAGTAAGCTTTCTAAGGGATTCAAGAAGGCTAAGTAGACTGTCTCTCAAATTAGAGTCTTTTGAAATCGTAATCCAGAGACGAGTGTCAAAGTGATTAGTATCTGATGAATTGTAAAGTTTTCGAGCAAGAGTCGTCTTACCCACGCCTCCTGTCCCTAAGATAGCGATTTCTTGGAGTTGTGATTGTTTTCCAGTGAAGTTAGCCCAAAGCTTATAAATTATGTCAACCATCCCAACCCAAATGTTCCTCAAACTTGAATCAGGATCCATTGATGATGATGAAACAACAAGAGGTGAGTTTATGTTATGTGGCGGTAGTACTGGAGGAGGATCAAACTCTTTCATAATGGAATCAAACTCTTCCATCAAATCTTTCAAATCCAACTGATCAGTTGAAATTGATGAAAGAATTCGATCCGACATGTGGGCTTCGATTATGTCTTCTCCCCTCTGTGAGGCAATTACGATTCGACTCTCCAAAACTTCTATTATTCCCATCGTCAAATGATTTTTCAAAATACGTACCTTCTCCAAAAGGGATTGGATCTGAAGTTTGTCATCAAGAATCAGATATTTTTGGTGATATGGATTCAAAACCTGCTTAAGAATCATTGAAAGGGACTCTACAGCGTAAGCCATAGCTGAACTCTAAGCAACTTCTCTCTCTCTCTTTCTTTTTTCTACTGAGCAGTTCTCACTCCCACTTCACTGATTCGGGATTTTGTTTTTTTTAGGCCCCTTTCGGTTGGTACAATTAGCCCTCAATTAGCCCAAGATTGATGTAATCGACCCATAATATTAGGCCTAATTATCTGTTCGGTAGTGCCACAATAATTGCGGGCAGTCCGGACTTATTGGGGGAACATGTGTGCCAGACCCACTTATCGGACCGATTCAAATTGAAGAGTTGGGCCAGATATTAATTAGTTGGGCCAAATTGTTAAATTTTGAGACAAAAATGACCCTAATGTTCAGAATAATTACACCAATTGCCATTGAAATAATTGTGGGCAGATTACAAAAAGTCTTCATCCTCCTCCATTTTCCCACTTTCCATTTTGCAGTTTCCCTCCATTGACATCGTGAGAAAGATATTGTTTTTTTTTTTTCTTTATTATTTTTTACTATTTTGTTAACAAGAACAATGATTAATTCTTGAGTACCCAAACTTTGAGACACTAATCTGTTCCAAATTTTTTTTTACATATAGGTGAAGAAGAAGTTGAACAAGGTGAGCTTTTTTTTTCCTTTATTATTATTGTTTACTCTTTTGTTAACAAGAACAAAGGATTAATTCTTGATTACCCAAGCTTTGAGATATTAATTTGTTCCAAATTTTTTTTTTTGTAACATAGGTGAAGGACAAATTGAAAGAATAACTAGGGTAAGACCACATTGCCCATTAGTTGTAATATTTTTTTTGTTTGTTAAAAACATTTATGATGAGTTGGAGTGTTCAAAATTTCCCCAATTTTTTTTTTGTTCACAGCCGTATATAGTTTCCAAATCTGGAATTTTTTTTTTTTGTTTTTTTCATGAACTATTTTTATGTTGTTTTGTTGTTCTAGAATGGTTGAGAATAAACATGAAATGGATGGCCAGATTTCAAATTTGCAGGGGGTATAATAGTAATTGCAGCACGATCGGGCCAACCGAACACACAATTAATAAATTGGGCCAAAATCCAACTAAGTTATTGGGTCCAGATTATAATCGGGCGAACACAAGACAAAACAATTGGGCCCAATTATTTAATGAACCAAAATTGCAATTTGGGCCGATTACAATCGGCCAAACCGAACTGGACCTTATTGTTTAATTGCCAACCTTTCGATGTGGATAAGTGTTGGGCTTTGATTTCGAACAAATTAGTTTTAAAGTTGAGTTTTAAAATTTAGAGAGATGATTTTAATTGGTGTTTTGGCATTTTTGCATCATGAAATTATAGGATTTTGACACTTTGCACTTTGATTTAAAAGTTTTGACACTTTACACTCTAGAAATATAATTTATTTGACACTTTACACTTTAATGTATGTTTTAGTGAAAAAATTTATTGGTAGAAGAGTAGAATAATTATTTTCAATTTTTTTTACTTTGCACCTTGACAATATAAATGTTGCACCATTAAAATATCGAATGTTGGTATTTTGCATCCTAAAATTATAAAATATTAGCCTTTTTCACCCTGATTTAAATTTTTTGGCACTCTTCACCCTAAAAATATAATTTGTATGACATTTTGCAACCTAATGAATTTTTCTTAGAAAAACAAACTCATGAATGTCGACGATGTAGAGATAAAATGACCATTTCTATGCACAACAATCAAAAACTTTTATTCTAAATTTATTTTACTTTATAATAATTTATTTTAACATTTTTTCACATTAAAATTTAGAATAAAAAAAGACATTGTCTTCATTTTATTTTCAAGTATCCTCTAGATTATTTATTTTATATTTAATCTAACATATAATTGTATTGCATGTTATTTACATTATTTAAATTGTCATATTAAGTCGGGGTTGAAAATGCCAAAACTTATACTTTTTTGGTGCAAAGTGTCAATATTCTATATTTTAGAGTATCAAAATTTATACTTTTAGAGTGCAAAGTGCGAAAAATATTCAATAATAACTATTATACCCTTCAATCAATGAATTTTTTCTTTAAAACACACATTATGGTGCAAATTACCAACTAAATTTTATTTATAGGAAAAAAAATACCAAAACTTTTAAGTTATAATGCAAAGTACCAAAATCCTATAATTCTAAAGTGTAAAGTGCCAAAAACCCTTTAAATTGAGTCTACACGTTGGAACTGAAAGGAAAAAAATAGATAACAATCATCAAATCATTAAATAATATTAAAAAATAAGGGTTGGTAGTTGGTGTCAAATAAATAGATTTTATAGCTAGAAAAAATTGTATGTCGTAATTGTCAAATCTAATTCTGTTATAGGTTTAAAATTTATAATATCAGGTTTTAATAGATGAATCATAACTTGAGTTTCATGTCTAAACATTATTAGGATTGGTAATGACTTAGTTTAATGAAATTAACCAACACCAATACATACGGAAGAACCAAAATGTGATTGGTCTAGTAGAAGAGACAGTCACTATAAAGTAGAGAAATCAGATTCGAATCCCAGTTGAAAGAGGTTTTCATTTTATGTGCCCGACACGCTTTAAAATGAATTAAAACCTTGAGAGAAAAAAAAACAACAAACAACAACGTACGGAAGATATGGATTTGATTGTCACCATAAATATGGTATTTCTAATTTCACATCAGTTTTGCTATTTTTTTTTATTTTTCATTCATTGCAATTTGCTAACATGAAATCCTGATATAATAATGTAATACGTCATTTCACTAAAAGTTATGCTTAAATCAAAATTTACATATGTTTTTGTTAAAGACGTATACATGTTTGGGGGTGTAACGAGTAATATCAAACGACACAGATTTGAATTTTATCGAGCTTGAAATTTTGGGTTTGAGCTTGGTTTAATTTCTTAACGAATCGAGCTCAAACGAGCTCGAGTAGCTTGATAATTTACATGTATTTTTTCAATATTTAGCTTATCGATCCGAGCTTCAAAACTTATCAAACGAGAAATCACGTTCAAGCTTGTTTAATTTGTTTGACCAGCCGAGCTCAAACGAACTTTTATCGAATGAACTCGAGTCGAGAATCAAATAGCTCGATTTGATTTTCAGCTTTAGACATGTTTATGTTTTATGGGTCAATCCGAGGAACGAAAATGTAGACTAGCTTTTTACTTCAATATGTTCTTTTTCAATTAATCCACACTAAATACTAGAATCTAAAACAAAATTAAAAATCAAGGAGAGGTAATTTTGTTCATACATGAAGGAAAGGTATTTCTGTCAAATACCTCATCAATTTTGATATCAATTTCTTGCTTCAATCTTCAGTATATCTCTTCTATGGAGAGGGATGAGTGAGTTTTAGTTGATTGAAACTTTAGATCTTCAAATCTTATCGGTAATAGTTCTTATCAAATATCTCAACGTTGAATTACATACTGACAAGTAATATAAAATCTTATTGGTAAAAATCCTTAACATTTTTTAACTTAATTATTTTTTATTTAATTTTCTTTACTTTTAACTTGATTTAAAGTTAACTTAATTTTAATAAATTAAATTTGAATTAATTTGAAATGATGCTCCAATTTTAATGCTTATTGCTGGAGCAAAAACTTTTATGCAGGTATCAAAATATTGTAAAAGACATTAAAGAGTGATTTGATGCTTTTTTTTATGCCGATTGTTGGAGATGCTATTAATTTAAGAATTTGACGAAACAAGACCAAAACAAATCATAAGAAACTGTTTGTATTGAGTAATGTCGCCGTCGGCAACTGACATTTGCATCTGAAAATGTAATCTTCTTAATTCTCGTTTAGGGTAAACATCAATTTTGGTCCCTCTTATCATTAACTTTTTACAGAGTGGTCCCTCTTATATTTTTTTTTCACTTTATTCCCTACTATGAATTATTTGTTTCATTTTAGTCCTTTTCAAGTTGTCCAAGATAATTCCGCTAACATGTGATATGCTCATGAGGGCAATTTTGTCATTTCAAGTAACTAACAGGGATATTTTCGTCTTTCTAATTATTTAAAAAAATACTAAATATATAATTTCTTCCAAACTAGGCTTTTATTCCAATCCGACTTAATCGTACATTCGTTCCAAACTAAAGTTTTTCCTAAAATCTTTTTCGAACACCAAAATTGCTCACCAATTAAACAATATCTCAAATAGTCTCAATAGTGAACGAACAAAAATGCCCTAAAAAAAATTTATATGCATGTCACGTGTTATCGGAACCACCTGATAAGGACTAAAGTGAAACACATAATTCATAGTAGGGACTAAAGTGAAACAAATAATTCATAGTAGGGATTAAAGTGGGAAAAAAACATAAGAGGCACCACTCTGTAAAAAATTAATGATAAGAGGGACCAAAAGTGGTATTTATCTCGTTTATTTGACTTGAGTGTGTTTGTAAACTCTTTTCCAAACAACTTTTGAAACTTTCTTCAAAAAACTATGATTATATTTTAAAATTTTACAACTCATTAATATATTAAGGTTTAGGGAAATTTACCTAGACAACCCCTATGTATAAGCCTAATTACCGAAATTTTGCAAATATTACAAAGATATCCCCTCTGCCAAAACAGTATTATAAGAAGATCCCTTACAACGTCAATTTTTTACGGCAGAGGATGACGTCATCAAAAATATTTAATGTTTTTTCAATTTTGCCCCCAAGAGGTGTATTTGTAATATATTTTGTGTTACAGGAGGTGTCTTTGTAACCATGTAATAAATATTGTAAATAAATTTATTAAATTTTAAAACTATAACAAACGTATTTAAAATCTAATAAATTTATTTATAGCAACACAATTCGATAAATAAAGCTTTAATAACTTTACAATAACACGTTTATTTTCATTAAAAAATAAAACAAACCAAATTAAAATTTATTAAATTTATTTCCAATAACACAATTATTTAATAACATATTTCTTACAAAAAAAATCATTTTCAAATTTAATAATTTATTTACAATAACACAATTGGTAAATAATGTTTCACTTTAATAACAAATATTTTTTTTACAAAAATAAAAAAAACCAATTTAATATTTAATAAATTTATCTACAATAACACAATTCGAATTCGTGAAATCTAGAGAATTTTTTGGGATCTAGGGTTTGGTGATTTTGTTACGGAATTATTGAATTTTTTGTGCCACAACTTAAACTTACTAGCATTTTTACCCCATATCTTTTTGGGTTGGCACATTTGGTGCTACATATTCAATTTCAATATTGAGGTCCAATTTCAAAATTAGCCCGAAATAGCCTATGTGCGGGCCATGTGACATGTAAATTGTGAGTTTTGACCAAATTAAAGTGGAAGTTTGAGTTTTTTTTATTTCATAACTCTGGAAAAAAGTAACAAATCATTTCGAATTACTATAGTTTTTATTAAATTCAGTTATTTATGGTGTAGACATCTATATAGTAGAAAGCCTGTTGCCCAGTCTTATGATCATTTAACTATTTTCTGTTTATTTAAAATCTTCAATAAACCAAGCAGTTGATCATCAGAATGTCGTAAACAAGTTGATGTATTATCTTTTATTTTGCTAATAGACCAAATTCATGGCATTTTACTTGCGTTTTTCTTTTTTGATTATCTCACTCCATGTTAATTATGACTGTGTGCTTGTTATTCTAAGAAGTTTACTTAGAAGCTAACATGGGAGATTTGTGTATGTTTAAAATATTTTCGTTGGATATATAACCTGATGTAATTGAGAAACTAAATCATAAGAGTTTACGTTCAACAGAGCTGATAATACTTGTTATGAGGAATTCACATTACAACACTGTCGTCCTTTCCGAGAAAGTGAAGGAAATAATGAAACTTGCCTCTTGATTTATAAAGCATACATGCAAATTCTATTACATTTATTACTTGTGCAGTGTACATGTCTAGCTACTTCAATCCCTTCGTTAGTATAGGCAACATGTGCATCATATTTGCTGAAGAGCCTATATAAGAGGAGATGAGAGAAAGCCCTGCATAGAAAAGTGTTACGTACTATGAACATGAACGAAATCGAGGCAGTTGCTTTCCGGCAGAAACCACCATACACGGACACCACCTCTGTTGATATGGCATTATGGCTGCTGCTGCGAGTATGATGTATGTAAGAAGCTGCATCCAAAATCAACTTTAGCAAGGGAAATTTATTATTGATTATTACAATTGAACAAGTGAAATTTACAATTTACTTGGGACGTGACAATTAAATCATAACAAAGGCAGTCGACAAATTAAAACATAACTTCAAAGTTGATAAAAAATATAAAAAAAATAATCAAGTTTCAATATAATATATGGTATGTGTGTCCCACCAGTTAATGCTATCTCGTCACGTGAAAAAGAGAAGAAAAATGCAACATACGAATCCGACCAGAAATTCACTTAATATGTGAAATCTAATAGGGTTAATTACAGCGACCTCCCCTGAGGTTAGGTGTAATTACTGCCCAATCCCCTCCGACTATCATAATTACAAGGACCTCCCCTGAGGTTTCAAAAGGATTACAAAACCCTAACGGATCTTAACAGAATTGGACGGAAATCATGAAATGACGTTGTTGCCCTCGGTAATATTACTTAAAAAAAAGGTAAAAAACTTGATTAATGAAATGTCCAATTTACCCTTAAAATAATGCACAAAATTATCATTCTACCCTTACCAAACTTAATTTTTAATACAAATAAAAATTCATAATTGCACATTAGTCCCTAACTTTTGAAAAATTAAGTTTATACATGAAAAAAAAAATTCCAATACCCTAAAACCCCCCACCCCGCACCCTCCCCCCCCACCTCCTTCAAGGCCGACGCCGCCGTCCTTCAAGAAGTCAGGCTGTCGTCGGCCTTCAAGAAGTCAGGCCGTCGCCGACCTGGGTTGAAGAACCCAGGCCTGCGACGGCAAACCCTAGGCCGCAGCCAGCCTGGGTTTTTCAACCTAGGCCGGCGGCGGCCTAGGGTTTGCCGTCGCAGGCCTGGGTTCTTCAACCCAGGCCTACGACGGCATATGAAATTTATCAACAAAAGTGGTGGCCATGAGCTTGAGTTTCAATCTGATAAGAGGCATTCAACGGACTACCATTGGTTCTAGCTCAACGTCTTCGTTTTTCAAAGGCGACTTCGGTTCGATTAATGTAGGGCAGAGTGCTTCAATTTCATTCCCTTTGAAATCGCCGTTGACGATTGAGTCGGCGCACAAGAAAGAAGCTGGAAGCACGACGGTGGTGTTAGGGCCGGAGGGATGGTGGAGGGTGCGGGGTGGGGTGAGGTGGAGTGGAGTTGGGGGAGGGGGGGTCCTGGGTGGGTTTTTTTAATTAAATAATATATTAATTTTTTAATAATAATATTTTTAATATTTATAATTTATACAATAACTATTATATTATATTAGGTAATTGAATAATTACTATTTGTACAAAAAATAATTTTTTTGTTAAAATTTTACGAATCTTTTTAGTACGGACTAATTATGAACATGTGAGCATTTTTATAATGTCTAATAATTTATGTTCAAGTTTTTTTTTTAATTCTCATGATTGTATGTAATTCATTTATTTATCTTTGTATTTAAATTATGATTTTTATAAAATTACTACAATTTTGGGTTAAATGTGCAAGTTGAATGTATTTATATTTTTCTCTATGTTATACATTATTTTTTTATAATTAATCAAAATTTATTAATTTTTCCTTGTATTTTAATTGTAAAAGTATAATGAAAAAATATTGACATGTTATTATATTTTAATTTAAGAATTTATATACACTATTTATAAGTTATATATAAATTTATAACATTTTAACCCATACTTATACACATACATTGCAAAGAAAACCCTCATATGAATTAAACATAACAGGGCATAATTGTCTATCAAAGTAGCTACAGTAATCCAAGGGCAAAATAGGAAGTTCAATAAAAAATCGGCGATGACGTCAGCAAAAGTTGACGGAACCCTAACGGATGTAATCCTTTTCAAACCTCAGGGGAGACGGTTGTAATTATGATTGTCCGAGGGGATTGGGCGGTAATTACGCCTAACCTCAGGGGAGGTACCTGTAATTAACCCAATCTAATAATGCACAAGTTTTTCCCTGTCTACACCTAGTAACGTGAATGATGTTTTTTCAAAACAAAGAAAATCCTACATATGAAAATCATTAACAAGAACTAACAAATTCTAACAATCTTAGGAAAAACAGAAAATAGCATATGATGAATCGGACAAAGTAATGTTAGATGAATAAAATTTAAGATGACTAGAAGATTGAAGGTTGTGGAGTTTTTCACTTACTCTACGAAGAGCAATGTGCAGGTGAATTAAATCACTTATGATCTGTAGACAACGACTTGAAGCAGTTCATTTCCACGGTCTTTCTGTTCATTCACTATTCGCATAGCTGAAGCCAGGACTGAAGGGCTAGATTCATCTACCTCGATTAGTTCAATTGTTCGTATGTATCCCATATTACAAGGAATTTTCTCCAGCGAACAACATTCTCGAACAACCAGACGCTTAAGTCTCGGGAAGTTGGTGCCACATGATGTCCAATGCACTAGATTCAAGTCTTCCATCAGCAAGGAGATCAGTCGAGGGAATTCACCTTCCCTTGTCTCCCATTCTGGTTCCATTGGCTCCGATTCTGGTTCTTTTGGCTCCAACTCAATGCCTATAAAGTCACTTTTTCGCAGTTTGAGCTGTTCCAGATTCGGTAACGACCCAACAGTTACCATAAATCCCAAAGGGATTTTGCACAAACTCAAAGTTAATTTTTTGAGCAAAGGTGGAAATGTGAGGTAAGACAAGAAATCCCGTGTTACCATCGACCAATCAGACGAACACTTTAATGTTTCTAGTTTATGTAAAGAAGCTAGATCAAAGACACCATAAAGTGCAACATTACAGAAAACTCCAAGTTTCTTTAGGTTGGGAAACTTTTCAAGGACCTCGTTAGTAACTCCACACAACTGGATATTTGTGAGCGTTTGCAGATCCTCTTGAATAACATTTTTCCCGTTTCCAGGACAATACCAGATGCAAGCTTTCTTTGACTTGATATGTCTCAGTTGTGTCATCTCCCACACTTGAGATGGGAGAGCGAATGCCCTGAACGATGGTAGTCTACCAATAATCAACGTTTGCAAGTTCCAGAATCTAGATACCGAGGGGGGTAAAGCTGAACGACATGTGAAAGCCAAGTACCTTAGGTTGACTAGTTGCAGTATTTCCATTGGGAACTGATGAAGTTCTATCTTAAATACATCCAATATCCTTAACAATCTTAAGCCAAAAATTACAGGATCCAGAGCATTTGATGCACGACCAAAGTACAGAGAAGAACGAGCAAGTGTCATTAACTGCGAGCTGTCAAAGTACATACGATGCATACTCATTGTATCTTTTGGGATATTGGGGACACCCCTGTGATTTGCCCTCAGGAAGTTGTCATGAATTTCACTACGACACATAATCACTGTATCTTTTGGGATATTGGGGACACCCCTGTGACTTACTCTCAGGAAGTTCTCCTCAGCCGCGTATCTCAGGCTTATATCCCTCAAGAGACCATGAATGCTAAAGGTCTTTACTTTTCCATTGATATCTTGTTCACAAACCATGAGAATGTTTCTATGAATAAGAGCCTTTAAATAGTCTTCTGCAGTCTCTTCCAAGGTCTTATTTGCAATTGGTATTATAAATCCCTCAGCAACCCATAACCTGATGATTTCTGAAGCCCCAATCTCACGATCTTCACGGAATGCTCCCATATAGAGGAAACATGGTTTCAGATAGTGCGGCAAATGGTTGTAAATCATGTTTAAAACTTCTGTAATGAAATCATGACTGACACCGAATGACTTAATATTTTCCGCCACAAACTCCCAGAAATGTAGTGTCTTGGATGTCAAGAGTATCCCCGCTATCACGATAATCGTTAGGGGATGTCCATAACAAAGCTTACAAATTATTTTCTCAATCTTTTCAAACTCAGGAGGGCAGCTTTTCCATGCAAACACCTTCAGACGAAGTAGCATCCAACATTCATCTTCACTGAGTGGACTCATATGGTGAGCAACTGTTGAATATCTAGCTACAGAACCTAACCTAGTCGTCAACAAAATTCGACTTCCATTTCCGTCATCTGGAAAGAACCTTCTCAAAATTTGCCATTCCTCAATCTGCCATATGTCATCCAACACAATTAAATACCTTTTACCCCTTAATGCTTTGTATATATGTTTTCCTAACTCGTCATCACTTTCCCTATGCATCCTACTAGTAAGCTTTCTAAGGGATTCAAGAAGGCTAAGTAGACTGTCTCTCAAATTAGAGTATTCTGAAATCGTAATCCAGAGACGAGTGTCAAAGTGATTAGTAACTGATGAATCATTGTAAAGTTGTCGAGCAAGAGTCGTCTTACCCAGGCCTCCCATCCCTATGATAGCGATTTCTTGGAGTTGTGATTGTTGTCCAGTGATTTTAGCCCTCAGCCGATCAACTTCATCCTCCATCCCAACAAAAATGTTCCTCAAACTTGGATCAGGATCTGGTGGTGATGAAACAACAAGAGGTGAGTTTAAGTTATGTGGCAGTAGTACTGGAGGAGGATCAAACTCTTTCATAATGGAATCAAACTCTTCCATCAAATCTTTCAAGTCCAGCAGATGAGTTGAAATTGATGAAAGAATTCGATCCGACATGTGGGCTTCGATTATGTCTTCTCCCCTCTGTGAGGCAATTACGATTCGACTCTCCAAATTTTCTATTATTCCCGTCGTCGTCGTCAAATAATTTTTCAAAATATTTACCTTGTCCAAAAGGGACTGGATCTGAAGTTTGTGATCAAGAATCAGATATTGTTGGTTATGTGGATTCAACACCTGTTTTAGAATCATTGAAAGGGACTCTAAAGCGTAAGCCATAGCTGAACTCTAAGCAACTTCTCTCTCTTTTCTTTTTTCTTCTGCTGCTCAGTTCTCACTCCCACTCCACTAATTCGGGATTTTGTTGTTCAACAATTTTTTTATTGTTTAATTGCCAACGAGTTCAGAAAGCTAACCTTTCGATGTGGATAAGTGTTGGGCTTTGATTTTGGGCTTTTCTTTCATTTCAAACAAATTAGTTTTATAGTTATGTTTTAAAATTTAGAGAGATGATTTAAATTGAGTCTAAAGGTTGGGCCTGAAGGAAAAAAACATAGATAACATATCAAATCATTAAATAATATTAAAAAATAAAAGTTGATAGTTGGTGTCAATTAAATGGATTTTATAGCGAGAAAATATTGTAAATCGTAATTGTCAAATCTAATTCTTTTATAGGTTTAAAAATTATAGTATCAAGTTTTAATGGATGAATCGTAACATGAGTTTCATGTCTACACATTATTAGGATTGGTATTGACTTAGTTTCATGAAACTAACCAACACCAGTCCGTACGGAAGATATTGGATTTGATTGTCACCATAAATATGGTATTTTATGTTTTTGTATTAAGGATCAATCGGATCGAGAGTGTAGATTGCTTTTATACTTCAATATGTTTTTTTCACTTACAAAATATTCAAATAATTTCGATAATTTTAGAAAGTTCTCAAATATTTCTAATATTTACCTATCCGAAATATCTTAAGGAATCAAAATCTTAATATATGACTATTTCAATCTATGACAAATTGACGGGGTCACTTGTTAAAAAAATTCATGTGGCTAATTGATTTTTTAGTTTGAATTAATTTTGCATAAAATTTTGTTGTGCTGGCTTTTTTTTTTGGTTTAGTAGAATATTTGAAATTTAATATATAGGGCCTGTTTGTTTAGCGTTTTCCAAAAAAAATTCGTGTTTGGAAAATACCAAACAAACATGTTTTTTATTTTCTGAAATAAATTTTTCATCTCTCGATTTTTTCAAACTACTCTCTCAAAACCAAACAAACAACAATTTTCTTATATCTAAACAAAACCTATATAAACTCTACTCTGATTTGACATAATGTAACCTATCTCTTACACAATTTATCTCACAACAAACATGATTTAAGATAAAGTCTTACACATCTTACACCTACAACCTAACTCTTCCAAAAAAACCTATACCTACATTATTTCTCAAACCACTCTCTCAAAAGTCAAAACTCAAACAAACAATATTACGCAAATCGAGATTATTTCACATACTTCCACTACTCTCCCAAACTACTTTCCTAAACACCAAACAAACAGGCCCATAATATTTAGTTTTGTAGTGACCCTGATGAAATTATTTTTTAGCTATGTTTGATGTGGCTTTAAAACATTGGATGGAGATCAGTTAACCATCATCAAAGTATCACTCCCAAATACGAGCATTTTGTGTCGCTCATGTATGAATTAATTTCACCATTTAGAAGAAATATACTGAACAACAAAATAAATAATTCAAATTGTTTTCAACATGATTTTTTCTTTAATTGAATTCAAGCATGATATCTCTGAGGGTGTGTTTGCAAACTCTAACAAATAAGCTAAAGTTAGAGATTGTGAGCTAAGTTCAGTATAATCAGAAGCACCTCAAGAGAAGCTTACAACTTATGAACTTAAAATAACTTATTTTGAGAGAAGTTGAAGCTGAAGTCATTTCTCAAATATCAAATTGCTTCTTTCGAGGTCAGAAAAGCTCACAAGTTGTTTGCAAAGAGTTCGCAAACATACCCTAAATATGTCAAGTTGAATTGTCGGACCCAAGGTGTGGATCGATTTGGCATGATTTCAAATTTTCAATGTCTGAGTTTAGAATACTCAATCGAGTGATTTTGGCGAAACATTTAAAATTCGATCTTGTGTTTTAAAACTTGAAATGTGATTTGTATTTAGTTTGCAAAAAGTTGATTCGAGGGAAAAAAAATAGACGATAGTTGTTAAATCAATAAATTTGAGTGAATAGCAAATTAACTCCCCGTGTTATTCTAAATAGATAATTTAACTCCATGTGATAAATAAAAGGGCAAAATACCTCCATGTGATATCCTAAATAGACAATTTAACTCCCTGTGATAAGAAAAATGGCAAAATATCATCCCTGTGTTTTTATAAAAGAAGCACATTGTCTCTCTCTAAATTGCTTATTATTTAATTTCACAGGGAGGTAAATTGCCCATTTTTAATTTCACAGGAAGTTAAATTGCTCATTATTTAATTTCACTGGGAGGTTAATTGCCCATTTTTATATCACAAGGAGGTAAATTGCTTATTATTTCTTTTCACATGGAGTTAAATTGTCTATTTTTATTTCACAAGGAGATAAATTATCCATTAGACATATTATAGGGAATTAACTTGAAAAAAACTCCAATAAATTTTATGGAATTTAAGATTGTCAAAAAGTAAATGGTAAGTTAATTTTCATTTGATTTTAAGTGAGTTGAGTTTGAATCTCATCCAATTCAAGCATAAATTGGATTGTGTCGGGCTTAGCTTAAGAATTTGACTAAACTAGACCAAAGCAAATCATAAGAAACTGGTTTGTATTGAGTAATGTCGTCAGCTGCCATTTGCATTTGAAAATGTAGATTTTCTTAATTCTCGTTTATTTGACTTGGATGTGTTTTAAACTCTTTTGCAAACATCTTTTGAACTTTTCATACCTTGAATACAACAATTTGAAACAATTTGTTGTTCAACTTCTATCAAAATAAATTATCTTGAGCTCATAACATGTAAATTTCTCTTCATTTGTTTTTTTTATTATACTGAACTTAACTCACAATATTTAGCTTCAATTTATTACTAGAGTTTACAAACACACCCTTAATGTTGTTGCAAATAACTTTTCATTGAAATATGATCATGGCTAGGGCTGTCAATGGGGTGGATTTTAATCCGAATCTAACCCAATTTATTAAGATTTTGATTCGATGGATCTGATCTATTTCTAAAGATTTGAAATCCAAAATACGTGGAAAGAATATGAATTTTGGTCGATCCGATCCGTTATAGATCAATATCCGACAATATATATATATATATATATATATATATATATATATATATATATATATATATATATGATGTTTTATTAAAATAAGTAACATTAAATAATATTTGACCACTAGATTAAGATGAAAGTTAATAATTCATTCATAATTACATTTTCATCCAAAAATATGAATAATAGGTTAAGAAAATTTCAACATTTTAGCTGAATTAAATAAAACCATATGAAAAAATGCTTGTGTAAATTTTTAAAATGAAGACTTTATTAAAACTGATCTGTTCAAGATCCAGATCTGACCCGAATCCGACCAATTGATAGCCCTAATCATTGCTAACCATCTACACTAACATGCATATTCATCGAAATTCTATTAATAAGAGTAAAATAATATTTAGGGCATGTTTGTAGATGCTAGTTTGGGAGAATATTGGAGGATTGTGAAATAATCAAAATTTACACTACATTGTTTGTTTAAATTTTGAGAGAGTGGTTTGAGAAATAAGATATGTGTAAATTTCTTTTATAGATTACTAAAAAAGAGAAACAATGTAAAAATATGTTACTTTATGTCAAATTATGCTAGAGTTATGTGACATAAATTGCGTAAGAAATATCTCAAACTAGAGTTGAATTCGTGTAGATTTTATTTAAAGATACGAAAATTATTGTTTAATTGACTTTTGAGAGAATAATTTAAAAAAAAATATATATATATATGATAAATTTATTGCGAAACATCTATCAATCTATCAGTAATTAAGTAGAGATATTAATAAAGTCACTAGTTGTTATTAATATCTTTCATTTTTCACTACATATAACTCAGCTGTTATTTTTATTATCATCAAAACCTATCAATTAACTCAACTGTTAATTACTTAGTTGTTAGCTCTTTTAGTTAATTAATTTTCCAACAATTTCTCTAATTTTTTATGATGACAAAACCTACGTACTTATGGGGTATTTAAAAAAAACTAAGCATAACATATGGGGTATTTTTGCGTTTCTCTCTTAACTGAATTCAAGCATGATATTGATATGAATATCCTATATATGTCAAATTGAGCAACCGGACATGAATTTTTGTTTATTATTGTTGTCCAGTGCCACTTGCATTGTAAAATGCAAATCTCCTTAATTTCCGGTTATTTGACTTAGTAATGCAGATAGCTGACATTGAAATATGAACATAGCGAACCAACTACACTAATATCCATATACTTAATTGGATTTATTCATCAAGATTCGATTCATAAGAGCAAAATAATATTTAGCCTGTTAATCTCTATTAATACCATTAATTAAGTAGATATATTTTATTAACAAAAGTCTTGAGTTGTTATTAGGTAAAATTGCAGAAAACGTCCCCAACTAATTAGTGATTTTAGATTTTCATCCCAGACTATATTATTTCACCGAATTTCATCCCGTAATTTAATATTTGTTTGAAATATTATCTCAAACTAATTACTAATTTTGATGTTTCGTTCCAAACTATATCAACTCGTCGAATGTCGTCCCATAATTTATCATTTTGTATGAATTTAGTCCCAATATTAAATTTCTAATTTAATGGAAATGACGGTTCAATTTTGTAATTTGTAATTAGTTTGGGACGAACTCTCCAATATTATATAATTATTCATGTTAAAATTCACCATGTCATGACACGTAAGTAGCCATGTGATAATTCAACGGCAAATGTGCAATTTCCATCTTATAAGTAACGGTGGGACTATATTCCAAAAAAATATTAAATTACGGAACGAAATTCGCCAAGTTAAATAGTTTAGGACGAAAATTCAAAATCAATTATTAGTTTGGGACAAATTTTGTAATTTTGCCTTGTTATTATCTGTCATTTAGTTTTCTTTTTACTACAGATACTGTCTAACTCTTGCAGAAACAATACACGAAAGGTTGACTAATATTACTCCTAAAATTTCTGTTTGTGAGAGTGAGGGACCTTGAGATCAGATCAGATATGGCTTATGCTCTAGAGTCCCTTGTTCAGATTCTAGAGCAAGATTATCATTACCTGATTGATAACAACCCTCAAATCGAATCCCTCCTTAAAAAGACACGTTTTTTGAGAGACTTGCTTGATAAAATTTCTCCGCTACGCAGAAAAAAATTGAACGTTTTGGAAGTTTCAATCAGAGATGCTTCACACAAGGCAGAAGATGTTATTGAATCCCATATCAGGGATCAGATTCTTTCATTTTCTGGCTCTCAATTACTATTAGACCTGAAAGATGTGTTGGAAAGATTTGATTCCATCACAGAAGACATGTCAAAGATGGTGGAAGCTGATCCAGAGCCTTCCCCTGCTGCTGATGCTTCATCATTACCAGCAAGTTCGAAGAACCGAGTGGTGGGATTCGATAAAGACTTGACTCAACTGAGAGAAAGACTCATCGGACAACAATCTACCCTTCATATCATTCCTATAGAGGGGATGGGAGGCAGTGGTAAGACGACTCTAGCTCGAACCCTTTATGATTCACTAACTAAGCAGTTTGACACTTGTGCTTGGATTACGGTTTCACAAGAATATAATATTCGTGTAACTTTACTTACCCTTCTTGAACGCTTAAGAAAGCTTACTGATATGATGCATCATGAAAGTGATGATAAATTGGGTGAGTATGTACACAAAACTTTAAAGGGTAGGAGGTATTTAATTGTGATTGATGATATATGGGATACTCGGGCTTGGGACCAAATGAGAAGGTTCTTTCCAGATGACGGAAATAAAAGTCGAATTATTTTAACCACTAGGGAATCCGTTGTGGCTACTTATGCCGCCAACTCTTTGAGCAATACTCACAAGATGAATCCCCTCGATGATGATTCTAGCTGGGAGTTACTTGTTGAGAAGGTGTATGGAGAAGAAGTTTGCCCTAATGATATGGAAGGAATTGGGAGAGAGATTGCGAAAAAATGTGGAGGACTTCCTCTAGCAATTTCGGTCATGGGCGGACTTCTCTCCGCATCTGAAAGGACGGTAGAGTTCTGGGATCTTGTTGAAAAAAATGTAAGCGCGGAACTAGCCAAACATGATTTACAGTCCTCGAATATATTATCTTTGAGCTACAATTATTTGCCTTATCATATGAAACCATGCTTTCTCTATGTGGGAGCTTTCCCTGAAGATTACGAGATCCGAGCTTCCAAAATAATAAAGTTATGGATTGCTGAGGGATTTGTGAAACCACTTGCAAATAATAGCAGCTTGGAAGATGCTGCGGAAGCGTACTTAAAGGCTCTCGTTGACAGAAATCTTCTTTTGGTTCGTCGACAAGAGTCTAACGGCAAAGTAAAAACGTTTAGCATCCATGATCTCTTGAGGGAATTATGCCAGAAGGAATCTGGTGAAGACAAGTTTTTGTGGTCAAAGAAATTCGATGACCAAAATATTACAGAAGGCGTAGAAACAATGCGTAGAGTGAGTGCACATCCATCATCTCAACCATGTGAGATGAAATCAACGCCAACAATGCCACTTACCCGTTCTTTTTTGTGCATTGGATTTCCTTCACGTGAGCTAATTCCTATGTTTCTATATTTGGGATTGCTGAGGGTATTGGATGTATTTGAATTAGAATTTTATCAGTTTCCCATGGAAATACTTCAACTAGTGAACCTAAGGTACTTGGCACTCACATGTCACACGGCTCTACCCTCTTCAATATCCAAATTACGGAATCTGCAAACATTGATTATCCGTAGACTACAATCGTTCAGGGCAGTTGCTCTACCATCTCAAGTTTGGGAGATGACGCAATTAAGACACATCAAGTCCAAGGAAACATGCATGTGGTTTTATCCTAAAAATGGTAAAATCCCTCTTCAAGACAAGTTGCATACACTCTCGAATTTACTAATGTATGGATTTACTAACCAAGTCCTTGAAAAGATTCCAAACGTAAGGAAACTCGGGTTATCTTGTAATGTCGCAATGCACACTGTCGTAGATCTCGGCAATTATCTAAACAAGCTCGAAAAGTTGAAGTGCTCCTCGGATTGGACGCTACCTACACGGGATTTTTTGTCTTACCTCACATTTCCACCTTCGCTCCAAAAATTAACTTTGAGCTTCTGTAGAATCCCCTGGGGATTTATGACAACTATTGGTTCATTACCTAATCTTAAACGACTCAAAATCCAACATAGCGACTTCCAGGGGGCAGAGTGGAAGCCAAACGAGCAAGAGGCGGAGCCAACAGAGCCAGAATGGGAGGTAACGGAGGAAGGGGTATTTCCTGAACTAGAGTTCTTGCAACTGGAGGACTTGAATTTGGTGCATTGGACAGCGGACGACATTAGCTGTTTCGTAAGCCTTAAGCACCTTGTTATTCGATATTGTTGTTCATTGAAGGCAATCCCTTTTGCAATTGGAGAATCAGACTCACTTGAAAAGATTGAGATAGATGACTCTAACCCATCAGTTGTAGATTCAGCAAAGGAAATAGAAAAAGAAAAGTTGGAAAATGGTGATGAGATTGAACTTGTTATCTATAGTGGATAGAACCTTTCTGCCAATTACTGGACTTCACAATCACATGCATAAGTTATGGTGTTGCCTATGTTCAGGTTCTTCTGAGTTTTTATTGCTAGTGCTCCTCTACTTTTTTGTTTGTTTGTTTGTTTGTTTGGTAGCCTTGGTTGTAACTGAATTATGTTCCTTTCATTAAGTTTGTTTGTTATCATGTGATTGTCAATTGTGGGCCTGTAAATGCAAAGGGCCTGTAGCTGTATGTATGTTTTTAAGACACTGAGTACATGACTGTCTCACGTCTATGTATTGGTTCTTAGTAATATAAGTTTATTATCATGTTATCTAAATACAGAGGCTTTTCCAACATTTCCAAAGAATTATTCTATTTCCACTTGTAATACCTACAAAACAAAGCTACTAATTGAAATTTATTTTATTCTATACAAAAATGGAAAATTCTAGGGTGCCTCTACGTTAGGTGCCGCTAGTTATAACCAATAGAAATAAAATATGTCATAATAATATTACTACAATAAGTGGTACTATACCACAACAAATGATACTATATTATATATTTAGTAACATCAAATAGTAAATTATTTTCCTATAAATTATTATGAAAATAAATAAATGAATGTTACAATAATATTTTAAAATAAATAGTATGTAATTTTTTTTTGAATAATTAATATTAACTTTGAAAAAATTGCATAAATCACCTGATATAGAATAATTACTACATGACGTGGATCATATTAAATATATGGGGTTAATACTACATAATGTGTCCTCGTACTATCACATGTTAATTATTCCATGGAATGTGATACACATTTCATTGTAATACCACATAATATGGAATAAATACTACATAATGAGGGGTCATACTAAATATATGGATAAATATGATGTATGTGAACATGACATATGAGTTACAACCAATGTTTTCAGAACCGGACCGGACAATGAACGGGTGAGCCGACTGGTTACTGGTTTTTCTGGTCGAATCGGTCGGACCACTGGTCGGACCGGATGACGTTATAATAATATAATAAATATATTTAATTTTAAAGTATATGTAATGTGCGTAAAATTTAAACATTATCCTACAATTGATTAAAAATATAAAATTTGTTATATTATACTAAAATTAAATCATATAATATTTATCTAACTTATATCATAACGGTAATATGATACTAATTTGTATGCTCATATAAATGATTATATTTCTTTATAAAAATTTAAAAGTGTAAATTAAAAATACAACAAACTAAGAAATTCATAAATTTTAAAAATATGGTTATGTATAAAAGTCTAATATTCAAAGTCAAACTTGCATATTATATCGATTTGACTCTTTATCCTAAAAATAATATTGAAAATAAATATTTTATAGAATAAATTATTAAAATTTATTATTTGAGTATTAATTTTCATTCATAATGTGTAAAATATTCATTTGAGTTAATTGTCTAATTTATAAATAAATTTGACTATAAGTTTCTATAATTTATAAATTATAATTTGTATTTAAAGTTCAACAAAAGTAATGTAGCTCAAATGGTAAGGAAGTCATGTTCCACTCTAAAGGTTAGGTGTTCAAATCCCAACTTTTACAAGAATTTTTAACATTAAAAAAATAAAAAATAAAAAATAAATTCAAAACCGGGTTGAACCGGTCCATACCGGTTCACCGGTTCGGCGGTTTCGGACCGGTTCAACCCGGTTCAAACTGGGTTTTGGAGTAAGTGGTTTTAGGAGGTAAACCGACCGGACCAGCCTCCGGTTCGCTGTCGGACCGGCCGGTCCGGTCCGGTTTTTATAACATTGGACATTACGTGGTAATACCACTTAATTTGGAAATAAATACTACATGATGTGAGGTCATACCAAATATATAGGGTTAATACTATTTGGGATAAATACTACATGATGTGGGATCATACTAAATATATGGGATAATACTATGTAATGCGAGTATGTAACATCACATGTGAGTTATACCATACAATGTGATACACATTGTGTGGTAATACCACCTAACGTGATAATTAGCGACACCTAACGTAACGCCACCCTAGAATTCCCCAAAAAAATATGTGCTTGCCATATTTTGATATTTCTATAATACTAGATAAGTGCATGTGCAAATTAATTAATTTTTTATGTTAGTTGAATCATATAATCATTTTTCATCATACTATAGTCTTAATGACATACCACATAATTTTTTTTACTAAATCACTTTAATAAAAACTATGTTGCCACCAAGAATTTAAAGTTCTAAATAATTATTATTCTAAAATAACCATTTGAACAAATGAACAATATGTATTTTCTTCTTCCTTGACTTTGATATTTCACATGTTTAACTTTTTTTTTTATTGGTTACCATTTTTTGTCTACTTACCCCGTTGCTTTATCAATTGTACCATTTTCTTAATTTTAACTCATTTTTCTTCTATGTAAATCATTTTTCATTGATTTTATCATTCTTTCCATATATATTTTTAATAGAAGTTTAACTGTTTTAACCAATTTTAATCATTTTATGTTTTGACTTATTTTGGTTCAAGTCAATTATAAATTGTTTAGTTAACTAAATAGTACCTTTTTTTTTATTCATATAGCCCCAAGGTGGCCTTTTGTTTTTAGGTTATTTAATAAGTGATAATTTCTTAAAAACTTTCGAAAGAAATATCGATTTTCATGCTTTTATATTGAGTTTATCATTTTCTTTTTATTTTAACTTGCTCTTTCACAGGTATTTTTTTGTGATTTATTCCATTTGCTAATCAATCCATCCATTCTCTATAGTTTAACCCAATTTTAGTCGTTTCTCAATTTATTCATTCTCTCTCTCCAATTTAACCTAATCTTAGTCCGATTTTACTCATTATTTTGCATGTTTAAACTAATTTCTCATATATTTCACATTTTTTCCCATTGAACTCATTTTTTTTTCTTGTTCTATTATCGATTTGATTCGTTTTTATATTATTCCGTGTTTAGCCGATGTCATTCATTTTTTTTATCGATTTTACCCTTGCCGGTTAAACTTGTTGTTTTATCACACCATTTTTTGTTTTGAGTTAACTCACTTTAATTTTTATCTAACCCATTTTTTCATTAATTTTACCAAATTTTTTTATCATATATTTCTAATGGAATTTTTCCGATTTTAATAGTTTCTATGCTTTATCTTTTTTTTTTTTTGGCTTAAGCCAATTATAAAATATTTAGTTAACTAAAATAATACCTTTTTTTTATTCATGTGGCATAGTATTTTTTAAGGTTCTTTAATGTTTTTGAGGTTCTTAAATAAATGACAACTTCTTAAGAATTTTCTAAAGAATTTTTTGAAGAAATATAAAGTAATAGTTTTTTTAATTTTCTTTTTTACCAATATTAATGAGTAATAAAACTTTAAAAAGATAATTATAAGATTGATGTAGATTATTTCTTAATTATACTCTTAGAGTTCTTTTCTTTTAGGAATTTTTTTTTTTTACATTTTTGTCATAGAATATATTCTTTTTTCTTAGATTGTGAATATATTGTTACATCAAACACTATATCGAATCGAAGCTATTACAGTGATATCAAAGTAAATTAATTACTAGTATTAAACTAGAGAAAGATTAGTGTTAAACTAGAAAATATACCCACATTCGTTGGAGTTGAATCCATCCTTAAACTATTTTGACATAAAATTAAATATCACAATATAATATAAATAAAGGTAAATTAGTCTTAAAAAAGGGAATTAATTTTCTTGATTTATATGTACTAAAATAATAATATAGAATATAGATTAATTTTTCATAACAATTATAAAAGATTATTTGATATAATTTCACCATAGCATTCGTTTTATCTATTTGTCAAGTGTGACAGGTAAAATTAACAAGGCACACGTGTTACGTGTTCGTTCCCCGTCTACCGTTTCAGCGCACGCAATGAACATCGCGAACACACACACACGCACAACAGAGAAAAACTCTCATCTCAGATTTGTCTCACCTCCTCTAGAATCACCACAACTGTAGATCCGATCTTTCACCGATGGCGAATCCAGTACCTCTAAAAGCCGTAACCCTAACTCACGTCCGATACCAAAGAGGGGATCAATTGGGTCATTTCCTCGCATGGATTTCTCTTGTTCCAGTCTTCATCAGCCTCGGCGGCTTCGTTTCCCACTTCATCTTCCGCCGTGAGCTACAAGGTATGTTCTTCGCGCTCGGGCTTTTGATCTCCCAATTCGTGAACGAATTGATCAAAACATCCGTTCAGCAAGCCCGACCCGAAACTTGCGCCCTCTTAGAAATGTGCGATTCACACGGCTGGCCGTCGAGCCATTCCCAGTACATGTTTTTCTTCGCGGTTTATTTCACGTTATTGACTCATTACAAGATTGGTGCTCTGTTCCGGAAGCAGATGTGGATTGTGGGGCTTGTAGTGTGGCCTTTGGCGGTTTTAACTATGTATTCGAGGGTTTATTTGGGGTACCATACCGTGGCGCAGGTGTTTGCAGGAGCGGCTTTGGGAGTGGTGTTGGGTGGAGGTTGGTTTTGGGTTGTTAATAATTTTTTGTGGTGTCATTTTCCGGCTATTGAGGAGAGTGTGTTTGGGAGGTTCTTTTATGTCAAGGATACTTCGCATATTCCGAATGTGTTGAGGTTTGAGTATGATAATGCTAGGGCGGCGAGGAAGCATGTTTCTTATAAGCGGTCGGAATGATGGATTGATGATTGGGTACGTTTGTTGGACACTTCGGTTCAATTTATTCACGAAGCTGGTGTTTATATGCTTATATTTGTTTGTTATATGTCCTTTGGAATAAATATTGGCTAGAAGACTAGTTGAATATATGGCAGTTTTTGTTCATCTAAATGTTTGATTTTGTAGCTGGATATCTTATCTTGTCGGTGCATATCACAGTTGATAGATGTCATCTAGAATTATTTAGCAAAATTTAGCTAGTTTCTAGCTTATTTGCTAATTCTTGCTATCAAGTGACAATTATATCTACTCACTAAAGTTTTATTGTAATTCATGTGATTCAACCGTAGTATATGAGTTGGATAAAGGATCGCCGTGATTATACTTCTAGTGCCTGCTTATTATGTTCTCTGACTGCAGAAGTTGCAAGAATGAGCTTTATTACCAAGACAAGTCACATTAAAATCACAACTAAATATCAAATGATGGAAGGACAGAACATAACTTAAGTATTAGATTAACATATCTTGGAGTAAACAGCATTATTTATCTCCTGAAATAGTACTAGACTATGGAAGATTTACTGATATCAAGCTAAATTAGCATTGTGAGGAAGAAGGTCTTGAACGCTCTGTAAAAAGAAACTAGCAACATTGAGTATCCACTTAAGAAGTGAAAAATTTGATGCACCACTGTAGGAAAATGGAACTTTTAGGTCTTCTGAATTGTCAAATATTCATAATATATGCTTAATTGTCACACACTATAACAAGCTAAAAATTGGTGATTCCCAGGCTCGTTAATAATGTCAGGCGAAAGCTGCAACTGATTTGTTGCCACTCCAGTCATAGATAATATTAGTGCTGATTGACTGAAAAATCTCATAAATGGATAGGATCTAGAAAGTGGAATTGCTGATAAGATCATAGGATAAAAAATGAAGACCATCGTGTGTTCTGTACTTGTATAAATTAGATTTTGTTGATAAATTGGTAGTCTTTTTTTTTTCTTGGTTAGTGCATGTGCAGGATTGTAGTTACTAGTTCCCAAGTTGCTAGAAAGTTTGTACTTTTACGTCGTTGACATGAAGGAAAATAGCAAAAACTTAGATGCTTTTGTTTGGCGAGCAGATAATTGTGACTTCCATTTAGATGATCACAATTCCACATTTTTCTTTTCGTATATATGGTCATGAAGTGGATAAAAGCTACAATTACTCACCCACATAATATCCTTTATTTTCCTTTTGCATAATCTTGTTGCTAAATTTTTCTTTTTCATGACTAGTCGTGGAGATTCGATGTCATTAAAAAAAAAAAAAATTAGAGTAGATTATATATGCATCACAGCATTTGCCAAACCGCTGTAATGCCTGAACACAAAATAGTGAAATAATTTGTGATAAATGCTAGGAATTTGTTGGATTTTTTACCCTCGCTGTTCAATCGTTGATCCTCTTCCTGCCATTGTCATATTAATTTTTCCCTCGACTTTTCATTACACCTAAGGCTCTATAAATTTTCTCTCTCAAATCCTTAGCTTCCCTGGTAACTTCATAAGCTGCAAGGAGATTCTTGGAAGCCTTGTTTTATTACTTATTCTCCCAGTCAACACTCTGGTTTATTTGGTGTTTGTGGTTAGGGAGAAAATGCTTCTGACTTTACTTTTTGATTATCTACTCGTTATTACCTTCTACTTAGTGTTCATTTTATTTGCATAGGGTGCTAGTTTGAGTTGCAAGGAGAATATCTAGAAGATATATACTTTAGCTGCTGCCAAAGGTCACAAATTCCTTTGCTCCATCCTAGGGTCTGTTTCTGAAATTGCAGTAGGCCCTCCAAGGGTCGAAAATAGCATCAGCACTTTAGGATCAAGAATGGAGTCATGAAAACTAGCATCTTTCCTCCACTCGAAAATTCTATTAAATACTAAGCAGACCGGATATATACACTCAGGCGAATAAGATCGTGATAAAACCTTGGTTATATTTTACTTCAAAATTTGTTGAAGCTGACTTAATCTCTAGTCTGTACATGATTTGGTATTCAGTGTTTCCTTTGTTATTATAATTTACTCCAATTTTTTAACCCAGATTTGATTGATGCTTATCAGGACTCAAGAGTACAAGAAAGTGAAGGCCACCTTTTTTGGCACAATAACAGTTGTGAGGAAGCTGAATCTTAGGAAAGATGATAAAAAGCTTTTATTATCAAAACTTCAGGATAGTTAATTTCAGCACTATAGAATGAGGTCCTGGAGGCTTACAGATAAATTAATACTTTGTATTGAATTTTTGAGGCATAATGCTTCATGCACTCATTAACTTCAATTCTATATTAACAATCAAAGTGTTAAACATAATTCTTATGTTTAATTGTTTGGAAAAAACATGTTTGTAACATGTTGAGCATTGTAAGGTTCTGTTGTCTTTGAATTTGATACTTGGTGGCTTGCAAGAATTCTGATTCGTTTAATTTTAAGAGAAGTAGAAACTGCATTTACATCCGCATCAATTGGTTTTGCATCTTAATCATGGTGAATTTTCGAAGCACCAGTTAACGATTTGAACCTGTTTGTTTTACATTTCTAAAAACTCAAACAAAGACATTTTTTGTTTCTTGTCAATTTTTAAGATTTATGCCACCCCAATCCTCGCATAAAATGCATGACATTCTGGTATAATTCGAAAATTTTGTTAAATCTACAAAATTGAATTCAGAAAATTCAAACAAACAGATCAATTTTAAGTGTATGAAAACTGAGAATGATTCAAAAAATCTTTTAAATATCCAAAAATAATTCTGAAAATCCTAACAAGCAAATCCTTTGAAGTCTTACTCATATGAAGATTATAGAATGTAAAATAGCAAATTAGTAGTTGGAGTACCAGAGTTTATTTGAGAGATATTCATAAAAATAGTTCCATTGAAGAAAAAATAAAGGAAAAATGGAAGTTTAAAGGGGATTAATAGAAATTCCATATACGCTAGTATCCAGAATGGTAAAAAGTTGCAGAAAATATTTCCCTCCAATTGGGAAAGCATTCAAAGCGGGAAGCACGTGACGTAGGTCACGTGCGCCAAGCTTGGTGTTACATTTCACTGCTGTCCCACTCTCAGAATCCCACATGTCTTCACCGAACCTTATTCAAAGCTGAGTAAATTTCAGTAATGCGAAAAACAACGCATATGTTGCTTCCATTTTTTCTGAGATTTTCAAACAAATTTTAGTTTTTGAGTCCGTATTTTAGTTTTCAAACAAAATGTGGCAAGTTTTACTCGCCGCAGCTGCGGCAGCAGGATCTGGGATTTTAGCCAAGAAACTTATAAATCCCAATGACACTGAAAAACCCATTTCTGATTTTAAGAAAAATGATCAAAATGAACCTATGAAATCATCCCAAGATTCAATCTTTCACCTTGACGATGCCTGTTTGGAAAACAGCAATCAAGAAAAGAGGGAGGAGCTTTTGAGTGATAATGACAAAATCTTTAGGTTTTCCAGTCTCCAAACGACAGGGTTTAAGGAATTGGGGAAGAAAAGTGGGAGTGGGTTTAAGAAAAATGGTGGTGGTGAAAAGAGGGGAAAGAAAATTGGGGTTTTGGAAGGTTGTGAAAGAAAGGGAAGTGGAAAAAAGATATCTGTTTGTCTGAAGAAGAGGAGAACTGGGAAGCATGCTACTGGAAAGTGTGAATCTTGTGTCTCAAAAGGTTAGTTCTTATTCTTAATAAAATTAATTATGCAGTTAAATGTCATATTATATATTCGTTGATTAATTAATCATACACTCCTATATCAGTTCTGTTGTTTTGTACATGTCCATTATTGATAGGAGGGTGGAAAATTGCTGCAAATAAGATGAATGCACTTATTTTTTACCCTCTGAATTTTTGGTCTATTATGATTCTTCTATATGTTAATCATAAATTAGGACAATGCTAAAGGTTGTGCTGTGTTATGTAGAGTTTTACAACTTCATTACAATAGAATATTTGCCAATAAAAAAGTTTAACTGTAAAAATTTGCTTTACTTTGTTGGACATAAATTGACCAAATAGGTTCTGTGTTTTTGCTTGGTTGAACTTTGCTCGTATTCAACATACTGCAAATCAATATGACATACCAACTACATGGGCACAAACAGAGAACTATGCTTGATATGCTTTGTCTCCAGTTAGACATATCTAGGTTGATCAATATAAGTATGACTTAGATTATTTTGTTCCTTCTTCTGTGAATAAAATTGTTAATTCTCTCTCCATATTTGCTACTGGACCTGAGGTTTTCTTCATTACATAGCCGCACTGTTTAGCAAAAGACCAATGTATTTTTGTAATGTTGATGCATAGTTTAGCCAGAGATGACTCCGGAACTAATTTAAGTGTAGTATATTGAAAACTTGATTTAACCACCATTTATATTTCGCCAATATTCTCAGATAATTCTTTTGGTTATGGAGTTGGTGTTGGAATCATGTATATGATGTCAGCCGGAAAAGCTGAAATGAGTAAATTGAACCATGCAATGTACGAGACTACAAAAACTGTCCAAGAATTAAAAGCTGAGATTTCAAAAAGGAAAAACTCAGTTGCTGAAAATGAAGCTGAAAAAAATAAAATGCACATTGAAAGCAGCACATTATTGGAGACTAAGAGCAAAGATAAGTTAATAGCATCCGAGGAAGGGGAATATGCAAGTAGTGTTCTTACGGAAGACCAACAGCCTGAAGTGCTAGAAATGGATCAGTTGGAAGCAGAACTTGAGTCCGAACTACAAAAGCTCCCTTGGTGTGCAATGGAAGGTACTTGTTCTGAAGTAAGAACAAACGTATTTGAGGTGAGTTTTTTCTGTGAGCTATAATTCTAGCTTGGCCTTGAATTATAGTTTCATCCTTCACATATAAATTATTTGTTGCGTCACTTTTGTTCTCATACGTGTATATTAAGTTATAAACAGTTCCGAGTAAGGGTGAATTTGGCCTGCAGTTGTGAAATAAGTAAGCCTTCAAGAATTTTATCAGCAAAAAGAACTGGCTTTTTAGAATTTTGGTTGCTACTGGACGTACCAAAAGTGATTATTATAATTTTTAGACCAAATGACACAAAAGGTCACGGTAGCCAAACAACTTCATAATCACGATAGAGTCGTAACTGTGATTCAGAGTCACCGTCAACTCACTCTGAAAGTATGAAGACGAACATTAAACGGGAGTATCTTATTACCGGTGGACACTAACAAACTAGTACAACCGGCTTGATAATGAACTAGGTTTGGTAGGTCTTGCTTTCATGACAGCCATAAAAGCTCCAATCTAGAATGGTAGGTGAACCTTAAAATGTGCAGTAAGCTATCCATCTACCGTCCTTCAGATACTTACATACCACTGTTGCTATTGCATTTTGAAACTTTTTTTTTAATTGAAAATTCATTTATTATGCATTCTTATGATTTGCTTGTTTTTTCTTTTTGCTAATATCCATTTTTATAGTGCTGCAAACTGTCTTCCAATGCAACAAAATGAGCCTCCGGACCTCCAATGGGATCCCTTTTTATTGTTCGATATTCTGATAAAAATTAACAAAACAGTTCTATTAGGCTGTGTTTGGTTCTTGGTTTCCAGTGAGTAAAATAATAAGAACAACGAAAATGGACAAAATATGAAGCTCAGTATACGAATGAACACATTTCCTTAGCGTTTTACACGGTGAAATTCAAAAAACAAATAGCCAATATATAATTTATATCTTTCTCTTTGAACAATATTTTTGAATCTGTGGATACAATTTAGTTTGTGAAGGAACAAGTGTAGAAATTTTGATGTTTTGTCTAACAGGCTGAAGTTTTGGAGAAAGCACGGGATTACAATGGAGTTGTACCAGCTGAACTGGATGAAAAATTGTGCCATTTGCTCATCGGGCAACAAGGGAGCCAAATCGAGGAATTGGAGACTGAGCTTCAAAAGGCACATTCTAAACTCCAAGAGAAAGATTCCGAACTCCAAGCACTCAAAGATTGTGTCAAACGCCTTACCCAATTTTCGCTAACAAGCGCCTCAGGCATGATCACCTTATTTTCTTTTTTGATAACTTAGTCGACTCAACGTAAAACTGCTCTTTTTGATTCTTGATTTTGTTTTTCAGATGAAGAAACGGATGACCATTATCGCGATACGGAAACAAGAGATGGGATTGAATTTGAATCAACAAAATCATTGGTTGGGATGAAAAGGACAATGGGATATGATGAATCATACATTTGTTACACAAAATAACACTACTATTATTTTGTGTAATCATAGGATGCTTCAATGAATGCTATACAAATATTTTATGAAAGTAGTGATTTTTTTATCTGAGGATAACTCAGTTGACTTTTTGTTCTTGTTTGGTAGGGGGGCATGACAGTTGACACCAATCAGTTCACTGACAGTTTATCTTTTTCTTGGATTGCATGTGACCTACCAATATTTTGCACAAATATAATGCTCAAAGTGTAAACTGAGAAAGTGGTTTACATATATCAAATATTTGCTGCATTGGTACTTTGGTAGTTGTTTGCTTGTGATAGTTGCAGAAAAAGAAATGATTTAAACCAAAATAAATGTGTATTTATCTTTAGAACTGTAACATAGTTTTTTTTTTAGGATATTTAAAAATAAAATTTTCTATCTTAAAATAATATTAATTTTCTCAAGATTATATTTTTACATAAAATAATGATTTAACACAATTAGTTCTCAATCACTACTTTTTCTTTTATAACAAAATAGAGTTCTCAATCACTACTTTAATGTAAAGATAAAAGTTCAGAAAAAATAGAACGTGCAGATTATATGGTACTAACCAATATATTTGGTCCTCACTACTTCAATAGATTTGATATTTTCTATTTCGTACTTCAAACATATGGGTTTAATATTTTTCTAATGGATTTGGGTTTATTTTTATGTTCAAAGATAGTTGGTTCAAAATAGTTTTTTATTGAAAGTTTCTCTGAAATAAAAATCAGTTTCTCAAACCATTTTCATAGTTTTAATTTGTAAGAGATAAAAGACTGTAACTGATGTTTTCCTTCCACTGCAAACGGACTCTTTTAATTTGTATATTGATGAGAAAGCTAAATGATTAGATATATTTGATAGATTTAATAAATGGTGAAATTTGAAAAAAGAAATTAATAATAGGTATGTTTAGTCTAACAAATAAAAGATTAAATTTTCTTTGTATATTGACTGAAAAGCTAAATGATTAAGTATATAGGATAGAGTTAATAATATTATAATCTCAAAAAAGAAATTATGAATAAATGTGTTTAGTCTAATAGATAAAATGTTAAATCTAAAGAATAAGAAAACTGTACCGGGTAATTATAAAAAAAATGTACAGAGTTTGAATATATAAAAGATTGTATTATTATGAATTTAAGCATACAAAAAACTTAGCAGACTAAATATATACTTCTGTCATAAATATTTATTTTATTGAATAAATGCGCGCAACATTTTCCTTTGATATGCTCCCTCTGTTTTTCTTATTTGTCGCTTTTGCAAAAAAAAATTATTTACATTTATTTGTCGTTTTAGGATTTCAATGTAAAATTAATTTCTTTTACCAATTTTGCCTTTTCTACTAATATTTGTCATGAATGCTAATTGATGCTAAGGTTATGTAATTAAAAGGGCATTTCTGTATTTTTGCTTTAAAATTTTTTTAACTATTTATGACATTTCTTAATTCGTGTGCAATCCTTCCAAATAACAATTATAAAAAAAAAAAAAAAAAAGTGGGAGTAACTTTTTGAAGGTGAATATAAAAGATTGATTCCTGAATCAACATAAATGAAATCAAGGAGACAAAGTGGAAAAATTGATAGTAGTATTTGATTGTACCAAGAAATACTAAGATTTAGAATTATACTAGTAGAATTAAATATTATTGTTTGACCTGAAACTAAAAAGTCATCTGGTTTGACTGTTGAAAATAATGTACCCGTTAATTTTAATTTTTCTAAAAGAATCTTTTCTTCTTCTTTTTTTCGATAAGCTTCTCAAAGAATCTTTATAAAGAATGGATAGTTGTGTTTTAGATCTAGAAATGGTTAGTGGGTGTGTTAAATTTTATTTTTATAAAGAATTTTCTGCATTACTGGCAATTTTTTAATATACTAATAACAAAAATCTTAAGCATCAGTAATAGTTATTTTTACTTTATATTTGAAGACAATGAAAATTGAGAAGTGTGAATGTACAGATATTCAGAATGACTTGTTTAATAAATTAAATATTTTACTTGGAAAAATTAAATAATTGCTGAACTCCTTCAAACAATTAAAAAAAAAAACTCTTGAAACAGCTAGTCGAAGTTTCACCACAGTTTTGCATCCAGGATTGGATAGTTGGGGGGCCGAGTTTAACCACCATCGAAACTAATTGACAAATGACAATGATATTTGATATATTTTATTTATTTAAGAATAAAATATTAATGAAAGATACATTGAATTCAAAATTCTTAAGCAATTTAGTAAAAAAAATTATCGAAGTTCTACACGACGTTCTCACATTTCATAAAATTCTTTTAAGAATAAGTACCAAAAATCTCAACAAATTTATTTTCAATGTAAATAATCAGACAATCCACACAAGGTATTTATCTTCCATTTTGTTTCTACGCATATTTTTGAACAACTTCATTATTGATCCCTTGATTATTATGGTTGTAACATTAAACGTTAATATCAGACGAATCAAACAATCAATTAAATGTTACACTATATACTTCTTTGTAATTTCAATCACAACCATATCTTATAAATTCTGGATGCAATTTAATTAGTATTAAAAGATTAGAGGACTAATATGAACTATTTATAAAATAATAGTACTAAATTAACTTTTTCAAAATTCTTGGGGGGGCCAGGGCCCCCCCAAAAATAAGCTGGATCCGTCCATGGCTACAACAAAGTAAAAACTGGAGCAATAAAATCTACATACAGTACCAATATATTCAACTGAATCCAACGGTAATCACTGAAGAATATTTATTATTTACTGCATTTTTGTAAGTGTGTGTAGGTAAAAACACTAAAAGTTAATTCTTAAGGACCTAGACAAATAAAGAAAAGGGTAAATGGCAGCTGTTAAAGTAAAGCAGAACTCTTTTAATAATTAAATCAAGTAAAGCCAAGTAGAACCATACAAATCTTCCGATTTAAATCTCTAATATTCACCCATCCGTGCAATAATAAAATACTCCTACACCCTAATTAAAAGAAAAGTAAAAAAATAAAAAAGCACAGAAACAGTGGTAACATCACATCAAAAGATACAAAATAACAAAATAAAGGAGTAACTACACCCACCACCCCTGAGATGAAGTGAAATCACATAAAATGCCCACTAAAAACCCTTATCAAAATTGACTTTGAATTTGATCAATTTTTTTTGACAATTCTTTATGAATTTGATTAACATGATAAATCTGAAAGGGTTGTTATCGTAATGTTAAATTCTTAAAATTTACGTATTTCATGTTAGATGAAAAAGTAATATTATTAAATTTCATAAAAATATATAATCTTTTATATTATAAAAAACTAATTAATGCAAAGTATAACTTTTTAAAGTTAGTAATTTAAATATATCTGATGACAAGAAATATAATTGAACTAAATATTATGAAATCAATTTTAGTTATTATTTAAAACTATACTTTTACCTTTCCTAGACAAACAACAAATTATACATTTCTAAATTAGCAAAACGTTTTTTTTTTAACTATCATTCTTGTAATATTAATATTTAAACAAAAAGTAAAAAAAAAAGACATAATCGTTCGCCCCCGTAGAGAAAGCTTGGTGGTTCACGATATTGGCTTGGCATGCGGATTGGCAAGTGCGTATAATTATAATTTGCATTTAGCTTTTTTATTTATAACTATTTAGAAACTGATATGATAAAGTAGACACAATACATGTTTTATCTGAAACAACTAAGATGTGTTTGTTATTAATTAGACTTCAAGGGATATTTGTTAGCTTTACCTTACTTCAGGGCTGTGGATATAATTTCCCAAAATAAATAGTTGAAAATAGAAAAAAAAATTCAATAAATATGAGAAAACATATTTATTTAATCACAAATATGAGTAAACATTGTTCATAAGGAAAAAACCAAAAAAGCCTACCCTTTCAACTCCAATCCCACTACAATAGAAATATATGCGGGGTGAGCGATTTCACCTTTTTGGAACAAGAAACCCCCACGGCCTAATTTCCACCCCTCCCCAACCCCCAACCCACAATCCAACACACACACACACACACATGTGTGGATAAAGAAATCAAAGAAAACAGAGCATCACATAAACCATAAGAAGTAGAGCAAACCAAGAAAAAAGTACATATTTTTTCCTTACACACACAGAGATTTATCACATTAGAGAGTAAAAATGAAAACTTTATCAAAACCCATATCCAGTCCCGGAAGGTCCGAGAAATTTCCACCGCCATTAATGAGATTCTTGAGAAGCAACGTTGGAAGCAGAAGCAGAGGAAGGTCACGTTCAAGCCCAATGTTTTACCTACGGACCAAAAAAAGTGTCGCCGGAGTTATTCAAGAACCGTCGTCACCAAAAGTCACATGTATTGGTCAGGTCAGAGTCCGCCGCTCCTCCAAATCGAAGACCAAAAAAAATACCTCCTCCGCCGTGAAACGCCGCCGTTTCTGGTGCCTCAAGAAACCCTTTTTTTGGGGGAAAATTTGTGCAAGATTCCGTTGTGAAAAAAGACCTTTTAGAAGAGTTTTTGGTAAGTGGGGTTTGTTTTTAAGATTTGGTTACTGCAAGAAAGTTGATGCTACAGAGGATTCTTTTAGGGTTCCTTCTGATTCTAATCAGAATAAAAAGGGTGAAAATTTGGGTGTTTGTAATAATAATAATAATAATAGTAATAGAAGTAGTAATGTTAGTCAGAGTGAAGTTTACATTATTAACAAGTATGAAGCTCAAAATGAAGAAAATAAAAGGGATACTTCTCTTGATTCTTGTTCCTCTTCATATTCACCTCCGAAAAATGCTTTACTTTTGACAAGGTGTAGATCCGCTCCGTACAGATCTTCATCTTTGGGAGGTAGGTTTTGTGGTTCACCATTGAAAACAGAGGATGAAAATGAGGTGAAAACAGAGGATTTACAGAAGCCCAAATGTGAAAATGTGGTGGAATTGGCAAGAATTAGTGAAGAAAGTAATAAAGAATCGGGGAAAACAGAGAAAAATGTTGAGGATTTGAAGGGTATTTCAGGAATTGCAGTGCACCCTTTGTTGCTTACAAGATGTAAATCAGAACCTGCAAGAACAGGGGAAAGGCTTCTTCAAGAACCTTCTAATTTCTGGAAACAAAGAAGGCTAGGTGCTGTTGAGCCTTGTCTAAATCATAGTAATTCATAGTATTTGTTCATTAATACTTTAACTTTTAATTCATTCATGATAGTTGTTTGAGCACTGTATCTGATTTTTGTTTGTTCTCTGTTTTTGGTGCTGGATTATACAAATGAACATACTGCCATTTTAGTTGGAGTTAATAGCAAATCATCAATGTGATATTCTTAAAAGACAATTTCACCCCATGTGATAAATAAAGGACCAGCATACCTCCAGTCTCTTTGTAAAGAGGCACACTGTATTTATTTATTTATTTTTTATCATATACTCTCCTTCTCTTTTATTTTTCACTATTATTTTATTAATGGGATATATCAAAATAACATTTTCTCTTATAAATAAAATTATTTTTCTCAAAATTACATTCGCAAATAAAGTTATGATTTTATATACCGGAATAATTTGACATCATTAATTCTTAACTACTATCTTTAAGAACATATATTTAAAAGTCTTTAAAATTTTTATTTTTTTTAACTTTTACCTAAAACTTTATGCAAAAACTAAAAGTAAAACAATAGAAAATAAAGGTAATAAAATGCTCATTAAAAATATTTAACTTGATGAAATTGTATTTCGGGGTTGATATGGGATTGATAGAGAGAATCTTTATGGCAAAATTGGGACCAATTAATAAATGAAGTGGTTCTAAAAAATAATTTAATAAATGAAGTTTGGTTGAAACGTACACCTAAAGTAGGATAGAGTGAAATTGTTTTAGTGAGTTATGGCAGTTGTATTTATTGATATTTGGTGATGGTAATAAATTATTCTGTCCTTAACTTGTCTACACTGTTTTCGAATATTTCTGCAGTTTTGTTTCCTAATTTTCTTGCATATACTTTTCTTTCCAACAGTTTTTTCTCTTCCATTTTTCGGTGTTTCCCTCTTCTTTCCGACTGAGTTGATATTCAACCAGGGCCGGCCCCACCTATTAGGGGTAGGGCTGTCGATGGGTCAGATTTCAATTCATATCCTGAATTAGGGGTGTTCATTCGGTGAAAACCGAACCGAACCGAACCGAAATTTCGGATAACCGAAATTTCGGTTCTTGATTTTTTAGAACCGAAAACCGAACCGAACATCCTAATTCGGTTTTCGGTTTTAACCGAAAAATTTCGGTTCGGTTCGGTTTGGTTTCGGTTTAACCGAAATTTTATATTATACAAAATTTATTAAAATTTTATAATCAAATACTAAATTATTTATCATAAAAAACATCAAATTAATAGGTAACCATAACACTAAACATTATTAAAAATTACATAGAACTAAATAGTTAAGTGGTTAACATTTAATTATCATCAAATGACATAAATTAAACTACTAAAACCCAAATCAAAGGCATAAAATTAAAGAATTTTACAATCCAACTACAAAAACTAACATTTAATAATCCTCAATTGATATAAATTAAACAAATAAAATTCATATCCATAGGCATATAATTAAAGAATTTTGAAGCCCATAAAATCGAACCAAAAATGTTAACTATTTGAACCAAAATTTCGGTTTTCGGTTCGGTTCGGTTAACCGAACAAAAATAACCGAACCGAACCGAAAACCGAATTAGGTCAAATCTCCAATTCGAAAACCGAACCGAATAGCTTTGGTTCGGTTCGGTTTTCACCGAACTCATGTCGGTTCGGTTCGGTTCGGACGGTTATCCGAACCGTGAACAGCCCTATCCTGAATTCGATTCAATTTATTAGGAATTTAATTCATTTAGAGATTTGATGAATTTGGTCCGATAATAAAGATTCGTAATTTAAAATACATAGAATGAATATGGATTTAGTTGATCTGATTCGTTAGATATTCGTATTCGATAATAAATTAAATAAAATATTCATGTATAATATTTTATTAAAATAGTAACATTAAGTCATTAACAATATTTTACCAATAGCTTAATATGATAGTAGTTAATAATTTATTGATAATTTTATTTTTATGCATGTTTTTTGAACAGATGAGCTAAATTAAATTTGGAAGTGAAGTTTTTCATTGTATCAGAAAGATATACAATATTCGATCAAGATCTGTTGGACGGGAGAAGTGCATATACGAGAGATATTTGGATCGGACAAAATCCAATTCGACATAAATGGAGTAAATCTAGGTCGAGTCTGATCCGATCCAAATTCGACCCATTGACATCCCTAATTAAGGGGGTCTAGGCGAAATGTATAATCGGGGTCCTATTTTACAAATGAAAAATATCATTATAACAATTTATTTTCTTACTTTTAAAATTGTAAAAGTATTTACATGATATTTCCTAACATATTTGTTATAGGAGTGAATATATTTTTTGTCCTCCTTATGGGCCAAATTTTGCACTTTTCATCCCTCATAAATTTTTTGTTGTAGATTCGTCCCTCTTAGCAATGTAATGTAGCACATTCGTCCCTTTTAAATTCAAAATACATCAACTTTCGTCCATTTTAGAATATATTTTATATTTAAAAGGGACTAAGGTGTTATACTACATTGATAAGAGGGACGAATCCGCTATGAAAAATTTAAGAGGAATGAACATGCTACACTAGATTGATAAGAGGGACGAATATGTTAAGTTACAGTACATTGATAAGAGAGACAAATTTGCTATAAAAAGTTTAAGAGGGACGAAAGTGCAAAAGTTAATCGATAAGGAGGATCAAAATCGCGATTTACTCTTTTTTATAGAATAGATAAAACGATATATCAAATTAACTTCTTTTTCTAAACACATTTTATTTTATTTTGAAAGAAGGATTTTATACACTGAATCTATACTATTAAAAAAGAGAAGTCAGTTTTTACTCACAAAGTGGCGGTTGTGACACCATGCTACACAAAAAATTAGTCACTTTCCAAAATTATCCTTTATTCAAAAAAATTTAAAATTACAAAACACAAAAACTGCCCAATTAAAAAAATTATCTTTTTCCAGTTTATGCATATTCAAATTTAGTATGATATTATAAAAAATTAATATGTCAAAATAAATTATAATTCAAATAATTTAACACACGCGAGTACCGCGTGCCACGACAGCTAGTTTAAAAAAAAAAGAATTGAAGTGTTGTTTTAAGTATAGTTTGTTATGTATAATTAATGGAGTTTAAGCGAACTTGTATTAATGGAATCTGAAATGTTTCGAATAGTTTGATTTAAATTTCATCATAATATTATATATTTCAAATTTGTAGAGCTGATAATTGGACCATATGAGCGGGGATTGGATTGTCTGGTGTTGTAATAGTACTATTGATATCCACAAATTCAAAGTTTGTCATTATTTTTTTCTTCTATTTTATTCAATTCAAACTCATATTAAATAGTACCTCTAGTTATTTAATTTAGGCTTGAGGCTTATACCGAGCCAAAAAATTGTGAATCAAGCCTACTATTAGTAGATCTTTAAGAAGAAATCATGAATTATTAAATCACATTTACATAAAAATATTACATTAGAAGTCAATGTCAAAATACTACGAATTAAATCTTATTTCGATTGGATACTCAAGCACCTATCATATTCACTTTATAGTGGATGAGAGTAATTTGTAATTGTCTGTCTGGCTTTTTGTATCCAGGTTAGCACTGCATAATTAATGTCTCCTTTTAACGTTATACTAACAAAAGACATTAAAAATTCTTAAGTTTTTCTAACTAGAACAAAAGTAAAAAATCAATTTGATTTAAATGGATATGATTTATAATTATGTAAAAGGGTAGCAAAAATGTGTTGAACTTGAGGATTGTACAGCCCTATATAAACTGATCATTTATATCGGGTTTAATTTAATTCGAATTGTGTACATTTCGTTGAATTTAATTGGAACATGATTGAATTATTGGTCCAAAATTGACCTATATTGAGACACATGCTAAAACTAACAAAAATTACAATTTAAATATAAGTCTATAAGTCTAAAATAGTTTATAATAAGTATTTAATCAAATATATTGGTTAAAACATTAAATAAGATAAGTACCTCAAATCCGATGCAACCATTTGCTACCCCTCGTCCCCTCCTAGTCGGGGAGGACCGGAGGCGGAGGACACAAAACAAAGATTGATTTATCATTCATTTTTTCCGAGCACATTCATATTTGTAGTTAAATTATCAAATTATCAATAGTCACTACAAAATTTTTTAATTTTAGTGACAAAATAGTAAATGACAAAGTGACAAGAATTTTAATATTGTTACTAAACTGATGTATATAGACACACTAGTGACAAGAAATGTTAAAAAGTTGTCACTATTGACATTTAGTGATACCCCAATAGTGACAACTAAAAAGTTATCACTAAATTATAGTGACAATAAATATTGTCACTAGGTTATCGCTGAAAGGGTGTCACTAATTGTCAATAGTGACAACTTAAGTTTCATAAACTTGTCACTAATAGCCATTATTGACAACTTAAAAATATATTTTGTCACTATTATTATTGTGACAAAACTAATATTCTTATCACTAAATGTATACAAAAAGTGACAATTTCAATAATGTCACTAAAATCCATTTTTCTTGTAGTGAGGGTGAGTTTGGTCTAGCGATTCGAAAAGCAATTATAGGATAATTAACTTTACTAAAATTGATTTTGGTAATAATTGATTATGATAATAATTAATTATAGAATAATTGTTTTTGTATAATAGTTTTTGTAAAAGTAACATTTTAGGTGCTTCTAAAATAAGTTGATTTTTTGCTTCTGAGGATCCCACAAGTGATTATGATATTGGGGGCCAAATACAATGAAAATCACGATTAAACAGAAATAATTTTTATAATCGGGGTCAAACACTTCAAAAATCACAATAGAGATATAAAAGTGATTTTAAGAGCTCCAATCGTTGGACCAAACTCACCCTGAGTTAACCATCTGCTATATGATTTCAATTATGGATACACATGTCAACAGCATATTTTATTTAATCATTTTTTGTAATATTTTTATCAGTACTTTCTTATTGTGTAATTGATGTTTTCTTTGACTTGTCGAAATGGAGTATTCATGTTTTGTCAACCACTAACATGTATCGTGGCACATATTAAATCGTCAATCCCATTCATTCTCAAAAAGTAGGGCTATATTGCTTATCACCTTTATTTTAATGGAGATCATATCGAAGAGATTCAACATCTATACAATTTCAATTTTATTTAAAAAAAAAACTAATTAAAAATTACTAGAACTAGATCCGAAAATAAAGGTAAATTATTTTAAAATTGAATAAATATGTTATACAAAACAAATTACACTTTAGCACTATTTATCATTTGATAAACTTTTAGGGCCTGTTTGTTTGGTTTTGGGAAAGTAGTTTGGGAGAGGAGTGGATGTTTGTGAAATAATCTCAATATGTTATTTGTTTTGAGGTTTGAGAGAGTGGTTTGATAAATAAAGTAGGTGTATGTTATTTTTTGAAAAGTTAGATTGTAGGTGTAAGATGTGTAAGACTTTATGTCAAATCATGATTGTTATATGAGATAAATTGTGTAAGAGATATGTTACTTTATGTCAAATCAGAGTAGAGTCTGTATATGTTTTCTCTATAGATAAGAAAATTGTTGTTTGTTTGGCTTTTGAGAGAGTGATTTGAGAAAATTGAGAGATTAAAATTTTATTTCAGATATAAGAAAAATATGTTTGTTTATAGATAATAAAATTGTTGTTTGTTTGACTTTTGAGAGAGTAAATTATGAAAATTGAGAGATAAAAATTTCATTTCATATATTAGAAAATATGTGTGCTTGGTATTTTCCAAACAAAATTTTTTTTTGGAAACACCAAATAAACAGACCGTTAGGCTTTAGCTCAGTTTAACTTCTACTAAATAAAATAAAAAAAATAATAATAATGAAATATATGCAAGGAATCATGTTATGTACGACCGAATGCGATCAATTTAGCAAAAATGCACCAACTTATATCAGAATTCTAAATTAAGCATGCCTGGACAAGGTTGATTGGGTGATTGGAAAGTCCTCATGTTCATCCTCATTTTATTAATAAAATAAAATAAAATAAAAATGGTATACGAGTTTGATACATGTTCCAACTTAATCAAAATTCAATCGAACTACTTATTGACGCTAGCCCAAATTTAAGCCCATATGAATGGGCTTTAATATAAACACAAAGACAGCTGCCTGGCCCTCAAGCTATCAATGTTTAAATAATTACTTACTAGCTTAAATTCACTCTCCAATTTAGGGTATCTTTTTTTTTAATATATATATTTGTGTTGTATCATATTTTGATATATTTATACCCCCGTGTCTGTCAACAATTACAATTTCGCAATTTGGTGAATTGAGGTCATTGTTCTTGTCTACTTTTTTCTATTGATTAATTTCTAAAGTTCATAATATATAAGAAAGGAAAACTTAGTCTTAATTTTTTTTTCTTTCACAATAAAATTAGTCTTAATTTTATGTTTAATCAATGCCCCATTTCCGTATTATTATTAACTAGATCCATTAGATATCATCAGGTATTCATATTGGGGTTCATTTCAATATAATGTAGCATTTTCTCTTTTAAATTATCGTAAAAATTCATAATATATTCGATAATAAAAAAAAAAAAAAATGAGAACATTAATTGCAGAGAAGAGATATATATAGATCCAATCAATGCCTTCACATAAATTTGGGGCCCTTAATAATGTGAGGAAAATGACTTAATTTCTTATTGACCACTTATTCTTATTACTTTGTCGGGAAACATTTAAAATTTTATCAAATCAAAGTCTGTCACGATGTATTAGTTTCATAAATGTTGTAACGTGTGACCATTGTCCTAAGGTCCCAATTCCCAAAACTCATATTAAGAACCACGTTAATTAGGAATTGAAAATGAGTTTGATTTGAAATCATAAGTACATATTTTTTATTTTTTATTTTTTATTTTTTATTTTTTATTTTTTATTTTTTATTTTTTATTTTTTATTTTTTATTTTTAATCCAGGCACATAATCGAAGACTTAGTTAAAAAAGGCCTTCATCAGTTCATAGGTTGGTTTTGCTAAAATTTCAGGTCTGCTTGGATGTACAAAGCATAAATGTAAATACGAGTTAATATCAAATAGCCATATCAAACATAAAATGTTAAGATAAAAATGTTCTAATTTAATTTGAGAGTATTAATTTCATTTTGAATATTTTTTTTTTGTGTGACAAGCTAAAATATTTCAGATAGCTAATTGATTTGATTTATACCCTACTTCGTGACCGACCAAGCATGCTTTATTAAATGATGGCGAAATTGTGAAATTCATCTCAAATTAATTGCAGAAAATCGGTTTTCGTCCCAATTTATATCACATCACCTAATTCCGTTCAACAATTTAATATTTTGCCTGAATTTCGTCACGCCATTATGTTATGTTTTTTTACGGTCGTACCATTAAATGCCATGTTGGCTCTAAACAAATATGCAAAATTGTGGAATTGGACCCAAACTAATTCACGATTTTGGTTTCCATTCCAAACTGGTTCTTGATTTTGATTATCGTCACAAACTATATCATCTCGATGATTTTTATCCTGTAATATAATATTTATCCCGTATCTCCAGTAATTTTTCTATTTTTCATATTTTGTCCAGAATTGGATAGACGATGAATGAGATGAATGCACTAAAAACAAACTAAGAACAACTGAGATATATTTTGTAAAGCACTAACAATATGAACAATATTATAAGACTAAAATACATACTATCAAATTACATCTCTTCGTTTTCAAGATGCCAAATAACAAATCAACAAAAAGAAGAAAAAAAAGATTGATTTGCACTATATAAACACTGGAAAAAGAAATTTGATTTATCACCCAAAAAAATTGCAAAATTATATAATTTCATGGGTGATAAACGAGTTTTTTTTTCTATTTATTTTCTTCAGATGATGAACTAGTGTTTTTTTATTATATAGTGTAAATTTTCCATTTTCTTAAAAACAAAGGAAAAATAAAAAAATACAAGATAATTATGATAAATTTGACGAATTAGTATAGCTTGGGACGAAAATAAAACCGACAACTAGTGTGGTGCTTTCCATTAAAAAATTAACGGTGCGACAAAATTCAGACAAAAATATGATTTGTAAAATTAATTAGGTAACGTGATATAGCATGGGACGAAAACCAAAATATGTAATTAGTTTGAGACTTATTCTACAATTTTACCTTGCCTTGAAACCATTAACAATCATTTGAAACTCAACTTTGGAGTTCATTATTGGATAACTTTAAACCATTCCGCCGATTAATTATCCTCTCTTTCTTCAATCTTGTTAAAAATATTGTGAGATAATCCTTTTTTTAATAAATATATTGCGAGGTATTCTTTTTCGTGAACTTTGGTAATTATTTTAAATTGGCTGCATACGAAATCGTGAATGTGGCGAAATGTCAGAAAATAACTAAAAAGCAAATATGATCAACTCATTTATTGAGTTATATTAGGATATACATGAGTATGACTACAACACATGATGTAGACCTAAACTCACCTCACAAACCAGATTAAAAAAGTAAAAATTGTCCAAAATATTATAAGGACAATTAAGGCCGTGTTTGTATTTTTGTACTAATATATGACACTTTGCAATATTTATACCTCTGAATACATAAATACACATTTAGTACCATAATTTAAAATTTTAGTAGCGAAGAAAATTTAGATTAATTATTCGCACTCATTAATTTATATAATACAGAATTCTTTGTCTAGCTAGTAAGATAGTTGTTAAAAGATCTTGCAAACCAGGGTTCGATTTCTGGGCGCAACATTTTTAGTGATTAAAGTTGAGATGTGTTCTTTATTTCTTTTTTTTCCTTTTTAGTAGTTATAAGAAGAATATAATCTCTTATTTTTATATATACTCCTATTAACACAATTTTCTCATTATTTTAATTTTTATCTACTTTAATCACTTTTTCATAATTTTTTTAATAATCCTTAATAATTGTAAAAGAATACATGCTTTAATTTTATTAATATAGTGCACTGAAATGTCCCCCCCCCCCCCCCCCCAAAAAAAAAAATCCGTCTAGCTCTGTCACTATATGATATAAAATTTGTAATTTTCCTTATATATTTGAACAAACTTAATTACGTCTCCAAATGCATGCATGCGTTCACCGACTATATTAATTAATTTCATATACGGTCGAAAATATATTTGCGTATCCTCTGGTGCCTTGCTTGCATTGCAGTGCATTCATTTCCGAAAAGCGCATGCCAATCTGGTCCGCAGAAGTAATAAAGAAAATAGGTAAGCAAAAAAGTTGCCCATGCCGAAGAGTTGTTAAGGGTTTATATGGATTGGTGTTGTTCTTATTTTACTTAATTTTGATTGTTGAAAATTGCATTTGCAGTTTTGGTGGACATTTAAAACTCAACTCGAATTGAATTGAGAGGATTGGTTGCTGAATTTTATGAGATTTGAGAATATATGAATATATATATATTATATAGAAAGATTTAATTTGCTTTTGAGGGATTTTAGAGATTTGAAGATAAGGTGAGAAATCGGTCTGACTCGAGTAACTATGAGATGGAAATAGATACATAATTCGATTTTGGCCCGATCTTGATGGGGCGAGACTTGGGCCAAAATCAATCTCAATGGTCCTAAAAGTATTGGATTTAAGTGTCATATGACGTGTGAGCTTGTCCTAAAAGTATTAGCAAAAGAATGTATCTCTTAACAACTCAATGACATTTATCCCTCTCGGCTAAAGTATGCTTCATTTGCTATAAGTGCAAATATTCTTCATAATATATATAAGTGAGATAAAAATAAATAACATAATTTTTTTTTTTGCCAATTATGTAAAACACAAGGGATACCGTACTTATTAGTTATTCATATATTGTACTTTGCTTTATCCGTTGTAACATCGTATTTTTTGAAAAATTGAAATCAAAATAATTATAAACTAAGAAAACAAAATAATTGCCCATAATTTTAAAGTGCTAAATTCCAGGAATACTCACAAAATGTTCAAGGAATTTAATTCGAACAAAATGATGGGCATAAGAATCTCCATAATGTGGTCTGTCATTCAATTCAATTCATAGGTGTGCAAAAAGTTATGAAATCCATGGCGTCTAATGACAGAAATTAAATAAAAAAAGGGCAAGAACTAAAAGAACAAAGGAGATAGGTTTCTCTGTAGTGAAGTGCAGCCAAAAAAGGTGGTCTGCCAAATGGGACATATTTCTAATAATACACACATGACTATGTCCAGTGTCCACATATATGACAATTACAACAATATATTTTCACCTACTGCACTACCAATTCTCCCCCAACTCCAGTCTTTCTTTGGATCATGTTTTTGGATATTAAGATTAATTTCTCAGAATAAATTAGTGTGGATGATTCTTGTAATAATAAATAATTCTGTCTTTATTTCGAGTATCCTATGGTTTAATTTTCATGTTATATATGTATATATATATATTTTTTTTGGTTTCTCAAGGGTTTAATCCCTTTCGAGGCGCGTCGGACACATAAAGTGGGAACCTCTCCCAACAGGGATTCGAACCTGAGTCCGCTACGATTAATGTTTCATTCCCTTATTACAACTATTATGTTAGTATAATATAAAACATAATTAAATATCGAGTTTCATTGTATAAATTAATACTGACTATTCGTAGTGAAACGACGATTAAAAAAAAGTAGCATTTACAACATCCCTCGAAACAATTCATATATATCTAGTCAAATCATTCTTTTTTATGCAATCATGAATTTAATTGTTTATCATTTCATAATTCCTAATTTTCTATATAAACACTCTTCTAGACGTTCTATCTATAAAGGAAGGAGTGTTTACAGTTGACACTACATAAATGTTCCAACCCAACATGCACATTACAATCAATGAATTGCTGTGTAGATGGTGACTGTTTCAATTGCCTTTCTACACTTCTTCCTTAACTCATTATATATAATCTCATGCTTTATAATTATTTCTTCCCTCATTCGAATCTTATTTAATTTCAAAGCAATATACACTCTATTTGCATTAATTAATTATCAGTGCCATGGAACAGATCAAGCCTAGAATCTTTCTCATTCTACTTCTCTTCCTCCTCCTCCTCGCCGCGCCCTGTTTTTCAAGAGGTTATTTTTTTCACTCTCATCATTTTTTTTAATGCTAATGTTCAAATTGTACATTGAAGTACATATATGTAAAAGAAATGTTTCAAAGATTAATGTTGGTGTAGATGAGTCGAGTACAATCTTTCTTCTACGCGTTGTTTGTAATTAGTCTTGATATAAATTCCAACAAAACATTAGCCTAGTTGTGACTATCTTGATAAAAAAAACATTATATTTTTTTTATAATTAACTCGAGATTGGAAAATGTTATCAAACGATAAATGTTATTTACATGGCAGAGTGAATTGTTCAAGTGTGGGTTTATTTAAAAAAAAATTTAAGTATGTTTACCATATACAATGAGTCGAAATTGAACAGATTTTTATCGATCCAACTCGAACTGGACCAATTGATTTAGCTCAAAAATATTGTGGTGATTTGCAGGTAGGCACTTGAATATTAAAAGAATGGACTCAACAGAAGTTTATGTTATTGATTACAGAGGTCCAGAGACTCACACCTACATTCCACCACCAAATCGGGCCGGAGGTCGGTCCAAAATCCATCATCAGACCAGCATGGCCCGCCACAGGCCCAAAGTTTTCATGACAAAAAGAAATGTAAGACCACTTCTTTAATTTAGACCCAAAAGAAAAAATATGGGTAAATTATGAATACCCCTCATGTAAGGCCGAATTATAAAAATCACCCTCACGTATTGGGTATTACAAAAATCCTCCTCAGGTTTGTCACCTTCTTACAATTAACCCCTTGTCTCTTAAATGTTCCAATTTTGCCCTTGGAAGTTATTTGTAATGTTTATAATATGTTATTAATTTTATAAATTGGGTGTTCATTGTTATATCTTGTAAATATAAAAATAATAATCATATATTTACCACCAAAATAATTGGTATAATTTATAATTTTTCTCATAAATTTCAATAAATATTTCAATTTATAATACAGTATAAACTTTAACAAATTAAAATATCTTATTTAATACAATATAATTTATTAAATTTACTAATTTATAAAATAAATTCATTTAATTAACGAGTAAACAATTCATATTTATAAAGTATATTATTAAATTTTTATTTAATTTAATATTATACAATTTAAATTGCTAATAAATATATAAATACGCTTTTTTTTTTTGCAATTTTACTTAAACTTATGGGCAATTATAATTTTTATCAATTATTCTAGTAGTATATATATAATTATCTTTTTTTTTTCTAATTTATAAGATATAATAATTAGATCCCAAGTTTTAACATTTATAAGACATTACAAACAATAAAATAACACCCAATGGCAAAATTGGAATATTTTAGGGGCAAGAGTTTAATTATAAGAAGGTGACAACCTGAGAGGATTTTTGTAATAACCAATACGTAAGGGTGATTTTTATAATTATATCTTACCTGAGGGGGATATTCGTAATTTACCCAAAAAATATTGATTGCATTGCACCATTGTTGAATTGTATTGATTTTTGTTTTTTAAATGGATTTTTTGTTTCAGGGAAAGAAAATTAATGGTTGATGAAGATTTTTTTTCTTTCCTTTTTGGTAATTGAGGGTCACTAGCTAGTTTGAATGAAGATGCAGCCTTAATTTGCAGGATGATTTTGAGATTTAGCTATATCTTTAAAAAATTATTATAGTGTATTAATGTTTATTTATTGTTGGAAAGCTTAAAGTTAAATGTGTATCAATGAAAAGCTATGTTTTGCCTTCTTATATTTACTTTTTTGAAATGAAGACGATGTGGGATGTCTTTCTTTATTTCTTTTTTATTTGGGATGTGTAATTAATGTGGATAATAGTTATGTCAGTGTTATTTATGTATTGTAGGTAATAACATTCTTGCAAATATCTATATTCTACCATAATTGTTCTAAATGGATCCACAATTTGTCACACAATTCAGATAAGATAAATTTATATGGTTGGGTAATGAACTTAATATGTACCAAAAGTTGTTTTCCTTTATGTCAAATTTAGGAGTTAATGGAAAATACTCACTTTGATATTTATAATGTTTAGTTTATTCTCGTTAGATTCTAAAAAAGTGCACTTTATTTCTTTATATTCTTATATCTTATATAGAACGAATTCACACTGCCTCTATGACGATCCTAAAATTAAAAATTTAAAACATCCTCCATTATATACGATGTACTCGTACATGTTTTTAAACTAAAGAATGAAGCATTTATTGGATTTCTTTGACATGTATCAAAATTTTGGAAAACAAATATTTCCTTCTGTTTTTTTTTATTTATCGATTTGGCAAAAAAAAAAAAAATATTTGCTTATCTTTGTTGGGGGTTTGCTTAAAAATGACTATTTATTACATTTTTTAATCCATATGCCATCCTCCAAAAAAGAGAGAAAAATTCATGGAGGTAGTATGTATATATACATAATCAAAACATTCCTTTCTAATAAGAAAAATATCTTTATCTAAATTGAGCCCCATTGTAATTTGTGATATGCATTGATCACCTTTCATAATGATGTATTTTATCCGTTTCATTAAGAAAACATCGATCCTAGTAGAATCTGTTTCTTAATTATTGGATTCCTTTCTTTATTACATATATTTACATACACCAAAAATCTTGGAACAAATTATGTAAAGCAAATATACACAATCAAAACATTCCTTTTTATTAAGAAAATATATAATTTAGCTCATTTTTCGGGCGTTACATCAATTTTTTTCTAAAAAAAAAACCTTTATTCCATATATACCAAGAATAATCTAACACCCTTGCAGTGCACTATATAAACGTTGTCTAATTACTGATATATGCAATCACACAATTACTTAGTTGGGATACTTATGGAAAACAGTTTAGTTTTTTTATTGATTGCAACATTGGCTTTTGCTTTGGTCTTTCATCATGGAAATGCTGCTGCCAATGATTTGGTCCGAAAATGGTGTCAACGCACAAAACACAGTGATATGTGTGCTTCCATAATCGAGGCCGATCCCCGAGAGAATTTGAAAAATAGTCCCAATGGCTTATGCGATATACTCAGAGATAGAGCCGTGATAGACGCCAACGTCACCACTGTAAAGATTTCTAATCTTCTTAAGAAAGCTACAAATAATTATGAAATTCAATGTCTGCAATTATGTTCTGATGGTTATCCACGGGCAATTTCGAAACTGAAATCTGCTGATTTTAGTGTGATTGGTCGGAAGAATTACTTGGAATTGAATGATGGCATTTTTCGGGCTTATGACGAGCCAGACGATTGTGAATATTGTTTCACAGAAAGACCCGGAATGCCACCCTCCCAATTAACACTCGAAAATGAAAATCTGAAGAATATTTGTATTATTATTTTAGATATTATAAATCTTATAGTATGCAACAAGATTGCAGCTTGTTAAAAGTAAGTCTAAACCATTGAAACTTCCAAGGTTAATTTCTTGTGATTACCTATACAATACTAGTATAGAGGGGATAAGTAAAAAAATATTATATTCCGTTGTTAAATGTGTAAATTCATTATGTTCAAACATAATTTTTGAAATCATCTGAATTAAATTTTACTACCCTAATTAAGCCCAACATCACAATTTCTTCAAATGAATTTAATCTAATTTATCAACTGCCCATTTATAAATTATATAACTCAATCGTCTTAAGATAACTAATTATTAATGTTTAATTAGTTGAAAACTAATCAAAGCTTAATTAATGAAGCCCTTGTTACTAACTGTTAGTGCTTGAACCAATATTGATATCAACACGGTCATGATATAAGTAAAGTAGCCGTTATATCCAAAATTTCCTTTTCCTTCTGATTTCCGGCGCCGGCAGCCTCCTTCCGGCCGGATACCCAAGCCTCCTGTACGGTGCGAACCAAAGCCCCCTTTCAATTTATCCTATAAAGGCTCCTCTTCACTCTATTTAAGATCCTTAATTACCCTCAATTCCGAATTGAAGCCCTAGAATATTTTTGATGCAGAGTAATAAAAACAGAACATAAATTATATACAATTTCAATGAGCAATCCAGTAATAAATTAATAATCGACTTGGTGAGTAATATCAGTATGAAAGGGAAGGAATCAGTTAATTAAATCTTAATTCAACTTGAGATCTCATGGGTACCTGAAATGAGAATGGGCAAGCTGAATGAATTAAGCGAGAATTCATTTCCAATGATAGAGCTGGATATTTTGAGGTTTAAAAGAAACAAGTCTATATAACACTTTGCAAAATCTGGTTCTTGCGTTAGAGATGACTCATAAAAGGCAATTATTCTTGAGGGGAAAAAAAGGAACAAAAGCACAGAATGGTACCTGGAGTTGGATTAGTAGCAATCGGTTTTTGTGCAGGTAGCTCGACTGAGATGAAGGATACAAAGATACATTAGTAAACAATCTATGAGAAGTGGGATTATGGAATTGGTTTTAAGTTATATACAACTAACCGGGAAGGAGCTGATTGTAACCGCTGTGACCCCTTGCCAATATGCCGAGAAGTGGGATTAAATAAGGAATGAAGCACTTGTAACAAACTGCATGTTGTTCCATCTTTGTCTGAAAATGAGGCCTCCTGGAGTCTTTTGAGCATTGCGTGTGCCTTTTCCGAGGCATGAACACATGAAAAACTCGGCCTTTGTTGGAATACAGGTGTGTGTTGACGGCCTTTTCCTGCCATCAAGAACTGCAATAACATGGAGTTTCAGTTAGTAAGAATGATGGAACAATGTGGTGGTTCACTAGGACACGGAATTTTCGGAATTCAAAAGGTACCTTAGCAACCAAGGTCTGGAAACCAGCATATTTAACATCCCAACCAAATTCAGTCATGGCCCAACATGTTATGAGCAATCCAATAATAATCGTAATATCAGTATGAAAGGGAATGAATCAGTTAATTAAATTAAAACTACTTACTAAATCAGCTAATCGATCGCCTATTACAATCAAATCAATAACGTAACAAGTTACAAACTCAGAGAATTCAGAGAGAATTTGAGATGATGAGATTAATTTTACTTGATAAAAATGCAGCAACACATATAATTCACATTCAGTACTGTATAGATCAGTACTGCTCCTTGAAGAATTAATTTATTCAGTTAATTTATAATTAATGATAGAGCAACATATATATACTTTAAGAAACAAGTCTATATAACACTTTGCAACATATATATTATATTATAGCTGGAAGCCAATTTAATTATCAATCAAAGGCAACAATCCACTCTTATACAAAATCTACTTTGAGAACATAATCTAAAGACAACACTAATACATTTCAACATACTACTTACAAACTCTATTTTATTTTCACTCATTCATGAAGCCATTCTTGTATGGGATTTGTGTACGCGGAAGCCACTCGTTCCCCTTGATGAACTCCCCAACTGTAAAACCGCGCAACTCCGTAGACCGAGTAACCACTTTGAACCCTTTCCAATGGACTCGTCCACCCGTGGCTGCACCAGGTCCTCGGTTTTGATACTCCCGGTATTGCAAAGTCGTCGTGGTTCTTCCATTCCAAAACAGCCATCCCTCCGGCTTGATAATGTCGTCAAGAAACGACTCCATCACGACTACGGTGGAGTAATTGGACCACGGTCGGCCCAAGTAACCACTGAACAAACTCTTCCGCTGTTCCAACCCCGGTGCCACCGTCAAACTGCAATTCTGGAGCACAAATCCAGATATATGTTGTCCTTGTTGTTTTTTCTGTTGCGCTGTGAATGTTATGGTTCTTGGCAAACGAGCAAAAAGCCGGCAAGATTGGAACACGGCTGCAGCAGAGCCGAAGATAAAGTCGACTGTTCCGTAGATGTTGCACTCTCGGTAGAATTGTCGACCTTCTTTGGCATAGAGTGTGTCTTGATATCCTAGGAAGGTGCACATGTAAAACGCTGCACGATCAGAGGTGACCAAGACCGCCACCGCTTGAGAATCATCCGAACCAATTCCACCGCTGTTCTCGAATGTGAGGAACCGAGCAACAAAACCATCTCCTCTAATATCTAATTAAACAAGTAAACGAAAAAAAGAATGTTGTAAGCACATAATCAATCACAAAGAATAAAAGAATCAAATTATGAGTTTAACTATCAAAATATCTTACCAACAGTAGCAGTGTCGATCGTGCCGAATTGCGGAGATCTTCGATTCCATGAAATCTTGGTGTTCAACTCTCCATCTCCGACAAGAACAATATTTGTCTTGTTAGCCCATATCTCCACTCGCTCGGTGTACAAACCAGCCTCTATATGAATTTGATATTGTTCGGAGTTGTAGAGAGGGGCTGCATTTATGGCCTCCATGATTGTGGCGTAAGCTCCGATCTTCCTTTTAGAAACAATGGCATCATATTTGGCTGAGTTTGTGAAGGAAGGAAGTAAAGAAAGAACAATAAAAACTTCAAGGATCATGGTTGCCATTGCAATGTTCAGTAGATGAAATGAAAAGAAAGATGAAGATTGTAATGAAAATGGTGAGAAAGATGATGCTGTTAATTAAATCATTGGACATGTGATCATGTACATTTTTGTGAATGCATATTGTTGAGTCCTAATTTTAGGACTATCATTCTTTTAGTATAACATTAACTTATTGCCTACTAATGTAAATTGATTCTTTGTTGTTACCTTTAGGAATCTTGCAACTTATACTCTAATAATTCTTCCCAAAATGAGATGATCTATTGATTTCCCTTGTCCAAATTTTGTTGCTTTCAACTCTCTTATAATCATCAATTAGTTAGTGATGCAATTTATGTATTAATAATTTGGCACAATTAATTTTATGATGTGGCTTTAATTTTATCACACTTTCCCCTAACAACCAAGTTGCACTTCCACTATTAACTTCAAATTCTAAACTTACATTAATGTTGCATTTTCCCCCCCGAAACTCTTTTTCGTTCACTTTTCTCATTAATTAGCAAATTTATGGTATCCTTGGCCCAATTCATTTTTTTTTATGTGAACTTGATATTTGTGGTTGGCTACTTATTTCTCATTGGATTAGGAGCGTGAGCAATTCAGTCAGATAGATAAAGAAGCTGATGAATGGATGGCCAGGGAGACTGCCAAATATATTGCACAACGCAAGGTACCGACTTTGCAAAGTGTTTCCTTTGTCTATTATGTGATGCATTTTCCTTCTGCTTAGTTTTCTAGATTGACTTTTGGTTATTGTGTGTTAAGAAATATAGGAGTAATTTCTAGGCTAAAAGGAATATTAAAGAATTATGACGATTTGGAAGTTATAATACACTGAATCAGAGTCATGATATTCTATTAAACCAAAGACAAGCTTGAAGTTCCTATAGCTGAGCCTGGTAGACTTGAATCATTATAAAGTGAAAGCCTGTCCTTAAGTCCTTTTGTGTGTATTGTAAATCTGTAGCTTATCATCTGACAGTATCATATTCTTTATATATCAGTACGCTGGATTCTCACAGTTCAGATATGAGTACGAACTAGCAGCCATTTTAAAATTTTAGTTTGATGTGTACACAATGATGCAAATATGTTTAGTTGATTCATAGGGTTGCTTTATAATCCCAATTAAAAGTTTAAGAAAGATAAGAAATTAAAGCCAGACTACTTTAGCCTATTTAATGCATTATTAAGAGTTCATACAACCTGAATTATATAACAAAGTTCAACAAGAGTTTTAGAATTTTGTAATTCAAAAAGAAGTTTTTTTTGGTTTTCTAAACTCTCTAATATCTTGCTTTGAACTTATAATCATCTTGTGGGAAACCTCTTCTGCATCTCATAGTATTCCTTGTAGACACCTTGATCCTCTTTCTTGGACTGCCTTATCTCTTCCCCTAATGAAATTCAATAGAAAATAGTTCCCATGTCTGGAGTATGTTATTACCGTGCACTTAGTTTGGAACATTTATGCGGGACAAACTTCCAGGAGCAATATACTTCTGTTGCCTGTGAGTGAAGTTTAAGTTCAGTTGTGTTTCTTCACCCTTTGTACTTTGTAGTTCCTCATTTGATTCATTCTTAGAAACACAATAATAGGCAGAAAGCTTTTAACACAATCATTGGACAAACTGCTATGAGGGGAAAAGGAAAAATTAAAAAGGGTTGATCAAATTTGAAGGCCTCCAAAGCTGCTTAAAGAGTCGAGGAATCGAGAGGGGAAAATAAAAATTAAGAAGGGTATGCATAAAATCTGGAATTGATGGATCCACCTGGCAATGAAAGGAATTTGGGTTTAATTGATCAGTTTCATTCATGGTTTGATAACACATTGTGTTTGTTGTGAATTACTATTGAAAATAGTACTTGTAATTGTATTGACCAACAGAGAGAGGTGAAAGAGAACGACATTAATTGATACCAAGTTGCAAACTACAATTTTCAAAAGTTCCATTCACTCCATTACTAAGCCAGAGCAGATTGCTTGAGGATGACAATACTAATCCCAATCCAAAATTTATGGTTAGGAAATCCCACTATATATGCTTTGAGATAGATTCCTTCAACAAGGCATATGAAAAATTCCTAGAGCAGAACTAAGTACGAATTTTTCTAAAAAATTACAATTTTTCTCTGTTAATTTCCATTTCGTTCTTTGGTTTTTTGTGTTTTGCAATTCAATTAAAACTACAATTGTAGCTCTTAAGAATTTTCATTTCAGGTAATAATATTTAACGAGTTGTTTGACACGGTATATATAAATCTAAACTCAAGCAGAAAATTTGAGCAAGTAATGTAATTAAAACCAGGTCTGGCTCAACATTTAACTCATATATACTCTAAATACAATCTATCCCCGAGTTAATAATCAAGGAACAACAAATTCAACTCATACGCGAATAAAAACTTGCACAATTTCAATATAAGTATACAATTATACATATAATACACATAAATGAACACGTATTTATATAGTATTATATAGTATTACCGAGTAAGTTCTCAGTAAAAGTTGCGCGAAAAATGATCTCTGTACGCATCGGCGTGACTCTGACCTCAACTTTGCATCCTCAGCCAATTCACGAGTCAAAACGTCATTAACTCAGTAAAAAACACTCCATCCGCAACGAACTGTAAATAAGGGGAATCTTCTGATTTTGAGGTGAGTTATTGGTGGAATTTTCTGATTTATTTGATAGAGTGGAAGAAATATGATCGATTCAAAAATCCGAATTGCGTTTTAGTTCAGTATTCTCATAAAATTTGAAAAAAAAATCAATTTGGCCTCAAATTTCCAGAAATCCGAATTTACACTTTTGGTCCCTCAATTTCCAGAAATTACAATTTGACCTTAGATTTTTGAAAAATCCAGAATTACAATTCAGTTTATTTCGGAAGATTCAAATTTTCATTTCGGCCCCTGATTTTCAGAAATCCAAAATTTCACTTTTGGTCCCTTAATTTTCAAAAATTGCAATTTGACCCCATATTTTCAAAAAAATAAGAACTTCAATTCAATCCATAATTTACAGAAGATTAAAATTTTTTAATTTGGCACCTGATTTTCAAATATCCAAATTTTCACTTTTGGTCCCTTAATTTTTAAAAATTGCCATTTGACCCCAGATTTTCGAAAAACCCAGAGTTTCAATTCAGTCCATAATTTTCAGAAAATTAGGATTTTCAATTCGGCCCCAGATTTTCTGAAATCCGAATTTGCACTTTTAGTCCCTCGATTTTTAAAAATTATAATTTTGCCCCAAATCGATTTATGCGATTTTATCCCAATATCAACAACAAGAATTAACCAATCGTGCCTTATAATTTGCTCTATGAGTTAATTCTTATAATTTGCTCTATGAGTTAATTCTTGTTGTTGATTTCGGGATAAAATCGCATAAATCGATTTGGGGTAAAATTTTAATTTTTGAAAGTTGAGGGATCAAAAGTGCAAATTTGGATTTCAGAAAACCTGGGGCCGAATTTAAAATATTAATTTTCTGAAAATTCTAGACTGAATTGGAACTTTGGGTTTTTCAAAAATCTGGGGTCAAATGGCAATTTATGAAAATTAAGGGAACAAAAGTGCAAATTTGAATTTTTGAAAAGCATGTTCCGAATTGAAAATTTTAATCTTCCGAAATTAACTGAATAAAAATTCTTGGCTTTTCAAAAATTCGGGTCAAATTGTAATTTCGAAAAATTGAGGGACTAAAGTGCAAATTTGATTTTTTGAAAATCATGGGCGAATTGAAACTTTTTATTTCTTAAAATACTGGACTGAATTGCAATTCTTGATTTTTCAAAAATCTAGGGTCAAAATTGCAATATCCAAAAATTGAGGGACCAAAGGTGCAAATTCGATTCCTGAAATCAGGGTTCGAATTGAAAATTTTAATTTATGAAAATTCTGGGCTGAATTGTCATTATGGGTTGTTCGAAAATTTGGGGTCAAAATTGCAATTTCCAAAAATTGAGGGACCAAAAGTGCAATTCGAATTTATGAAAATAGTAGCCGAATTGCAAATTTTAATTTTTTGAAAATCATGGACTGAATTGCAATTCTAGGTTTTTTGAAGATCTGGGATCAAATTTCAATTTTTTAAAGTATACAATGTGAACATTTTTAAAGTGAATTTCAAATGATTAGTTTTAGGAGGATTTTCAAACCCACTTAAAATTGGCTTGAAATCCATTGAAATAATATCCACTGTGAATCCATGATGGATCCACGGACGGATCCATGACGGATCTGAATTTTTTTCACCCGGATCCGGTTTGGATCGGATCCTAAATGGATCATTTGAGATCCGATCCACAAGGATCCAATCCAGATACGATTCAGGTGATCCAATTCAAATTGGTCCGCACGTGGTCTTATTCGAGTCAATTTTGAAATTTGGCAATAATGTGGACTAAAATCGTCACTAAATTTGAAGATGTGGGGCTTTTTTGGTAACCTGAAATATTATGGGGTAAAATTATCAATCAAAATAAGTAATGGCATCAACTTTGCAAAATAGACTTAACTGCCACGTCATCACTTAACGCCAATTTTTAACGGCTGTACCAAATGTGTCACAATTTGTTAAAGCTCTGTACCAAATGTATTGGATCCATAAAGCTCAGTACCAAGAGTGGTATTTGACCTATAACTCTGTCCCAAAAATGCAATTCTCTCAATAATTTTGTATAATTAATTATATGGCAAATTAGTAACCTGACATATGAAATGAAAAAAAGATTATCTACAACCCTTATTAACGAATGAGGTCATAAATGTTAATTTCAAACATTATCTCTTTGTTTTGTACATAAACATGAATTAAAAACAAAGATAATGTACTTACTACTTCATGGTTCTTTGGGGGATTCCATTTTTTCTTTTAAGGTAAAAGATTAATTATGTTTGTATAATATTTTGAATTAACCTTTTCTCAATTTGTGAACTTCTACTCACGGTCTATGTTTTGTAATTATAAAAAAGTCTATTTTCTAAATATCTATCAATTCTATCTTATGGAGTGACAAATAATGTTATCCACCTAGACACCCAAACAAATATTTACAAATGACTTTTCTACATTGATGAATCAAGCAAATGTACTGCAGCTGAGCCAAGCTTCTTGTTCCATGCTACCTGATTCAAGTTTGATCCTAGCTTTTGATTCCAAATTATTTTCAATCCCCAGCAAGAATCATTGTACTGATACCCCAATTTAACTGTGTTGGATATTTGACAATCTCATTAAAATCCGAGAGCTCCACATATTGATCCTGTCTAAAATATGACTGCAACAAACACACCAACAATGAATTGTGCTTGTGTGCAATAAAACTTTGTAATAGATAACAATGAAAAGCTAATGAAAGAATAAACAAATAGGCAAATATACACTTTGTATCAAATTAGAGAAGCTATAGATTTTGATTAACTTCTCGGCACACCAAAATTTCCAAAGGTAAAGAGAAATGGTTTATCATGAAATCTTATATTTTTGTAAACTTTGCAATTCGAAGGGCGGAGAAGAGAATCTTTTACTAACAACAAAGATATTTAGAGCAAAAGACAAAAACACCCCCTATGTTTTGTCTGGTATCCTGGGCCTGGGCCTTAATTACATTTTGTACCCTGAAAATAGGTTCATTTTTCATTTTGCATCCTTGCATCCTAAAAAAATAGCAGATTGCACCCTGAAAACGATGTTTTCATTTAACTTTGCACCCCAAACGGTTTTTTTGGCCATTTGGCTTGCGGGAAGGTATTTTTTCAATTTCTCATTAAATATTTATTACCCCACATTCCTTCCAAAAAATCACGTGAGTGAGACGTACAACTAAGTAAAAAGTGACCTATTTTTTAGGTGCAGAGTGTAACTAGCTAGGCCGGCTGCATGGTGTAACTTGAAGGTCTCGTTTGGATTGAGTCGGTCATATTTGAAGACCTCCAAAGTCCAAAACTGCTTAAAGAGTCGAGGAAATCGAGAGGGGAAAAGGAAAAATTAAAAAGGGTTGATCAAATTTGAAGGCCTCCAAAGCTGCTTAAAGAGTCGAGGAATCGAGAGGGGAAAATAAAAATTAAGAAGGGTATGCATAAAATCTGGAATTGATGGATCCACCTGGCAATGAAAGGAATTTGGGTTTAATTGATCAGTTTCATTCATGGTTTGATAACACATTGTGTTTGTTGTGAATTACTATTGAAAATAGTACTTGTAATTGTATTGACCAACAGAGAGAGGTGAAAGAGAACGACATTAATTGATACCAAGTTGCAAACTACAATTTTCAAAAGTTCCATTCACTCCATTACTAAGCCAGAGCAGATTGCTTGAGGATGACAATACTAATCCCAATCCAAAATTTATGGTTAGGAAATCCCACTATATATGCTTTGAGATAGATTCCTTCAACAAGGCATATGAAAAATTTCCTAGAGCAGAACTAAGTACGAATTTTTCTAAAAAATTACAATTTTTCTCTGTTAATTTCCATTTCGTTCTTTGGTTTTTTGTGTTTTGCAATTCAATTAAAACTACAATTGTAGCTCTTAAGAATTACAAATGAACTATTAAACAATTATAGCTCTTAAGAATTTTCATTTCAGGTTAAGTCTATAGAACACTGATGGAACATTCACACTTTGAGAACAATCAACTACTAAGTTTGACATTATATGGAACAAAAGTTGTCTTACTTTCATGTAAAATTTAAGAGTTAATGGAAATTCACTCACTTTGATATTTATAATGTTCAATTTATCCTCATTCGATTTTAAAAAAAATGCACTTTATCTCTCTGTATTCTTATATAGCACGAGTTCACACTGCATCTATGACGATTCTAAAATTAAAACATCCTCCATTATATACTCTCCACATTCAAATTCAAATTCGGTCAAGTGAAGTATAATTTCCAACCCTTTTTATCAACCTTTTTCACTTTCACATTCAAATTCGATCAAGTGAAGTATACTCTCCAACAATGAGCTAGGTAAATTGGTCCTTTAATCTTTATACAGATGAATAAAATATTCCTTTTCAAATCAAGGGAAGAAAAATTGAACAATATGGATATTATATGGGCAAATGAGAAATAGCGATCAATTTTTGTATCATATTTTTAGACAAATATATATATATATACTAGGTGGGTGGCACCGCGCAAGGCGCGGTGTCGGGTGCCCACAGTTCGCATTTTAACCCGTAGGAAAAAATAGGAAAACTACTCAGTGTACTCATTTTAGCAGTCTCTATTATCACATATGTATATAGTATTCAGAACACAATTTCTTATATGAATTCCTAAATATTAAAAACACAGTAAAACGTCAAGTTTATGAATGTTATATCTCCATCCCTACATATACTATTAAACAGTCAAAACAAAAGTAAAACATAGGCTGCCTTCTATTACATAACATTCATGATCACAAAATTGAACTGGCAAAAATTTTTTTACGTTACATCATAGGTCTTCGTACTTGGACAGATCAATCATCAGACTCGATGAGCTTCGATTTATTTTTATCCGATGTATCAAAAACACCTGAATTGAAAGCCCCACAGAGCTACCTTCTTCACCTGCATAAGTTATTTTGATGGTCATGTTTATTTATAATAATTCAGAACTAAAGTTGAATGAAGGCAATGCATATTATATAATCTTAGAACATCAACCTGGAAGAGATTTTTTGCAATGAAGTGCTCAAAAGGTATCTCAATGTCACTTGTTTTTTCTGGAGGCTGAGATTCTGTAAGAACTGCACATTGAAACAACATATTCTAACAATAACCTAACCATACACAAACTCAAAAAAACATACCCCCAACTTTCTTGAATACTAAAATTCTCATTCTTGAATGCTAAACCGAAATTTAGATCAGTAGTTAAATTACCACATTCTTACGCATATTAAGTTTTGCTTCTAGAGAAGCAATTATTGGCTCAATAAGAATAGAGTTTTCATCATTTTGATTGGCATAGACCCTTTTCTGCGGACAATGCTTCTTTCTTATCAATTGTGAGTTTCTTCATGTCAAGATTTTGCATCAATAAAACTCAAAGCAGTTAATTATCCCTAAATTGAATGTTTATGTTAAAAGCACACACATGATGTATCCAGAACCAATCTAAGCCTTTGGTCGATTCAGAGATGGAAGTATCATGGTAAATGATTATTTAATCTAGCTTAGATGCTTTAATCACTAATTTAGGGTGAAAAATTACATAGAAAACATGTAAATACACAAAATTAAAAGGACTGATGCATATTTTGGTTCACATCTTCTAACCCCAGATGACCTCTCCCACAAACAATGTTCTATCAGTGAGAGGATGATAGATGACCAGATCTATAGCAAATCATACATAAATTAACCATATTTGAATAACATATAGGCTTGACATAATGTAAGAGAAGCATGATCAAATCAAATGCAAACCATTCATTGAAATGCCATATTTATTGCAGACAGAGACTAAAAATGTGAGAGAAAAACAACAAAATAAATGGAAAAAGCAAAGGAGAAAAAGCCTAGGTAGAGAAAATATAAGCATGTATGTAATGACAATATATTTAGTTCGATTTTTCTTTTTACCTAGATCAGATCTTGCGGTTAAAACTGCACTACATCATTCATTGGGATGATGTCCTGAGAATAAAATCAGTATTCACTGCCATGAGAAATTTAGAAGAATGGTTGGGGTAAGTCTTTCACTAGAGTGTCCTTTGATATGTTAAATCAAACCTCCCCACCTATCCTTTGTTGGATATCAACATGAGTGTAGTATATCTGCTAATTCACATAGATGTAAGCACATTTAGATCCACATTAATATCATGAAAAAGAAAAAAGAGTAAAAAGCACATTCAATTTTAGGTGGGCGGCAGCAAGTACATCAAGCTTGTTCTTGAGAAGTATGTCATCATGAGATAGATTAGCATAGAACAAGTGAGACCTAAAAGAGTGAGTTTATCATCAATTCCCATAGACACATTGATCAACGGTGTCAATTTAACAAAAAAGCAAAGTTGTAGATTATAAGCCTACCTGGGCATTATCATCAGGATTCTTAATAATAGAATCTATTATCTAAAAATACTTAAAATTATCGAAAACAATATTATGTGAAAATTTAGTTGCTCACCTGGCAAACACGAAGCTTTTTTTTGATACTGTAGTTTGGCAACCCGTTCTTTAAGCTCGGTAACATTAGCTTTATTCTTTTGATTGTTAGCCCTCTTAAACATTTTTTGCATTTTCTTGACATTGATATAAGGTCTTTTTAACACTTCAACTCATCAATCCGTCTCTCCATCTGTAATTGAAAAACTATGATTAGAACATGCATAAAGTATCTATCCAACTCAGGAACAAAGTATCTACATTCATTTAAATTTATGTTCATATAAGATGACCTCCTTAAATGCAAATATTATTTCACGTATCATCAAAGTAAGGCAAAGTTTGTAAAAGAATACGTCTTCTGATAAAATGTTAGTTTTATGGAATTCCTTGCGTTAATTCCATAAGAAAGAAAAGAATGGTTTAACTGGTATTGCAATATAATCATATCCTTTTTTTTTTTTAAAAGGCACACCGAGGAGGTTCAAATAATAGAGAAAAATCAAAGTTAAACCATCAATGTTATAATAGACTGAATATTAATAGATACGAAACCCTATGCTTTAATTGTATGACAATAACCAATATATGATATGGTCAAAAGCATTTAGAGAGACATACAGTAATATCCATATTGATTATTGCAATAACTATGGTCATATTGGTGCTGCAAAAATGGAGTCTTATAAAGGACAAGAGAGTAGGCAACAAAAAAGTCTTCTATCTCGCTGAAACTTTAAGGTGGAATTTTCAAGTTTTACTTCAAAGTAAATAAAGTTTATATTACCTACTGAATTCTCAAGTCATTTTCCCTCAGTGAAGAACTTCCACTTGAAGAGGCCGATAGATTGGGGTTGTAGAGTTCTGCTTCAAGCATGGAAACCTCCTCTTGCAATTGCGTTATCAATTGCTTCTTTTGAACAACCTATTCATAATTGGAATCGAAAAGAGTTGTTGAAAAAATAAATCTATAACTCTATTCAACTCCGACCTTCATTATCTTATACGTAATATATATTCAATTATAATTATGTTCATTATGTTTAATATAAAAAGTGTGTAGAAGAGCAGCAAAATCCACTCCTAAACACCCAACAAATAAATCTCTCTTAACACAACTGAACATAACAATGATAAGAGCAAGAATAAAGAGCATAGAGGTAGAACTAATTATTATATGCATTCAAAACTGAACAATGCTAACTCTGCATTTATAATAATTAACAGAACAATAAAGCAAGCTAAAGTCGAGAATTCCAGAAGAAAAAAAAAGGACAAAAGAGGAAAACTCACAGATATGATCAACATAATAGCAAAGCAACCTCCAGAGGCCAAACAAAAATGGCAATGCCCCGATATATATTATTTCAGTATCATAGCCACCAACAATTGATAAGACAAGCCGAGCGTTCCCACTGGAAAACGTAACTGGGAATAAAATTCAAGACTTAAATGAGGTAAAAATCTATTAAAAAATATATACAGAGGCAGGCCAAAGTTCAAAGCAGGTCAAAAAGCCTGGTATGGGCAAATTAGGAAAGAATTGTTACCTTATTTTTCAGAAAATGCAATGATGATAGCAGATATCGGCTGCAGCAAGCACATGACCTAAGTAAAGAGGTGATGAAGGCACCAGAATCAGAAGATGGAAACTTAACAAAAAGAAAGTAAAAAGAATACCCCTTCCGTCTGGGTTTTGCTTTCTAGAGATCCCCAATGACCCATCCCCAGCTTCGAAGTTTCTTCGAGTTCGGCTGATAGAATCTCATCCCGTTTCCACGGGAGCGGATTGCCGATGGATGGAGAGGTGGTTTTCGTTTACCAGCACGCAGGTGGTCTGAAGCCAAAGAATCACCACAATGATACCTACACATTCAACGGATGAATTTGCTAATCCCTTTATCGCGCAAAAGTTCCTTCTTGTTTTGGAAGGGATTGGAATAAAGATTCAAGTCAATGCAAGAAAGTGACTCGGATCAAGAAGAAATGTGGCCTGGAGCCTGGTTTGCGAGTCTAATTTATTAGCGAAAAAACTAAATTAAGAAGAACATTTCTGTCATTTATATATATATATATATATATATATATATATATACAAAATGACAGAAATGTTAGATGAAATGATAATGTAAGAAATTGGAAACCCTTTTCTTTCACAATCAAATATTATCATCATCTTTATCTCTGGTGGAAATTGCCTTAAAAACTTGGTTTCAGATATAAGTTTGGTTCATTTTTATACGGTTGGGAACCATTTTCATGTGAGTGGAGTTTGCAAATACCATGAAAAGGACACTGAATATACAGGGCTATAAAACTTTAATCATGGAACAATACATTGCAACAAGTCATAATAACAAAAAATGGAAGGAACGAAATGTGAAATCTATACCTCCGAACTGCAAGGCCTCCAAGTAGCTTGTATCGGAGCTATAGCACACATGCCCCTACTGTTGACCTTCTCAGCATAAATACCCACACTGTTCTCTGGAAACTTGAACTGCTTCTGGACAACCGAAGTAAGCTCCCTTATCCTCCTACCTTTGTCTCCTGAAAAGAGCAACATATAATATTGCATAAATTATCTACAAAAGTTAAAACTTAAATTTAAGAGAACTTTTCACTGTGTATCTACGGCCTATTCTAGAACTTGGAAGAAAAAGGCGAACAATTTTTTTTTCCCAACACATGCTAATAGCATTTCTCACCGACTCAAAGCTGAACAAATACTTAAAAAACTGATTCATGACCATCTACAATCATAAAAAAGACACTCAACTCCACAACCTCCGTAATCATTTCATTAGAAAATTATCCTACATTTATTCCAATTCCCTAATCCCTATTCACCAACACATTAAGAATTTTCATTTCAGGTAATAATATTTAACGAGTTGTTTGACACAGTATATATAAATCTAAACTCAAGCAGAAAATTTGAGCAAGTAATGTAATTAAAATCAGGTCTGGCTCAATATTTAACTCATATATACTCTAAATACAATCTATCCCCGAGTTAATAATCAAGGAACAACAAATTCAACTCATACGCGAATAAAAACTTGCACAATTTCAGTATAAGTATACAATTATACATATAATACACATAAATGAACACGTATTTATATAGTATTATATAGTATTACCGAGTAAGTTCTCAGTAATAGTTGCGCGAAAAATGATCTCTGTACGCATCGGCGTGACTCTGACCTCGACTTTGCATCCTCAGCCACTTCACGAGTCAAAACGTCATTAACTCAGCAAAAAACACTCCATCCGCAACGAATTGTAAATAATCATGAAAAATAATGAATTCGTAATTTTCATATAAAATGAAAACAAAAAGCAATAAATAAATAAAAATATAAATGAAAACCTTCATCACCAGCCACCTCACAAAAATGACAAAAACAAAAGAAAACCCAGAAGAAATCACAATTCCAACAATTCAAATACAAAGCATGAAGAAATAAACAAATACCTGTCTAGAATAACACAACGCCCGGACCTGCGAAAACAAATGCACATAAAAATTAAAACACAAAGAACATAAAGCATAAGCATACAATTAAAACAAAAGAACCAAACAAAATAACTGTTTTAAACTCCACAGGTTCAACCAATTCATCTTAAAACATTTTAGAACCAAGAAAGACGCAGGTAAAAAAAGAGAAAGGAAACCCACAAAGAAAGAAATTTCTCGCAAAGTAGAAGTGGGGAATGAATTATAATGTTTATTAGTATTAATTTATCACCGCCAAATTAAAACACACAAAGCAGAAGCACATAAAAACATTCTACTCGACAGAGGGCTCATCAATTATCGACAAAATTATAAATTAAGTTAACAAAAATACAATTGCTTACCAAAAATTCTCCCATTTCTATAACGAATTCTGATGGAATAATAGTTGTAGGACTTGGGAAATTGGTTCGGCAATCCTTACAAGCCATTGGGATATCTGTTTTCTTCCCTATTCTCATTTTCTAGGGTCTTTGTTTTTTGTGTTTATGTATGAATCTTCGATTTTGAGGTGAGTTATTGGTGGAATTTTCTGATTTATTTGATAGAGTGGAAGAAATATGATCGACTATAACAAAAATACAAGGCGGTAAAAATTGAGGATAACTTTGGGGAAATTGGAGAAACAAGGAACACGATTTGGAAAACCCTCGTGGGCAAAGGAGGAAGGAACACGAACAAGAAGCAGCTGCACACAAGTAGGTCGACAGTGTCGTAGCTTTGCTTTGCAGAATAATTTCTCTTTGTTGCTGGGAGAATTCACTAACCAGAAAATGGGAAAAGCAAAACCCAAATATTAAATGGGCCCACAGTAGAAGTTCGACTGCACCGTTTAAGCAATAGCAGCCCAAATTAAAGGAGAAACATATTCAGTCAAAGCACAAATTTGGGCGGAAAATATCAAGACTGCACCGTTTAAGCGGCCAAAATTAAATGAAAACAAAAATGCAATTTACTTCACAACACCTGTTCACAACTCCATCGCTGCTTATTAGTATAAATAAATAAATATATATTAAAAAACTGATGGAGTATGCATTTATATAAATATCTTCTTTTTATTTTTGCAATTATATTAAAACTTATGGACAATTATAAATTTTATCAATTATTCTAGTAATAAATATATAATTATCATTTTTTTTTAATTTATAAGATATAATAATCAGATCCCAAGTTTTAACATTTATAAGACATTACAAACAATAAAAATAACACTCAATGGTAAGTTTTAACATTTATAAGACATTTATATAGAACGAATTCACACTGCCTCTATGACGATCCTAAAATTAAAAATTTAAAACATCCTCCATTATATACTATGTACTCGTACATGTTTTTAAACTAAAGAATGAAGCATTTATTGGATTTCTTTGACATGTATCAAAATTTTGGAAAACAAATATTCCCTTCTGTTTTTTTTTATTTGTCGATTTGGCAAAAAAAAAATTGCTTATTTTTGTTGGGGTTTGCTTAAGAAATGACTATTTATTACATTTCTTAATCCATATGCAATCCTCCAAAAAGAGAGAAAAATTCATGGAGGTAGTATGTATATATACATAATCAAAACATTCCTTTCTAATAAGAAAAATATCTTTATCTAAATTGAGCCCCATCGTAATTTGTAATATGCGTTGCCTCATATTATTGTAATAAAATCACCTTATTCATATACCATTACCAATATTTCCATAATGATGTATTTTTTCCGTTTCATTAAGAAAACATCGATCCTAGTAGAATCTGTTTCTTAATTATTGGATTCCTTTCTTTTATTACATACACCAAAATCTTGGAACAAATTATGTAAAACAAATATACACAATCAAAACATTCCTTTTTATTAAGAAAATATTTAATTTAGCTCATTTTTCGGGCGTTACATCAATTTTTTTTCTAAAAAAATAACCTTTATTCCATATATACCAAGAAAAGCAACTTAATAATCTAACACCCTTGTAGTGCACTATATAAACATTGCCTAATTACTGATATAAGCAATCACACAATTACTTAGTTGGGATACTTATGGAAAACAGTTTAGTTTTTTATTTGATTGCAACATTGGCTTTTGCTTTGGTCTTTGATCATGGAAATGCTGCTGCCAATGATTTGGTCCAAAAATGGTGTCAACGCACAACACACAGTGATATGTGTGCTTCCATAATCGAGGCGGATCCCCGAGAGAATTTGAAAAATAGTCCCAATGGCTTATGCGATATACTCAGAGATAGAGTCGTGATAGACGCCAACGTCACCACTGTAAAGATTTCTAATCTTCTTAAGAAAGCTACTAATAATTATGAAATTCAATGTCTGCAATTATGTTCTGATGGTTATCCACGGGCAATTTCGAAACTGAAATCTGCTGATTATAGTGTGATTAGTCGCAAGAATTACTTGGAATTGAATGATGGCATTTTTCGGGCTTATGACGAGCCAGACGATTGTGAATATAGTTTCACAGAAAGACCCGGAACGCCACCCTCCCAGTTAACACTCGAAAATGAAAATCTGAAGAATATTTGTATTATTATTTCAGATATTATAAATCTTGTAGTATGCAACAAGACTGCAGCTTGTTAAAAGTAAATCTAAACCATGGTTAATTACCATCAGCATTCTTCATTAATTGTCCCTTACCTCAGTTTATTTAGCCTTCTTTTAATGTTATGTGCTCAATATCGGTACAATAATTTCTTTGTGATTTCATTATTTTCAAACATAATTTTTGAATCATTTGAATTAAATTTTACTACCCTAATTAAGCCCAACATCACAATTTCAAATGAATTTAATCTAATTTATCAACTGCCCATTTATAAATTATATAACTATACCGTTTTAAGATAACTAACTCTTAATGTTTTAATTAGTTGAAAACTAATCAAAGCTTAAATAATGAAGCCCTTGGTTACTGTTAGTGCTTGAACCAATATTAATACACGGTCATGATATAAGTAAAGTAGCCATTATCCAAAATTTCTTTTTCCTTCTGATTTCCGGCGCTGGCAGCCTCCTTCGGGCCGGATACCCAAGCCACTGTACGGTGCGAACCAAAGCCCCCTTTCAATTTATCCTATAAAGGCTCCTCTTCACTCCATTTTAAGATCCTTAGTTACCCTCAATTCCGAATTGAAGCCCTAGAACATTTTTGATGCAGATAAATAAAAACAGAAGATGAAATAGGATATAATCACTACAATTCCTATGAGCAATCCAATAATAATCGACTTGGTGAGTAATATGAGTATGAAAGGTAATCAGTTAATTAAATTAAGGGAAATTTACCTAGACATTACCTGGGTTTAGGCCTAATTACAGGAACTTACCCTCATGTTTCAAATATTACCAAGACACCCCCTTGACTTAACGGCAATTAGTCAATTCTAACCGAACACGTAAAATATCCAAAATGCCCGTAGTTATCTTTAATATTTACAAAAAAAAAAAAAAAAAAAAACTCCATGGCCGTCGCTACAAGCTCCTACACCTCCGTTTTTTTCACTTTTCCGGCGACTCCGGACACGGTTTGAGCTCTATTTGATGGCTATAGACTCTTCTTCACGTCCTCTACAAATTTCAAGCATTAATTATCAGTTCTAGTTCTGTTTTCTGGTCACATTTTCGCGATTACTGAATTTCCCAATTGTTAGGGTTCTTCGCGATTTTGAATTTTACTTCGAATTAGTTGTAATTATGTTCGTATTTCACCTCCTTGATTGAAAGGCCGTTTTGGCCTTTCCTAGCTTCAATTTCACGTTTCTGTGCTCAATTGAGGTCAATTGCAGAATTGGGGGAAATTGGTTTCGCGATCCCCTTTCGAATTTTTTGATTTGTCCTTGTTTTATGTTCGGTTTTGAGCTATATGTAGTCGTGGTTAGCTTAATTTGAGTTTTCTGTTTCCAATTTGTTCGGCCCCTGGGCAAATTCAACCATGTAATAATTTATCCCGTCACTCTATTTTCAGATCTACGAATTTTATTTTTTTCGATTTTACTCCACCGTCGGCGATGGAGCTTGACCCACCGCCTTCCCTTTCAACCGTAGGTAAATTTATTAAATTTTAAAATTTGGTATTTTGCACCCTGAAATTATAGAATTTTGGCACTTTGCATCCTGACTTAAAAGTTTTGGCACTTTGCACCCTGGAAATATAATGTATTTGGCACTTTGCACCTTAATGTGTGTTTTAGTGAGAAAATTCAATGATAGAATGGTAGAATAGTTATTTTTTATTTTTATTTCACTTTGCACCTTGGCAATCTAGATTTTTCACCCTTAAAATATAGAATGTTAACATTTTGCACCCATAGCATTTTTTACCCTGATTCAAATTTTCTGGCACTCTGCACCCTATAAATATAATTTGTATGATATTTTGAACGTATTTTTCTTAAAAAAAAGACTCATGAATGTCTTCGATATAGAGATAAAACGGTAATTTCTATGTACAACAATCATAAACTTGTTATCCTGAATTTATTTTACTTTATTTTAACTTATTTTAACATTTTCTTTCTATAAAATTTAGATTAAAAAAAATAGACATTGTCTTCATTTTATTTTCAAGTATCCTCAAAATTATTTACTTTATATAAAAAATACGCGTTTACATATCTAACATATTATTATATTGCATGCTAGTTACATAGTTTAGATTATCATATTAAGTCGGGGTTGAAAATACCAGAAATTATATTTTTTGGGTGCAAAATGCCAGTATTCTATATTTCAGAGTGCAAAGTGTCAAAATCTGTACTTTTAGGATTTAAAGTGCCAAAAATATTCGAAAATAACTATTATACTCTTCAATCAATTAATTTTTTCTTCAAAACACACACTAGGGTGCAAAGTGCCAATTAAATTGTATTTTCAGGGTGCAAAGTGCCAAAACTTTTAAGTTAGGGTGCAAAATGCCAAAACCTTATAATTTCAGGGTGCAAAATGCCAAAAGCCCATTTTAAATTGGTAGTTTTTCATAATACCATTATCAATATTTTCATAATGATGTATTTTATCCGTTTCATTAAGAAAACATCGATCCTAGTAGAATCTGTTTCTTAATTATTGGATTCCTTTCTTTTATTACATATATTTACATACACCAAAATCTTGGAAGAAATTATGTAAAGCAAATATACACAATCAAAACATTCCTTTTTATTAAGAAAATATATAATTTAGCTCATTTTTCGGGCGTTACATCAATTTTTTTCTAAAAAAAAAACCTTTATTCCATATATACCAAGAATAATCTAACACCCTTGCAGTGCACTATATAAACGTTGTCTAATTACTGATATATGCAATCACACAATTACTTAGTTGGGATACTTATGGAAAACAGTTTAGTTTTTTTATTGATTGCAACATTGGCTTTTGCTTTGGTCTTTCATCATGGAAATGCTGCTGCCAATGATTTGGTCCGAAAATGGTGTCAACGCACAAAACACAGTGATATGTGTGCTTCCATAATCGAGGCCGATCCCCGAGAGAATTTGAAAAATAGTCCCAATGGCTTATGCGATATACTCAGAGATAGAGCCGTGATAGACGCCAACGTCACCACTGTAAAGATTTCTAATCTTCTTAAGAAAGCTACAAATAATTATGAAATTCAATGTCTGCAATTATGTTCTGATGGTTATCCACGGGCAATTTCGAAACTGAAATCTGCTGATTTTAGTGTGATTGGTCGGAAGAATTACTTGGAATTGAATGATGGCATTTTTCGGGCTTATGACGAGCCAGACGATTGTGAATATTGTTTCACAGAAAGACCCGGAATGCCACCCTCCCAATTAACACTCGAAAATGAAAATCTGAAGAATATTTGTATTATTATTTTAGATATTATAAATCTTATAGTATGCAACAAGATTGCAGCTTGTTAAAAGTAAGTCTAAACCATTGAAACTTCCAAGGTTAATTTCTTGTGATTACCTATACAATACTAGTATAGAGGGGATAAGTAAAAAAATATTATATTCCGTTGTTAAATGTGTAAATTCATTATGTTCAAACATAATTTTTGAAATCATCTGAATTAAATTTTACTACCCTAATTAAGCCCAACATCACAATTTCTTCAAATGAATTTAATCTAATTTATCAACTGCCCATTTATAAATTATATAACTCAATCGTCTTAAGATAACTAATTATTAATGTTTAATTAGTTGAAAACTAATCAAAGCTTAATTAATGAAGCCCTTGTTACTAACTGTTAGTGCTTGAACCAATATTGATATCAACACGGTCATGATATAAGTAAAGTAGCCGTTATATCCAAAATTTCCTTTTCCTTCTGATTTCCGGCGCCGGCAGCCTCCTTCCGGCCGGATACCCAAGCCTCCTGTACGGTGCGAACCAAAGCCCCCTTTCAATTTATCCTATAAAGGCTCCTCTTCACTCTATTTAAGATCCTTAATTACCCTCAATTCCGAATTGAAGCCCTAGAATATTTTTGATGCAGAGTAATAAAAACAGAACATAAATTATATACAATTTCAATGAGCAATCCAGTAATAAATTAATAATCGACTTGGTGAGTAATATCAGTATGAAAGGGAAGGAATCAGTTAATTAAATCTTAATTCAACTTGAGATCTCATGGGTACCTGAAATGAGAATGGGCAAGCTGAATGAATTAAGCGAGAATTCATTTCCAATGATAGAGCTGGATATTTTGAGGTTTAAAAGAAACAAGTCTATATAACACTTTGCAAAATCTGGTTCTTGCGTTAGAGATGACTCATAAAAGGCAATTATTCTTGAGGGGAAAAAAAGGAACAAAAGCACAGAATGGTACCTGGAGTTGGATTAATTTTTGGCTTTGTAGCTGGTTTTGGATTAGTAGCAATCGGTTTTTGTGCAGGTAGCTCGACTGAGATGAAGGATACAAAGATATATTAGTAAACAATCTATGAGAAGCGGGATTATGGAATTGGTTTTAAGTTATATACAACTAACCGGGAAGGAGCTGATTGTAACCGCTGTGACCAGCATGTAGCCTTGCCAATATGCCGAGAAGTGGGATTAAATAAGGAATGAAGCACTTGTAACAAACTGCATGTTGTTCCATCTTTGTCTGAAAATGAGGCCTCCTGGAGTCTTTTGAGCATTGCGTGTGCCTTTTCCGAGGCATGAACACATGAAAAACTCGGCCTTTGTTGGAATACAGGTGTGTGTTGACGGCCTTTTCCTGCCATCAAGAACTGCAATAACATGGAGTTTCAGTTAGTAAGAATGATGGAACAATGTGGTGGTTCACTAGGACACGGAATTTTCGGAATTCAAAAGGTACCTTAGCAACCAAGGTCTGGAAACCAGCATATTTAACATCCCAACCAAATTCAGTCATGGCCCAACATGTTATGAGCAATCCAATAATAATCGTAATATCAGTATGAAAGGGAATGAATCAGTTAATTAAATTAAAACTACTTACTAAATCAGCTAATCGATCGCCTATTACAATCAAATCAATAACGTAACAAGTTACAAACTCAGAGAATTCAGAGAGAATTTGAGATGATGAGATTAATTTTACTTGATAAAAATGCAGCAACACATATAATTCACATTCAGTACTGTATAGATCAGTACTGCTCCTTGAAGAATTAATTTATTCAGTTAATTTATAATTAATGATAGAGCAACATATATATACTTTAAGAAACAAGTCTATATAACACTTTGCAACATATATATTATATTATAGCTGGAAGCCAATTTAATTATCAATCAAAGGCAACAATCCACTCTTATACAAAATCTACTTTGAGAACATAATCTAAAGACAACACTAATACATTTCAACATACTACTTACAAACTCTATTTTATTTTCACTCATTCATGAAGCCATTCTTGTATGGGATTTGTGTACGCGGAAGCCACTCGTTCCCCTTGATGAACTCCCCAACTGTAAAACCGCGCAACTCCGTAGACCGAGTAACCACTTTGAACCCTTTCCAATGGACTCGTCCACCCGTGGCTGCACCAGGTCCTCGGTTTTGATACTCCCGGTATTGCAAAGTCGTCGTGGTTCTTCCATTCCAAAACAGCCATCCCTCCGGCTTGATAATGTCGTCAAGAAACGACTCCATCACGACTACGGTGGAGTAATTGGACCACGGTCGGCCCAAGTAACCACTGAACAAACTCTTCCGCTGTTCCAACCCCGGTGCCACCGTCAAACTGCAATTCTGGAGCACAAATCCAGATATATGTTGTCCTTGTTGTTTTTTCTGTTGCGCTGTGAATGTTATGGTTCTTGGCAAACGAGCAAAAAGCCGGCAAGATTGGAACACGGCTGCAGCAGAGCCGAAGATAAAGTCGACTGTTCCGTAGATGTTGCACTCTCGGTAGAATTGTCGACCTTCTTTGGCATAGAGTGTGTCTTGATATCCTAGGAAGGTGCACATGTAAAACGCTGCACGATCAGAGGTGACCAAGACCGCCACCGCTTGAGAATCATCCGAACCAATTCCACCGCTGTTCTCGAATGTGAGGAACCGAGCAACAAAACCATCTCCTCTAATATCTAATTAAACAAGTAAACGAAAAAAAGAATGTTGTAAGCACATAATCAATCACAAAGAATAAAAGAATCAAATTATGAGTTTAACTATCAAAATATCTTACCAACAGTAGCAGTGTCGATCGTGCCGAATTGCGGAGATCTTCGATTCCATGAAATCTTGGTGTTCAACTCTCCATCTCCGACAAGAACAATATTTGTCTTGTTAGCCCATATCTCCACTCGCTCGGTGTACAAACCAGCCTCTATATGAATTTGATATTGTTCGGAGTTGTAGAGAGGGGCTGCATTTATGGCCTCCATGATTGTGGCGTAAGCTCCGATCTTCCTTTTAGAAACAATGGCATCATATTTGGCTGAGTTTGTGAAGGAAGGAAGTAAAGAAAGAACAATAAAAACTTCAAGGATCATGGTTGCCATTGCAATGTTCAGTAGATGAAATGAAAAGAAAGATGAAGATTGTAATGAAAATGGTGAGAAAGATGATGCTGTTAATTAAATCATTGGACATGTGATCATGTACATTTTTGTGAATGCATATTGTTGAGTCCTAATTTTAGGACTATCATTCTTTTAGTATAACATTAACTTATTGCCTACTAATGTAAATTGATTCTTTGTTGTTACCTTTAGGAATCTTGCAACTTATACTCTAATAATTCTTCCCAAAATGAGATGATCTATTGATTTCCCTTGTCCAAATTTTGTTGCTTTCAACTCTCTTATAATCATCAATTAGTTAGTGATGCAATTTATGTATTAATAATTTGGCACAATTAATTTTATGATGTGGCTTTAATTTTAGCACACTTTCCCCTAACAACCAAGTTGCACTTCCACTATTAACTTCAAATTCTAAACTTACATTAATGTTGCATTTTCCCCCCCGAAACTCTTTTTCGTTCACTTTTCTCATTAATTAGCAAATTTATGGTATCCTTGGCCCAATTCATTTTTTTTTATGTGAACTTGATATTTGTGGTTGGCTACTTATTTCTCATTGGATTAGGAGCGTGAGCAATTCAGTCAGATAGATAAAGAAGCTGATGAATGGATGGCCAGGGAGACTGCCAAATATATTGCACAACGCAAGGTACCGACTTTGCAAAGTGTTTCCTTTGTCTATTATGTGATGCATTTTCCTTCTGCTTAGTTTTCTAGATTGACTTTTGGTTATTGTGTGTTAAGAAATATAGGAGTAATTTCTAGGCTAAAAGGAATATTAAAGAATTATGACGATTTGGAAGTTATAATACACTGAATCAGAGTCATGATATTCTATTAAACCAAAGACAAGCTTGAAGTTCCTATAGCTGAGCCTGGTAGACTTGAATCATTATAAAGTGAAAGCCTGTCCTTAAGTCCTTTTGTGTGTATTGTAAATCTGTAGCTTATCATCTGACAGTATCATATTCTTTATATATCAGTACGCTGGATTCTCACAGTTCAGATATGAGTACGAACTAGCAGCCATTTTAAAATTTTAGTTTGATGTGTACACAATGATGCAAATATGTTTAGTTGATTCATAGGGTTGCTTTATAATCCCAATTAAAAGTTTAAGAAAGATAAGAAATTAAAGCCAGACTACTTTAGCCTATTTAATGCATTATTAAGAGTTCATACAACCTGAATTATATAACAAAGTTCAACAAGAGTTTTAGAATTTTGTAATTCAAAAAGAAGTTTTTTTTGGTTTTCTAAACTCTCTAATATCTTGCTTTGAACTTATAATCATCTTGTGGGAAACCTCTTCTGCATCTCATAGTATTCCTTGTAGACACCTTGATCCTCTTTCTTGGACTGCCTTATCTCTTCCCCTAATGAAATTCAATAGAAAATAGTTCCCATGTCTGGAGTATGTTATTACCGTGCACTTAGTTTGGAACATTTATGCGGGACAAACTTCCAGGAGCAATATACTTCTGTTGCCTGTGAGTGAAGTTTAAGTTCAGTTGTGTTTCTTCACCCTTTGTACTTTGTAGTTCCTCATTTGATTCATTCTTAGAAACACAATAATAGGCAGAAAGCTTTTAACACAATCATTGGACAAACTGCTATGAGGGGAAAAGGAAAAATTAAAAAGGGTTGATCAAATTTGAAGGCCTCCAAAGCTGCTTAAAGAGTCGAGGAATCGAGAGGGGAAAATAAAAATTAAGAAGGGTATGCATAAAATCTGGAATTGATGGATCCACCTGGCAATGAAAGGAATTTGGGTTTAATTGATCAGTTTCATTCATGGTTTGATAACACATTGTGTTTGTTGTGAATTACTATTGAAAATAGTACTTGTAATTGTATTGACCAACAGAGAGAGGTGAAAGAGAACGACATTAATTGATACCAAGTTGCAAACTACAATTTTCAAAAGTTCCATTCACTCCATTACTAAGCCAGAGCAGATTGCTTGAGGATGACAATACTAATCCCAATCCAAAATTTATGGTTAGGAAATCCCACTATATATGCTTTGAGATAGATTCCTTCAACAAGGCATATGAAAAATTCCTAGAGCAGAACTAAGTACGAATTTTTCTAAAAAATTACAATTTTTCTCTGTTAATTTCCATTTCGTTCTTTGGTTTTTTGTGTTTTGCAATTCAATTAAAACTACAATTGTAGCTCTTAAGAATTTTCATTTCAGGTAATAATATTTAACGAGTTGTTTGACACGGTATATATAAATCTAAACTCAAGCAGAAAATTTGAGCAAGTAATGTAATTAAAATCAGGTCTGGCTCAACATTTAACTCATATATACTCTAAATACAATCTATCCCCGAGTTAATAATCAAGGAACAACAAATTCAACTCATACGCGAATAAAAACTTGCACAATTTCAGTGTAAGTATACAATTATACATATAATACACATAAATGAACACGTATTTATATAGTATTATATAGTATTACCGAGTAAGTTCTCAGTAATAGTTGCGCGAAAAATGATCTATGTACGCATCGGCGTGACTCTGACCTCGACTTTGCATCCTCAACCAATTCACGAGTCAAAACGTCATTAACTCAGCAAAAAAAACTCCATCCGCAACGAACTGTAAATAATCATGAAAAATAATGAATTCGTAATTTTCATATAAAATGAAAACAAAAAGCAATAAATAAATAAAAATATAAATGAAAACCTTCATCACCAGCCACCTCACAAAAATGACAAAAACAAAAGAAAAACCAGAAGAAATCACAATTCCAACAATTCAAATACAAAGCATGAAGAAATAAACAAATACCTGTCTAGAATAACACAACGCCCGGACCTGCGAAAACAAATGCACATAAAAATTAAAACACAAAGAACATAAAGCATAAGCATACAATTAAAACAAAAGAACCAAACAAAATTCAAACTCCACAGGTTCAACCAATTCATTTTAAAATATTTTAGAACCAAGTAAGACGCAGGTGAAAAAAGAGAAAGGAAACCCACAAAGAAAGAAATTTCTCGCAAAGTAGAAGTGGGGAATGAATTATAATGTTTATTAGTATTAATTTATCACCGCCAAATTAAAACACACAAAGCAGAAGCACATAAAAACATTCTACCTGACAGAGGGCTCATCAATTATCGACAAAATTATAAATTAAGTTAACAAAAATACAATTGCTTACCAAAAATTCTCCCATTTCTATAATAACGAATTCTGATGGAATAATAGTTGTAGGACTTGGGAAATTGGTTCGGCAATCCTTACAAGCCATTGGGATATCTAGGGTTGTGCACGATTCGGTAAACCGGTCGTACCGAACCGAAACCGAAAATTCGGTACGTACCGTTTACCGAACCGAAATTTGGGTTCGGTAAACGGTACGCGCCCAATTACCGAACCAGGTTAGCTTTCGGTTTTTGGTAATACCGACCGGTTTACCGAACCGAACCGGTAAACCGAATTTTTTTTTTTTAATTCTTTATTTCCCTTCTCAGGTCAAGTTAGGAAAGAGAAAGACCAATTTAGGAATTTTCTTATTCAACTCTAAGTCGTCTGTTAGGTTAGATTTCAATTTCAATTTTCAACAAGTCTCCCGCTGCCACACACCCCTGCCGTCTGCCGCACCACCCACCACTGCAGCCTGCCGCACCACCCACCACTGCGGCACACCCCTGAACCTCCGCCACCATTTCTCTCGGCCCAAGGTAGCAAAAGGTATATTATATTTATCTACATAATTGGCTATCTATGCTGTACCTTAACACAAAGGGTATATGTCAATAAATTTAGGGATGTAGTAAACTAAATGGGACGAATATAGGAGTATATTCTGCTAAACACCCTTTACTCTTTAGTTTCATCCATTACTACATATTCACAATGAATAAGGCTTATCTGATTTATATGAATTTAAGATGACTTTGGGGATTTATATGTTGATTATGAGTGATTTTGGATATTAGAAACAGTTTCCTCCCCAACAGGGAATGGTTTTTGAGACTTATCAAAAAAAAAAAAAATTGGACAAAGAAGCATAAAACAACTCCTTAAATTTTCGGTATTTTTTTGTACCGAATCATACCGAACCGTACCGATCGGTATTTTACCGAATCGTACCGAAATTTTCGGTTTGGCAAACGGTACACGATCTGAAATTACCGAACCGACTAGGATACCGAAGTTCGGTACGGTTTTACCGTTTGCACAGCCCTAGGGATATCTCTTTTCTTCCCTATTCTCATTTTCTCGGGTCTTTGGTTTTTTTTTTGTGTTGATAATATATTGCTGGGACTGGGAGAATTCACTAACCAGAAAATGGGAAAAGCAAAACCCAAATATTAAATGGGCCCACAGTAGAAGTTCGACAACGAAAATAGAAGCCCAAATTAAAGGAGAAACATATTATTCAGTCAAAGCACAAATTTGGACGGAAATTATCAAGACAAGCAATATAAATTAATTGAAAACAAAAATGCAGTTTACTGTTCACAACTCCATCACTGCTTATTAGTATAAATAAATAAATATATATATATTAAAAAACTGATGGAGTATGCATTTATATAAATATCTTTATTTTATTTTTGCAATTATATTAAAACTTATGGGCAATTATAATTTTTATCAATTATTCTAGTAATAAATATATAATTATCATTTTTTTTAATTTATAAGATATAATAATTAGATCCCAAGTTTTAACATTTATAAGACATTACATACAATAAAAATAACACCCAATGGCAAAATTGGAATATTTTAGGGACAAGGGGTTAATTGTAAGAAGATGACAAACCTGGAGATTTTTGTAATACCCAATATGTGAGGGTGATTTTTGTAATTATGTCTTACATGAGGGAATATTCAAAATTTACCCAAGAAATATTGATTGCATTGCACAATTATATTGATTTTTGTTTTTTAAATGGATATTTTATTTCAGGGAAAGAAAATTATTAGTTGATGAAGATTTTTTTTCTTTCCTTTTTGGTAATTGAGGGCCACTAGCTAGATTGAATGAAGATGCAGCCTTAAATTGCAGGATGATTTGAGATTTAGCTATCTTTAAAAAATTATTATAGTGTATTAATGTTTATTTATTGTTGGAAAGCTTAAAATTAAATGTGTATCGATGAAAAGTTATGTTTTGCCTTCTTATATTTGCTTTTTTTTTTTTTTTTTTATTTGGGATGTGTAATTAATGTGGATAATAGTTATGTCAGTGTTATTTATGTATTGTAGGTAATAAAATTCTTGCAATTATACCATATTCTACTTAATTGTTCTAAATGGATCCACAATTTGTCACACCATTCAGATAAGATAAATTTATATGGTTTGGTAATGGACATTATATGTAACAAAAGTTGTCTTCCTTTATGTCAAACTTAGGAGTTAATGGAAATTTACTCACTTTAATATTTATAATATTTAATTTATTCTTGTTTGATTTTAAAAAAGTGCATTTTATCTCTCTATATTCTTATATCTTACATAGAACAAATTCACACTGTCTCTACGACGATCCTAAAATTAAAACATCCTCCATTATATACTATATACTCATACATGTTTTTAAACTAAAGAATGAAGCATTTATTGGATTTCTTTGACATGTATCAAAATTTTGGAAAAAAAATATTCCCTTCGTTTTTCTTTTTATTTGTCGATTTGGCAAAAAAAAAAAATTTGCTTATTTTTATTGGGGTTTACTTAAGAAATGACTATTTATTGCATTTCTTAATCCATGCGCAATCTTTCAAATAAGAAAAATTAATGGAGATAGTATGTAAATATACATAATCAAAACATTCCTTTCTAATAAGAAAAATATCTTTATCTAAATTGAGCCCCATTGTAATTTGTAATATGCATTGATCACCTTATTCATATACCATTACGAATATTTCCATAATGATGTATTTTTTCCGTTTCATTAAGAAAACATCGATCCTAGTAGAATCTATTTCTTAATTATTGGATTCCTTTCTTTTATTACATATAATTACATACACCAATTATGTAAAACAAATATACACAATCAAAACATTCCTTTTTATTAAGAAAATATTTAATTTAGCTCATTTTTCGGGCGTTACATCAATATTTTTCTAAAAAAATAACCTTTATTCCATATGTACCAAGAATAATCTAACACCCTAGCAGTGCACTATATAAACATTGTCTAATTACTGATATATGCAATCACACAATTACTTAGTTGGGATACTTATGGAAAACAGTTTAGTTTTTTATTTGATTGCAACATTGGCTTTTGCTTTGGTCTTTGATCATGGAAATGCTGCTGCCAATGATTTGGTCCAAAAATGGTGTCAACGCACAAAACACAGTGATATGTGTGCTTCCATAATCGAGGCCGATCCCCGAGAGAATTTGAAAAATAGTCCCAATGGCTTATGCGATATACTCCGAGATAGAGCCGTGATAGACGCCAACGTCACCACTGTAAAGATTTCTAATCTTCTTAAGAAAGCTACAAATAATTATGAAATTCAATGTCTGCAATTTTGTTCTGATGCTTATCCACGGGCAATTTCGCAACTGAAATCTGCTGATTTTAGTGTGATTAGTCGCAAGAATTACTACGAATTGAATAATGGCATTTTTCGTGCTTATGACGAGCCAGAGGATTGTGAATATGGTTTCACAGAACGACCTGGAACGCCACCCTCCCAATTAACACTCGAAAATCAAAATCTAATGAATATTTGTATTATTATTTTAGATATTATAAATCTTGTAATATGCAACAAGATTGCAGGTTGTCAAAAGTAAGTCTAAACCATTGAAACTTCCATGGTTAATTTCTTGTGATTTCCTGATTGAAATCATACCTATACAATACTAGTATGGAGGGGATAAGTAAAAAAATTTATATTTTCGTTGTTAAATGTGTAATTTCATTATGTTCAAACATAATTTTTGAAATCATTTGAATTAAATTTTACTACCCTAATTAAGCCCAACATCACAATTTCTTCAAATGAATTTAATCTAATTTATCAACTGCCCATTTATAAATTATATAACTCAATCGTCTTAAGATAACTAATTCTTAATGTTTAATTAGTTGAAAACTAATCAAAGCTTAATTAATGAAGCCCTCCCCTTGGTTACTAACTGTTAGTGCTTGAACCAATATTGATATCAACCATACGTTATATCCAAAATTTCCTTTTCCTTCTGATTTCCGGCGCCGGCAGCCTCCTTCCGGCCGGATACCCAAGCCCCTGTACGGTGCGAACCAAAGCCCCCTTTCAATTTAAAGGCTCCTTTTAAGATCCTTAATGATACAAACTGGATCAATAATCAACAATTCTCAACAAAATACAGAACAATCAATCAAGCTAATTAAACCAATCTCCAACCAATCAATTAATCAATGAAATCAACGTATATATATATTCAACCAAAATTGAACCCAGTACAACTCCGAAGTGAATCTATCAATTAACTACAATACCCAACAAGTATAACAATCAACTAAACAAAACCAACTATGCAAAGGAACTCCAAAATGGGATTCGGTTACCTGAAACGAAGGTGGGCGACTCAATCAGTTAACAAATTCAATCAAACAGTGAAGAGACGAAGAGGAAGGTAGCTTACGGCACCCAATTCATCATCTTTCCAAATTGAGCTCAGGTGCTATTTATGTGCTGCTCAATTGTGACGTGTCAAACCTTGCCAAGTGTTCATCCAGTCAGCTGCACTTTATCCAGCTCAATCCACTCCCATGCATGCACGTGGACATCAGCTCCCTTTAGTTTACTTAAAGAAACGTGTTTCTGGTCTTTAGTCGTTAAAGCCGTTAAAGGCTTCAGCTGAGACAAGTGCATTTTCCCCCTTTGTTTTGCAATTAGCCCCCTGTCTTGTTTAGTTTATTTTCCTTGTTTACTCACTGGGTTTATTTAATCCTATCAAAGGGGCTTATTTAATCCATCATGTATCACTTAATTACCCTCAATTCCGAATTGAAGCCCTAGAACATTTTTTATGCAGATTAATAAAAACAGAAGATACATAAAATAGGATATAATCACTACAATTCCTATGAGCAATCCAATAATAATCGACTTGGTGAGTAATAATATCAGTATGAAAGGGAAGGAATCGGTTAATTAAATTAAAACTACGTACGTACTAAATCAGCTAATCAATCGCCTATTACAATCAAATCAACAATGTAACAAGTTACAAAGGATTAATATATTGGACTGGACACAATTATCGATCGGATGTATCTTAATTAATTCAATTTGAGATCTCATGGATGGGTACCTGAAATGAGAATGGGCAAGCTGAATGAATTAAGCAAGAATTCATTTTGAGGTTTAAAAGATACAAGTCTATATAACACTTTGCAAAATCTGGTTCTTGCGTTAGAGATGACTCATAAAAGGCAATTATTCTTGAGGGGAAAAAAAAGGAACAAAAGCACAGAATGGTACCTGGAGTTGGATTAGTAGCAATCGGTTTTTGTGCAGGTAGCTCGACTGAGATGAAGGATACAAAGATACATTAGTAAACAATCTATGAGAAGTGGGATTATGGAATTGGTTTTAAGTTATATACAACTAACCGGGAAGGAGCTGATTGTAACCGCTGTGACCCCTTGCCAATATGCCGAGAAGTGGGATTAAATAAGGAATGAAGCACTTGTAACAAACTGCATGTTGTTCCATCTTTGTCTGAAAATGAGGCCTCCTGGAGTCTTTTGAGCATTGCGTGTGCCTTTTCCGAGGCATGAACACATGAAAAACTCGGCCTTTTTCTTGGTACTGTTGGAATACAGGTGTGTGTTGACGGCCTTTTCCTGCCATCAAGAACAACTGCAATAACATGGAGTTTCAGTTAGTAAGAATGATGGAACAATGTGGTGGTTCACTAGGACATGGAATTTTCGGAATTCAAAAGGTACCTTAGCAACCAAGGTCTGGACACCACCATATTTAACATCCCAAGAAGCAAACATAGCTTAACTGAAATGAACAACAACATATATGAATTTAATTTAAACAGCAGTATCCCATAGTCCTAAGTTCAGAGAGAATTAATTTGAGATGATGAGATTAATTTTACTTGATAAAAATGCAGCAACTTATATAATTCATATGCAGTACTGTATAGATCAGTACTGCTCCTTGAAGAATTAATTTATTCAGTTAATTTATAATTAATGATAGAGCAACATATATTATATACTTTGAGAAACAAGTCTATATAACACTTTGCAACATATATATTATATTATAGCTGGAAGCCAATTTAGTTATCAATCAAAGGCAACAATCCACTCTTATACAAAATCTACTTTGAGAACATAATCTAAAGACAACATGCACTAATACATTTCAACTTACTACTTAATTACTGCTTATGAAAACTACGTACAAACTCTATTTTATTTTCACTCATTCATGAAGCCATTCTTGTATGGAATTTGTGTACGCGGAAGCCACTCGTTCCCGTTGATGAACTGCCCAACTGTAAAACCGCGCAACTCCATAGACCGAGTAACCACTTTGAACCCTTTCCAATGGACTCGTCCACCCGTGGCTGCACCAGGACCTCGGTTTCGATACTCCCGGTATCGCAAAGTCGTCGTGGTTCTTCCATTCCAAAACAGCCATCCCTCCGGCTTGATAATGTCGTCAAGAAACGACTCCATCACGACTACGGTTGAGTAATTGGACCACGGTCGGCCCAAGTAACCACTGAACAAACTCTTCCGCTGTTCCAACCCCGGTGCCACCGTCAAACTGCAATTCTGGAGCACAAATCCAGATATATGTTGTCCTTGTTGTTTTTTCTGCTGCGCCGTGAATGTTATGGTTCTTGGCAAACGAGCAAAAAGCCGGCAAGATTGGAACACGGCTGCAGCTGAGCCGAAGATAAAGTCGACTGTTCCGTAGATGTTGCACTCTCGATAGAATTGTCGACTCTCTTTGGCATAGAGTGTGTCTTGATATCCTAGGAAGGTGCACATGTAAAACGCTGCACGATCAGAGGTTACCAAGACTGCCACCGCTTGAGAATCATCCGAACCAATTCCGGCGCTGTTCTCGAATGTGAGGAACCGAGCAACAAAACCATCTCCTCTAATATCTAATTAAACAAGTAAACGAAAAAAAATGTTGTAAGCACATAATCAATCACAAAGAATAAAAGAATCAAATTATGAGTTTAACTATCAAAATATCTTACCAACAGTAGCAGTGTCGATCGTGCCGAATTGCGGAGATCTTCGATTCCATGAAATCTTGGTGTTCACCTCTCCATCTCCGACAAGAACAATATTTGTCTTGTTAGCCCATATCTCCACTCGCTCGGTGTACAAACCAGCCTCTATATGAATTCGATATTGTTCGGAGTTGTAGAGAGGGGCTGCATTTATGGCCTCCATGATTGTGGCATAAGCTCCAATCTTCCTTTTAGAAACAATGGCATCATATTTGGCTGAGTTTGTGAAGGAAGGAAGTAAAGAAAGAAAAATAAAAACTTCAAGGATCATGGTTGCCATTGCAATGTTTAGTAGATGAAATGAAAAGAAAGATGAAGATTGTAATGAAAATGGTGAGAAAGATGATGCTGTAAATTAAATCATTGGACATGTGATCATGTACATTTTTGTGAATGCATATTGTTGAGTCCTAATTTTAGGAGTATCATTCTTTTAGTATAACATTAACTTACTGCCTACTAATGTATATTGATTCTTTGTTGTTACCTTGTTGCTTTCAACTCTCTTATAATCATCAATTAGTTAGTGATGCAGTTTATGTATTAATAATTTGGCACAATTAATTTTATGATGTGGCTTTAATTTTATCACAATTTCCCCCCTAACTTACAACCAAGTTGCACTTCCACTATTAACTTCAAATTCTAAACTTACATTAATGTTGCATTTTCCCCCCCCGAAACTCTTTTTCGTTCACTTTTCTAACTAAAGAAGGTCACGTTAGGGCATTTCAATCGTTTAGAATTACGGGGGGAAATGTAACAAAAAATGTTCAATGGAATAAGTACAATAAGGGTGTAAATTCAGGGGGGGGGGAAGGTTAGTGCAAGTTTTACATGAATTTAGGGGGAGAAACTTGATTTCTTGATTCGAAGTATGATTTTGCTTCTAATAATTTAACCTCTTTATTATTTCAAATGTTAATTATCAACTATATTTATTGCCAAACAAATTAGCAAATTTATGGTATCCTTGGCCCAATTCATTTTTTTTATGTGAACTTGATATTTGTGGTTGGCTACTTATTTCTCATTGGATTAGGAGTGTGAGCAATTCAGTCAGATAGATAAAGAAGCTGATGAATGGATGGCCAGGGAGACTGCCGAAGATATTGCACAACGCAAGGTACCGACTTTGCAAAGTGTCTCCTTTCTCTATTATGTGATGCATTTTCCTTCTGCTTAGTTTTCTAGATTGACTTTTGGTTATTGTGTGTTAAGAAATATAGGAGTAGTTTCTAGGCTAAAAGGAATATTAAAGAATTATGACGATTTGGAAGTTATAATACACTGAATCAGAGTCATGATATTCTATTAAATCAAAGACAAGCTTGAAGTTCGTATAGCTGAGCCTGGTAGACTTGAATCATTATAAAGTGAAAGCCTGTCCTTAAGTCCTTTTGTGTGTATTGTAAATATGTAGCTTATCAGATTACGCTGGATTCTCACAGTTCAGATATGAGCACAAACTAGCAGCCATTTTAAAATTTTAGTTTGATGTGTACACAATGATGCAAATATGTTTAGTTGATTCATAGGGTTGCTTTATAATCCCAATTAAAAGTTTAAGAAAGATAAGAAATTAAAGCCAGACTACTTTAGCCTATTTAATGCATTATTAAGAGTTCATACAACCTGAATTATATAACAAAGTTCAACAAGAGTTTTAGAATTTTGTAATTCAAAAAGAAGTTTTTTTTGGTTTTCTAAACTCTCTAATCTCTTGCTTTGAACTTATAATCATCTATGATAGCCTAATCACGGAGAAAAGGCCTAGCTAGTTGATGATCAGTCTTTTTTTCTGCAAATGGAACACCCTTGTTTATCAAACTGAAGGCTGTGGTGCAGATATGGGCACACTTATTGAGGTAATTTCTCACGTATTTTGTGTCTTTAATTTTCAATGTATTATTTCCCCCTCAAACGGCACCCTATACTTCCTGAAGAAATGCGAGCCAAGTTAAGTTTTAGTTGATCTTCAATAATTTTATACTGCTCTTGTATAATACGATACCTAAAGTTTAGAACTGATAGAAATGTCCCCAAATCTAATGCATTTTTTTCTTTTGTGCAGGTTAGAAGAACATGGGATGCATTTTTAAGACCTGGAGGAAGGTATGTAAATTGCCTCTTGCTATTTCAAGTACACATTTTTTTGATTTTATAGCATTCATTCATGGTTATGCTTGCTTTCTGTATTCCTTTCAATATACGCTGGATGCCATTGTAATGCTGCTTCTCTTTGTTGTTAAATTAAATTAGGTTTATTTATCACTTTTGTAGTTTATCAACTTACACTGGGTAATGGAACAAAAGTGAAATAAATAGGTCCTTATCATTCTAGTTTGTCTCTACTTTTCAGTACTTAATAATACTCCTGCAAACACTAATTGAGTTTTATCCCTAACTGCTTGCTCATTACTATTTTATATTGATCCCATCGAGTTTATCCACATCTTATGCCTATTTCGTGTATCTTTGATGCAGCCGTATACCCGGGCACCACCTCCATCAGATGAGATATGGGCATCCTACCTGGTGAAACCTAAATAACTCCTAATTAATCTGATTTAGAAGGCTACATTTTTGAATGAGTTTCACTGATATTACTTCTAGTTTTTGAAAATATTACGAGGTATATATAGGTGATTTAGTCCCAACGGATAGTTGGTCTAGACTAGTGATGTCGGACAAGAAGAATTACTCAGTGAAGCAGTTTTGGTTAAGCAACAATATTCTTCCCAGTTCTCATTGGCATCAGTTGTATTTGGGGATGAAAGTGTTGCCATAGTGGTTACTTTGCTGAATCATTTTTAGCTGGAAAACAAGGGAAAGTGTGTCAATATTACTCTATTCATGTACTAACTACGAACTAGCAAGATTACTTTTTTTTGGGCGTTCTTGTGTAATCATGTAACAAGATTCGTAATTATCAAAGTTTTTGCTTGTTTGTTTGTTCTTGGTGCGGACGGAGCCTGAAATGCCTCCTTATATTGGTTACTTAATCGATTGAGGTTGGATGAATGACACATGAGCATGAAAGGACAACCAAGTCAAGTCCTTTAATGCTCATGTGGCATTCATCTAGCACCCACCGGGGTGGGTATTAAGCTGGAGAAAATCTTGTTCCATAGATTCTGTCCTGTTAGAGATTTTCTGCAACAGAAGACCTCTCTCCCAAATTTGGAAAGTGGTTGTGAATATTCTCAGGAAACCTGTTCTCATTTAACATCATCAAAATAGCAGCAGCTCCATCTCTTCTTAACCTTCCCGTAGTGTTTCTGTTTTGAATCGAGGAATGAGTAGGGTTGCCTGGGCCTTAATTACACTTTGTACCCTGAAAATAGGTTCATTTTTCATTTTGCATCCTAAAAAAATAGCAGATTGCACCCTGAATACGATGTTTTCATTTAACTTTGCACCCAAACGGTTTTTTTGGCCATTTGGCTTGCGGGAAGGTATTTTGTAAAATTCTCATTAAATATTTATTACCCCACATTCCTTCCAAAAAATCACGTGAGTGAGACGTACAACTAAGGATAAAATGACTGACAAGTTATCTCAAAATACTGAGATATTGTTACTTTCTGAATATCCCAAAAATATAAGTCAAAAGTTTATAGGATTTCGTTTTTCGCTCAACAATCTTGAAATTCAGATCAACATCTTTCTCGTTTTTTGGCATGTGAGGTCCAAGTTAGAAAGTCCTTTAAAGTGTGATTTTTTGAAGAAAAGTGGAGTGTATAGAATCAATATATATGAGTTCTTGATTTTTGGTGGGAAGCTTGAGAAAAATAATTCATTATACTATTTATTGAAAAATAAAGAAAAGTAATAGGTGATGATATTTAACAGGAATGGGTGCGAAGTGAAACGTAAGCATTAATTATTTATTGCACGCAATTTGCTATTAAATTTTTATGAGGGTGCAAAGTAAAAAGTGACCTATTTTTTAGGTGCAGAGTGTAACTAGCTAGGCCGGCTGCATGGTGTATTTGAAGGGAAGGTCTCGTTTGGATTGAGTCGGTCATATTTGAAGACCTCCAAAGTCCAAAACTGCTTAAAGAGTCGAGGAAATCGAGAGGGGAAAAGGAAAAATTAAAAAGGGTTGATCAAATTTGAAGGCCTCCAAAGCTGCTTAAAGAGTTGAGGAATCGAGAGGGGAAAATAATAAAAATTAATTAAGAAGGGTATGCATAAAATCTGGAATTGATGGGAAAGGAATTTGGGTTTAATTGATCAGTTTCATGGTTTGATAACACTGGACTCCACATTGTGTTTGTTGTGAATTACTATTGAAAATAGTACTTGTACTTGTATTGACCAACAGAGAGAGGTGAAAGAGAACGACATTAATTGATACCAAGTTGCAAACTACAATTTTCAAAAGTTCCATTTTCGGATATTTTCCTCTTGAGGATGACATTACTAATCTAAAATTTATGGTTAGGAAATCCCACTATGCTTTGAGATAGATTCCTTCAACAAGGCCTATGAAAAATTTCCTAGAGCAGAACTAAGTACGAATTTATCTCTGTTAATTTCCATTTCTTTCTTTGGTTTTTTGTGTTTTGCAATTCAATTAAAACTACTACAAATGAACTATTAAACAATTGTAGCTCTTAAGAATTTTCATTTCAGGTAATAATATTTAACGAGTTGTTTTTGTTTGACACAGTATATATAAATCTAAACTCAAGCAGAAAATTTGAGCAAGTAATGTAATTAAATCAGATCTGGCTCAACATTTAACTCATATATACTCTAAATACAATCTATCCCCGAGTTAATAATCAAGGAACAACAAATTCAACTCATATAGTATTATATAGTATTACCGAGTAAGTTCTCAGTAATAGTTGCGCGAAAAATGATCTTTGTATGCATCGGCGTGACTCTGAACTCGACTTTGCATCCTCAGCCAATTCACGAGTCAAAACGTCATTAACTCAGCAAAAAACACTCCATCCGCAACGAACTGCAAATAATCATGAAAAATAATGAATTCGTAATTTTCATATAAAATGAAAACAAAAAGCAATAAATAAATAAAAATATAAATGAAAACCTTCATCACCAGCCACCTCACAAAAATGACAAAAACAAAAGAAAAACCCAGAAGAAATCACAATTCCAACAATTCAAATACAAAGCATGAAGAAATAAACAAATACCTGCCCAGAATAACACAACGCCCGGACCTGCGAAAACAAATGCACATAAAAATTAAAACACAAAGAACATAAAGCATAAGCATACAATTAAAACAAAAGAACCAAACAAAATAACTCTTTTAAACTCCACAGGTTCAACCAATTCATCTTAAAATATTTTAGAACCAAGAAAGACGCAGGTAAAAAAAGAGAAAGGAAACCCACAAAGAAAGAAATTTCTCGCAAAGTAGAAGTGGGGAATGAATTATAATGTTTATTAGTATTAATTTATCACCGCCAAATTAAAACACACAAAGCAGAAGCACATAAAAACATTCTACTCGACAGAGGGCTCATCAATTATCGACAAAATTAGAAATTAAGTTAACAAAAATACAATTGCTTACCAAAAATTCTCCCATTTCTATAACGAATTCTGATGGAATAATAGTTGTAGGACTTGGGAAATTGGTTCGGCAATCCTTACAAGCCATTGGGATATCTCTTTTCTTCCCTATTCTCATTTTCTCGGGTCTTTGTTTTTTGTGTTTATGTATGAATCTTCGATTTTGAGGTGAGTTATTGGTGGAATTTTCTGATTTATTTGATAGAGTGGAAGAAATATGATCGACTAAAACAAAAATACAAATTGAGGAAAACATAGGGAAAATTGGAGAAACCCTCGTGGACAGGAGGAGGAAGGAACACGATGGAGTATGCATTTATATAAATATCTTTGTTTTATTTTTGAAATTATATTAAAACTTATGGGCAATTATAATTTTTATCAATTATTTTAGTAATAAATATATAATTATAATTTTTTTAATTTATAAGATATAATAATTAGATCTCAAGTTTTAACATTTATAAGACATTAAATACAATAAAAATAACACCCAATGACAAAATTGGAATATTTTAGGGACAAGGGATTAATTGTAAGAAGATGACAAACCTGGGGGATTTTTGTAATACCCAATATATGAGGGTGATTTTTGTAATTATGTCTTACCTGAGGGGATATTCATAATTTACCCAAGAAATATTGATTGCATTGCACAATTGTATTGATTTTTGTTTTTTAAATGGATATTTTATTTCAGGGAAAGAAAATTATTAGTTGATGAAGATTTTTTTCTTTCCTTTTTGGTAATTGAGGGCCACTAGCTAGATTGAATGAAGATGCAGCCTTAAATTGCAGGATGATTTGAGATTTAGCTATCTTTAAAAAATTATTATAGTGTATTAATGTTTATTTATTGTTGGAAAGCTTAAAATTAAATGTGTATCAATGAAAAGTTATGTTTTGCCTTCTTATATTTGCTTTTTTTTTTATTTGGGATGTGTAATTAATGTGGATAATAGTTATGTCAGTGTTATTTATGTATTGTAGGTAATAAAATTTTGCAAATATACCATATTCTACCTTAATTGTTCTAAATGGATCTACAATTTGTCACACCAATGGTTGTGTAATGGAGATTATATGTAACAAAAGTTGTGTTCCTTAATGTCAAATTTAGGAGTTAATGAAAATTTAGTCACTTTGATATTTTTAATTTATTTTCGTTTGATTCTAAAAAAGTGCACTTTATCTCTTTATATTCTTATATCTTATATAGAACGAACTCACACTTGCCTCTATGATGATCCTAAAATTAAAAATTTAAAACATCCTCCATTATATAATATGTATTCGTACATGTTTTTAAACTAAAGAATGAAGCATTTGTTGGATTCTTTGACATGTATCAAAATTTTGGAAAACAAATATTCCCTTCTGTTTTTTTTTAATTTGTCGATTTGGCAAAAAAAAAAATTGCTTATTTTTGTTGGGGTTTGCTTAAGAAATGACTATTTATTGCATTTCTTAATCCATGTGCAATCTTTCAAATGAGAAAAATTAATGGTGATAGTATGTACATATACATAATCAAAACATTCCTTTCTAATAAGAAAAATATCTTTATCTAAATTGAGCCCCATTGTAATTTGTAATATGCATTGCCTCATATTCTTGTAATAAAATCACCTTATTCATATACCATTACAAATATTTCCATAATGATGTATTTTTTCCGTTTCATTAAGAAAACATCGATCCTAGTAGAATCTGTTTCTTAATTATTGGATTCCTTTCTTTTATTACATATATTTACATACACAAAAATCTTGGAACAAATTATGTAAAGCAAATATACACAATCAAAACATTCCTTTTTATTAAGAAAATATTTAATTTAGCTCATTTTTCGGGCGTTACATCAATTTTTTTTCTAAAAAAATAACCTTTATTCCATATATACCAAGAATAATCTAACACCCTTGCAGAGCACTATATAAACATTGTCTAATTACTGATATATGCAATCACACAATTATTTAGTTGGGATACTTATGGAAAACAGTTTAGTGTTTTATTTGATTGCAACATTGGCTTTTGCTTTGGTCTATGATCATGGAAATGCTGCTGCCAATGATTTGGTCCAAAAATGGTGTCAACGCACAACACACAGTGATATGTGTGCTTCCATAATCGAGGCCGATCCCCGAGAGAATTTGAAAAATAGTCCCAATGGCTTATGCGATATACTCAGAGATAGAGCCGTGATAGACGCCAATGTCACCACTGTAAAGATTTCTAATCTTCTTAAGAAAGCTACAAATAAATATGAAATTCAATGTCTGCAATTATGTTCTGATGCTTATCCACGGGCAATTTCGAAATTGAAATCTGCTGATTATAGTGTGATTAGTCGCAAGAATTACTTGGAATTGAATGGTGGCATTTTTCGGGCTTATGACGAGCCAGACGATTGTGAATATAGTTTCACAGAAAGACCCGGAACGCCACCCTCCCAATTAACACTCGAAAATGAAAATCTGAAGAATATTTGTATTATTATTTCAGATATTATAAATCTTATAGTATGCAACAAGACTGCAGCTTGTTAAAAGTAAATCTAAACCATGGTTAATTACCATCAGCATTCTTCTTTAATTGTCCCTTACCTCAGTTTATTTAGCCTTCTTTTAATGTTATGTGCTCAATATCGGTACAATAATTTCTTTGTGATTTCATTATTTTCAAACATAATTTTTGAAATCATTTGAATTAAATTTTACTACCCTAATTAAGCCCAACATCACAATTTCAAATGAATTTAATCTAATTTGTCAACTGCCCATTTATAAATTATATAACTAAACCGTTTTAAGATAACTAATTCTTAATGTTTTAATTAGTTGAAAACTAATCAAAGCTTAAATAATGAAGCCCTTGGTTACTGTTAGTGCTTGAACCAATATTAATACACGGTCATGATATAAGTAAAGTAGCCATTATCCAAAATTTCTTTTTCCTTCTGATTTCCGGCGCTGGCAGCCTCCTTCGGGCCGGATACCCAAGCCACTGTACGGTGCGAACCAAAGCCCCCTTTCAATTTATCCTATAAAGGCTCCTCTTCACTCCATTTTAAGATCCTTAGTTACCCTCAATTCCGAATTGAAGCCCTAGAACATTTTTGATGCAGATAAATAAAAACAGAAGATAAAATAGGATATAATCACTACAATTCCTATGAGCAATCCAATAATAATCGACTTGGTGAGTAATATGAGTATGAAAGGGAATCAGTTAATTAAATTAAGGGAAATTTACCTAGACACCACATGGATTTAGGCTTAATTACAAGAACTTACCCTCCTGTTTCAAATATTACCAAGACACCCCCTTGACTTTACGGCAATTAGTCAATTCTAACCGAACATGTAAAATATCCAAAATGCCCTCAGTTATCTTCAATATTTACAAAAAAAAAAACTCCATGGCCGTCGCCACAAGCTCCTACACCTCCATTTTTTTCACTTTTCCGGCGACTCCGGACACGGTTTGAGCTCTATTTGATGGCTATAGACTCTTCTTCACGTCCTCTACAAATTCGAAGCATTAATTATCAGTTCTAGTTCTTTTTTCTGGTCACATTTTCGCGATTACTGAATTTCCCAATTGTTAGGGTTCTTCGCGATTTTGAATTTTACTTCGAATTAGTTGTAATTATGTTCGTATTTCACCTCCTTGATTGAAAGGCCGTTTTGGCCTTTCCTAGCTTCAATTTCACGTTTCTGTGCTCAATTGAGGTCAATTGCATAATTGGGGGAAATTGGTTTCGCGATCCCCTTTCGAATTTTTTGATTTGTCCTTGTTTTCTGTTCGGTTTTGAGCTATATGTAGTCGTGGTTAGCTTAATTTCAGTTTTCTGTTTCCAATTTGTTCGGCCCTGGGCAAATTCAACCCTGTAATAGTTTATCCCGTCACTCTATTTTCAGATCTACGAATTTTATTTTTTTCGATTTTACTCCACCGTCGGCGGTGGAGCTTGACCCACCGCCTTCCCTTTCAGCCGTAGGTAAATTTATTAAATTTTAAAATTTGGCATTTTGCACCCTGAAATTATAGGATTTTGGCACTTTGCATCCTGACTTAAAAGTTTTGGCACTTTGCACCCTGGAAATATAATGTATTTGGCACTTTGCACCCTAATGTGTGTTTTAGTGAGAAAATTCAATGATAGAATAGTTATTTTTTATTTTTATTTCACTTTGCACCTTGGCAATCTAGATTTTTCACCCTTAAAATATAGAATTTTAACATTTTGCACCCTAAAATTATAAAATATTAGCATTTTTTACCCTGATTCAAATTTTCTGGCAACTCTGCACCCTATAAATATAATTTGTATGATATTTTGAACGTATTTTTCTTAAAAAAAAGACTCATGAATGTCTTCGATATAGAGATAAAACGGTAATTTCTATGTACAACAATCATAAACTTGTTATCCTGAATTTATTTTACTTTATATTAACTTATTTTAACATTTTCTCTCTGTAAAATTTAGATTAAAAAAAAAAGACATTGTCGTCATTTTATTTTCAAGTATCCTCAAAATTATTTACTTTATATAAAAAATACGCGTTTACATATCTAACATACTATTATATTGCATGCTAGTTACATAGTTTAGATTATCATATTAAGTCGGGGTTGAAAATACCAGAAATTATATTTTTTGGGTGCAAAATGCCAGTATTCTATATTTCAGCGTGCAAAGTGTCAAAATCTGTACTTTTAGGATTTAAAGTGCCAAAAATATTCGAAAATAACTATTATACTCTTCAATCAACTAATTTTTTCTTCAAAACATACACTAGGGTGCAAAGTGCCAATTAAATTGTATTTTCAGGGTGCAAAGTGCCAAAACTTTTAAGTTAGGGTGCAAAATGCCAAAACCTTATAATTTCAGGGTGCAAAGTGTCAAAAGCCCATTTTAAATTGGTAGTTTTTCATAATAACATTATGAATATTTTCATAATGATGTATTTTTTCCGTTTCATTAAGAAAACATTGATCCTAGTAGAATCTGTTTCTTAATTATTGGATTCCTTTCTTTTATTACATATATTTACATACACCAAAATCTTGGAACAATTATCTAAAGAAGTATACATAATCAAAACATTCCTTTTTATTTTTGTTGGGGGTTTGCTTAAAAATGACTATTTATTACATTTCTTAATCCATATGCAATCCTCCAAAAAGAGAGAAAAATTAATGGAGATAGTATGTAAATATACATAATCAAAACATTCCTTTCTAATAAGAAAAATATCTTTATCTAAATTGAGCCCCATTGTAATTTGTAATATGCATTGCCTCATATTCTTGTAATAAATTCACCTTATTCATATACCATATATAATGATGTATTTTTTTCGTTTCATAGAGAAAACATCGATCCTATTAGAATCTGTTTCTTAATTATTGGATTCCTTTCTTTTATTACATACACCAAATCTTGGAACAAATTATGTACAGCAAATATACACAATCAAAACATTCCTTTTTATTAAGAAAATGTTTAATTTAGCTCATTTTTCGGGCGTTACATCAATTTTTTTCTAAAAAATTCCATATATACCAAGAATAATCTAACACCCTTGCAGTGCACTATATAAACATTGTCTAATTACTGATATATGCAATCACACAATTACTTAGTTGGGATACTTATGGAAAACAATTTAGTTTTCTTATTGATTGCAACATTGGCTTTTGCTTTGGTCTTTGATCATTGAAATGCTGCTGCCAATGATTTGGTCCAAAAATGGTGTCAACGCACAAAACACAGTGATATGTGTGCTTCCATAATCGAGGCCGATCCCCAAGAGAATTTGAAAAATAGTCCCAATGGCTTATGCGATATACTCAGAGATAGAGCCGTGATAGACGCCAACGTCACCACTGTAAAGATTTCTAATCTTCTTAAGAAAGCTACAAATAATTATGAAATCCAATGTCTGCAATTCTGTTCTGATGCTTATCCACGGGTAATTTCGAAACTGAAATCTACTGATTTTAGTGTGATTAGTCGCAAGAATTACTTGGAATTGAGTGATGGCATTTTTTGGGCTTATGACGAGCCAGACGATTGTGAATATGGTTTCACAGAACGACCTGGAACGCCACCCTCCCAATTAACACTCGAAAATCAAAATCTAAAGAATATTTGTATTATTATTTCAGATATTATAAATCTTGTAGTATGCAACAAGACTGCAGCTTGTCAAAAGTAAATCTAAACCATTGAAACCTCCATGGTTAATTACCATCAGCATTCTTCATTAATTGTCCCTTACCATTGAAACCTCCATGGTTAATTACCATCAGCATTCTTCATTAATTGTCAAAAGTAAATCTAAACCATTGAAACCTCCATGGTTTATTTAGCCTTCTTTTAATGTTATGAGCAATCCAATAATAATCGTAATATCAGTATGAAAGGGAAGGAATCGGTTAATTAAATTAAAACTACGTACGTACTAAATCAGCTAATCAATCGCCTATTACAATCAAATCAACAACGTAACAAGTTACAAAGGATTAATATATTGGACTAGACACAATTATCGATCGGATGTATCTTAATTCAACTTGAGATCTCATGGGTACCTGAAATGAGAATGGGCAAGCTGAATTAATTAAGCAAGAATTCATTTCCAATGATAGAGCTGGATATTTTGAGGTTTAAAAGAAACAAGTCTATATAACACTTTGCAAAATCTGGGTCTTGCGTTAGAGATGACTTATAAAAGGCAATTATTCTTGAAGGGAAAAAAGGAACAAAAGCACAGAATGGTACCTGGAGTTGGATTAACTTTTGGCTTTGTAGCTGGTTTTGGATTAGTAGCAATCGGTTTTTGTGCAGGTAGCTCGACTGAGATGAAGGATACAAAGATATATTAGTAAACAATCTATGAGAAGTGGGATTATGGAATTGGTTTTAAGTTATATACAACTAACCGGGAAGGAGCTGATTGTAACCGCTGTGACCAGCATGTAGCCTTGCCAATATGCCGAGAAGTGGGGCGTTGCTGTATGTAGCAGGCTCAGTTTGCTCATAATTATCTCTTTGATCAGCAAAATTGTCATAAGCATCAGGGCCACCAACAATCGCACCAGTAAGGAGATTTGGATCACTCGCCTTTTTACTAAACCAAGTGGCATATCCTCCCCTGCAGCTAACAAATGAATTGTCCACCTTATAAGACACAATAGAGGTAGCCCTGTGGTGCACTTGTTTCGGGTAATTGTTGCCATAACCCACCATGTAACTCGTGGCTTGTGGGTTGTCTCCAAGAATGTAATCCACCTAAGAGTCCCAAGAAAGAAGATCAGTTTTAACTTGAAGAAACAAAAAATGTGGATTTTGGAGTTAAATTTTCACCTGAGATTTAGCGAAGGAGAGAAGCTCTGCGGGTGAAACGTTGGCATTTGAGCACTTGAGGGATTTTCCAGCAGAGGTTAGATAATCAGAGTAAACTGTCATAAGGAATGAAGCACTTGTAACAAACTGCATGTTGTTCCATCTTTGTCTGAAAATGAGGCCTCCAGGAGACTTTTGAGCATTGTGTGTGCCTTTTCCGAGGCATGAACACATGAAAAACTCGGCCTTTTTCTTGGTACTGTTGGAATTCAGGCGTGTGTTGACGGCCTTTTCCTGCCATCAAGAACTGCAATAACATGGAGTTTAAGTTAGTAAGAATGATGGAACAATGTGGTGGTTCACTAGGACATGGAATTTTCGGAATTCAAAAGGTACCTTAGCAACCAAGGTCTGGACACCAGCATATTTAACATCCCAACCAAATTCAGTCATGGCCCAACCTGTTCCTCCAAGTGCATCTCCATTTTCTCCTAAGTAATTCAAGTAGTACTCATTGTTTGTTGCCTTATACATCCATGCAGCTGCCCACAGCAATTCATCCTGCAGGTAAAAATTACAAATAAATCCAAGGAATATAATATAATATGTTATTAATATAAAAAAGTGATAGTAAAGATTTTCATCACATACTGCGTATCCACTGACAGATCGGTAGTATTTTTGTGCAATGGTGATGCTACTGTCATATTTGCCCCTGTACTTGTCCGCGAAATCAAACAGCTGAAATACGCAACAAAAAAGCAAGCCTATATATAATTAAGCGAGAATTCAGAGAGAATTTGAGATGATGAGATTAATTTTACTTGATAAAAATGCAGCAACATATATAATTCATATTCAATACTGCTCCTTGAAGAATTAATTTATTCAGTTAATTTATAATTAATGATAGAGCAACATATACTTTGAGAAACAAGTCTATATAACACTTTGCACATATATATTATATTATAGCTGGAAGCCAATTTAGTTATCAATCAAAGGCAACAATCCACTCTTATACAAAATCTAATTTGAGAACATAATCTAAAGACTGATCTATACAGTACTGATCTATACAAACAATGTTATAATTCATAATCTAAAGACTGATCTATACAGTACTTCTTCACCTGCATAAGTTATTTTGATGGTCATGTTTATTTATAATAATTCAGAACTAAAGTTGAATGAAGACAATGCATATTATATAATCTTAGAACATCAACCTGGAAGAGATTTGTTGCAATGAAGTGCTCAAAAGGTTTCTCAATGTCACTTGTGGTTGTTTTTCCTGGAGGCTGAGATTCTGTAAGAACTGCACATTGCAACAACATATTCTAACAATATTCTAACAATAACCAAACCATACACAAACTCAAAAAAAACATACCCCCAACTTTCTTGAATACTAAAATTCTCATTCTTGAATGCTAAACCGAAATTTAGATCAGTAGTTAAATTACCACATTCTTACGCATATTAAGTTTTGCTTCTAGAGAAGCAATTATTGGCTCAATAAGAATAGAGTTTTCATCATTTTGATTGGCATAGACCCTTTTCTGCGGACAATGCTTCTTTCTTATCAATTGTGAGTTTCTTCATGTCAAGATTTTGCATCAATAAAACTCAAAGCAGTTAATTATCCCTAAATTGAATGTTTATGTTAAAAGCACACACATGATGTATCCAGAACCAATCTAAGCCTTTGGTCGATTCAGAGATGGAAGTATCATGGTAAATGATTATTTAATCTAGCTTACATGCTTTAATCACTAATTTAGGGTGAAAAATTACATAGAAAACATGTAAATACACAAAATTAAAAGGACTATATTTATGAGCAAATGTAGACTCTTTCCCCATGCATAAGCCCGATCAATAAGATACATATATTTTAAATCTTCGAAACATTTTTGCAGAGAAGATTGATGCTCATTAAATATATAGCATATTTGACTTGGCTGCAGGCAAAATCCCCTTGTGCAAATGAAAGTAGAGGTCCTAAGAGTTTCAGCCACAACTTTAACTGTGTCTTCTGATGCATATTTTGGTTCACATCTCCCACAAACAATGTTCTATCAGTGAGGATGATAGATGACCAGATCTATAGCAAATCATACATAAATTAACCATATTTGAATAACATATAGACTTGACATAATGTAAGAGAAGCATGATCAAATCAAATGCAAACCATTCATTGAAATGCCATATTTATTGCAGACAGAGACTAAAAATGTGAGAGAAAAACAACAAAATAAATGGAAAAAGCAAAGGAGAAAAAGCCTAGGTAGAGAAAATATAAGCATGTATGTAATGACAATATATTTAGTTCGAATTTTCTTTTTACCTAGATCAGATCTTGCGGTTAAAACTGCACTACATCATTCATTGTGATGATGTCCTGAGAATAAAATCAGTATTCACTGCCATGAGAAATTTAGAAGAATGGTTGGGGTAAGTCTTTCACTACAGTGTACTTTGATATGTAAATCAAACCTCCCCACCTATCCTTTGTTGGATATCAACATGAGTGTAGTATATCTGCTAATTCACATAGATGTAAGCACATTTAGATCCACATTAATATCATGAAAAAGAAAAAAGAGTAAAAAGCACCTTCAATTTTAGGTGGGCGGCAGCAAGTACATCAAGCTTGTTCTTGAGAAGTATGTCACCGTGAGATAGATTAGCATAGAACAAGTGAGACCTAAAAGAGTGAGTTTATTATCAATTCCCATAGACACATTGATCAACGGTGTCAATTTAACAAAAAAGCAAAGTTGTAGATTATAAGCCTACCTGGGCATTATCATCAGGATTCTTAATGATAGAATCTATTATCTAAAAAAACTTAAAATTATCGAAAACAATATTATGTGAAAATTTAGTTGCTCACCTGGCAAACACGAAGCTTTTTTTTGATACTGTAGTTTGGCAACCCGTTCTTTAAGCTCGGTAACATTAGCTATATTCTTTTGATTGTTAGCCCTCTTAAACATTTTTTGCATTTTCTTGACATTGATATAAGGTCTTTTTAACACTTCAACTAATTAATCCGTCTCTCCATCTGTAATTGAAAAACTATGATCAGAACATGCATAAAGTATCTATCCAACTCAGGAACAAAGTATCTACATTCATTTAAATTTATGTTCATATAAGATGACCTCCTTAAATGCAAATATTATTTCACGTATCATCAATGTAAGGCAAAGTTTGTAAAATAATACGTCTTCTGATAAAATGTTAGTTTTATGGAATTACTAGCGTTAATTCCATAAGAAAGAAAAGAAAGGTTTAACTGGTATTGCAATATAATCATATCCAATTTTTTTTTTAAAAAGGCACACCGAGGAGGTTCAAATAATAGAGAAAAATCAAAGTTAAACCATCAATGTTATAATAGACTGAATATTAATAGATACGAAACCCTATCTTTAATTGTATGACAATAACCAATACATGATATGGTCAAAAGCATTTAGAGAGACATACAGTAATATCCATATTGATTATTGCAATAACTATGGTCATATTGGTGCTGCAAAAATGGAGTCTTATAAAGAACAAGAGAGTAGGCAACAAAAAGTCTTCTATCTCGCTGAAACTTAAGGTGGAATTTTCAATTTTTACTTTAAAGTAAATAAAGTTCATATTACCTACTGAATTCTCAAGTCATTTTCCCTCAGTGAAGAACTTCCACTTGAAGAGGCCGATAGATTGGGGTTGTAGAGTTCTGCTTCAAGTATGGAAACCTCCTCTTGCAATTGCTTTATCAATTGCTTCTTTTGAACAACCTATTCATAATTGGAATCGAAAAGAGTTGTTGAAAAAATAAATCTATAACTCTATTCAACTCCCACTGGAAAACGTAACTGGGAATAAAATTCAAGACTTAAATGAGGTAAAAATCTATTAAAAAATATATACAGAGGCAGGCCAAAGTTCCAAAGCAGGTCAAAAAGCCTGGTATGGGCAAATTAGGAAAGAATTGTTACCTTATTTTTCAGAAAATGCAATGATGATAGCAGATATCGGCTGCAGCAAGCACATGACCTAAGCAAAGAGGTGACGAAGGCACCAGAACCAGAAGATGGAAACTTAACAAAAAGAAAGTAAAAAGAATACCCCTTCCGTTTGGGTTTTGCTTTCTAGAGATCCCCAATGACCCATCCCCAGCTTCGAAGTTTCTTCGAGTTCGGCTGATAGAATCTCATCCCGTTTCCACGGGAGCGGATTGCCGATGGATGGAGAGGTGGTTTTCGTTTACCAGCACGCAGGTGGTCTGAAGCCAAAGAATTACCACAATGATACCTACACATTCAACGGATGAATTTGCTAATCCCTTTATCGCGCAAAAGTTCCTTCTTGTTTTGGAAGGGATTGGATTGGATTAAAGATTCAAGTCAATGCAAGAAAGTGACTCGGATTAAGAAGAAATGTGGCCTGGAGCCTGGTTTGCGAGTCTAATTTATTAGCGAAAAAACTAAATTAAGAAGAACATTTCTATATATATATATATATATATATATAATGACAGAAATGTTAGATGAAATGATAATGTAAGAAATTGGAAACCCTTTTCTTTCACAATCAAATATTATCATCATCTTTATCTCTGGTGGAAATTGCCTTAAAAACTTGGTTTCAGATATAAGTTCGGTTCATTTTTAAACGGTTGGGAACCATTTTCATGTGAGTGGAGTTTGCAAAAACCATGAAAAGGACACTGAATATACAGGGCTATAAAACTTTAATCATGGAACAATACATTGCAACAAGTCATACCAACAAAAAATGGAAGGAACGAAATGTGAAATCTATACCTCCGAACTGCAAGGCCTCCAAGTAGCTTGTATCGGAGCTATAGCACACATGCCCCTATTGTTGACCTTCTCAGCATAAAGACCCACACTGTTCTCTGGAAACTTGAACCGCTTCTGGACATCCGAAGTAAGCTCCCTTATCCTCCTACCTTTGTCTCCTGAAAAGAGCAACATATAATATTGCATAAATTATCTACAAAAGTTAAACTTAAATTTAAGAGAACTTTTCACTGTGTATCTAAGGCCTATTCTAGAACTTGGAAGAAAAAGGCGAACAATTTTTTTTTCCAACACATGCTAATAGCATGTCTCACCGACTCAAAGCTGAACAAAGACTTAAAAAACTGATTCATGACCATCTACAATTATAAAAAATACACTCAACTCCACAACCTCCGTAATCATTTCATTAGAAAATTATCCTACATTTATTCCAATTCCCTAATCCCTATTCACCAATTAATTAAGAATTTTCATTTCATGTAATAATATTTAACGAGTTGTTTTTGTTTGACACAGTATATATAAATCTAAACTCAAGCAGAAAATTTGAGCAAGTAATGTAATTAAATCAGGTCTGGCTCAACATTTAACTCATATATACTCTAAATACAATCTATCCCCGAGTTAATAATCAAGGAACAACAAATTCAACTCATACGGGAATAAAAACTTGCACAATTTCAATATAAGTATACAATTATACATATAATACACATAAATGAACACGTATTTATATAGTATTATATAGTATTACCGAGTAAGTTCTCAGTAATAGTTGCGCGAAAAATGATCTCTGTACGCATAGGCGTGACTCTGAACTCGACTTTGCATCCTCAGTCAATTCACGAGTCAAAACGTCATTAACTCAGCAAAAAACACTCCATCCGCAACGAACTGCAAATAATCATAAAAAATAATGAATTCGTAATTTTCATATAAAATGAAAACAAAAAGCAATAAATAAATAAAATATAAATGAAAACCTTCATCACCAGCCACCTCACAAAAATGACAAAAACAAAAGAAAACCCAGAAGAAATCACAATTCCAACAATTCAAATACAAAGCATTAAGAAATAAACAAATACCTGTCCAGAATAACACAACTCCCGGACCTGCGAAAACAAAGGCACATAACAATTAAAACACAAAGAACCAAACAAAATAACTCTTTTAAACTCCACAGGTTCAACCAATTCATCTTAAAATATTTTAGAACCAAGAAAAAAGAGAAAGGAAACCCACAAAGAAAGAAATTTCTCGCAACGTAGAAGTGGGGAATGAATTATAATGTTTATTAGTATTAATTTATCACCGTCAAATTAAAACACACAAAGCAGAAGCACATAAAAACATTCTACTCGGCAGAGGGCTCATCAATTATCGACAAAATTATAAATTAAGTTAACAAAAATACAATTGCTTACCAAAAATTCTCCCATTTCTATAACGAATTCTGATGGAATAATAGTTGTAGGACTTGGGAAATTGGTTCGGCAATCCTTACAAGCCATTGGGATATCTCTTTTCTTCCCTATTCTCATTTTCTCGGGTCTTTGTTTTTTGTGTTTATGTATGAATCTTCGATTTTGAGGTGAGTTATTGGTGGAATTTTCTGATTTATTTGATAGAGTAGAAGAAATATGATCGATTCAGAAATCCGAATTGCGTTTTAGTTCAGTATTCTCATAAAATTTGAAGAAAAAAACAATTTGGCCCCAAATTTCCAGAAATGCGAATTTACACTTTTGGTCCCTCAATTTTCAGAAATTACAATTTGACCTTTGATTTTTTAAAATCCAGAATTACAATTCAGTTTATTTCGGAAGATTAAAATTTTCATTTCGACCCCTGATTTTCAGAAATCAAAAATTTCACTTTTGGACCCTTAATTTTCACAATTTGCAATTTGACCCCATATTTTCAAAAAAATAAGAACTTTAATTCAATCCATAATTTACAGAAGATTAAAAACTTTTAATTTGGCACCTGATTTTCAAATATCCAAATTTCCACTTTTGGTCCCTTAATTTTTAAAAATTGCCATTTGACCCCAGATTTTCGAAAAACCCAGAGTTTCAATTCAGTCCATAATTTTCAGAAAATTAGGATTTTCAATTCGGCCCCAGATTTTCTGAAATCCGAATTTGCACTTTTGGTCCCTCAATTTTCAAAAATTATAATTTTGCCCCAAATCGATTTATGCGATTTTATCCCAATATCAACAACAAGAATTAACCAATCGTGCCTTATAATTTGCTCTATGAGTTAATTCTTGTTGTTGATTTCGGGATAAAATCGCATAAATCGATTTGGGGCAAAATTATAATTTTTGAAAGTTGAGGGATCAAAAGTGCAAATTTGGATTTCAGAAAACCTGGGGCCGAATTTAAAATATTAATTTTCTGAAAATTCTAGACTGAATTTGAACTTTGAGTTTTTCGAAAATCTGGGGTCTAATGGCAATTTATGAAAATTAAGGGAACATAAGTGCAAATTTGAATTTTTGAAAATCAGGTTCCGAATTGAAATTTTTAATTTTCTGAAAATTATGGACTGAATTGCAGTTCTGATCTTTTTGAATATATGGGGTCAAATGGCAATTTTTAAAAATTAAGGGACCAAAAGTGCAAATTTGAATTTTTGAAAAGCATGTTCCGAATTGAAAATTTTAATCTTCCGAAATTAACTGAATAGCAATTCTTGGCTTTTCAAAAATTCGGGGTAAATTGTAATTTTCAAAAATTGAGGGACTAAAAGTGCAAATTTGATTTTCTGAAAATCATGGGCGAATTGAAACTTTTTATTTCTTAAAATACAAGACTAAATTGCAATTCTTGATTTTTCAAAAATCTAGGGTCAAAATTGCAATATCCAAAAATTGAGGGACCAAATGTGCAAATTCGGTTCATGAAATCAGGGTTCGAATTGAAAATTTTAATTTATGAAAATTCTGGGCTGAATTTCTGGATTGTTCGAAAAATTTGGGGTCAAAATTGCAATTTCCAAAAATTGAGGGATCAAAAGTGCAATTCGAATTTATGAAAATAGTAGCCGAATTGCAAATTTTAATTTTTTGAAAATTATGGACTGAATTGCAATTCTAGGTTTTTTGAAGATCTGGGATCAAATTGTGATTTTTGAAAGTATACAATGTGGACATTTTTTAAAGTGAATTTCAAATGATTAGTTTTAGGAGGATTTTCAAATCCACTTAAAATTGGCTTGAAATCCATTGAAATAAAATCCACTGTGAATCCATGATGGATCCACGGACGGATCCATGACGGATCCACTTTGGATCCGTCATGGATCCACAGTGGATCTATTCGGATCCATGACGGATCCGAATTTTTTTCACCCGGATCCGGTTTGGATCGGATCCTAAATGGATCCATTTAGGATCCGATCCATTTGAGATCCGATCCACAAGGATCCAATCCAGATCCGATTCAGGTGATCCAATTCAAATTATAAATACTCGAATATTCATTTCTTCCTCCATCTTTCTTTTCAACAATATAACCATAAATAACTAAATAAAGTTCAAGTAAACTTCTTAAGGACCCATTGTCTACTTCAACATAGGGGTGTTCACGGTTCGGATAACCGACCGAACCGAACCGAACCGAAATGAGTTCGGTGAAAACCGAACCGAACCAAACCTATTCGGTTCGGTTTTCGGTTTGGAGATTTGGTCTAATTCGGTTTTCGGTTTGGTTCGGTTATTTTTGTTCGGTTAACCGAACCGAACCGAAAACCGAATTTTTGATTCAAATAATTAATATTTTTTGTTCGATTTTATGGACTTTGAAATTCTTTAATCTTATGCTTAAGGATATGAATTTTTTTTTAAATTTATGCCAATTGAAGATTATTAAATGTTAGTTTTTGCAATTGTATTGTAAAATTATTTAATTTTATGCCTATGATATGAATTTTAGTTGTTTAATTTATGTCATTTGATGATTATTAAATGTTAACCACTTTAGTATTTAGTTCTATGTAATGTTTAATAATGTTTAGTGTTATGGTTACCTATTAATTTGATTTTTTTATGATAAACAATTTAGTATTTGATTATATAATTTTAATAAATTATCAATAATACAAAATTTCGGTTAAACCGAAACCGAACCGAACCGAACCGAAAACCGAATTGGGATGTTCGGTTCGGTTTTCGGTTCGAAAAAATCAAGAACCAAAATTTCGGTTCGGTTCGGTTCGGTTTTCACCGAATGAACAGTCCTACTTCAACATATCAAATAACCATAAATAATTATCTATTTTGCCCTAAAATAATTAACTTTAATGGTTAACTTTGCCGGAAAAAATGAGGGGTTTGAGTTTTTTTTTAATTTGAGGGTGTTAAATGTTAATTTTGAATTTTGGGGTGCAAAGTGTCCATTTATTGTGTTTCGGGGGTGCAAGTTGTTAATTTGTCCTTAATTAGGGAGTGTTAAATGCTAATTTTATTTTTGGGGGGCAAAGTGCCAAAGATTTACAATAGAATTACCTATTTTGCCCTTGAGTTTTTTCTTGAAAATAAAAGAGGGTGCAAAGTGTTGTATTTTTCATATTTCGAGGGTGTAAAGTGCTAAATCTAAGTTTCAGGGGTGCAAATTTCCTATTGCAAAAAACCCATTTATTCTTGTTTGATTTTAAAAAAGTGCATTTTATCTCTCTATATTCTTATATCTTATATAGAACAAATTCACGCTGTCTCTATGACGATCCTAAAATTAAAACATCCTCCATTATATACTATATACTCATACATGTTTTTAAACTAAAGAATGAAGCATTTATTGGATTTCTTTGACATGTATCAAAATTTTGGAAAACAAATATTCCCTTTTGTTTTTTTTTTTATTTGTCGATTTGGCAAAAAAAAAAAAAAAATTTGCTTATTTTTGTTGGGGTTTGCTTAAGAAATGACTATTTATTGCATTTCTTAATCCATATACAATCCTCCAAAAGGAGAGAAAAATTCATGGAGGTAGTATGTATATATACATAGTCAAAACATTCCTTTCTAATAAGAAAAATATCTTTATCTAAATTGTAATATGCATTGCCTCATATTCTTGTAATAAAATCACATTATTCATATACCATTACGAATATTTCCATAATGATGTATTTTTTCCGTTTCATTAAGAAATCATCGATCCTAGTAGAATATGTTTCTTAATTATTGGATTCCTTTCTTTTATTACATATATTTACATACACCAAAATCTTGGAACAAATTATGTAAAGCAAATATACACAATCAAAACATTCCTTTTTATTAAGAAAATATTTAATTTAGCTCATTTTTCGGGCGTTACATCAATTTTTTTCTAAAAAAATAGCCTTTATTCCATATATACCAAGAATAATCTAAAACCCTTGCAATGCACTATATAAACATTGTCTAATTACTGATATATGCAATCAGGCAATTACTTAGTTGGGATACTTATGGAAAACAATTTAGTTTTCTTATTGATTGCAACGTTGGCTTTTGCTTTGGTCTTTCATCATGGAAATGCTGCTGCCAATGATTTGGTCCAAAAATGGTGTCAACGCACAAAATACAGTGATATGTGTGCTTCCATAATCGAGGCTGATCCCCGAGAGAATTTGAAAATTAGTCCCAATGGCTTATGCGATATACTCCGAGATAGAGCCGTGATAGACGCCAACGTCACCACTGTAAAGATTTCTAATCTTCTAAAGAAAGCTACAAATAATTATGAAATTCAATGTCTGCAATTTTGTTCTGATGCTTATCCACGGGCAATTTCGCAACTGAAATCTGCTGATTTTAGTGTGATTAGTCGCAAGAATTACTACGAATTGAATTATGGCATTTTTCGTGCTTATGACGAGCCAGAGGATTGTGAATATGGTTTCACAGAACGACCTGGAACGCCACCCTCCCAATTAACACTCGAAAATCAAAATCTAATGAATATTTGTATTATTATTATAGATATTATAAATCTTGTAATATGCAACAAGATTGCAGGTTGTCAAAAGTAAGTCTAAACCATTGAAACTTCCTATGACGATCCTAAAATTAAAACATCCTCCATTATATACTATATACTCATACATGTTTTTAAACTAAAGAATGAAGCATTTATTGGATTTCTTTGACATGTATCAAAATTTTGGAAAATAAATATTCCCTTCTGTTTTTTTTTTTTATTTGTCGATTTGGCAAAAAAAAAAAAAATTGCTTATTTTTGTTGGGGTTTGCTTAAGAAATGACTATTTATTGCATTTCTTAATCCATATACAATCCTCCAAAAGGAGAGAAAAATTCATGGAGGTAGTATGTATATATACATAGTCAAAACATTCCTTTCTAATAAAAAAAATATCTTTATCTAAATTGTAATATGCATTGCCTCATATTCTTGTAATAAAATCACCTTATTCATATACCATTACGAATATTTCCATAATGATGTATTTTTTCCGTTTCATTAAGAAAACATCGATCCTAGTAGAATATGTTTCTTAATTATTGGATTCCTTTCTTTTATTACATATATTTACATACACCAAAATCTTGGAACAAATTATGTAAAGCAAATATACACAATCAAAACATTCCTTTTTATTAAGAAAATATTTAATTTAGCTCATTTTTCGGGCGTTACATCAATTTTTTTCTAAAAAAATAGCCTTTATTCCATATATACCAAGAATAATCTAAAACCCTTGCAATGCACTATATAAACATTGTCTAATTACTGATATATGCAATCAGGCAATTACTTAGTTGGGATACTTATGGAAAACAATTTAGTTTTCTTATTGATTGCAACGTTGGCTTTTGCTTTGGTCTTTCATCATGGAAATGCTGCTGCCAATGATTTGGTCCAAAAATGGTGTCAACGCACAAAACACAGTGATATGTGTGCTTCCATAATCGAGGCTGATCCCCGAGAGAATTTGAAAATTAGTCCCAATGGCTTATGCGATATACTCCGAGATAGAGCCGTGATAGACGCCAACGTCACCACTGTAAAGATTTCTAATCTTCTAAAGAAAGCTACAAATAATTATGAAATTCAATGTCTGCAATTTTGTTCTGATGCTTATCCACGGGCAATTTCGCAACTGAAATCTGCTGATTTTAGTGTGATTAGTCGCAAGAATTACTACGAATTGAATAATGGCATTTTTCGTGCTTATGACGAGCCAGAGGATTGTGAATATGGTTTCACAGAACGACCTGGAACGCCACCCTCCCAATTAACACTCGAAAATCAAAATCTAATGAATATTTGTATTATTATTTTAGATATTATAAATCTTGTAATATGCAACAAGATTGCAGGTTGTCAAAAGTAAGTCTAAACCATTGAAACTTCCATGGTTAATTTCTTGTGATTTCCTGATTGAAATCATACCTATACAATACTAGAATGGAGGGGATAAGTAAACAAATTTATATTTTCGTTGTTAAATGTGTAATTTCATTATGTTCAAACATAATTTTTGAAATCATTTGAATTAAATTTTACTACCCTAATTAAGCCCAACATCACAGTTTCTTCAAATGAATTTAATCTAATTTATCAACTGCCCATTTATAAATTATATAACTCAATCGTCTTAAGATAACTAATTCTTAATGTTTAATTAGTTGAAAACTAATCAAAGCTTAATTAATGAAGCCCTCCCCTTGGTTACTATAAGTGCTTGAACCAATATTGATACACGGTCATGATACAAGTAAAGTAGCCGTTATATCCAAAATTTCCTTTTCCTTCTGATTTCCGGCGCCGGCAGCCTCCTTCCGGCCGGATACCCAAGCCTCCTGTACGGTGCGAACCAAAGCCCCCTTTTAATTTATCCTATAAAGGCTCCTCTTCACTCTATTTAAGATCCTTAATTACCCTCAATTCCGAATTGAAGCCCTAGAATATTTTTGATGCAGAGTAATAAAAACAGAACATAAAAATTTCAATGAGCAATCCAGTAATAAATTAATAATCGACTTAGTGAGTAATATCAGTATGAAAGGGAAGCAATCCAGTAATAAATTAACTTCTGAAATGAGAATGGGCAAGCTGAATGAATTAAGCAAGAATTCATTTTGAGGTTTAAAAGATACAAGTCTATATAACACTTTGCAAAATCTGGTTCTTGCGTTAGAGATGACTCATAAAAGGCAATTATTCTTGAGGGGAAAAAAAAGGAACAAAAGCACAGAATGGTACCTGGAGTTGGATTAGTAGCAATCGGTTTTTGTGCAGGTAGCTCGACTGAGATGAAGGATACAAAGATACATTAGTAAACAATCTATGAGAAGTGGGATTATGGAATTGGTTTTAAGTTATATACAACTAACCGGGAAGGAGCTGATTGTAACCGCTGTGACCCCTTGCCAATATGCCGAGAAGTGGGATTAAATAAGGAATGAAGCACTTGTAACAAACTGCATGTTGTTCCATCTTTGTCTGAAAATGAGGCCTCCTGGAGTCTTTTGAGCATTGCGTGTGCCTTTTCCGAGGCATGAACACATGAAAAACTCGGCCTTTTTCTTGGTACTGTTGGAATACAGGTGTGTGTTGACGGCCTTTTCCTGCCATCAAGAACAACTGCAATAACATGGAGTTTCAGTTAGTAAGAATGATGGAACAATGTGGTGGTTCACTAGGACATGGAATTTTCGGAATTCAAAAGGTACCTTAGCAACCAAGGTCTGGACACCACCATATTTAACATCCCAAGAAGCAAACATAGCTTAACTGAAATGAACAACAACATATATGAATTTAATTTAAACAGCAGTATCCCATAGTCCTAAGTTCAGAGAGAATTAATTTGAGATGATGAGATTAATTTTACTTGATAAAAATGCAGCAACTTATATAATTCATATGCAGTACTGTATAGATCAGTACTGCTCCTTGAAGAATTAATTTATTCAGTTAATTTATAATTAATGATAGAGCAACATATATTATATACTTTGAGAAACAAGTCTATATAACACTTTGCAACATATATATTATATTATAGCTGGAAGCCAATTTAGTTATCAATCAAAGGCAACAATCCACTCTTATACAAAATCTACTTTGAGAACATAATCTAAAGACAACATGCACTAATACATTTCAACTTACTACTTAATTACTGCTTATGAAAACTACGTACAAACTCTATTTTATTTTCACTCATTCATGAAGCCATTCTTGTATGGAATTTGTGTACGCGGAAGCCACTCGTTCCCGTTGATGAACTGCCCAACTGTAAAACCGCGCAACTCCATAGACCGAGTAACCACTTTGAACCCTTTCCAATGGACTCGTCCACCCGTGGCTGCACCAGGACCTCGGTTTTGATACTCCCGGTATTGCAAAGTCGTCGTGGTTCTTCCATTCCAAAACAGCCATCCCTCCGGCTTTATAATGTCGTCAAGAAACGACTCCATCACGACTACGGTGGAGTAATTGGACCACGGTCGGCCCAAGTAACCACTGAACAAACTCTTCTGCTGTTCCATCCCCGGTGCCACCGTCAAACTGCAATTCTGGAGCACAAATCCAGATGTAGGTAGTCCTTCTTCTTTTTTCTGCTGCGCCGTGAATGTTATGGTTCTTGGCAAACGAGCAAAAAGCCGGCAAGATTGGAACACGGCTGTAGCTGAGCCGAAGATAAAGTCGACTGTTCCGTAGATGTTGCACTCTCGGTAGAATTGTCGACCTACTTTAGCATAGAGTGTGTCTTGATATCCTAGGAAGGTGCACATGTAAAACGCTGCACGATCAGAGGTGACCAAGACCGCCACCGCTTGAGAATCATCCGAACCTATTCCGCCGCTGTTCTCGAATGTGAGGAACCGAGCAACAAAACCATCTCCTCTAATATCTAATTAAAACAAGTAAACGAAAAAAAATGTTGTAAGCACATAATCAATCACAAAGAATAAAAGAATCAAATTATGAGTTTAACTATCAAAATATCTTACCAACAGTAGCAGTGTCGATCGTGCCGAATTGCGGAGATCTTCGATTCCATGAAATCTTGGTGTTCAACTCTCCATCTCCGACAAGAACAATATTTGTCTTGTTAGCCCATATCTCCACTCGCTCGGTGTACAAACCAGCCTCTATATGAATTCGATATTGTTCGGAGTTGTAGAGAGGGGCTGCATTTATGGCCTCCATGATTGTGGCATAAGCTCCAATCTTCCTTTTAGAAACAATGGCATCATATTTGGTTGAGTTTGTGAAGGAAGGAAGTAAAGAAAGAAAAATAAAAACTTCAAGGATCATGGTTGCCATTGCAATGTTTAGTAGATGAAAAGAAAAGAAAGATGAAGATTGTAATGAAAATGGTGAGAAAGATGATGCTGAAAATTAAATCATTGGACATGTGATCATGTACATTTTTGTGAATGCATATTGTTGAGTCCTAATTTTAGGAGTATCATTCTTTTAGTATAACATTAACTTACTGCCTACTAATGTATATTGATTCTTTGTTGTTACCTTGTTGCTTTCAACTCTCTTATAATCTTCAATTAGTTAGTGATGCAATTTATGTATTAATAATTTGGCACAATTAATTTTATGATGTGGCTTTAATTTTATCACAATTTCCCCCCTAACTTACAACCAAGTTGCACTTCCACTATTAACCTCAAATTCTAAACTTACATTAATGTTGCATTTTCCCCCCCGAAACTCTTTTAAATAGTGGAAGTGTCTCCTTTCTCTATTATGTGATGCATTTTCCTACTGCTTAGTTTTCTAGATTGACTTTTGGTTATTGTGTGTTAAGAAATATAGGAGTAGTTTCTAGGCTAAAAGGAATATTAAAGAATTATGACGATTTGGAAGTTATAATACACTGAATCAGAGTCATGATATTCTATTAAATCAAAGACAAGCTTGAAGTTCGTATAGCTGAGCCTGGTAGACTTGAATCATTATAAAGCGAAAGCCTGTCCTTAAGTCCTCTTGTGTGTATTGTAATCTGTAGCTTATCATCTGACAGTATCATATTCTTTATATATCAGTACGCTGGATTCTCACAGTTCAGATATGAGCACAAACTAGCAGCCATTTTAAAATTTTAGTTTGATGTGTACACAATGATGCAAATATGTTTAGTTGATTCATAGGGTTGCCTTATAATCCCAATTAAAAGTTTAAGAAAGATAAGAAGTTAAAGCCAGACTACTTTAGCCTATTTAATGCATTATTAAGAGTTCATACAACCTGAATTATATAACAAAGTTCAACAAGAGTTTTAGAATTTTGTAATTCAAAAAGAAGTTTTTTTTTGGTTTTCTAAACTCTCTAATCTCTTGCTTTGAACTTAGAATCATCTATGATAGCCTAATTACGGAGAAAAGGCCTAGCTAGTTGATGATCAGTCTTTTTTTCTGAAAATGGAACACCCTTGTTTATCAAACTGAAGGCTGTGAAAGTGACCACCTCTCAATTCTGTGAGAATTTCCTTTGATTGTGGAATCAAATGAGATCATCCATTTGGATATAATTTTATGATTCCTTATAATTTTATCAAGGTCTTCAGTTTCATTGTGCCTCCATATTACTTCTTTTATATGGCTTTCAAGGTAGTTCATCATATTCTATTGTAGTTTACACTTTACATGTTAACTTGATTTATGTTATGCGTGGTAGAAAGTTTGTTTGTTCTCAACATCATTAATTTTTAAACATGCACATATGCAAAATAATCTCCAAACAGTGATATATATACCTTTCGTTTAGTTAAAAGGTAAATCTATTTCTATTTTGCAGGTTGAAAAGATGAAGGAAATAGCCAAGCTTAAAGCAAAACAAGAGAAAAAGGATACTGGAATCTGAGGTCAGGCTTGTGGAAAGCATTTCATTTTTTTGTTGTATGTCAATTTAAAGATTCTGAGTTGTTAGAATCCTGTCAACATATTATTTAAATTTAAGTTGCAATTGTTTGAGCATTTTTCATTTGGTCATGTTGGTGGATTTGCTGGTGCTACCTAACTCTCTTTCTCCCTCCTTCTGTATGTCCTTTAAGGTTTTGAATAATGCTAACCTTACAACCATGTACGTAATTTCAGCTTGAGCTGGTGTTGATTGTTGACGTTCCATCAGAATACAAAAATTGAAAAAACAAGGTAAAAATATTAACTTATGTTGTTTAATGCGAGTGGAGCCTCTTTTAGCTTCTTTGTAATGAGGACTGGTAAGGTTTCTCGTCAACATTCCTGGAGAATGAATCTAAGCCATTAAATCTGTGATTCCTCAGCATCGCAAGCAAATGGGATAGAGAGCTTTATCTAATCCGTTAATATTTTGATGCAGGTCATTTCCTTCTAGAAGAGGATGACAAGTTTCTTGAACGAGTTAGAGCTGCAATGGCTACTGCTGATATAGATGCTGCTAAAGATGCCATTGCTACAGCTGAGGAATCACATCCGGAGTGATGCACTAGACTCAAAAGAAATAAACCATAAAGATGGTGGAGCCAAGTTAAGTTTTAGTTCATCTTCAATAATTTTATACTGCTCTTGTATAATACGATACCTAAAGTTTAGAACTGATAGAAATGTCCCCAAATCTAATGCATTTTTTTTTTCTTTTGTGCAGGTTAGAAGAACATGGGATGCATTTTTAAGACCTGGAGGAAGGTATGTAAATTGCCTCTTGCTATTTCAAGTACACATTTTTTTGATTTTATAGCATTCATTCATGGTTATGCTTGCTTTCTGTATTCCTTTCAATATACGCTGGATGCCATTGTAATGCTTCTCTTTGTTGTTAAATTAAATTAGGTTTATTTATCACTTTTGTAGTTTATCAACTTACACTGGGTAATGGAACAAAAGTGAAATAAATAGGTCCTTATCATTCTAGTTTGTCTCTACTTTTCAGTACTTAAAATACTCCTGCAAACACTAATTGAGTTTTATCCCTAACTGCTTGCTCATTACTATTTTATATTGTTCCCATCGAGTTTATCCACATCTTATGCCTATTTCGTGTATCTTTGATGCAGCCGTATACCCGGGCACCACCTCCATCAGATGAGATATGGGCATCCTACCTGGTGAAACCTAAATAACTCCTAATCTGATTTAGAAGGCGAGTTTCACTGATATTACTTCTAGTTTTTGAAAATATTACGAGGTATATATAGGTGATTTAGTCCCAACGGATAGTTGGTCTAGACTAGTGATGTCGGACAAGAAGAATTACTCAGTGAAGCAGTTTTGGTTAAGCAACAATTTTCTTCCCAGTTCTCATTGGCATCAGTTGTATTTGGGGATGAAAGTGTTGCCATAGTTGCCATATTTGGGTTTACTTTGCTGAATCATTTTTAGCCGGAAAACAAGGGAAAGTGTGTCAATATTACTCTATTGATGTACTAACTACGAACTAGCAAGATTACTTTTTTTTGGGCGTTCTTGTGTAATCATGTAACAAGATTCGTAATTATCAAAGTTTTTGCTTGTTTGTTTGTTCTTGGTGCGGACGGAGCCTGAAATGCCTCCTTATATTGGTTACTTCGATCCTACCCCAGTGGATTTAATCGATTGAGGTTGGATGAATGGCACATGAGCATGAAAGGACAATCAAGTCCTTTAATGCTCATGTGGCATTCATCTAGCACCCGACCGGGGTGGATTAAGTATTAAGCTGGAGAAAATCTTGTTCCATAGATTCTGTCCTGTTAGAGATTTTCTGCAACAGAAGACCTCTCTCCCAAATTTGGAAAGTGGTTGTGAATATTCTCAGGAAACCTGTTCTCATTTAACATCATCAAAATAGCAGCAGCTCCATCTCTTCTTAACCTTCCCGTAGTGTTTCTGTTTTGAATCGAGAAATGAGTAGGGTTGCCTGGGCCTTAATTACACTTTGTACCCTGAAAAATAGGTTCATTTTTCATTTTGCATCCTAAAAAAATAGCAGATTGCACCCTGAAAACGATGTTTTCATTTAACTTTGCACCCCAAACGGTTTTTTTGGCCATTTGGCTTGCGGGAAGGTATTTTGTCAATTTCTCATTAAATATTTATTACCCCACATTCCTTCCAAAAAATCACGTGAGTGAGACGTACAACTAAGTAAAAAGTGACCTATTTTTTAGGTGCAGAGTGTAACTAGCTAGGCCGGCTGCATGGTGTAACTTGAAGGTCTCGTTTGGATTGAGTCGGTCATATTTGAAGACCTCCAAAGTCCAAAACTGCTTAAAGAGTCGAGGAAATCGAGAGGGGAAAAGGAAAAATTAAAAAGGGTTGATCAAATTTGAAGGCCTCCAAAGCTGCTTAAAGAGTTGAGGAATCGAGAGGGGAAAATAATAAAAATTAATTAAGAAGGGTATGCATAAAATCTGGAATTGATGATGAAAGGAATTTGGGTTTAATTGATCAGTTTCATGGTTTGATAACACATTGTGTTTGTTGTGAATTACTATTGAAAATAGTACTTGTAATTGTATTGACCAACAGAGAGAGGTGAAAGAGAACGACATTAATTGCTACATTCTTTGATACCAAGTTGCAAACTACAATTTTCAAAAGTTCCATTCACTCCATTACTAAGCCAGAGCAGAGCAGATTGATTCGGATATTTTCCTCTTGAGGATGACATTACTAATCTAAAATTTATGGTTAGGAAATCCCACTATATATGCTTTGAGATAGATTCCTTCAACAAGGCATATGAAAAATTTCCTAGAGCAGAACTAAGTACGAATTTTTCTCTGTTAATTTCCATTTCTTTCTTTGGTTTTTTGTGTTTTGCAATTAAATTAAAACTACAAATGAACTATTAAACAATTGTAGCTCTTAAGAATTTTCATTTCAGGTAATAATATTTAACGAGTTGTTTTTGTTTGACACAGTATATATAAATCTAAACTCAAGCATAAAATTTGAGCAAGTAATGTAATTAAATCAGGCCTGGCTCAACATTTAACTCATATATACTCTAAATACAATCTATCCCCGAGTTAATAATCAAGGAACAACAAATTCAACTCATACGCGAATAAAAACTTGCACAATTTCAATATAAGTATACAATTATACATATAATACACATAAATGAACACGTATTTATATAGTATTATATAGTATTACCGAGTAAGTTCTCAGTAATAGTTGCGTGAAAAATGATCTATGTACGCATCGGCGTGACTCTGACCTCGACTTTGCATCCTCAGCCAATTCACGAGTCAAAACGTCATTAACTCAGCAAAAAACACTCCATCCGCAACGAACTGTAAATAATCATGAAAAATAATGAATTCGTAATTTTCATATAAAATGAAAACAAAAAGCAATAAATAAATAAATAAAAATATAAATGAAAACCTTCATCACCTGCCACCTCACAAAAATGACAAAAATAAAAGAAAACCCAGAAGAAATCACAATTCCAACAATTCAAATACAAAGCATGAAGAAATAAACAAATACCTGTCTAGAATAACACAACGCCCGGACCTGCAAAAGCAAATGCACATAAAAATTAAAACACAAAGAACATAAAGCATAAGCATACAATCAAAACAAAAGAACCAAACAAAATAACTCTTTTAAACTCCACAGGTTCAACCAATTCATCTTAAAATATTTTAGAACCAAGAAAGACGCAGGTAAAAAAAGAGAAAGGAAACCCACAAAGAGAAAGGAAACCCACAAGTGGGGAATGAATTATAATGTTTATTAGTATTAATTTATCACCGCCAAATTAAAACACACAAAGCAGAAGCACATAAAAACATTCTACTCGACAGAGGGCTCATCAATTATCGACAAAATTATAAATTAAGTTAACAAAAATACAATTGCTTACCAAAAATTCTCCCATTTCTATAACGAATTCTGATGGAATAATAGTTGTAGGACTTGGGAAATTGGTTCGGCAATCCTTACAAGCCATTGGGATATCTCTTTTCTTCCCTATTCTCATTTTCTCGGGTCTTTGTTTTTTGTGTTTATGTATGAATCTTCGATTTTGAGGTGAGTTATTGGTGGAATTTTCTGATTTATTTGATAGAGTGGAAGAAATATGATCGACTAAAACAAAAATACAAGGCCGTAAAAATTGAGGAAAACATTGGAGAAATTGGAGAAACCCTCGTGGACACAGGAGGAGGAAGGAACACGATTTGGAAAACCCTCGTGGGCAAAGGAGGAAGGAACACGAACAAGAAGCAGCTGCACACAGGCAGGTCGACGGTGTCGTAGCTTTGCAGAATAATTTTTTTTTGTCTTGATATATTGCTGGGACTGGGAGAATTCACTAACTAGAAAATGGGAAAAGCAAAACCCAAATATTAAATGGGCCCACAGTAGAAGTTCGACAACGAAAATAGCAGCCCAAATTAAAGGAGAAACATATTAATCAGTCAAAGCACAAATTTGGACGGAAAATATCAAGACAAGCAATATAAATTAATTGAAAACAAAATGCAATTTACTGTTCACAACTCAATCACTGCTTATTAGTATAAATAAATAAATAAATAAATAAATAAATAATATATATATATATATATATATATATATATATATATATATATATTAAAAAACTGATGGAGTATGCATTTATATAAATATCTTTGTTTTATTTTTGCAATTATATTAAAACTTATGGGCAATTATAATTTTTATCAATTATTCTAGTAATAAATATATAATTATCATTTTTTTTAATTTATAAGATATAATAATTAGATCCCAAGTTTTAACATTTATAAGACATTACATACAATAAAAATAACACCCAATGGCAAAATTGGAATATTTTAGGGGACAAGGGGTTAATTGTAAGAAGATGACAAACCTGGGGGATTTTTGTAATACCCAATATGTGAGGGTGATTTTTGTAATTATGTCTTACCTGAGGGGATATTCATAATTTACCCAAGAAATATTGATTGCATTGCACAATTGTATTGATTTTTGTTTTTTAAATGGATATTTTATTTCAGGGAAAGAAAATTATTAGTTGATGAAGATTTTTTTTCTTTCCTTTTTGGTAATTGAGGGCCACTAGCTAGATTGAATGAAGATGCAGCCTTAAATTGCAGGATGATTTGAGATTTAGCTATCTTTAAAAAATTATTATAGTGTATTAATGTTTATTTATTGTTGGAAAGCTTAAAATTAAATGTGTATCAATGAAAAGTTATGTTTTGCCTTCTTATATTTGCTTTTTTTTTTTTTTTTTTTATTTGGGATGTGTAATTAATGTGGATAATAGTTATGTCAGTGTTATTTATGTATTGCAGGTAACAAAATTCTTGCAAATATACCATATTCTACCTTAATTGTTCTAAATGGATCCACAATTTGTCACACCATTCAGATAAGATAAATTTATATCGTTGGGTAATGGACATTATATGCAACAAAGGTTGTGTTCCTTAATGTCAAATTTAGGAGTTAATGAAAATTTACTCACTTTGATATTTATAATGTTTAATTTATTTTCGTTTGATTCTAAAAAAGTGCACTTTATCTCTTTATATTCTTATATCTTATATAGAACGAACTCACACTGCCTCTATGATGATCCTAAAATTAAAAATTTAAAACATCCTCCATTATATAATATGTACTCGTACATGTTTTTAAACTAAAGAATGAAGCATTTATTGGATTTCTTTGACATGTATCAAAAATTTGGAAAACAAATATTAATTCCCTTATGTTTTTTTTTATTTGTCGATTTGGCAAAAAAAAAAAAAATTGCTTATTTTTGTTGGGGTTTGCTTAAGAAATGACTATTTATTGCATTTCTTAATCCATATGCAATCCTCAAAAAAGAGAGAAAAATTCATGGAGGTAGTATGTATATATACATAATCAAAACATTCCTTTCTAATAAGAAAAATATCTTTATCTAAATTGAGCCCCATTGTAATTTGTAATATGCGTTGCCTCATATTCTTGTAATAAAATCACCTTATTCATATACCATTACGAATATTTCCATAATGATGTATTTTTTCCGTTTCATTAAGAAAACATCGATCCTAGTAGAATCTGTTTCTTAATTATTGGATTCCTTTCTTTTATTACATATATATACATACACCAAAATCTTGGAACAAATTATGTAAAGCAAATATACACAATCAAAACATTCCTTTTTATTAAGAAAATATTTAATTTAGCTCATTTTTCGGGCGTTACATCAATTTTTTTCTAAAAAAATAACCTTTATTCCATATATACCAAGAATAATCTAACACCCTTGCAGTGCACTATATAAACGTTGTCTAATTACTGATATATGCAATCACACAATTACTTAGTTGGGATACTTATGGAAAACAGTTTAGTTTTTTTATTGATTGCAACATTGGCTTTTGCTTTGGTCTTTGATCATGGAAATGCTGCTGCCAATGATTTGGTCCAAAAATGGTGTCAACGCACAACACACAGTGATATGTGTGCTTCCATAATCGAGGCCGATCCCCGAGAGAATTTGAAAAATATTCCCAACGGCTTATGCGATATACTCAGAGATAGAGCCGTGATAGACGCCAACGTCACCACTGTAAAGATTTCTAATCTTCTTAAGAAAGCTACAAATAATTATGAAATTCAATGTCTGCAATTCTGTTCTGATGCTTATCCACGGGCAATTTCGAAACTGAAATCTGCTGATTATAGTGTGATTAGTCGCAAGAATTACTTGGAATTGAATGATGGCATTTTTCGGGCTTATGACGAGCCAGACGATTGTGAATATGGTTTCACAGAACGACCCGGAACGCCACCCTCCCAATTAACACTCGAAAATGAAAATCTGAAGAATATTTGTATTATTATTTCAGATATTATAAATCTTATAGTATGCAACAAGACTGCAGCTTGTTAAAAGTAAATCTAAACCCTGGTTAATTACCATCAGCATTCTTCATTAATTGTCCCTTACCTCAGTTTATTTAGCCTTCTTTTAATGTTATGTGCTCAATATCGGTACAATAATTTCTTTGTGATTTCATTATTTTCAAACATAATTTTTGAAATCATTTGAATTAAATTTTACTACCCTATTTAACCCCAACATCACAATTTCAAATGAATTTAATCTAATTTATCAACTGCCCATTTATAAATTATATAACTAAACCGTTTTAAGATATCTAATTCTTAATGTTTTAATTAGTTGAAAACTAATCAAAGCTTAAATAATGAAGCCCTTGGTTACTGTTAGTGCTTGAACCAATATTAATACACGGTCATGATATAAGTAAAGTAGCCATTATCCAAAATTTCTTTTTCCTTCTGATTTCCGGCGCTGGCAGCCTCCTTCGGGCCGGATACCCAAGCCACTGTACGGTGCGAACCAAAGCCCCCTTTCAATGTATCCTATAAAGGCTCCTCTTCACTCCATTTTAAGATCCTTAGTTACCCTCAATTCCGAATTGAAGCCCTAGAACATTTTTGATGCTGATAAATAAAAACAGAAGATAAAATAGGATATAATCACTACAATTCCTATGAGCAATCCAATAATAATCGACTTGGTGAGTAATATGAGTATGAAAGGGAATCAGTTAATTAAATTAAGGGAAATTTACCTAGACACCACCTGGGTTTAGGCCTAATTACAGGAACTTACCCTCCTGTTTTAAATATTACCAAGACACCCCCTTGACTTAACGGCAATTAGTCAATTCTAACCGAACACGTAAAATATCCAAAATGCCCTTAGTTATCTTTAATATTTATAAAAAAAAAAAAAAAACTCCATGGCCGTCGCTACAAGCTCCTACACCTCCGTTTTTTTCACTTTTCCGGCGACTCCGGACACGGTTTGAACTCTATTTGATGGCTATAGACTCTTCTTCATGTCCTCTACAAATTCCAAGCATTAATTATCAGTTCTAGTTCTGTTTTCTGGTCACATTTTCGCGATTACTGAATTTCCCAATTGTTAGGGTTCTTCGCGATTTTGAATTTTACTTCGAATTAGTTGTAATTATGTTCGTATTTCACCTCCTTGATTGAAAGGCCGTTTTGGCCTTTCCTAGCTTCAATTTCACGTTTCTGTGCTCAATTGAGGTCAATTGCATAATTGGGGGAAATTGGTTTCGCGATCCCCTTTCGAATTTTTTTATTTGTCCTTGTTTTCTGTTCGGTTTTGAGCTATATGTAGTCGTGGTTAGCTTAATTTCAATTTTTTGTTTCCAATTTGTTCGGCCCTGGGCAAATTCAACCCTGTAATAGTTTATCCCGTCACTCTATTTTCAGATCTACGAATTTTATTTTTTTCGATTTTACTCCACCGTCGGCGGTGGAGCTTGACCCACCGCCTTCCCATTCAGCCGTAGGTAAATTTATTAAATTTTAAAATTTGGCATTTTGCACCCTGAAATTATAGGATTTTGGCACTTTGCATCCTGACTTAAAAGTTTTGGCACTTTGCACCCTGGAAATATAATGTATTTGGCACTTTGCACCCTAATGTGTGTTTTAGTGAGAAAATTCAATGATAGAATGGTAGAATAGTTATTTTTTTATTTTTATTTCACTTTGCACCTTGGCAATCTAGATTTTTCACCCTTAAAATATAGAATTTTAACATTTTGCACCCTAAAATTATAAAATATTAGCATTTTTTACCCTGATTCAAATTTTCTGGCACTCTGCACCCTATAAATATAATTTGTATGATATTTTGAACGTATTTTTCTTAAAAAAAAGACTCATGAATGTCTTCGATATAGAGATAAAACGGTAATTTCTATGTACAACAATCATAAACTTGTTATCCTGAATTTATTTTACTTTATATTAACTTATTTTAACATTTTCTCTCTGTAAAATTTAGATTAAAAAAAAAAAAAGACATTGTCTTCATTTTATTTTCAAGTATCCTCAAAATTATTTACTTTATTTAAAAAATACGCGTTTACATATCTAACATATTATTATATTGCATGCTAGTTACATAGTTTAGATTATCATATTAAGTCGGGGTTGAAAATACCAGAAATTATATTTTTTGGGTGCAAAATGCCAGTATTCTATATTTCAGCGTGCAAAGTGTCAAAATCTGTACTTTTAGGATTTAAAGTGCCAAAAATATTCGAAAATAACTATTATACTCTTCAATCAACTAATTTTTTCTTCAAAACATACACTAGGGTGCAAAGTGCCAATTAAATTGTATTTTCAGGGTGCAAAGTGCCAAAACTTTTAAGTTAGGGTGCAAAATGCCAAAACCTTATAATTTCAGGGTGCAAAGTGTCAAAAGCCCATTTTAAATTGGTAGTTTTTCATAATAACATTATGAATATTTTCATAATGATATATTTTTTCCGTTTCATTAAGAAAACATCGATCCTAGTAGAATCTGTTTCTTAATTATTGGATTCCTTTCTTTTATTACATATATTTAAATACACCAAAATCTTGGAACAATTATCTAAAGAAGTATACATAATCAAAACATTCCTTTTTATTTTTGTTGGGGGTTTGCTTAAAAATGACTATTTATTACATTTCTTAATCCATATGCAATCCTCCAAAAAGAGAGAAAAATTCATGGAGATAGTATGTAAATATACATAATCAAAACATTCCTTTCTAATAAGAAAAATATCTTTATCAAAATTGAGTAGAATATGTTTCTTAATTATTGGATTCCTTTCTTTTATTACATATATTTACATACACCAAAATCTTGGAACAAATTATGTAAAGCAAATATACATAATCAAAACATTCCTTTTTATTAAGAAAATATTTAATTTAGCTCATTTTTCGGGCGTTACATCAATTTTTTTCTAAAAAAATAGCCTTTATTCCATATATACCAAGAATAATCTAAAACCCTTGCAATGCACTATATAAACATTGTCTAATTACTGATATATGCAATCAGGCAATTACTTAGTTGGGATACTTATGGAAAACAATTTAGTTTTCTTATTGATTGCAACGTTGGCTTTTGCTTTGGTCTTTCATCATGGAAATGTTGCTGCCAATGATTTGGTCCAAAAATGGTGTCAACGCACAAAACACAGTGATATGTGTGCTTCCATAATCGAGGCTGATCCCCGAGAGAATTTGAAAATTAGTCCCAATGGCTTATGCGATATACTCCGAGATAGAGCCGTGATAGACGCCAACGTCACCACTGTAAAGATTTCTAATCTTCTAAAGAAAGCTACAAATAATTATGAAATTCAATGTCTGCAATTTTGTTCTGATGCTTATCCACGGGCAATTTCGCAACTGAAATCTGCTGATTTTAGTGTGATTAGTCGCAAGAATTACTACGAATTGAATTATGGCATTTTTCGTGCTTATGACGAGCCAGAGGATTGTGAATATGGTTTCACAGAACGACCTGGAACGCCACCCTCCCAATTAACACTCGAAAATCAAAATCTAATGAATATTTGTATTATTATTATAGATATTATAAATCTTGTAATATGCAACAAGATTGCAGGTTGTCAAAAGTAAGTCTAAACCATTGAAACTTCCTATGACGATCCTAAAATTAAAACATCCTCCATTATATACTATATACTCATACATGTTTTTAAACTAAAGAATGAAGCATTTATTGGATTTCTTTGACATGTATCAAAATTTTGGAAAATAAATATTCCCTTCTGTTTTTTTTTTTTATTTGTCGATTTGGCAAAAAAAAAAAAAATTGCTTATTTTTGTTGGGGTTTGCTTAAGAAATGACTATTTATTGCATTTCTTAATCCATATACAATCCTCCAAAAGGAGAGAAAAATTCATGGAGGTAGTATGTATATATACATAGTCAAAACATTCCTTTCTAATAAAAAAAATATCTTTATCTAAATTGTAATATGCATTGCCTCATATTCTTGTAATAAAATCACCTTATTCATATACCATTACGAATATTTCCATAATGATGTATTTTTTCCGTTTCATTAAGAAAACATCGATCCTAGTAGAATATGTTTCTTAATTATTGGATTCCTTTCTTTTATTACATATATTTACATACACCAAAATCTTGGAACAAATTATGTAAAGCAAATATACACAATCAAAACATTCCTTTTTATTAAGAAAATATTTAATTTAGCTCATTTTTCGGGCGTTACATCAATTTTTTTCTAAAAAAATAGCCTTTATTCCATATATACCAAGAATAATCTAAAACCCTTGCAATGCACTATATAAACATTGTCTAATTACTGATATATGCAATCAGGCAATTACTTAGTTGGGATACTTATGGAAAACAATTTAGTTTTCTTATTGATTGCAACGTTGGCTTTTGCTTTGGTCTTTCATCATGGAAATGCTGCTGCCAATGATTTGGTCCAAAAATGGTGTCAACGCACAAAACACAGTGATATGTGTGCTTCCATAATCGAGGCTGATCCCCGAGAGAATTTGAAAATTAGTCCCAATGGCTTATGCGATATACTCCGAGATAGAGCCGTGATAGACGCCAACGTCACCACTGTAAAGATTTCTAATCTTCTAAAGAAAGCTACAAATAATTATGAAATTCAATGTCTGCAATTTTGTTCTGATGCTTATCCACGGGCAATTTCGCAACTGAAATCTGCTGATTTTAGTGTGATTAGTCGCAAGAATTACTACGAATTGAATAATGGCATTTTTCGTGCTTATGACGAGCCAGAGGATTGTGAATATGGTTTCACAGAACGACCTGGAACGCCACCCTCCCAATTAACACTCGAAAATCAAAATCTAATGAATATTTGTATTATTATTTTAGATATTATAAATCTTGTAATATGCAACAAGATTGCAGGTTGTCAAAAGTAAGTCTAAACCATTGAAACTTCCATGGTTAATTTCTTGTGATTTCCTGATTGAAATCATACCTATACAATACTAGAATGGAGGGGATAAGTAAACAAATTTATATTTTCGTTGTTAAATGTGTAATTTCATTATGTTCAAACATAATTTTTGAAATCATTTGAATTAAATTTTACTACCCTAATTAAGCCCAACATCACAGTTTCTTCAAATGAATTTAATCTAATTTATCAACTGCCCATTTATAAATTATATAACTCAATCGTCTTAAGATAACTAATTCTTAATGTTTAATTAGTTGAAAACTAATCAAAGCTTAATTAATGAAGCCCTCCCCTTGGTTACTATAAGTGCTTGAACCAATATTGATACACGGTCATGATACAAGTAAAGTAGCCGTTATATCCAAAATTTCCTTTTCCTTCTGATTTCCGGCGCCGGCAGCCTCCTTCCGGCCGGATACCCAAGCCTCCTGTACGGTGCGAACCAAAGCCCCCTTTTAATTTATCCTATAAAGGCTCCTCTTCACTCTATTTAAGATCCTTAATTACCCTCAATTCCGAATTGAAGCCCTAGAATATTTTTGATGCAGAGTAATAAAAACAGAACATAAAAATTTCAATGAGCAATCCAGTAATAAATTAATAATCGACTTAGTGAGTAATATCAGTATGAAAGGGAAGCAATCCAGTAATAAATTAACTTCTGAAATGAGAATGGGCAAGCTGAATGAATTAAGCAAGAATTCATTTTGAGGTTTAAAAGATACAAGTCTATATAACACTTTGCAAAATCTGGTTCTTGCGTTAGAGATGACTCATAAAAGGCAATTATTCTTGAGGGGAAAAAAAAGGAACAAAAGCACAGAATGGTACCTGGAGTTGGATTAGTAGCAATCGGTTTTTGTGCAGGTAGCTCGACTGAGATGAAGGATACAAAGATACATTAGTAAACAATCTATGAGAAGTGGGATTATGGAATTGGTTTTAAGTTATATACAACTAACCGGGAAGGAGCTGATTGTAACCGCTGTGACCCCTTGCCAATATGCCGAGAAGTGGGATTAAATAAGGAATGAAGCACTTGTAACAAACTGCATGTTGTTCCATCTTTGTCTGAAAATGAGGCCTCCTGGAGTCTTTTGAGCATTGCGTGTGCCTTTTCCGAGGCATGAACACATGAAAAACTCGGCCTTTTTCTTGGTACTGTTGGAATACAGGTGTGTGTTGACGGCCTTTTCCTGCCATCAAGAACAACTGCAATAACATGGAGTTTCAGTTAGTAAGAATGATGGAACAATGTGGTGGTTCACTAGGACATGGAATTTTCGGAATTCAAAAGGTACCTTAGCAACCAAGGTCTGGACACCACCATATTTAACATCCCAAGAAGCAAACATAGCTTAACTGAAATGAACAACAACATATATGAATTTAATTTAAACAGCAGTATCCCATAGTCCTAAGTTCAGAGAGAATTAATTTGAGATGATGAGATTAATTTTACTTGATAAAAATGCAGCAACTTATATAATTCATATGCAGTACTGTATAGATCAGTACTGCTCCTTGAAGAATTAATTTATTCAGTTAATTTATAATTAATGATAGAGCAACATATATTATATACTTTGAGAAACAAGTCTATATAACACTTTGCAACATATATATTATATTATAGCTGGAAGCCAATTTAGTTATCAATCAAAGGCAACAATCCACTCTTATAATCTACTTTGAGAACATAATCTAAAGACAACATGCACTAATACATTTCAACTTACTACTTAATTACTGCTTATGAAAACTACGTACAAACTCTATTTTATTTTCACTCATTCATGAAGCCATTCTTGTATGGAATTTGTGTACGCGGAAGCCACTCGTTCCCGTTGATGAACTGCCCAACTGTAAAACCGCGCAGCTCCATAGACCGAGTAACCACTTTGAACCCTTTCCAATGGACTCGTCCACCCGTGGCTGCACCAGGACCTCGGTTTCGATACTCCCGGTATTGCAAAGTCGTCGTGGTTCTTCCATTCCAAAACAGCCATCCCTCCGGCTTGATAATGTCGTCAAGAAACGACTCCATCACGACTACGGTTGAGTAATTGGACCACGGTCGGCCCAAGTAACCACTGAACAAACTCTTCCGCTGTTCCAACCCCGGTGCCACCGTCAAACTGCAATTCTGGAGCACAAATCCAGATGTAGGTTGTTCTTCTCTTTTCTGCTGCGCCGTGAATGTTATGGTTCTTGGCAAACGAGCAAAAAGCCGGCAAGATTGGAACACGGCTGTAGCTGAGCCGAAGATAAAGTCGACTGTTCCGTAGATGTTGCACTCTCGGTAGAATTGTCGACCTTCTTTGGCATAGAGTGTGTCTTGATATCCTAGGAAGGTGCACATGTAAAACGCTGCACGATCAGAGGTGACCAAGACCGCCACCGCTTGAGAATCATCCGAACCAATTCCGGCGCTGTTCTCGAATGTGAGGAACCGAGCAACAAAACCATCTCCTCTAATATCTAATTAAACAAGTAAACGAAAAAAATGTTGTAAGCACATAATCAATCACAAAGAATAAAAGAATCAAATTATGAGTTTAACTATCAAAATATCTTACCAACAGTAGCAGTGTCGATCGTGTGGAATTGCGGAGATCTTCGATTCCATGAAATCTTGGTGTTCACCTCTCCATCTCCGACAAGAACAATATTTGTCTTGTTAGCCCATATCTCCACTCGCTCGGTGTACAAACCAGCCTCTATATGAATTCGATATTGTTCGGAGTTGTAGAGAGGGGCTGCATTTATGGCCTCCATGATTGTGGCGTAAGCTCCAATCTTCCTTTTAGAAACAATGGCATCATATTTGGCTGAGTTTGTGAAGGAAGGAAGTAAAGAAAGAAAAATAAAAACTTCAAGGATCATGGTTGCCATTGCAATGTTTAGTAGATGAAATGAAAAGAAAGATGAAGATTGTAATGAAAATGGTGAGAAAGATGATGCTGAAAATTAAATCATTGGACATGTGATCATGTACATTTTTGTGAATGCATATTGTTGAGTCCTAATTTTAGGAGTATCATTCTTTTAGTATAACTTTAACTTACTGCCTACTAATGTATATTGATTCTTTGTTGTTACCTTGTTGCTTTCAACTCTCTTATAATCATCAATTAGTTAGTGATGCAATTTATGTATTAATAATTTGGCACAATTAATTTTATGATGTGGCTTTAATTTTATCACAATTTCCCCCCTAACTTACAACCAAGTTGCACTTCCACTATTAACTTCAAATTCTAAACTTACATTAATGTTGCATTCCCCCCCCCCCCCCCCCCCGAAACTCTTTTTCGTTCACTTTTCTAACTAAAGAAGGTCACGTTAGGGCATTTCAATCATTTAGAATTAGGGGGGGAAATGTAACAAAAAATGTTCAATGGAATAAGTACAATAAGGGTGTAAATTCAGGGGGGGTTAGTGCAACTTTTACATGAATTTAGGGGGAGAAACTTGATTTCTTGATTCGAAGTATGATTTTGCTTCTAATAATTTTACCTCTTTATTATTTCAAATGTTAATTATCAACTATATTTATTGCCAAACAAATTAGCAAATTTATGGTATCCTTGGCCCAATTCATTTTTTTGATGTGAACTTGATATTTGTGGTGGGCTACTTATTTCTCTATTATGTGATGCATTTTCCTTCTGCTTAGTTTTCTAGATTGACTTTTGGTTATTGTGTGTTAAGAAATATAGGAGTAATTTCTAGGCTAAAAGGAATATTAAAGAATTATGACGATTTGGAAGTTATAATACACTGAATCAGAGTCATGATATTCTATTAAATCAAAGACAAGCTTGAAGTTCGTATAGCTGAGCCTGGTAGACTTGAATCATTATAAAGTGAAAGCCTGTCCTTAAGTCCTTTTGTGTGTATTGTAAATCTGTAGCTTATCAAAAAGAAGTGTTTTTTTGGTTTTCTAAACTCTCTAATCTCTTGATTTGAACTTATAATCATCTATGATAGCCTAATTACGGAGAAAAGGCCTAGCTAGTTGATGATCAGTCTTTTTTTCTGCAAATGGAACACCCTTATTTATCAAACTGAAGGCTGTGAAAGTAGTCACCTGTCAATTCTGTGAGAATTTCCTTTGATTATGGAATCAAATGAGATCATCCATTTGGATATAATTTTATGATTCCTTATAATTTTATCAAGGTCTTCAGTTTCATTGTGCCTCCATATTACTTCTTTTATATGGCTTTCAAGGTAGTTCATCATATTCTATTGTAGTTTACACTTTACATGTTAACTTGATTTATGTTATGCGTGGTAGAAAGTTTGTTTGTTCTCAACATCATTAATTTTTAAACATGCACATATGCAAAATAATCTCCAAACAGTGATATATATACCTTTCGTTTAGTTAAAAGGTAAATCTATTTCTATTTTGCAGGTTGAAAAGATGAAGGAAATAGCCAAGCTTAAAGCAAAACAAGAGAAAAAGGATACTGGAATCTGAGGTCAGGCTTGTGGAAAGCATTTCATTTTTTTGTTGTATGTCAATTTAAAGATTCTGAGTTGTTAGAATCCTGTCAACATATTATTTAAATTTAAGTTGCAATTGTTTGAGCATTTTTCATTTGGTCATGTTGGTGGATTTGCTGGTGCTACCTAACTCTCTTTCTCCCTCCTTCTGTATGTCCTTTAAGGTTTTGAATAATGCTAACCTTACAACCATGTACGTAATTTCAGCTTGAGCTGGTGTTGATTGTTGACGTTCCATCAGAATACAAAAATTGAAAAAACAAGGTAAAAATATTAACTTATGTTGTTTAATGCGAGTGGAGCCTCTTTTAGCTTCTTTGTAATGAGGACTGGTAAGGTTTCTCGTCAACATTCCTGGAGAATGAATCTAAGCCATTAAATCTGTGATTCCTCAGCATCGCAAGCAAATGGGATAGAGAGCTTTATCTAATCCGTTAATATTTTGATGCAGGTCATTTCCTTCCAGAAGAGGATGACAAGTTAATTTCTTGAACGAGTTAGAGCTGCGGTTGAGGAAGAGGAGCGCCAAGCAATGGCTACTGCTGATATAGATGCTGCTAAAGATGCCATTGCTACAGCTGAGGAATCACATCCGGAGTGATGCACTAGACTCAAAAGAAATAAACCATAAAGATGGTGGAGCCAAGTTAAGTTTTAGTTGATCTTCAATAATTTTATACTGCTCTTGTATAATACGATACCTAAAGTTTAGAACTGATAGAAATGTCCCCAAATCTAATGCATTTTTTTTTCTTTTGTGCAGGTTAGAAGAACATGGGATGCATTTTTAAGACCTGGAGGAAGGTATGTAAATTGCCTCTTGCTATTTCAAGTACACATTTTTTTGATTTTATAGCATTCATTCATGGTTATGCTTGCTTTCTGTATTCCTTTCAATATACGCTGGATGCCATTGTAATGCTGCTTCTCTTTGTTGTTAAATTAAATTAGGTTTATTTATCACTTTTGTAGTTTATCAACTTACACTGGGTAATGGAACAAAAGTGAAATAAATAGGTCCTTATCATTCTAGTTTGTCTCTACTTTTCAGTACTTAAAATACTCCTGCAAACACTAATTGAGTTTTATCGCTAACTGCTTGCTCATTACTATTTTATATTGTTCCCATCGAGTTTATCCACATCTTATGCCTATTTCGTGTATCTTTGATGCAGCCGTATACCCGGGCACCACCTCCATCAGATGAGATATGGGCATCCTACCTGGTGAAACCTAAATAACTCCTAATCTGATTTAGAAGGCTACATTTTTTAATGAGTTTCACTGATATTACTTCTAGTTTTTGAAAATATTACGAGGTATATATAGGTGATTTAGTCCCAACGGATAGTTGGTTTAGACTAGTGATGTCGGACAAGAAGAATTACTCAGTGAAGCAGTTTTGGTTAAGCAACAATATTCTTCCCTTCTCATTGGCATCAGTTGTATTTGGGGATGAAAGTGGTGGCTTGGGGTTACTTTGCTGAATCATTTTTAGCCGGAAAACAAGGGAAAGTGTGTCAATATTACTCTATTGATGTACTAACTACGAACTAGCAAGATTACTTTTTTTTTGGGCGTTCTTGTGTAATCATGTAACAAGATTCGTAATTATCAAAGTTTTTGCTTGTTTGTTTGTTCTTGGTGCGGACGAAGCCTGAAATGCCTCCTTATATTGGTTACTTAGATCCTATTCATCTAGCACCCGGGGTGGGTATTAAGCTGGAGAAAATCTTGTTCCATAGATTCTGTCCTGTTAGAGATTTTCTGCAACAGAAGACCTCTCTCCCAAATTTGGAAAGTGGTTGTGAATATTCTCAGGAAACCTGTTCTCATTTAACATCATCAAAATAGCAGCAGCTCCATCTCTTCTTAACCTTCCCGTAGTGTTTCTGTTTTGAATCGAGGAATGAGTAGGGTTGCCTGGGCCTTAATTACACTTTGTACCCTGAAAATAGGTTCATTTTTCATTTTGCATCCTAAAAAAATAGCAGATTGCACCCTGAAAACGATGTTTTCATTTAACTTTGCACCCCAAACGGTTTTTTTGGCCATTTGGCTTGCGGGAAGGTATTTTGTCAATTTCTCATTAAATATTTATTACCCCACATTCCTTCCAAAAAATCACGTGAGTGAGACGTACAACTAAGTAAAAAGTGACCTATTTTTTAGGTGCAGAGTGTAACTAGCTAGGCCGGCTGCATGGTGTAACTTGAAGGTCTCGTTTGGATTGAGTCGGTCATATTTGAAGACCTCCAAAGTCCAAAACTGCTTAAAGAGTCGAGGAAATCGAGAGGGGAAAAGGAAAAATTAAAAAGGGTTGATCAAATTTGAAGGCCTCCAAAGCTGCTTAAAGAGTTGAGGAATCGAGAGGGGAAAATAATAAAAATTAATTAAGAAGGGTATGCATAAAAAATCTGGAATTGATGATGAAAGGAATTTGGGTTTAATTGATCAGTTTCATGGTTTGATAACACATTGTGTTTGTTGTGAATTATTGAAAATAGTACTTGTACTTGTATTGACCAACAGATCTAGAGAGGTGAAAGAAGAATTGCTCAAATTAATTTGTTTTAATCCGTTAAAATTGATCATTTCCTACTTTCACCCAAACATTTCCTAAGAAACCTCACATGTAAATTGCTAATTCTAAGTAAGAAACCAACCCAATTTGCTCCCACCCGTCTTTACATGCAGCTGTAAAGCCTGTAATATCACATCGTCGTCGTGGCCTTGATTCAAATCATGCTTAATTAAGTTGGATTGGTTCCATGTTATTCAATCTTCCACGGGATCTTTTAGCTTTAGATGTTTTTCCATTGCTTTTCCACTGTCACGCAAATTTTGATACCAAATTTTGTAAACATTAATTGATACCAAGTTGCAAACTACAATTTTGAAAAGTTCCATTTTCGGATATTTTCCTCTTGAGGATGACATTACTAATCTAAAATTTATGCTTTGAGATAGATTCCTTCAACAAGGCCTATGAAAAATTTCCTAGAGCAGAACTAAGTACGAATTTTTCTCTGTTAATTTCCATTTCTTTCTTTGGTTTTTTGTGTTTTGCAATTCAATTAAAACTACTACAAATGAACTATTAAACAATTGTAGCTCTTAAGAATTTTCATTTCAGGTAATAATATTTAACGAGTTGTTTTGTTTGACACAGTAAGTATATTTAAATCTAAACTCAAGCAGAAAATTTGAGCAAGTAATGTAATTAAATCAGGTCTGGCTCAACATTTAACTCATATATACTCTAAATACAATCTATCCCCGAGTTAATAATCAAGGAACAACAAATTCAACTCATACGCGAATAAAAACTTGCACAATTTCAATATAAGTATACAATTATACATATAATACACATAAATGAACACCTATTTATATAGTATTACCGAGTAAGTTCTCAGTAATAGTTGCGCGAAAAATGATCTCTGTACGCATCGGCGTGACTCTGAACTCGACTTTGCATCCTCAGCCAATTCACGAGTCCAAACGTCATTAACTCAGCAAAAAAAACTCCATCCGCAACGAACTGTAAATAATCATGAAAAATAAAACACAAAGAACATAAAGCATAAGCATACAATTAAAACAAAAGAACCAAACAAAATAACTCTTTTAAACTCCACAGGTCAACCAAATGAATCTTCGATTTTGAGGTGAGTTATTGGTGGAATTTTCTCATTTATTTGATAGAGTGGAAGAAATATGATGATTTTGAGGTGAGTTATTGGTGGAATTTTTTTTTTTTGTTGATATATTGTTGGGAGAATTCACTAACCAGGAACTGGGAAAAGCAAAACCCAAATATTAAATGGGCCCACAGTAGAAGTTCGACAACGAAAATAGCAGCCCAAATTAAAGGAGAAACATATTATTCAGTCAAAGCACAAATTTGGGCGGAAAATATCAAGACAAGCAATATAAATTAATTGAAAACAAAAATGCAATTTACTGTTCACAACTTCATCACTGCTTATTACTTATTAGTATAAATAAATAAATATATATATATATTAAAAAACTGATGGAGTATGCATTTATATAAATATCTTTGTTTTATTTTTTCAATTATATTAAAACTTATGGGCAATTATAATTTTTATCAATTATTCTAGTAATAAATATATAATTATCATTTTTTTTTAATTTATAAGATATAATAATTAGATCCCAAGTTTTAACATTTATAAGACATTACATACAATAAAAATATCACCCAATGGCAAAATTGGAATATTTTAGGGACAAGGGGTTAATTGTGAGAAGATGACAAACCTGGGGAATTTTTGTAATACCCAATATATGAGGGTGATATTTGTAATTATGTCTTACCTGAGGGGATATTCATAATTTACCCTAGAAATATTGATTGCATTGCACAATTGTATGGATTTTTGTTTTTTAAATGGATATTTTATTTCAGGGAAAGTAAATTATTAGTTGATGAAGATTTTTTTTCTTTCCTTTTTGGTAATTGAGGGCCACTAGCTAGATTGAATGAAGATGCAGCCTTAAATTGCAGGATGATTTGAGATTTAGCTATCTTTAAAAAATTATTATAGTGTATTAATGTTTATTTATTGTTGGAAACCTTAAAGTTTAATGTGTATCAATGAAAAGTTATGTTTTGCCTTCTTATATTTGCTTTTTTTATTTTCTTTATTTGGGATGTGTAATTAATGTGGATAATAGTTATGTCAGTGTTATTTATGTATTGTAGGTAATAAAATTCTTGCAAATATACCATATTCTACCTTAATTGTTCTAAATGGATCCACAATTTGTCACACCATTCGGATAAGATAAATTTATATGGTTGGGTAATGGAGATTATATGTAACAAAAGTTGTGTTCCTTAATGTCAAATTTAGGAGTTAATAAAAATTTAATCACTTTGATATTTATAATGTTTAATTTATTTTCGTTTGATTCTAAAAAAGTGCACTTTATCTCTTTATATTCTTATATCTTACATAGAACGAATTCACACTGCCTTTATGACGATCCTAAAATTAAAAATTTAAAACATCCTCCACTCTATACTATGTACTCGTACATGTTTTTAAACTAAAGAATGAAGCATTTATTGGATTTCTTTGACATGTATCAAAATTTTGGAAAACAAATATTCCCTTCTGTTTTCTTTTTATTTGTCGATTTGACAAAAAAAAAAAAAAATTGCTTATTTTTGTTGGGGTTTGCATAAGAAATGACTATTTATTGCATTTCTTAATCCATATGCAATCCTCCAAAAAGAGAGAAAAATTCATGGAGGTAGTATGTATATATACATAATCAACACATTCCTTTCTAATAAGAAAAATATCTTTATCTAAATTGTAATATGCATTGCCTCATATTCTTGTAATAAAATCACCTTATTCATATACCATTACGAATATTTCCATAATGAAGTATTTTTTCCGTTTCATTAAGAAAACATCGATCCTAGTAGAATCTGTTTCTTAATTATTGGATTCCTTTCTTTTATTACATATATTTACATACACCAAAATCTTGGAACAAATTATGTAAAGCAAATATACACAATCAAAACATTCCTTTTTATTAAGAAAATATTTAATTTAGCTCATTTTTCGGACGTTACATCAATTTTTTTCTAAAAAATAACCTTTATTCCATATATACCAAGAATAATCTAAAACCCTTGCAGTGCACTATATAAACATTGTCTAATTACTGATATATGCAATCACATAATTACTTAGTTGGGATACTTATGGAAAACAATTTAGTTTTTTATTTGATTGCAACATTGGCTTTTGCTTTGGTCTTTCATCATGGAAATGCTGCTGCCAATGATTTGGTCCAAAAATGGTGTCAACGCACAACACACAGTGATATGTGTGCTTCCATAATCGAGGCCGATCCCCGAGAGAATTTGAAAAATAGTCCCAATGGCTTATGCGATATACTCAGAGATAGAGCCGTGATAGACGCCAACGTCACCACTGTGAAGATTTCTAAACTTCTTAAGAAAGCTACAAATAATTATGAAATTCAATGTCTGCAATTCTGTTCTGATGCTTATCCACGGGCAATTTCGACACTGAAATCTGCTGATTTTAGTGTGATTAGTCGCAAGAATTACTTGGAATTGAGTTATGGCATTTTTCGGACTTATGACGAGCCAGACGATTGTGAATATGGTTTCACAGAACGACCTGGAACGCCACCCTCCCAATTAACAATCGAAAATCAAAATCTAAAGAACATTTGTATTATTATTTCAAATATTATAAATCTTATAATATGCAACAAGACTGCAGCTTGTCATAAGTAAATTTAAACCATTGAAACCTCCATGCATGGTTAATTACCATCAGCATTCTTCATTGTCTCTTACCTCAGTTTATTTATCCTTTCTTTCAATGTTATATGCTCAATATCGGTACAATAATTTCTTGTGATTTCATTATTTTCAAACATAATTTTTGAAATCATTTGAATTAAATTTTACTACCCTAATTAAGCCCAACATCACAATTTCAAATGAATTAAATCTAATTTATCACCTGCCCAATTTTAAATTATACTACCCTAAACATGTGCTATGCACGGAATTATATTAGATAATTGCATTTTTGGTACAAAGTTATATGTCAATTTTCACTTTTGATACTGAGCTTTATAGGTCCGACACATTTGGTACAGAGTTTTAACAAATTGTGACACATTTGATACAACCGTTAAAAATTGACGTTAAGTGATGACGTGGTAGTTAAGTCTAATTACAAAGTTGATGCCATTACTTATGTTGATTGATAATTTTATCCCATAATATTTTAGATTACCAAAAACCCCACATCTCCAAATTAGTGACAATTTTAGTCCACATTGTTGTCAAATTTCGAAATTGACTCGAATAAGATCACGTTAGGACCAATTTGAATATTTTAGTTATTTTATTTAAATAACTAATTTGATTTATAAATAATAATAATAAATTAAATAATAATTTAACACAAATATCTCCAAAATTAAGAAAATATATTCTTTTTAAATATAAGATTTATATAATGGTATTAATATACTTAATATTTTAAAAATAATAAATTATAGAATTAAAAACTATTTAATATTTATTAAAATAATAAATAAAAAATAATTTAAAAAAAAAATTCCTCTGTCCTCCCCTACCCCCCAGGCGGCATGTAAATTGGGGAGGGGAGGGGAGGTGGTGGATGGGTGGATAAAATATTCAAATTGGTCCACACGTGGTCTTATTCGAGTCAATTTTAAAATTTGGCAACAATGTGAAATTAAGACATTAATAATGATAGAAAATGTCTACAAATGACTTTCTTTTTCTTAAATAACCTATGGCTCTGCTTAAATAACCTATGACTGAATAAGTTCATTAATAAGTAATATAGCTGAGCCCTAAAATTGACATCAATAGCTGAGCCTTAAAACCCTGAGCAGTGACAAATGACTCTTCTACATTGATGAATCAAGCAAATGTACTGCAGCTGAGCCAAGCTTCTGTTCCATGCTAACTGATTCAAGTTTGATCCTAGCTTTTGATTTCAAATTATTTTCAATCCCTAGCAAGAATCATTGTACTAATACCTCAATTTAACTGTGTTGGATATTTGACAATCTCATTAAAATCTGAGAGCTCCACATATTGATCATGTCTAAAATATGACTGCAACAAACACACCAACAATAAATTGTGCTTGTGTGCAATAAAACTTTGTAATAGATAACAATGAAAAGCTGATGAAAGAATAAACAAATAGGCAAATATACACTTTGTATCAAATTAGAGAAGCTATAGATTTTGATTCACTGAAACTTCTCGGGACACCAAAATTTTCAAAGGTAAAGAAATGGTTTATCATGAAATCTTATATTTTTGTAGACTTTGCAATTCGAAGAGCGGAGAAGAGAATCTTTTACTAACAACAAAGATATTTAGAGCAAAAGACAAAAACACCCCCTATGTTTTGTCTAACTCCCAAAAATCCCCCTGTGTTAATTTAACTCCCCAAAACCCCCAATAATTTCAAATAAGGGGAGATTATTTCACGAACAAAGTAATAAGGACAGCATGAGAACAATTGGATATGGATAAATCAAACTAATGTTAAACATTTGACAAATATTAACCCTTAAAAGTTCTGTATGGTCTAATAAATCAAAATACATTGGTGAATGGTAATACGAAGGTGGAGAAAAAAGTTGTACTTTTTTATCATATAAAACAAATATCAGTTTAATGTAATTAATATTTGGGTAAATACCACTTTTGGTCCCTCTTATCAATAACTTTTTACAGAGTGGTCCCTTTTATATTTTTTTCCCACTCTAGTCCATACTATGAATTATGTGTTTTTACTTTAGTCCTTATCAGGTGGTTCCGGTAACACGTGACATGCATATGAATATTTTTAGGGCATTTTCGTCCATTCACTATTGAGACTATTTGAGATATTGTTTAATTGGTGAGCAATTTTGGTGTTTGAAAAAGATTTTAGGAAAAAACTTTAGTTTGGAACGAAATGGACGATTAAGTTTCGATTGGAATGAAAGTCTAGTTTGGAAATTTAGGTTTTTTTTTAAATAATTAGAAAGACGAAAATATCCATGTTAGTTTACTTGAAATGAAAAAAATTGCCCTCATGAGCATATTACATGTTATCAGAATCGTCTTGGACCACTTGAAAAGGACTAAAGTGAAACAAATAATTCATAGTAGGGACTAAAGTGAGAAAAAAAACATAAAAGGGACCACTATGTAAAAAGTTAATGATAAGAGGGACCAAAATTGGTTTTTACCCTTAATATTTTAATTTCCTATAACATAGAACATTAAAAGTTTTGCAAAATGTAGTATAAAATCTTAGTCTAACCTTCAGGTATAAAGTATTATTAAATGCTAATATTTAGAGAGAGCATAATATTGTTGTGTGATTATTAAGTAACCCTAGACAATATACAATTAGTTTACAGTTTAAATGTTTGAATTAACATGTAGCATTACTTTGGCATTCATCAAATATTCAAAAAATGTTAATTGAAACATAATTGATGTAAATCAAATCTAGATTAAAGAACGTAAATCCATTGACCTTGCGAAATGGAGGAACAAACTCGGTTGGCTTTAAGTCTCATATCATAGACGGACACCAATATAACCATATTCCTTATTCTCTTCCCGCCATTTTTTATTCATACCATCTGAAGATCACCAAAGCCTAGAATAGCAGTAATTTATAAACTTATGAAATCCCAATTCATTTAAGGAATCAACAAAGAAATTCAATCTCTCACATAATCTGAAAAATAAAAGAACGAATAAAAATATACCTATAATGGAGAAACAAAGTCCTATCCATTTTGTGGGACACCATTACTTTTTCCTATCCATTTTGTGGGATTTTCCGAAAATCCCATCAAATTCCTAGCAATGTTGGCTGAGAAATCCCCAATTTACCTAATTTCTCTCTGCTTTTCTTTGGAGGAAATCGAGCACTGCAGCAAAATCGTTTGAAACTGACGAAAATTGAATAACTACATACGATTCCGATCGATTTTTACAACTTTTGAAGAGATAAAACCGTTTTGAGAGGAATATGGAGTTGAAGTTGAAGTGGGTTATCAGAAGATAAAAGCGTAGGATTTGGTTTTTTTAAACTGTCATAAAAAGTATGATAGGGATAGTAGGAAAGAGAGACAGAAGTCACAAAACTTGAAACATGGAGGTAGTGGGAGATATGATTTCTGGAAAGAGAGAAAAATGGGGAATAGTTATAAATTTTTTTGAAAGTTAAAAGAACGTATGAAAGGATATGATGGAATTGTTTTACATAAACTGAATATTTTTCATAAATAAAGAAATTCAAAAAAAAAAATTCAGTCAAAATTGAACCTTTTGACTATAACACCCCCTTGAAATAATAGTAAGTTAAATTAGATAACTAAACCGTCTTAAGATAACTAATTCCTAATGTTTAATGGGCTTTTCTATGGTTAGGACCCAATGTGCTAGATATAAGTCTGGTCCACCCTTAATTACCATTGTATCATTTTTATTTTGTCATCTATTGTTTATTTTTTGGAAGGGTGACTTGTGCTTCGGGTCATTGCACTCCACCAATACAACATTTTTTATAATTTTGATAATCAATTTTCCTAAAAATCCCTTTTTCTAAATAAAAATAAACGTGAAATAGAAGAAACTTCTTCATGTCTTCACTGTCTTCGCCATCTTCTGTCCATTTTCTTCTTCATCTATCATTAACCTCAAATCTAGTAGACCCATCCGTCAATTAACCCACTATAATTGAAGATTTTGTTTCTCTGTTGTTATTCTTTGTTTGTCCATGTTACACTAAGAAGAGAAAAATAACTTCTTTCTTTTTTCAGTTTTGATTGCGAAATTTGTATTTCTGATGTTATTTATGAGTAATTAATTGTGAAAATCTATATAAATGGCTTTATCTAACAAGAGATCGATAATTGTGCATCAATTTATTATCTTTCTTGAATTTCCAGTTGTAGAGGACTTGTTTGCTATCAAGAAGATGAAAGACATTTGGATTTCAGTTTGATGCTTAAATTTCGACATTAATTTTTGTTTATTGAGCACAATCACCCATGGTTTCGAACAAATTCGCTATTTTGGGGAAACTGGGAGGCAATTAATTATGTCAAGCATGAACGGAGATCTGTTGAATGCGATGGTCGCTGGAAAAATTCGATCTCTCGAGAGCTCTACAGACATAAGGGGTGAATGGTTGGAGAAGCTCATTTTGGGGAAGATGATTTATTTGTTTTTTGTCAATAAGTTGGGGCTGTTTTAGTAAATAACATATTTAGAATGTTTACCTTTTCTACAGGTAATAAATCAAATTTGTGATAGAAATAGTGTCCTGCAAGCCAGCTGTATAGCGAGCATTTATTATAATAAATGAGGAACTATTCAATTTTGATTAATAAATGCACTTTATTAAATGGTTTATTTTATCTTATCCTTGTGTAATAATTATCTACGCATAAGGATAGAAGTCCTTAGATCACAGGGCTATGAGACAACCCGTGGGCTGATCTCCAATGTCGTGATCTAAACATATTCAAGAGTCGTAGAATCTAATCGAGATAGGACATCGTTGGATTTGGTTAGACTCTCACTGTTGTGTATACTCCGATGAACTGGAGGATGCTGGGGTCCACGAGCGTGACTGGGACAGTCGATACACATAAGTGGGTGGCTTGCTGGGATGGCAAGCGCACTGAATACCCCAATAAGGAAATAACTCACCATGGAAGCGGTAGTCGCATATCGGGGTTGAAGTTATTCCAATTTGCAATAGTATACGAGGAACAATCCCTAACTACTTGAGATGATAGGCTTTATCTGGTGCGAGAACGTTTATACTTTGATATGAGTTCCGACTGACTGGGGATTACCAGAAAGTCTCTGTGGACTCATATTGGGTATAGAGGAACTCGTATGCAAATTCATATCATCAATAAAGGATCCATTGACCCGCCTTGATAGGTTGGGAAATTCTCCTATGGATTTCTGTGAGAAATTAATTATGGTAAAATCCTTGGCCAAGGTATCTAACGAATTTATGTAAGTAGCTCATAAAGATTAAGTCAAAGAGAATTTATTAGAGACCAGAATACATATGGTCAAGACAAAAGAAAAAGGAAAACCGATGAAAGACCATACCCTTAAGTCTCGACTAGGAGATTGATCGATGGAGAGATTATGTCGTATATGAAAATTGTAAATGATAAAGGTTCACTGAAATAATTCACCAGTGATTGGGCTCCATGGGCTTGTGGCTGGACATCGACCGTGGAGTGTGAGAGAATTCCCAAATTGGCAGGGGTGCTAATTTTGGAATGGTCAGTCGACAGAGTTTTCGATTGATTTAAGAGTATATGTTGCTCGAATAATTAAATAATATTTAATTATAACCCACGGCCAATTATATGGTGAACCTACAGGGGCATACACAATACACATGAAGCGAAAGCGAGGAAATAAGAACGACCGAGTCGACTGGGTCGACCCAATTGGAACAAAATGGGATCCAATTGGAATTGGATCAGGATCATAAATTAAATTGGAATTTAATTTGTGAGTTAATTAATTAAGTTGGATTTAATTAATTAAAGGAATAATATATTAATTAGACTTAGAGTCAAAATTAATTAAATGGGAGACTAGTTAATTAATTGTGCTATTTAATTGGGAGATTAAATAAGGCCTGGTCAAAATTAATTAATTGGGTCATGAAGTCTTCTAATTAGAGAAGTCCATGGCCCATGTAGGAGAGTAAAAGTCCCAGTCCTAATAGGACTAGGTGAGGGATATAACTATAAGTAGGTAACTTGTAGTTATTTTTCACACAACTCCATAAGCAAAATTGAGCAGAGCAAAAATTCTCTCCCTCTCCCCTACCAGATCGGCCGAACCCTTCCAGTGTTTGGAAGAATTTTTCGTTTTTCGATTTTGTTCCTAAATCGTTCCTAAGTCCTAGATCTTAATATATCTTGTGTTCTAGTCGATCAAGATATATTATTTTCGTGATATTGTGGTGTATCAACCTGTAGAGGCGCAACACGTGCGGCGCTGCTGTAGAGCTTGGATCGATTTTACTGGAGGAGAAATCAGAGTTCGTTTTGCTGACTAAGGATTTACAAGGAGATAGGTATAACTACAACTGATTATACTATCGTTTTTATTTACATTCATATATATACAACTGGAGCAATATCCTGGAAAGATTCCGTAAGAGGTCCTAAAATTTTTATATTCCGCTATGCCTAGTGCTGTTTATCTTACAGAATCCCAACAGTGGTATCAGAGCCAACTCTAGGCTTTGTATACATATGAATTTGCAAATTTTGTGTTTTAAATCATATGTTTGATTTATGTGGCTAGTTCTTTAATTTTGCATATTTTAGAACGTAGAACTGTTAACTTAGAGTTAATATATAATTTTGGATAGTGATGCAATTTAAGTATTAATAATTTGGCACAATTAATTTTATGATGTGCCTTTAATTTTATCACACTTTCCCCCTAACTTAGTTGCACTTCCCCTATTAACTTCAAATTCTAAACTTACATTAATATTGCATTTTCCCCCTTGAAACTCATTTTCATTCACCTTTCTAACTAAAGATGGTTAAGTGAGAGACACATGCTAATTTTGTAGGGCGTTTCAATCATTTAGAGCTAGGGGGGAAAGTGTAACAAAAAAGTTCAATGGAATAAGTGCAATAAGAGGGTAAATTTAGAGGAGGGGGGGTTAGTGCAACGTTTATATGAATTTAGGGGGAGAAACTTGATTTCTTGATTGGAAGTATAAATTTGCTTCTAATAATTTTATCTCTTTATTATTTCAAATGTTAATTATCAATTATATCTTATTGCCAAACAATTTAGCAAATTTATGATATCCTTGGACCAATTCATTTTTGTGATGTGGCTTTAATTGATCCAATTCGAACTGGACCAATTGATTTGGCTCAAAAATATTGTGGTGATTTTGCAGGTAGGCACTTGAATATTAAAATCATGGACTTAACAGAAGTTTATGTTATTGATTACAGATTACAGAGGTCCAGAGACTCACACCTACATTCCACCACCAAATCGGGCTGGAAATCGATCCAAAATCCATCATCGGACCAGCATGGCCCGCCACAGGCCCAAAGCTTTCATGGCCGAAAGAAATGTAAGACCACTTCTTTAATTTTAACCCAAAAGAAAAAAATTTGATTGCATTCCACCATTATTATTGAATTGTATTGATTTTTGTTTTTTAAATGGATTTTTTATTTCAGGGAAAGAAAATTAATTGTTGATGAAGGTTTTTTTTCCTTTCCTTTTTGGTAATTGAGGGTAGTGAAGATGCAGCCTTAAATTGCAGGATGACTTGAGATTTCTCTATCTTTAAAAAATTATTATAGTGTATTAATGTTTATTTATTGCAAGGCTTAAAGTTAAATGTGTATCAATGAAAAGCTGTTTTGCCTACCTATATTGTTTTTTTTGAAATGAAGACGATGTGGGATGTCTTTCTTTAATTCTTTTTATTTGGGATGTGTAATTAATATGGATAATAGTTAGGTCAATGTTATTTATGTATTGTAGGTCATAAAATTCTTGCAAATATATATTCTACCCTAATTGTTGATCTACAATTTGTCACACCATTCATATAAGATGAATTTATATGGTAGGGTAATGGACATTACATGTAACAAAAGTAGTCTTACTTTCATGTCAAATTTAGGAGTTAATGGAAATTTACTCGCTTTCATATTTATAATGTTCAAGTTCATGAAAATTTTAGTTAATTAAGTTATTACACACACACATATATATATATATATATATATATATTAAGTTTCTAAACAAATATAAAAATATTAAATAAATATTGCTTCTAAAAAGGATAAAAAGAAATGGAGAACATTAATAGTATATAAATTATAGAATGAAGATATCATTCTTCAAGACAATATAATAATATAGTCCTTTTATTTTAATTTCTGTTACATATTCATCATGCATAATCTTACATATATATACTCAAGGAGAACAAGGCACTTTTGGAAGATCACAGCTACCAATTCCTCGCCCACATTTGTCTCTGCAGTAGTCACTGCAGCAAGTCTTAAAATCAATTTTATCATAGATATTACAAATACACAAGTCGCCATTGATGCACAATAAATAACATTCTGTTATTTCATTCTTTTGGTGAGTAAACCCAACAACCCCACCGCCTTTGCTTGCGGTTTCTTGGCCTGTAACCACTACGAGCATTAGCACGATGAGGACGGTGACGACGTTAGTGGCTCTGATCAAGTTGATGATGGCCATTGCTAATTTCCTTTCTAGCTATTTGGAAAACATGTACAATGGGAATTGGGAATTATTATATATATGCCTATATATAATACTAGCTATAATAGATAGATGATCATCGGTCATGTAGAATCTCTCTCATTTATGATCGATTCTATGAAATATTATTACAAAAAGTTGTTGGGATTTTGAGAATCACTATTTTTTTCTTTTGGATTTGGAAATTCAGTTTTTAATAGATAGATGATCATCGGTCATGTAGAATCTCTCTCATTTATGATCGATTCTATGAAATATTATTACAAAAAGTTGTTGGGATTTTGAGAATCACTATTTTTTTCTTTTGGATTTGGAAATTCAGTTTTTAATAGATAGAAATTCTTTAAGTCTATATATTTTCCTTTTTTATGAATATTTTCTAAGTTTATTTCAAAATTGTTATAATGCAAAATCTTACGTTTTGAATTTTAATTGATCAACCCTAATCTGTACATATACACATCATTTACTAGCAGATTTGTCTTGTGAATTAAGTATGAGGTCTTTAAAATAATAATTAAAAAAATGTTTGCGAGTTTCAACTTAGAATTTTGAAGATCATATTCTCAATTTGATTTTTTTTTTTTATCATATAAAATACAAACGGACGTAGTAGTTTTATTTTATTTTAGTTATGAAGTTAAATAAAATGATTAGTTCGCTTTCTCCCAAAAAAAAAAAAAAAAAAAAGAAATTGATTAGCTCGCGATAGATTCGCTTCACCTTCAGCTCCTTCGCATGTACATCACCAGTCCACGCGGCTTTGATTTGTTCAAAAACATTAAATTGGAGGAAAAAAAAAAAACATAAATATATATTAATAAATTAAATTATTGCAAACAGCTTAGCGCTGAAGAAATCAGAACCGGGATAGGAAAGAGAAAGAGCGTAACACAAGGAAATTCCATTTCTTGATTTATTCTCTGTAATTTCCTGTTTTTGCAATTCCAGTAAAAAATTCATTCTCAATGGCCAACAACGAAGAATCAAATCCTCTTTTACCAAACCAAGAAGAAGAAAAACAAGAAGAAACAAAGACAAAGGATATTGAAAAGAAATCTACCGCCACCGCCAAGAACGGAGGAGATCCGGTGCCTGCGGCGGTGCCGATTGGATGGACCGCCGATGGGCTGCCGGTGGGTGAGCACATGATGCAGAAGGCCCAATGGGACTCCGGAATTTTCTCTTGTCTTGGAAGAAATGACGAATTCTGCGGAAGTGACCTTGAAGTTTGTAAGTTTTCATTTTTCTAAGCTGAATTTTAGTTTTTTAATGTCAAGTATTGATTTTTATGTGTTGGTACCTTTAATTATGTGATATTTATTAATGAATTGATGTTTGATTTGTATTGCTGCTATGAATGTAATACAAATTGACCTAAATTGTGTATATGCATTGGAAAAATCTTTATGTGGGTATATATGATAGATCATGAAATTTGGGAGGAATGATAAATTTGTGAAACTTTATCTTGTTCCCGTGAATTGTAACTTAAATTTATCTTTTTATGTTTAGATTTGTAGCAGTATTATTTGATTTTGATGATGATATATTGTACTAGAATTTAGGAAATTCCATTTGGTTACTATTAATTGACAAACAATTACTTGTTCCATTTTATATAAGTTGAATGAGATTTTCGTTTGTTCTTCGTTTATCCTATCTTGATTTAATAGATGATTATTACGGTAGCCATTTTGTATTCTCTCCATCGTAAATTGCCCTTTTTTTGATAATGCTGTATTGTTATTGATCAGGTTTGTTGGGTAGCATGGCCCCTTGTGTGCTATTCGGAAGCAATGCTGAAAGAGTTGGATCTGCGCCGGGGACTTTTGCTAATCATTGTTTGCCTTACACGGGTCTTTACTTGCTTGGCAATTCCTTTTTCGGATGGAACTGCCTCGCGCCATGCTTCTCTTATCCCGTGCGTACAGCCATTCGCCGCAAGTTTAACCTGGAGGTTTGTTTGTTTTCCTCCCAAATTTACATTTCTACGAAATAGGATGCACAAATTTGATTCAAAATGGATGGTATTATCTGGTCATATTATTCTTGGAAATATATCATTTGATGCAAGAGAAACATTTTCTTAAATGCTCGTTTTGGGTCATAATCATATCAACATTTCGTTCATCATTTTTAAATGACATTTATGCTGTGTGCCAAAGTCTTTTCCACTATCTCATCATTTTTTCGGCAAGACAATTGAATCACTAAACCGAATCCTTAGTTGCATGTATTCTCACAATTCATTTTACACTTGATTTAGAGATGACACTTGAATTTTGGTAGTCCCCATTTTTATTTTCCATAATCTACTATCTACAAATCAAACATCATGAATGCTTTCTCTTACAGCATATAGAACTTTGTTTGAAATGTTAAATTAATTGTTTTCCGATTATTAAATTCCCATAGAGCGTGCCATCATTAACTACTTCCGTGTTAAGGAATTGAAAATGTTTATTAATTTTGATTGACATCGACAGGGAAACTGTAAGGCAGAATGTTGTGGGGTGAGCTTGGACTTTATGGTGGATGAAGATCACCGCGAGCAATGTGAAACAGCCTGCGATTTTGCTACACACGTCTTTTGCCATGCATGTGCTCTTTGTCAAGAAGGTCGTGAGATTCGCCGTAGGATTCCTCATCCCGGTTTCAATACCACCCAACCACCCGTCTTTGTCATGATCCCGCCTGGGGGCCAGACCATGGGCCGTCCAGCCTAACTTGTTACAGAAAATACTACGTGTTCGTTATATATACTGCATATGAACTTGTTATTAAGTCGGTCACTTGGATCGTCTACTCGTATAGCTACCATATCTTTTGTTGTTCAAATGAATGAATACATTCAAGTACTTATAGTGTATCCATCCGTGTAAAAATAAGATACTCTAAAACATATATGTTTTGCTTTTGTTTTTGTTTTTGTTTTTTTGATGTGCAAGTGAACTTCTGACATTGTTCAAATTGTTCCTTTTAGGTGAGAATGCACTAGTAGAATTGTAACTATCAAATGCAAAACCAGTTATAAATTACCATTTGGACTTTATTTTTAATTTTGAATATTATCCCGGGTCCATGACACTATGAAAACCAGTTACAAACCCAAAACATTTACTTATTGACATATTTGCAGGTTTTATGTATAATGTATGAAAGATTGGGGTCCGTGTACAAATTTTCCTCTAACTTCAAGTTAGTTTCTTTTTCTTTGTTTCAGATTATGATTTTTAGTTTTTTTTCAAGATTCCTTTGAAATATTTGAAACATGTTTACTATGGATAATTTTTTTTTTTTTTTTTTTTTTAAACTTGTCATGTGAGGTTGGCTTCTTTTTCTTTGGAGGAATAGTTCCCTCTGCATACTTGTACAGGGGAAGAAAATAGAGTAATATCTTAAACTGAACAAGTGTTTGTTTTTTCATGAGATAATATATCAATATTAATATTAATAAATCATAATTTATTTTCGATTACAATCAAATTACTAAGAAAAATCAACTGTTGAAAATTTAGGCAGTTCCTTCATTTGTTCGTATATGTAAGCTATCAGCCTATCACCATAGCCTTTGTTTTATATTTTAAATGTCAGATTCCTAACGGGCCTTTAAATTGTGTTATATTTTCCTTGCTTAAGCCCAAATCATTTTCTTGGGGCTTTGTGCTCAGAACAGTATACTGTCATTTGTTTAATAAGGCCATCTCCATTGGGGATGGGGTCGGGGTGGGCGGCTGGAGCCATCTCCAACGGAGGAGGGGCCGGGACGGGGGGAGGGGGAGGAACGAGGCGGGAACGGGCTGGGTGCAGGGCTCGACGCGTGTGGGGCTGGATGTCACGCGCCCCATTTTTAGTCAGGGGACGCCATTGGTGCTATCCTTTTTTTCTTTTTCTTTTTTTTAAAAAATCGTTTATTTATTAAGTTAAAATACGAAAAATTAATATATAGACTTAAATAATTAATTAAATTAAATTAAATATGTAGAATTTAATTATTTAATAAAATTTATTTGGTATATTTATTGTATATTTACTAGTGTTTAATAAATATATGTACTCACCAATTTTTAATTTGATTATTTAATATAATAAAAAAAATTTAAAATAAAATCATTAATAATTTATTAGAATTGTAATTAAATTTATTTATGGACAAATCATTAATAAATAAATAGCTAATTTTATTTTAATATCTTTTATTGTAATTAAAAATTTAATCATTTAACTACAATATTGGTGGTGGCTATATTTTTTTAAAAATACGAAATTAGTTAAAAATAAAATTAAACACTTATACAAATAACTTAGATTAATACTTAATCTAAATTAAATATTTAAATGCATACTAAAATAGACAAGAAAAGTAAATTCAAACAGTTGCATCATTGTTAACCGTATTTTGCATAAACATGGGCTATTAAGTCTTTTTGAAGTCTATAAATTATTTACTCTCTTTAATTTTAATATTTTAATATAATTAATAATTTAATTACAAGATGCAAATAATTATTAGTACTATTAATATTAATATTAAAAAAAATTAAAACTATAATATTAATAGGTGAGAGTGGACAAAGGAAAAAAATAAAATTAATTTCATTCCAGAGCCCTGCCATTGGAGACGACCAGGCAGGGCTCGGGGTGGGGGGCAGGCCAGCCCCGAGGCTTCGGAGCCCTTCCCCCTCCCCCCATTGGAGATGGCCTAATTGGGCTAGTCAGATTCTGGATCATGCTTAGGTCCAATTAATAATTTTTTGGGATAATTTAGGTTTGAGTTTACCTGATATATATAAGCTCGAATTCTCAAATAATATATGGGTCAAATTTGAATCTATTATAGTTAAGTCTGATTGTATTTGTATTACAGCTTAAGCCAATCCAAGACCATATCATAAAATCCGATTAACAGGCTCCTAAACACAAATGACAAGGGCATCTTTTTGAGGTGTGAATTATGGAATAAAGTTAGAAATGAATCATTGTATACATCGATCTGAAAACAGCCTCAAGAATATAAAATCATTACTAATAGTCTACCCACTGGAAAATTAAAGGATATGATAGTCATTATCAGGTGGTTATGACTTATAATTATTGCCAATGACCCTATCAAATAAATAAATCATATGAATATGAAATGATAGATTCTCACGTGCCTTCATGTCATTTGATAATGTTAAACTCTACCAAGTGAATAAATGATAAATATTCCTACTTTTTACTAGACACAAACAATACAAACAAAATTAGTTTCTCAAAAAATTTACAAAGTTGCGGGCCTACTTTGTATAGGATTTGTATAAAATTTATAAATATAACAAAGGGCCAAAAAGAAAAGGCTGGAATTTTTGTCCATATATGACCATTTATTAAGACCAGACACCAATTCATCAATTCATGACTTAGGCAGCAAAGTGGGCCTTCTTTTTTTGCACATAGAGTTGGACGATATGATCGACATGAAAATAAATAAATATTAGTTTTTGTAAGTCTTTTTATATAATAAAATAGTTAAAAGTCTCCATATGTTTGTACAAGTACTTACATTACATATGCTCTTCTTTCTTCTTCCCAATTACTATATCACATTACATTGCACTTTATTAAAGCTTTTACTAAACTCTTATGTTTGCTTCTTTTTACTCTTAAGGAAACTTTGGAAAACAACAACCCCTCCTATTTAATTATTGAAACTCTTTGGGTTTTTTGCACTTTGCACCCCCGAAATATGAGAAATAGGCACTTTACACTCCCGAAACTTAGATTTAGCGCTTTGCACCCTCAAAATATCAAAAATGCAGCACTTTGCACCCTCTTTTATATTTAGACAAAAATTCAAGGGCTAAATAGGTAATTCAATTATAAATCTTTGGCACTTTGCACCCCCAAAACTTGAGAAATTGGCACTTTGCACCCCCAAAATAAAATTAACACTTATCACCCTCGAATTAAGAACAAATTAGCAACTTGCACCCCCAAAACACAATAAATGGACACTTTGAACCTCGAAACACATAATTAGCACTTAAGACCCTCAAATTAAAAAAAAAAACTCAAACCCCTCATTTCTTCCGACATAGCTGACCATCGGAGTGAAAAAAAAATCTAAGGCAAAATAGGTAAGTTTCCGATCCGATTGAACAACCTACATTTATATATATATATATACAAATTAAATACCATGAATTTGGAATGATTATATCATATAACAAATTAACAATCATGAATTATAGCTTGTACAAATTAAACATGCTATGCAAAACAGTTGAATAAGTAAAAATTGGTAAGTTCAACTTTGCCTTAGATCTTTTTCACCCCGATGGTCGACTTTGCCGGAGAAAAGGAGGGGTTTGAATTTTTTTTTTAATTTGAGGGTGTTAAGTGTTAATTTTGTGTTTCGGGGTACAAACTGTCAATTTATTGTGTTTCGAGTGTGCAGGTTGCTGATTTGTTCTTAATTCAAGGGATTTGAGGGTGCAAAGTGCCAATTTCTCAAGTTTGGGGGATGCAAAGTGCCAAGGATTTATAATTGAATTACGTATTTTGCCCTTGAATTTTTGCTTGAAAATAAAAGAGGGGGAAAGTGCTATATTTTTCATATTTTGAAGGTACAAAGTGCCTATTTCTTATACTTTGGGGGTGCAAAGTGCAAAAAACCCTCACTCTTTTACTCAATCACATCATAATTGCTCTATCACACGGTTTTATTTATAGATTTATTACAACATGACACTGGAGTTGGTTGCTGTACATTTAAATATTTGAGTTGAATTGTCAAATTTGGACAAAAGAAAGTGCTAAATTTGGACAACCTTTGTACTAAACACATGAGCAAAAAGAGTAATATTACATACATAGTTTAATGAATCAATGAATATGTAAACTAAAACAAACATGCGATGACCTGAAAAATAGCTCATGACTTGAACAATCTCAACCTTCCAAAAAAAAAAAATTAGCAATTAAACCAAGTCTAAAGCACCGTTGCTACCACCACCCACACCAGCACCACCACCACCACGACCGGTGAAACTAGTTTCCGACGAGGAGGTGGATAATGTGATCATCATTTCATTCAAATCAGAAACACTATCTTGCAAGCTCATTAAAAGGTGTGATGTACTAAAACTCAAAGTAGGCTTTGTTCTTGGCACAGTTGGAACTTCAGCCTCCCCAATCAACATTTGAACCACACCCCTCATAGTCGGTCTAGCCAACGGGTCCGGGTTCGAACAAGCTAGTCCAACAAGCAACACTCTCCTCATTTCCGCCTCATCAAACTCCTTCCCTAGCCTCGGATCAACCGCCACCATCAACCTCCCTTCCCTATGCAAACTCCACACCCACTCCACCAAATTACCGCTCACCCCAACCTCCTTCTCGATCGGTCTTCGCCCACTAGCCACCTCTAGAACCACGGCACCGTAGCTAAATACATCGGTCTTTTCACTAGCTCGACCTGTCAACAAGTACTCGGGAGCCAGGTACCCCATTGTGCCCGCAGCCACCGTTGCATCGGGTGATTTATCATGCTCGACTTGCCTAGCCAATCCGAAATCACCTAATCTTGCATTGAACCCTTCATCCAACATAATGTTACTAGACTTAATATCCCTATGAATCACTTGATTTTCACATTCTTGATGTAAATAAGCTAAAGCCGAAGCCACGCCTAGCAAAATCTTCTGCCTGTAAGGCCACGGTAGAGTCATCCTTGACTCGAACAATGCCTTGTCTAAGCTCCCATTAGTCATCAAATCATAAACTAACAAAATTTCGCCCTTCTCATGGCACCAACCTTGAAGCCTAACTAAATTCCTATGCCTAAGTGTTCCAATTATTGATAACTCGGACCAAAACTCTTCCTTCCCCTGTCCTGTATGGCTACACCTCTTCACCGCCACAATGTCGCCCGTGGAGGCCAAGACACCCTTGTACACCGTACCGAACGCCCCGTGTCCGATAATTCGATTGGAATCGAAACCTCTCGTCGCAAATTTTAGCTCCTTGTAGCTAAATTCCTTTGGCGTTTTGATCACGTCCGAAGTTAAAGTCTCCGATTTCGTCTTACGCTTAAATTTCTTATTATACACCCAAAAAATTGCAAGTCCACAAAATATCAAGAAGAATGCACTAGCGGTTACAACTCCAACAACCGCACCTGGACCATCTTTACACAATTGATTGTGACAATTTCCACTACTTTTCTTCTCAAAGGACGTCATATTACCATTCGCCCCCTCGGGGGGTATAGACGGTGGTGGAGGGTCGACAACGGAATCCGCGGAAGGGTTCATTAAAGTAGCCGACGGCGGTGGAGGGGTAAAATTGGAATTTTCATCAAAAGAGGAGCTAAAACTCCACCACTCAATGCTATGAATTTCCGTACTCCCTTGAGTTGAACCCGAGAACCCAACAAACATGAAATCATTCAGTATATACTCATTAAGATCGAAAGTGGAGGATATAATCGGATCTTTAGGCTTCAAATTGGAATAAGAAACGTACACTTTGATAATTCGGGTCGGACCCGAATAATCGACCCACGAGTTGACAAGGTCACCGCTTTTCAAATCAACACCGATAGTATCCAAATCAACGACTCGGGTCGAAACCAATGAGTCCAGATCCAAACCCACGTGATTACTGTTAATGTCTTTAAATTCAACATCCATTAGAGTGTCGAACTCCACCGCCACGACGCCGTTTTGGGTACCCTTTGCGTCCGTGATTCCCAACCACGCGCCGCCGTCGCCGACGAACTCGTCGTCGGGCGAGATGACGAAAGCGAGACCGCCGCCGATTGAAGAGGGGTTTAAGTTTGCAATGGAGAAGGAGAAGAACGTGGAGAAGCTCGCCGGAGATAGGACGCCGGGCTGCCGGAATTTGATGGGCTTGGAGTATAATACTTTCCCGGCGCCGGAATCTGGGACGCCGAGATCGCGAGTGAGCTTCACGCTACCGTTGCTCAAGTGTGCGTCGCCGAGGAGTTTTAGGCTGGAAAGTGTTAATGTTCCGAAGTTGAATTCAGTCGCCGCCGTGCCGGAGAAAATGATGAATAATAAAAAAATGGAATAAAAGTAAAATTCTCCGGAAATTGACTTCATGGTTATAATTTAGGACAACCCCCCATTGGATTTTTTATGAGTTTGTTTAATTTGAAAGACAGAATTGAAGAGGGGAGAAAATTGAAGTACTGTAGAAAAAATTTGGAAGCTGAAAGAAGAAATCAATTATATTATGTAATGAAAGAGGAGAGGACAGGTGGACTCCAAGTGTTGATCTGTAACGGTAATATCTCTTGCGGGTCGGTTGTTGTCTTAAAAGGTTGAGGAAAAGGAAAAAGAAGAAACCATTTTAACTTTCGGACAAGACATGAATGAAGAATGAAGAAGTCCAAGTGGCTTTGTAGTTCCAACGTTAAGCGGTTTTGTTCTTGTTTGTTTGATAGTGGGTTTAGGTGGTAATTGTGGATAATTTTTGTTCAAGTCTAGTTCGATTAAACTCATCCAATTATCAAACAAGTGTATTGTGATTGGTCACTTTACTGAAAGTTAGATTCAATCCTAAAGCAAGTGTATTACACTGACATATAGTTACTTTAGGTTCGACCAAACCCGATATGAGTAAAAAAATTTCGATAATGGTAATAAATATAATAATGTTTCTTTTATTAATTTTGGGAGAGCCGTTATTTTATTTTGGTACTCCTTTCTACTGCACTATGAGCTGTAAGGCCATCTCCAATGGTTCAGGGCTAGCCCTGGGCCCTGTCGTCGTCTCCAATGGTTGGGGCTCCGTGGGGGAATTAATTCCATTTTGAAACTTTGCCCACTCTCACCTATTAATATTATAGTTTTAAATTTTTTTAATATTAATAATAGTAATTATATTAGTACTCGTAATTTAATTATTAATTATATTAAAATATTAATATTAAATAGAATATTTAATTAAAGTAACTTAAAATTAATACATAATACGCAAACTCTCACCTATTAATATTATAATTTTATTTTTTTAAGTATGGAGTATTAATTAAAATAACACATTAATTACAACAATACACAACATTAATTACACAACAATACACAACATAATCAAGGAAAAGAAAATAAAAATAGTCCTAAAGCTCCTTATAAACCTCATAAACATAGTGTTGGAAAAAGTAAATTAATGGACCATTTTGGACGTATTTTAAGTGGGACCCACTTTGAGTAAAGAGTCGGGTCTTGACCGAATTATATTCTACTCCGTGAGTAGATTAAAATGGTATATGGTACGTCCAAATCGGAATACGGGTGAATGAGAAATTAAATCTCAAAGTTCACATATATAATGGAAAAAATTGGAAAAAAAAATGAACTTATCCCACATTGGAAGTGTGATAAAAAAAACTTGGATTTATATATGATTTCTAAACCATAAGGGTTAAGAAATTATTACTAGAAGGCTCCCTCCTCGCGCGGGGGGGGGGGGGGTGCAAATCTTCGGTTAGATTATCACACGGCCCTTCAAGACTTGTGCGTGCCCGCGACCTGCGGACACGAATGTCGTCCAAAAATCCTATTTCGGGCAGATTATTTAACTAAAAATACATACAACACATTAATTAACCATTTAAAATTTTTATTTAATTAAAACAACACATTAATTATACAAAATTAACCATACACCAATTAAAAACAACACATTAATTACAACAATATACAACATTAATTAGGTTTAAATACACAACAATACACAAAATAAATACACATTAAATAGGAAAGGAAAATCAAAAAAAAAAAAAAAAGAAAGGGCCAATCAGGTGCCGCCACTTGGCGGCACCTGTTTTAAAAGGGGCGCGTGTTTCCACGCGCCCCTCATCTTCAACCTCCATCTCACTCGCTTCAGCGGGCTGGGCGCAGGGCTCCGCCGAGCCCTGCGCCCAGCCCGTTCCACCCCGCAGCCCACCCCGGCCCCCGCCCCGCAACCGCTGGAGATGACTTCCGCCCGCAGCCCGACCCCGGCCCCGGCCCCTCGGCAACCGCTGGAGATGGCCTAACTGATGACTTATGAATGGAATTCACGAAATTTAAAGACCTTCATAAATCAATCTATTAGTTTCTAATTCGGAAATTCAAATTAATTTTAGGAAATAAATAAATTGAAAAAAGAAATAAAACATTAATAAGAATATATTTTATTGAAATTTAATTATACAAATAAATTAACTATAAAAACTAGTGGTATATTATAGTTAAGTTCATGACCTCTATCATCGTTACCTGAATCATAGGCAACCGATAATAAAAATAAAAAAATTGGAAAAACTCAAAGCCCACAAGTGGGCAAAACCACCAATATTAGCCTGTACTTGACGTTATAATTTTGTCCTATTATTAATGTTTATTTATTTTATCGTACCTCTCAGTGCCGGGGTATCTTTTTTTTTTTTTTAAACTCTCCATGATATATACTATCTTGTTTCATTATGTCTTTCTTAATTTCCGTAATATTATTGTTTTATTTAATGTGTCACTTTTTATGTTTGTGTAACTATTTATCATTAATGATTTATGTGGAATGATAATTTTGAGGAAAATTATTAAGAAACAATCAATCTAAAACGATAGGGAGAGAATAAAAGAGTTTGTGTAGTCTAATTTATTGCTAATTTTTTGTTGGAAAATGCATTTGCTTTGTTGTAAACATTATACTAGTATTTTTCTCATGCTTGCTCATTCCATACAATTGTTTGCATTGATTAAAAGAAAATTTCTTGAAATATTTCTGTCATTTCAATATTATATATTTTTTATAATATTTCAGATATTTTCTTAAAATATTTGAAAATTTTGATAATTCGGGAAAAATACGTAATTAAAGAAAAGGATAATGAATAAATAATTTCGAATTATATGTGAACTGCCTCAATTAGTTACATTGCCATTTCGATATTAAGCCATTTTCAGTTATATTGTCTTGAGAAATTAAATTTCATTATACCCTATCATAGGTTTTACCCTATCATAAATAATAAACCATTATCAAACATTAGTATTAAATTACTAGAGGAATGTTAAGTGATATATATATATATATATATATATATATATACTTTAACAATTAAGCTTTTAGATGAGTTTTAACAATTAAGCTTTTAGATGAGTTGGTCATTCAATATGGTATCAGAGCTCAGACCCAAAAAGATTTTGTGTTCAAATCTCTCTGTCACCCATTTCTAAATTTCACGTGTTAGGCTTCAGTAAATAAATGCCGCCTACACGTGAGGGGGCGTGTTGAGTTGGTCATTCAATAAGAAAAACCCACGTTAATAGTAGTTGAATCCAAAATCTCTTGATCTTTCGGTCTCATATCTGTCAATGATTACCACTAGGCTACCACCTTATTGGTGACTTATGAATATGATGTGGAGAATGTCTTTGATTGGTTTCAGAGTGTTTGCAGTGAATGCGACCAAAAGGAATTTGGTTTATTTGCAGCAATATGTTAGTTTATATGGTTTGCTAGAAATAGGATGGTTTGGGAATTGAAGACCTGGTCTCCTATGGAGGTTTGGTATCATGCGGTTGACTTCGATGGGCGACATTAATGTGATAGCCCCCTTCCCGAAATCATCCTTAGTGGCAACCCCCTCCATCTCCTCACATGAAGATTAATGTGGATGCGGACTTAGATCGATAGGTAATCTCGTGGCATCGACTTTATGGCATCGCACCTTAAAGGAACTTGCTTGTCTTGGACGACTCAGACCATCGAGCTTTCCCTTCAACCTGAAGTTGCGGAAGCTATGGCGGCGGCCAGAGGTATTAAATCCAGCTTAGCCCATGCATGCATGGAGCAATATCATTCTCTAAGGCGATTGCAAGTCTGTATTGAATGACATCGAAAACTATTCCTCCTCTTCAAGCTGCAACGCCCCCACTAAAAAGGTACTTACTTAGTACTTACAAACATCCTTAGTTAATTTACATAAGTTCATATAGAAACTTAATATTGTACAAAATATGGGTAGGCTTAAAAAACTATGACTAGATGATAAAAACTCCACTTCTCTTCTAACTTGACGCATCCCTGGTTACTATAATACGTTTCGGGTAAATATGAAAATACAAAAGAAATAATGAGCACGTAAGTTGACTTGCAACTTAGAGAGGTGGGCGTGCATGATTTCATAACAAATTAGCCAACAAACAAATATGAAACCAACAAATATAATAGTAATCAAGAAGTAGTTCACGATACAAAGGGATACATTCAAGTGTATTGCAGAAAACACCATCTTATGTCCCCCCAGTGCTTACTTCCCAAAAACACCACGATAAGAAGCGATTTCATCCAAAACATGCATGACTAGTCAATGCAACAAAAATGACTACGTATACCCAAAAACCCCAGTCTCTTGAATATACGATTCAGGCTAGGGGCTCAGGACTAAGTCAATAGCTCGTGCTATTCGACTTAATCGCATTACTGCACAGGCCAGATGGGCCAAACAAATCAACAGTCAAAACAGTTCAGAAATCCTTATCCTGGTGAAATAAAGTACTACACCCAAATAATCAACAAACCATCAATCAAACATTTTGCACAATAAAATCGAATTTTTTTCCTTTATAGCCTTCATTGCAAAAGAATTTCCCCAAATATCCTTCTTGCCAAACTAATTCCTTGAATATACCTTTTACTAAAAATCGCAGTTTAGACCCGCGATTTTACGTAAAATCGCAATTACGACCTGCGAGTTATGCTTAATTTAAAAAAAAATAAAAAACTAAAATCGCAGTTTGTAACTGCGATTTTTGTTTAATTATCAGTATTAATCAAGTGGGCGGAAACTAATGACCAACAAGAATCGCGGGTGAAACTTGCGAATTTACTAAAGAATCGCGGTTTGTACCTGCGATTCTTTTAAAAGAATCGAGGGTATAAACTGCGATTTTAAGTTCCCTCCCTAAATTACATCATTCGCAGCCCTTCCTCCACAATTTTCCCCCCAAAATTTCTTCACGTCTTCTCTTCCCTCACAATTTCCAGTCCGCCGCGCTGCCTCCTTCATCCTCCTTCGTCCTCCCATACTATAGTTCAACAAAAAATCCAAGAAACATTAAGGTTATAATGTAAGACTTGCAAAAATCTCTTGCGGCTAGCTTCTTCTAATCTTTAATGCATATAATATTGAAATTTACAGCAGGGTCGTAGGGTTTGACTTGTCCTCAAAGTGTTCTGTTAGTGATGCTGTTTTGAATCTTCTATTGTACATTCATCTTCATCAGTGGCCACTTAAGTGATATACTTGGTTCATCAAAATCTTGTGTTGATAGAAAAAAACTGTAGATGATTGCAGGAGGTATATGGCAGTTAAGTGATATACTTGGTTCATCAAAATCTTCTATTGTAGATGTTTAAAAGAATCGCAGGTACTAACCGCGATTCTTTAGTAAATTCGCAAGTTTAACCCGCGATTCTTGTTGGTCATTAGTTTCCGTCCCCTTGATTAATACTGATAATTAAACAAAAATCGCAGTTACAAACTGCGATTTTTAGGTTTTATTTTTTTTTAAATTAAGCATAACTTGCAGGTTGTAATTACGATTTTACGTAAAATCGCGGGTCTAAACTGCGATTTTTAGAAAAAGGTACATTCAAGGAATTAGTTTGGCAAGAAGGATATTTGGGGAAATTCTTTTGCCATGAAGGCTATATAGGAAAAAAATTCCAATAAAATCATACTCGAAAACATATCATTAATCACACACAATATCTAATATCATAAAATCATGTTCATTGAAAATCATAACGACATCATTATATTTATTAACGAACATATTAAATAACCAACAATCAAATATCAAAACTAATTCAACATAAAATTTTATAAATTTAAATAATGACGATTCGAGACGACCCCCTCGTTATTTAAACTCTCATACTCACCTTTATTCAAAAATAGTTCCTTTCCCTTTTATTTTCTTTCTTTCTTCCTTCCTTCCTCTCTGTCTTCAGTCTTTTCTTTTCTCACAAATATTTTCCCTCTCAATTGCAGCCTACTCTCACTACTTAGGGGAGATTTTTCTGATTTTTCTTTGCTTGTTTTAGCATGCATGGGATGATAATGACTTCCAACAATGAGAATAGTCCAAATTGTGGGACATGGGGGCTTGCATTCCAACAAACCATCAATCATTATATTAACACCTCAAAATGGCAAGTATTATGATTAGTTGTCAGTTGCAAGATTAACAAAAATAACATAACACTCCTGAATTTTGCAAAAAGACCCCTCAACATTTAAAATTTATATTTTTAACCCCAAAACTTTTTAAAAGTGTACAGTCAAGTCCAACTAAAACTTTATTCTTTAAAATATATAAGATTTTTTTGACATTATGTAATTTAACAAAATTTAATTGAAAATTAAAAGCAATTTCTCATGTTATCACACAAGCTGCCGTGGGACTATTTATTATGTATTATTTGTTTATCTTCTAATCATGTCCCTTTTAAATGTTCTCATACATTTAGATACACTAATTTTTTAGCTCATGCTTTAGCAAATGTACTATTAGCAATGCGCCCCTATTACTGAACTTCCAGAATTTATTATTAATTTTGTATTTGACGATATTGAGTATCAATGAAATTACCCTATGGTTAACCTTAAAGCAAAACTAATAAATGCAGTTATGCAAGCCCCTTGCGTATTTTGAGTTGCCACGCAAAATTTTGGTTATTAAAGTTTTTGGGCCTCTTTGTCTCGCTTTTCAGAAATTATTTAAATATTTTCTAAAAAGCCAAATTGTTTACTATCAGAAATTAACTTATTTTTTCACATTTTTCCAATTTTATTTCATAATAGTTCCCTTATTTCTTAAAACAATTTAAATAAACTATACTTTGATATATCTCTCTTACACTACATATCTCACATAACAAATAAGATTTGACATTAACATATACCCCTTCCGTGATTTTTTTATTTGTTACGTTGTTTTGAAGGATTGCACACGGATTAAGAAATGTAATAAATAGCCATTTTTTTGAAGTAAAAATTCCAAAATACCCTTTTAATCAAGTAATCACAACATTAATTACAAGCATAAACATGAAGGTAAATCTAGTGAAAAAAAATTATTGCATTGAACTCCGATCCTAAATTGACAAACAAAAGTAAATAATTTTTTTCCAAAGTGATAAATAATAAAAAAAACAGAGGGAGTACATTATTTCTATTCTTTCCATAATCTCTAAAGACATACTCATTTTCAAAATATATATATACTATTTATTTTTTCCCACAAACAAATAGCATAAGAAAAATGAGAAAATTTTAGGATTTCAATTTATTTTTTAAACCACTTTAATTAATGAGAGATAAACATGCCTTTTACATTTTATATTATCAAATTTCTTTAAGTTTAATGAAACTAGAGGAAGATAATTTTATTTTCATGAATATTACTGGGAAGATTTTACTATTTATATATAGCACAAAATATTCTTCAATCAATAAATTTCAATAGGGAAACGGATTAATCCCCACAATATAAAAAGTTTAGGTTCCAATCGCCGCTCACACGATGTGTCTCATATATCTTGAAATGTAAAATCAAATATAAATACCTTAAGAAAAAAAATTAAGAAAAAAAAAAAAAACCAAACAAACAAACATGAGGACCATTATCCATAGTACTTAAAAGCCTTTTCTTTTGGAAATGGAATGAAAGAGAAAGAGAAAGAACAAAATTGAATGGATAATCAAGATAAAGCCTACTCCATTTTTTCTCGGAAAAAACAATTCAATCAAGATAAACGAGTTGACAATTAATTCATGCTAGAAGACAATAGGAAAAATTGTTGTTAATTTCAACATGCTCATGGGCACATAGCATGGTATGTGGGCAACATAATTATTATTAGCTGGTATATCTCACCTTCAACTTTACTTCTTCGATCATTATTATTTTACATTTCCCATCTTCTGTTTTGATAATGTAGATGACACGTGCGCAATAAATTTAGTCAACATATGATTATCAGATTTTGATATTAAATCAAGGTCTAAATCTAGAAATTAAATCCAAAGTCAACAAAAAATGTTCTATTTTTAAAATGGTGTTTTTGTCACCAAATCGAATTTGAGTCAAAGTGAAACATGAAGGTTACATATAATGAAACTTAGATCACACACGAAAGTTCAGAATTCAATACTAGTAATGAAACTCTGAATTCATTTTTAGGTTGACATCTCATTTGAAAGAACTTGTAACGTAGACATGTAGTTTATATATAATGATATAAGAGTAATTGAGTACAGTTTTAGCGACCTGTAAACTCTAATTCGAATCAATATAGAAAAAGAAAAAAAAAAAGAGAACTCAATCCGAATTCTATTTGATCGTCTGCATAATTCAATCCATGATTAGTTTGTCTCAAATTAATGAATTTGAAATGGTCATTTTCAAATCAAAGTAATAAAGGTTGAGAAAAGTAAATCTTCAGTCACAATACGAAATCATAAGGTACTACAAAAAATTTGGACCCTTCATAAAAATCAATATTGAGTAGGAAACGGAAGGAATTATTCTCCAAATGAATTTTCAAAGTTTTATCAAATTGATCATCAACACCTAAAGCAATTGATTTGAACCCTAAAAAAAAAAAAAAAAACTTTCTTTCGAATTTCTTTTCTCGATGTCATTTGATATATGAGATGAATTTAATCTAGTCTTTTTTGTCACTTGTTTGAAATGATTTTCATAGATTTGGATATGCATAAGAAAAAAGAGTTTTGACTTATGGTCTTCCATATACATTAATTTTGGCTCGACGGGACGTTTTAACCAGCGAGTTAAATAATGTCATAGAAAAACATGGTTTTTGCATGTTTCCACCTTTCTGAAAGATTAATGAATATTTGGTATGAGTAGTGAGCACTAGACAAGCCTATGGATGATTAGAGCTTGAAGTTGAAGATATCTAAAAATAATAGTAATAAGTATCTTACGATTCATTTTCGATACGATATAGGCCTTGGCGATTCGACTTGGCCAAAATAATCGCCGGGTGTTTGTTTCGTACCGATTGGTTGCGATACGATACGATACGAATGGTATGATACATTATACTTATACATTCGTGATACGTACGATTTTTTGGTTTTTAATTTTTTTTCTGATACGATATTTTTCATAGTATAAATATATTTGATAGAAGAAAGTCAATTAAATACCCATACAAACATACAGACATCCAAAGGAAAATGTTACAAATATAACAATAATATATGTCCATTGAGATACTACTTTAATTAGTCATTGTAATTAGACTAAATAGTGGACAATAAATAATTGTATCCTATGTAACTCATGATTTTTTATTGTCTCATTTATGCCTATTTAAGCCTATAAATAGAGCTCTAAAGTAATGTATTGAATGTGAATAAAATCTATTTTCTCTCTAGTTATATTTTCTCCATATTAATCTTTACTGGCTCTATTGAATTATCTTTAAGCTTATTTTACAATACTTGTAATATTTTTTTTTTTTAATGTTCAGAAGGGCTTTAGAATATACTGTCATAAATTTAAAAATTAATTAAATTAATTTGTCATTTTATCTATCTATAACAAATATGTTAGGGATAAATCAGTAAATACTTATGTAAATACTTATAACATACTTTTACAATTGTTAAAGTAATAAAATAAATTAACATTTCGGGCAAGCCCTGAATATTTTGAAACAAATATTTACAAGTTCAGGTAAATTATTGACCAGCATAAATAGATCATTTTTCCTTCATTCCATCATCCACAGCAGCTGCTTTACAGATAGGACATACATTCTTCATTGATAACCATTTTCGGATACAGCTCACGTGAAAATCATGGCCACATACTTTCAATGTCCCAACATCATCCATGTTCTTGTATTCCTCCTATTAAATATGAAAAATGCAAACACAAAAACAACGTTTAGGACTCTTCGGAATAGAAGGGTAGGATTCTCTCCACAACGGACAAACAAACGAGGTAGTTGTGTAGCATTAAACTTCAACTTGGACAAACTATTTCCCGACTGATCTATAAAAAGAGCTATATTTGGTTTGTAACAGGGGTGAGATTCTTACCAGACAAATAACGCATGTTCCTTCGTCTTGAAATAGGTCTGATGAGCAATATATTGACTCGGTCAGACATTTTGAAATTAAACCATCAGACAAGCCAGTGCTGACGTGTCCAATCCTCTCTCCCAGTGCAAGGAGCTCCTGCTCACGACAATTGCTTGTAATTTAGTAACTGAAGCAGAAAATGATAAAAACAGAAAGTACAAACAACTGGAAGAGACGTCTGAAGTAAAATGGAGAAAAAGAAAGGGGTTTTAAAGTACCTCATAGCTCATATTGTCAACATCAAGTCTCATGTCCCTGTGCTGGTCAAACAGATTTCTGGATCCATAAAACGCAGGGTGGTCCACAATCATGAGACCCTGAAATACAGACATATGATTTAAGTGCAACAAACGGAAATGTATTTCAATCTTGATCCATTCTTGAATAACAGGAAGAACCATTCTCAACTAGTTGAATAACGCGCAATGGATGTATAAGATGCAAAACATACTGAACAAACACACTCATTGCAAGAACAATAAGTAGCAATTCAGTCAGAACATTAAACAACAAGCTCACTTAGACATGCACAAGCTCTATGTTTCAAGTAAGATAAATGCACTACCCGAAATCACATCAAGCGCCTCTAATAGAGCATTGTTATGACAGAAAAATTCTTTAACTAAGTCGGGGGGGATGAAGCAGTAAAAATTCCATTTATCATTGTTTCATCTCCTCCTTTTCTTAGTTTACAAATTATCTGCGGGCATGGAAATTCGATTGAGAAATCATTGACCAAATGTGTTTAAAAAACTAAACTAGTGTCTTCCCAGCAAACTTGGGGGGGGGGGGGAGATCATGCTAGAATTATAAACTAGAAATTGGTGTTTCCAGAATTTGAATTTTAAGCAATGAATTCGACAAGGTTATCAATGATACAACAATAAATTTCTCTAAAATCTCAAACTCAACAAAGAAAGATTAGGAAATTTTCTAAAAATAGAAACTGAGGCGGTAGATTAATAGAGAATTAGATAGCTTTCTAGAAGTCAGCATTTCATACCTATTCTTACATTATGTAAACCCTGTCAACAAAATGAAGAGATAATATGTTACATGCCTACTTAAATTCATACCTCTGGTGTCAACCGATCACGGAAATTCCCCTCCTCAGTAGATGATCTATATCTATCACTTGATATCAAAGTTCTCCCATTCCTGTCAATGTTGCGAAACCTTAAGTTCGAAAAGGGACGTGGATGTCTCGAAGGATAATTTTCTCCCATCATCTGCAACCCTTCATTTGGAGCAGCCACGTGTCCTGGGCGAAAGTTGCTTGAAGAAGCCCTGAAAGATGGTACAGATCGTTGACCATAACCACTTCGAACTCCTCTGACAGATTGGTTCAAGCTGCTATTAACATTTTGAGGAACAGGATTCGTATTTGAGGCAACATCATTGCGGTAACCCCCAATCTCTAGGGAACCACTAGGGTGACTGTTTTGTATATTCAGGGTGATTGGATCTTGACTAATGAAATTGGAACCTGAAATGTCATATTTGAAAACATCTTACTAAGTTGTGAGCAGCGCACAAAGAAATAATTAATTAAAACTTACCCGAGCCAGAATGTAGCCCATGACCAGCAGGTGGCACAAAACCACGATTCCATTCCCTAGTTGAGGGGTTCAAGTTCTGACCCCAGAAATCCATTGAATTAGATTGATCACAGGATCGAGTAGAAAAGCGATGGTGCACAGAATTGCTTGACAAATGAGTCCTGGCCAAATTGCTTTCCAGGTCACCTGCAGCTCTGCTTCTCACATTTCTCTCAGTCCCTTCATTACCAATGGAGAGGTTGTGAACTCTGTAGCTGGGAGGATACTCCCAAGGTGCATGATAAGATTCAGCGTTCTGCTTATCCTGCCATGGGTCAGCAGGCAACTGAAGATCAGATGAACTTCCAACATCATAGTATCTGCTTGTGGACCCCCTTTCACACACTGGAGGAATGCCTGGGCTTTTCCGTTTGTAGGGTCCTCTGCCACTGCCTATTGTCTGATCATAGAAACTACCATCTAGTCCAGGTACTGTCTGCCCACCAAGGTTTGATGAAGATGGGTGATGAGAATAATTATCTTGGACCATATGTATATTTCCAGCAGAAGATTGATACGGAAAAGGATCACGAGATGGGCCCGGAGCTCGTGGTTGATAATGTGGCAATTCACCATTATGAATAGGTGAAGAGTATCCACTTGACCTCGGAACAGGATTCCACTGAGAAGGAAAGTGTCCACCTTGTATTATCATATTATCCACAGGATGAATAAGAGAACTGCTTTCTGGAGCACTGGCCCGTGCTAATAAAACAAAGCAGAAGAAAAAATTAGATAATCCTTCTAGTAACAAATAAACTCAGAGACTAGTGACAAGCATGATTAAGGTGTTGCTTTTACAGAGACCTAGAGCCTGCTTGTTTGATATTTGGGAGACTAGTTTGGGTGAGTAGTGGAGGTTTCTGAAATAATTTCAATTTGCGTAATGTTGCTTGTTTTGAGTTTTGGGAGAGTTGTTTGGGAAATAAGGTAGATGTATGTTTTTTGAAAGAGTTTCAGGTTGTAGGTGTAAGATGTGTAAGACTTTATGCCAAATCATGCCATGTGAGATAAGTTGTGTAAGATATATGTTACTTTATGTCAAATCAAAGTAAGTTTGTGTAGATAAGAAAATTATTGCTTGTATAGATTTTGGGAGAGTAGTTTGGGAAAACTGAGAGAGGCTAAATTTATTTCAGAAAGAAAAAAAACATGTTTGTCCCGCTTTTCCCAAACACGAAATAATTTTGGGAAATGTGAGACAAACAGGCCCTAACCTCCTGGTTGCACAACTTGCTCTAGGTTTCAAAAAACAACTTCATAATCTTCAGCCAATTGTAATATTTTTGCTTTAGGTAAGATACTTGAAATCACTCATGAAGAAAATTTCCCTTTTCCGCAAGTCCTCGTGGCTTTTATGGTGCATTGATGTAACAAGAAATTGACATGCAACAGTCATGCATATTGATACTCACTCCAAGAAAAACTCACTCAACGCTTTAATTCATCTCGAATATAATATTAAAAAATGGACAATATCATAACACCAAGTCTCTCAACAGTTTCACAAATGCTTATTTTCGATAACCCCTATTTGAAGACAAAACAGGAGAACAATGTCCAGGCACGAGACTGTAGCATATGCCTAAGATATCTGTATCTAACGGGCATCTGTATGTATTGAGCACACACAATATTAAAACTAATGCATCCTAACCCCTTCCAAGAAAATGTAGTATATAAATATGTCAATTGAAAAAGTGAAAAATCATACCTATAGGCATATAAGGTTGCTCCATATGATTCCATCCCTGATCACTATCAGTCTCAAAGATCTGAGGTGTGTTCAACATGTGTCTATGACCCATAGTTGACTGACTCGTCCAAAAACTAAATTCTCTAGAAGATCAAAACCTGCAAAGAACCTAATATTCAGGAAGTAGACTTGACAAGGAATAAATATATTTAGTGTGTGCGCGAGGGTATAAATATATTTCCTGTCTTCATGACAAATAATTGTAGAACTAATTTCACCATTGATAGGCCCATTGAACTTTTTATATATATCCTTATATAAGATTTGACACACAACTCAGCACAGTACCTTTATAAGATAAATGGTCAGACAGATAACTCAAAATGTTAAATCATAAGAAAAAATTAAAATAAAATACTAAAAACTTAAGACATCTCAGATTATGTTGTTCTCTTATCATAGTCACGTAAGACACGACGATAAACATACGAGACAGCTAGCAGAAAACACTACTCCTAGAGACCATTTTAATCATGATTATGCAAGAAGAATAGCCCATAAATAATAGTCCAGTACAGATCAATTCATATGCTGGTTTGCAACAAAATCTTTAATTAAAGCATCAACCTTCCTCATCCTAAAGAGTAGCTGTTAATACGAATAAGAGAACTCTGTTACAGCCATTCTTGTACATTCAGTGTACTCTACAGATAGAGGATTACAAAAGAGTTGAACATAGTAAATAAGAAATTGAAAGATTTCGTTGGAATTGTTCGTTTGGAAATTTCCCGAAAAGCATTAGGGTCTTCTTTCCATCAGAACAATAGGGCCGTTGAAGAGATGAAATATAACCAATATATATCTTTTTTATCAGAGGTTGAACCGATCATCACAAGAAGAATTAGGCCAAAAATTAGGATATATTCTGAGAAAATCAAACTTCCATTGAAGAGAAGCAAATGAAAGGCTCAGACAAATTGCGATATCTTGAAAAGCATTTTGCACCCACAGCAATTAGACACGTTCATATTACTTAATATAGCTCATTATTCTGACCTTCAAGAGGTAACTTAGCACAATGGCAATGGATCAAAAATTACAAATATACAAAACCCCTTAAAACAAATGCAACTGCAGTCATAATAAACATTTTTCAACCACTTTATACCTTCTACCAAGAAAGTAATGATTGTCTTCTCAATCAGGAAAGTATGTCAAAGTCAGTTTATAACGAACTCGTCCTCGCAGATGCTAGCATAGAGCAGAAAATTAAACATACGGTTAATATCTGTCTAATCCTCCTAAGGTCGGCATTCGGCGATAAGCTTGGGCTTGTTTGGAGGGATCATCATAAATTATTAAAGTGTGATGTTTAAGGTGCATAAAGTATTCCGCCAAAGCGGCTCCTGTATAAGAAGCGTGATACTTGCAAGCTTCCATTTTCACTTGACAACACAGATCGGGGGAAAGAGAATGAGATAAGGTAGTTTTTATTCATTCATTGATATGAGAATTTTGATTAATCTCAGAATATCAAAAATCCACTCCTAGGATTATCATTAAGTAAAGATATAGATCCAGTCAAACTGTATTCCAAAAAGCCATCTTAAAAAAAAATTAATAGCAACTTCTTAATAATTCAAGTTAAGAACATGTGAAAAGGAATAATTCGTAAGAACTAAAAATAACCTTCATATGATATGCAGAATTATAGAGAAAACTGTCCAGTTTAGCTTCATTAGTTAAAACACCGTACTACACTTGCAGATACAAAGTCATAAAAACATATTTCACATCATCGTCAAAGTGATACACTTTTATAGGCCCAGCAGAAAAGAATGTATGAACTAAGCATCCCAACGAAGGATCCTAACTTTCTTTCATCGCCTTTAAGGTGATTTTAACACAACCAGTATTGACCTATGAGCTAAACTTTTAAAGCAAAGATGTCCAGCAACAGTGTTGCTAGACACTGAAAAAAAACTTTTAAAGCAAAGATTTCCACCAACAGTGTTGTTAGACACTGAAAAATGCTTTCAGTTGAAAAGAGTCATCCTTAACTATAACTTTCAACACAAAACATTGTTTGACGACTAAAAAAGTTATCCCCCCCCCACCCCCACTTGCAATACATAAAATCCTGTCACGGGGAAACTTCATTCTAGCTGGAAAAAAATGTAAAACAATTGAAGAATGTGATTGCTTCAAAAAATAAAAAGATTAAAAGACAAGTTCTGACGCTTTTTGATCTCTTAAGCACCCTCGATAACAACAGCTCATCAGGATCTTTACACCAGACCATGCAATTGTAACATCAGTGGTCCTCGGGTCATAAAGTGTTTCTTGCAAACGTATTCATAAAAGAAAAGTCAATAAAATGAAACATGTTAATACATCCAACTAATAACAATATCTTCATCGTGCCTAGATTGATTATCCACAAAGGAACTGTGAGCTAGATCAAAATTTACATGCATAGCTTAAGGGGACATCATTGATGGCATCTGCTTCCACTAAAAGAAGCAAAATTTCAAATTTATTCATGGGAGACATAATAATTTAGATAATTGGACAAAGCTTCGTAAATAAAATATTGCCCAACAGCCGGGCCACATATTCTCAGTACGTTCAGACAATAAACTGTCTTTAACTATTAAGTCAAAGTAAGACGTTTTTGTATAAATAAATGGCCATCTGAACGCTGGTGTACTATGTGCAGCTTTCCACCTAAGTATAATGATATTGACATGCTATAGAATAAGTCCCAAGCCGAGAATTTTGGCAACAACAGGCATCAAACCTTTAACTTACACTTAGGCAGCACTGAAAATCCAACAACTCATAGAATAAGTCCCAAGCCAAGAATTTTGGCAACAACAGGCATCAAACCTTTTAACTTACAATTAGGCAGCACTGAAAATCCAACGACTCATCTCATCTTGATTATTTCTTACTCAAGCTGATTTCCGGTCACCGTTTTAGTAACACCATAACCTCATGACCTTTAAATCAGCTTACGACTTACCACCCCAAACATAGTCAACTATAAGGATAATCTACCAGTGTGCAACTGAGTCAAAGGAAATTGGAACTGCTGTGAGCAAGCAAAGACATAGAGTAGTTGATTCAAGAGCTAATGACCAGTTTCATTACATATGGGTCACCAGAGGCATTTAGAAGACATCAACAAGCTTGACACACATTCTTCCACCGTAGAATCCACTGCAGATAGATATTTAAACAGCATACCCAGAATTGTAACCCCACTTAGTACATTTCTGCTACCCATGTCACTAATGAAAGAGGTGGTCAAGAAAATTTCAAAAAGCCGTATTAAAGCTTTTAGACAATTAACATTCCAGTGACACATGTCTGACATCATGCACCATCAAGGAAAACACAGTATTTTTCCATCAGGCACCATAACATGAATAGTATAATTGATCGGGATTATTGGCAATACAAAGGAGCGTCACTTTGTCGGAGTAGAACTTAAATTGCACAAGACAACAAACTTAAAGAGTCCTGCAATATTGTATCCTACATTCACTTTTTTATTTTCCAACTCAAAGGCTGATGCGTAGCAGCAGGTCAATCTAATAATTCTTCAATGGAACACCAGAAACCAAAATCAAATCTGTTCATCAGTGGTCCAGATAGACCAAAATAAGTGCCTGCAATACCATTCGTGATTCAGATTCTTCATATTAGAGAGGCTAAGCAGCTATCCACTAAATGCTCTATCTTTTCTAGGAGACCTGTGCAACTTATAATTTTTTTAACAGGTTTGTGTCATTAAGCTACAGAAGATATACATAAAACAAGGATCTCAATGTATCGTCCACATCCTAGTCGTGCTATGACATAATCTTAAATAACTATTTAAGAACCCTATTATCACTGAAAATAAATGCCAATAGCTAAGAAAATAATGTAGAATGATAAAATTTGATCTTGAAGAAATTATGAGAGTTGAGGACAAGGAAGATCTAAGCATCAAGACATCTCACCTGAAATTTATTGTCTCAATCCATATGCTTTGCTAAATCATGTACTTTCTTAGGCAAAAAGATGGACAAAATTGATATAGTGTCATAATCCACATATGCGGGCTCGAGTAACTGGCAAAGGGCCTAAGTTTGAACTATTAGGCTTGATACATAGATTCTTACAAATTGAAGGCCCATTCTTCCATAAAAATAGCCCAACAGCAACCCCTGCCTGCATATTGAAAAACATCTAAACATCTAAACCTATTTGCTCGGGACGGAAGGCAACATAATACTAACATGAATGCTATTTGATGTAAAATACCTAGATGAGATAATATCACGAAATTTAGTTGAATTATGATGAAATCTGTGCAGATTAAGAAAGGGGAAGTAGAAGAACACAAGGTAAAGACGGTTCAATGGTAAGTACCACCAAATGCATATTAATAAATGTTAGAAAAGTAAACATAATATAAATACATCCATGGTATAAGGGGAAAAAAGTTTTACATTGTAGAAGGAAAAAATATTTTCTTGAAATTATGAGCTTTCTTCAAGTACTACAGCCGATTAGTATCATTTAAACAATTAACAACTAGGTTAATACTACTAGGGAATATTTTCGAGAAAGAAAATAACAGACCATAAAAATGATAAGACTCGGTCAAACTATTGTGTATCCATTAGTTGGCTTGGAATTAATTCAGCCCCCTGAGGTAGAGGATTCATTGGACAAGGAAATCTGCTTTGGCTAACAACGATATGTAAGATATACTCCTTCCAGCATCCCAGTTAGTGGATAGTCAACTGGATATCGGTCCGGTAGAAAATATATCTTGGTATCGAACAGTACTAGTTCACAAAGAACCAAGATCACCCTAAGTTAATCTGCAGATAATTCCAATCAAATGTTGCAACAAATTTTGTGGTAAACAGTGGAGGCCCTCATCTACTAAAAATTTGAAAAAAAATACAAGTAGGTCAAGTACCATGTCATATAACCCATAGTTATTCTTAAGAGTTGAATATTTGAAAATTTGTCTGCAAAAAGTTACAAGGTGATCAGACTTACTGATTTTATGTTTGGGTCTTTTGTGGAAGTTAAGACTCCCAAAAACAAATGCCGTCTTGAATTTTCCTCAACTCAAAAATCTGAAAAACATCAGTATTGAAAAATTTAGAGACAATAGTTACGAAATAATGCGAGACTCTGATGAGGGTGAGGTAAGGTAAAAATGAATCTCCAATCATGACAAATAATTGAAATATTAAGTTAGGTGACATAATATGATTGAAATGTTATACAGGTTTCCAGTATCATAAGATTACCTGATCAAGAAACTTAAAATAATCATAACAAAATCAAGTGTTAACAAAAGAATAGCACCAGCTAGAGTAATTATCATACTATTGTAGAGTATATAACTTCACATAGCCCTAGCTAATTGTTACGAGGTCACATAATATAAGTAATCAAGGCCATTACAAGCATACTTTGATCATCTATTTACCATTTTCATTATTTTTACCAGATCACTTGATTTGCATAATAAGTACTAATTGTTTTTCCTAACTAGTCACCGTTACCATGTCACTGGGTCAGGGCTAAATCAAGGCCAGACCCATGGTTGTTAAAAGTGTGCTTTGCTTGCACCTTAGTGTGAAGCATGGCAAGCCAATCCTTGCAGGTTTGTGGAAGCAGGAGAACCACATTTAACAAAGCAAACAAGACTGCAAATGATTTTGGGTTCCTTAACACTTCTTTCATGTCAACCATTCCACAATAATAAGAAAAATTTATGTTCAAATTGTGTTTTGTCGCACTAAAGACATCACAAATTTATAATGATCTCTATGCTGATGCTAAATGAAGACAACATCAGATTTTGATGAATTCATATTTACTTTGAGAGATGTTCATACTTACATGTTCAATTCAAACATGCAACAGGCTTGATTCAATAATGCATGTTCATCACTTAGGACTCACGTGGCACTCAACCAAGGGGAATCTTTGTGAGTATGTTTGCTTTGCAAATTAAATACCCATCATCTCAGAAAAAACACCTATTACTCGGTGTTCAAGAAGAAAATTTAATAGTAAACAATGATAAGTTAACTAGAACCATCTTGAACTCCTGAAACAAAAACCACGAACTCATCCTTATGCATTTCATACCCGACGATAAGTAAGGAAACAAAACTGTTTAATGCGACACACAAACACAATTTGGCAAAGAAAATTGTTCCCGAAGTTCAGTTAGCTACCTGGTCAAAGTTGAATGCACAAGGTAGCTTGACCAAAAAGAAAAAAATAGATTTTTTCTGGGACAGAGTTGTATGAAATATTATGGGAAACCACAAACAAACAATTTTATTACCTAATACATTCATCAACACCAACAATACTGAAAAAATACAAGTAAAAATCCCGGTGTAGGGAACACATGTTTCAATGAGAGCTGAACTTAAAAGAGACTCGTAAATATTTATGGTTATACTTTAAACTTGCACAGAGTGGGAAACGGTTCTGATTGATAAGAAGAGGACTCTACTTCAACAGATATATCCTTAGGCACAGCCACACACGAATTAGAAATCAAACTTGGAAAGGGCGGATAATTAGTTATAGGAGCGGTTTCTGTGCGAGACTGATTGCAAAAGAGGGGGAGACCAGCCACATCTATATATGAATGTATATATATACACAGACACACATGATTGCCCAATCTAAGTTTCACTAAATATCCTTCAATAACTTTGGTTCTTGTTCATATATTTTGTGGTTGAGTACATGATGATGATACACACAAGAACAACATTGTTCTCCATTAGCTTTGGCTTCTGCATAAAATCTCAAGTTCAGGTTGGGTACCAAACCATGTGTACATACTACACTTGTGACTCCACCAAAAAAAGAAAAACCTCGAGATTACATCAAACAAAAGCCCTAAATTCTAGATTTAGCCACACAAAAAAAAGAGAGAGAGGCAACTCCCTCAAATACAATAATATTTAATCACAAAAAGATGCTTAAACTAAGCAATTTAAACACAAGAGATTACCATATCCAGTAATCTGATTATACTGTGTAACAACTATAACACAAAAAAAATGGTCAGATAAACCGTCTCCAACAACAGATACACCAATTAACAATTAAAAATTAATCAAGGCCACAGATAAATTTAATAACAGAATCATCTCCATCGTATGCACAATCAAAACAGATATAAGCCTTAAACCACGATCGTCTCAAAAACAAATTGACGATGAGGTAAAACAAGTTAATCAGAGAGCACGCAAGACAAGTTAATCAATTAACCAATAAATATAGACGAAAACGGAGTTATTTCATGCGGAAAATATATGATACAGGTGGTGAAGAAAAAAATCAGAAAAACATAAACCTTGGTTAATCGGTGATCGGATACAGATGAATGATCAACGCCGACTGGTGTGAATACATAGAACTATAGACCCACACGGAATATATATGCAGAGGAGAGAGAATGGGAAAGGTAAATTGTGGAGACAAAACGGTGAAATATTTAATAGCGGTTGATTTATTTTTTGGGAGTATAATTTATTTAATAAAAGAAAAAGGTAAAAAGTTATTGCTTTGTGATGGATGGATGGATAGGTATACGGTGTTGGTAATAAATTAGGAAAGATAACAGTGGAGTTTTGGAATTTAATTGAGGTAGACGAGGACCACAAGGAAGCAAGGAATTGCAGAATCAACAAACTTACTTTGTAGTATGTGAGTGGGTTTTGGGGGGTGGTTGGTTTAATTAATGATAATAAAGTGAACTTTAAATGTAAATTGGGCTAATGTTTGATTTAATTTGTTATTTGAACGTGTTTATCCAGTGTGGATAACATTGGGTATTGTAAAATACTAGTTTTAGTTTCAAAGGTGTTTGGTTCATGGAAGGGAAGTAATTATAATGTGGTGCATTCTTATTTGAATTTAATTTATGTTAGGACTTAGGAGAGATGTATGCGTAATAATTTAGTTCATATATGTTTTATCTAATCGTAGTGGACATGTACTTTGAATAGATAATTGTATTTCTAGTTTATGATTTCTTAATTTTTTATATGTTTATCAAATAAATTAATTCTACTTGAAATAAATTTAATCGTAGTTATTTTTGTACCTAGTAATCTATAACATCTCACATTTAACACAGGATAAATCACCATCAGACACCTCCCTTCTCATTCATCTTATTTCCATTAGCCATAATAAGTTTGTTTTTAGTTTAAGAGGAATGTTATCATAGTGCGTAGAGTATTAGTGACAGCAAAAAAATAATTTAGTCCTTTAACTTTTATAGAGACACGAAAATGAGACATGTTATTTCGACAAGTAATTTACATCATTTAAATCTTAAATTGCCGCAAATTTTTAACATCTTATTTTTTTCCATTTATTTCCCTACCTACTAGGAAAAAAATGTTATAATGCCTCAATTTGCTTTCTTATGGACACTAATTTTAATTTTGACGAATTTATGACTAAAATTGTGGATAAGATGGTTAAAATTGCGCCAACTTAAAACATAAAATATGTAAATTGCTTACTGAAATTATAAATGTCTCATTCCCGTGTCCTTGCCAAAAAGATAAGGGACTATTATTGCTTTTCTGCCAGTTACTAAGTTTTACTCAATCGCCCCCCAAATATTTTTTGTTGAGTTCCACGACTATCAATGTCGTGTCATACTGTCATCTTACCGTGCAACGCACCATTGAGTTCAACTTAATCTTTCCTTTTTTTTCCCCTATCACGACCAACCAGTATCGGCCCAAATGCTAGACAACTTGGTGTCTAAAACCCGTGGTGTAGAGGGCCCCAAAATTTATATATAAACCAAAAAAAAAAAAAATATATATATATATATATATATATATATATATATATTACTATTTTATTAATTTTTTTACACATGTCTTTTAGTATAGCTTGATTAGAACTTCTCGTAATGATTGTGAGGTCTTGGTTTTGAACTCTAGTATTTTATTATACTTTAATTGTTCTATGTTCTTTTCAATCTTTTTTTTTCTCCTTGATAATTGTTCCTTTTTTTCCTTCTTTCGTAATAATTATTCTTTTAATCTTTTTCCTTTCATAATAATTCTTATTTTGATATTGATAAGTAAAAAAGTTCAACTTACTTATGCATACTTACTATGAAATTAAATAAAGTACATATACCTGTAAATTTGGCTCTCGCCAAAAAGTCTTTTTTCAGGCTTACAAATTATAAAAAATAGTAATATGTTAGGTAAAAAATATGTTAATAATATTTTTAATTTTATATTAAAAGTTGTTCCTCTTTTTTCTTCTTCATAATAATTATCATTTTAATCTTTATGTTTCTAAATGATTCTTATTTTGATATTGATAAGTAAAATCAAACTTATACTTGTTATGAAATTATTTTAAGCACATTAAAATTTACTTCTGCCAAAAGATTATTTTCAAACTTACAAATTTTATAAAGATATATCACTATTAATTATATTAAAAAGATTAAATGAATTCGCCATTTAATTATCTATTTGAAAAGTAATGTGTTAGAAAATAAACAATATATCAATATTCAATTAATATGTTTGCATTAAAATAAATTGAGCGTACTTTCTATTATTCTATATAACATAATGCCCCGATTTTAGAATTCGCATAGGACCTTCGAATGTCTAGACCTTGCGACCAACATCATGTTATCCACAACGAAGAGCTTGGTCAACGACCATGCATCTTTCCCATGTGAGCTTTATCAACATGACTCTCGTCCAACATAATTTCACTCATCAATGTGCAAAACGCTATAGGACTTTAGTCATCCTTCACGGGAAATGTGTCGAAATGTGTATTAGAGGGCGAGATCAGCAACAAACAATCCAAATATAGCCATTGTACATCACTAGGTCATGATCATCTAAATATCAGTTTCACCTACATAACTGGAGATCGTTACAACTCTAATCGACATGATAGACTTTCTTATCACTATATCTGACACCATTTTATCTCTGAAGATCTAAGTAATGTTATTTGTGATATGATTTAGTTTTAATATATTTATCTAATTGCATGTAGAAGATATATCATCTGATCTAGTTTACCTCTTTGTTTTGTAAATATTTATCAAGTAGACAATTCATACTTGATTTAGATTTTTTTTAAGCTCCTACCATAAGATATATTTAATTATTAATTACACTCAAACAAGAAATGTTATTCTACCCTACACAATTAGATCTTGAAATTATAATCCCAAAATTGAAAGCAAAAGTTCGTACTCTTTGGTTGGTGTCGAGGACGGATCTAGGATTACAAAGTTAAAGGAAGGGTTTCAAGTTTACCCATCGGAAAAACTAATTGATAATGACATTCTATATAATTTATTTGATACGAATATATAATCAATGAGAACTTTGTCGAATTTAAAATGCTAAACTAAAAAAATTGTATATGACGCTCTTCATATCATAAAAAATCTTAACATTTTTATTCTCAGTATGAATAATCAAACATCGCAAGGTAGAAATCTTTCATCTCGTTTCTAAGCCTATTTTTCACCATTTTATTATTGCCATTGATTGTTTTTGTTGAGGTGGTAACATAAAAACTAATATCGAGCGAATCAAACAATTTTTTTAAAGTTACATCATAGACATTCTTATACTCTTCAATGATAAACGTAGCACAACAACTATTGGTAATCATGTCTTTTAAATTAAGTCTAAACATATGTTTTCATTGAATTAAGTAGGTGGGCCCATGAATATATATGGAGTATGAGAAAAGAAACTTCTTAAATTTTGAATTACATAAGTGATTGAATAATGTCAAATAGTAGTACTAATTTCTCCCCAAAAAAAAAAAAAGAAGTAGAACTAAATTTTTTCTCTAAAATTCTAAGGGGGGGAAGAGGGGTTGTGCGCAGCCCCCAACAAAAAAATAATAATAGGAGGCTTCATTCGTTCTTGGTTGGTGCACACACGCCTAGTAGAAAAATGGGTTGATATCAAAGTTAAAGAAGATCAAAGACATTCGTTCATCAAATTTTAAAAAGTCTTAGACCAAAAGTTTAATCTAAAGAAAGAAAGAGTAAAAACTTTTGGTATGATTTATTTCCCTTCTTTTCATAATTAAAATGATTATCGTTTTTATGCAAGTAATTTTTTAAATACACCCAGGACGTAAAACTCATCAAATTCCACAATTAGATTTAAATTGGTTATGTTATGTCTACTTATAGTCAAATCTTTATAATATGTCTACTTTGTATTATATATAACTGCAATACAAGATAATTGGTCCATAACGGAACATGTTTTATAAAACATAATAAAACAATGAACATTATGTATAATTAATAATATTAAATTACTAAATAAATTTTTTTCTAAAAATTATGCAATTTAGTACTTATGAAACTTAACTTGATCTATTTCAAAATGTATAAATATATACATATATTATTTACTTATTTCAATATGCATAAATGTATAAATTTATATTTTTTACATTCGTATCCATGTCGTATCGTATCCAATAAATTTTTAAAAATTCGTGTCGTCGTATTGGTGTCGTGTAGTATTCGTATCGGCATATCCATATCCGTGCATCATAGCTTGTAATGATTTTATTAAATATGTTTAACACATTAATTATGTTTAACATTAATGGTTTTATTTTTGTGTTAAGCTGATTAGAAATGCTATATTTTGTAATATGGAGTTTATTATAAAGTTAAACTCTTGAAGTTAATAAAATTGGATTGAATGGGGATTTATGTAGTAATAGTTTGATGAATGATAAATAATTTCAATTAAACATGTATTCTGCTTCTGGCTATGAAGATGTGAAAATGGTGAATACGAAGGTGTATAACCTCTTGATCTATAGTAGATCAACAATATAAAAAAATAGAAAAAGTTTGACCAATAATGAAATTTTGTAAAGAACATGCGTGAGACCAGAAGCACTGGGATCATATGTTGCAAAATTTCCATTTAAAAGCTGCAGAAAACTAAAATTGTAGCATAAAAAGTCTAAAGTAAATGTTCTTTCACCAAGGATTCCAACTCCTAATATATATATATATATATATATATATATATATATATATATATTAAGATCATAATATGATGAAAAATGATTATATGATTCAACTAACATAAGAAATTAGTTAGTCATGCAAAAAAAGTTGAAATAGGTGACAAAATGGGTTGAATCAACATCATAATAGGTAATATCTACTAAAATTGGGTTAAATCGGATAGAATGGATAAATTAATTAACAAATGGAATAAAACACAAAAACACACGTTAATCACGTGCAATGCATGTGCACTTTTCTAGTAGAACTAAATAGTTAAGTAGTTATCAATCCTCAAATGACATAAATTAAACAACTAAAATCCCTCCTTCAGAACATCAATGACTTAAGTACTCGACCCCCAGGCTTTGCCTCCGCACGTTGACACTACCAAGTCATCATCCACTTCAATTATTGTGGTAGTCGTCATCATTGCCTCAACGACAATGCTCTCTATACTAATCAAACGTCTACTCGGACGTTTCCACATGTTGGACGACTCGGCCAATGACGCGTCCAACGAGTTGGCCTCGGTTGTTATCGAGGACAATAACAACAGCGGAGAAGGGAACGGCGAATGCACCGTGTGTTTGTCCGAGTTCGAGCCGAATGAGCAGCTGCGGTTCCTACCATGTTCCCATGTGTTCCAAGCAGAGTGCGTGGACTCATGGTTACACACAAGCAGAACGTGCCCTCTTTGTAGGAGCGCATTACCGGATCAAAATGAGACGTTTGGGTGACTTTTGCTATTTAGGATCTTATATTTTATTTTTTATTTTTTGTCTATGAATATTATTGATATTAATTGTAATAATTTTATTAAATATGTTTACACATTAATTATGTTTAATATTAATGATTATATGGTTTGTGTTAAGCTGATTAGAAATGCAATATTTTGTAATATGGAGTTTATTATAGAGTTAAACTCTTGAAGTTAATAAAATTGGATTGAATGGGGATTTTAAGTAGTAGTAGTAGTATTATGAATGATAAATGATTTCAATTAAACATGTGTTCTGCTTCTGGCTATGAATATATGAAAATGGTGAGTACGATGGTGTATAACCTCTTGACCTATAGTAGATCAACAATATAAAAAGAATATAATTTTTTTACCATTAATGAAATTTTGTAAAGAGCATGTGTGAGACCAGAAGCATTGAGATCATATGTTGCAAAATTTTCATTTAAAAGCTGCAGAAAACTAAAATCGTAGCATAAAAAGTCTAAAGTAAATGTTCTTTCACCAAGGATTCCAACTCCTAAATATATATTTCGCTTTAAGATCATAATATGATGAAAAATGATTATATGATTCAACTAACATAAGAATTAGTTAGTCATGCAAAAAAGTTGAAATAGGTGAGAAAATGGGTTGAATCAACATCATAATAGGTAAAATCTACTAAAATTGGGTTAAATCGGATAGAATGGATAAATTAATTAACAAATGGAATAAAACACAAAAACACACGTTGCAATGCACGTTCACTTTTCTAGTAGAACTAAATAGTTAAGTAGTTAATTTTTATCAATCCTCAAATGACATAAATTAAACAACTAAAATCCCTCTTTCAGAACATCAATAACTTAAGCACTCGACCCCCAGACTTTGCCTACACACGTTGACACTACCATGTTATCATCCACTTCAATTATTGTGGTAGTCGTCGTCATTGCCTCAGCGGCAATGCTCTATTTACTAATCAACCGTCGACTCAGACATTTCCACATGTTGGACGCTTCGTCCAATGACGTGTCCAACGAGTTGGCCTCGGTTGTTATCGAGGACAATAACAACAGTGGAGGGGGCAACGGCGAATGCACCATGTGTTTGTCCGAGTTCGAGCCGAATGAGCAGCTGCGGTTCCTACCATGTTCCCATGTGTTTGATTCCTCAAAAGCAGAACGTGCCCTCTCTGTAGGAGCGCAGTATCGGATCAAAACGAGACGTTTGTGTGACTTTTGCTATTTAGGATCTTATATTTTATTTTTTATTTTTTGTCTATGAATATTAATGATTATATTTTTGTTATAAGCTGATTAGAAATGCTATATTTTGTAATATGGAGTTTATTATAGAGTTAAACTCTTGAAGTTAATAAAATTGGATTGAATGGGGATTTTAAGAAGTAGTAGTAGTTTGATGAATGATAAATGATTTAAATTAAACATGTGTTATGCTTCTGGCTATGAATATGTGAAAATGGTGAGTACGAAGGTTTATGACCTCTTGACCTATAGTAGATTAACAATATAAAAATAATATAGAAAGTTTGACCAATAATGAAATTTTGTAAAGAGCATGTGTGAGACCAGAAGCACTGACATCATATGTTGCAAAATTTCCATTTAAAAGCTGCAGAAAACTAAAATTGTAGCATATTTCACCAAGAATTCCAACTCCTATATTTCTCCAGAACCAAAAAATTAGTAATAATAATGTAGTGTTGTTGATATCAAATGAAGGAATTGAGTAGTGGGATGACGTTCCTGTTACAAGGGTAGCAAGTTCAGGGGGAATTGAGAATAACCAATTAGCTAGATCATTTCCTAAGATATGAGTGTAGTCTTACAGAAAAAGAGCTAGAAATCAACTTCCTACCTACGTATCCAAAAAAGTGACACTGACAAACAATCAAAATTAATTATCGGTGAGCATTGCAAACACATCCCTGAAAGAAAGAACCCAGCGCATTCACATATGCTTGCTTCCATGAGAATTTGTATTGGTACGACCCGACCCATTTCAAAGACAGAGAATCACAAAAGAATATGTTTAGTTTAGTCTGGTGGTTGGTGAAAACTGAATAGAGAGAGGTTCAATATTAATTGGACTGGCTCATTTAATTTGGAAGTGGAAGGATTTTTTGAATAAAAATGAAGTTTTTTATTTTTTATAATCCAGATGTTTAAGCTTATACTAGACTAATCCTGGAGCTTTAGAACCCTTGCTCTAGAACCCTAGATGATGTAAATCGCAAAATGTGCCTCCACCAAGCTTTGGGATCCCACCATACTGCTGTACAATTTGCGCAAAGGGGTATTCACCACAAATGACCCTTAGACAGACTCATGAAAATGCTTTCATCCAAGTTCTAAATGAGATTCGAACCCCCACACTTGCCGCTCGAGATTCCAATTGAGGGTTAAGTTAATTTAGAAAGAAAATCATTGAGAAATTTTCCAAAAAATCTGCATTCATATTTGATTCTTCTGAAATTGCGCTTTCCTCAATCAACAAATAATATATAATATAATATAAAAGGCAGTGAGCATATTTTATCCACCCTTATGAAGAATAGAATCTGGAACCACACAAGTAACTAATTAGTATTATTGAGTAACTAATATAATGACAGTAAATCTGATTATGTAGAAACCAACAACACTTATTGATCATATCCACACTACGACATATTTGACTATATAATAATTATCACAATGAAGTTGTATTTTCATCTAGGAAAATTCTTGTCCAAGCCTGGCTTGGCTAAACCCATCCAACCACATTGTGATTGGTCACTCTCTTGGGAGTTATATCCAATCCCAAAGCAAGTGTATTACACTTGCCATGTAGTTGCTTTGGGTTCGGCTAAACCCGGTTTGGGTAAGAATTTCCCTTTCATCTAGTGAGGTCCAGTATATAAACACTAAGGTTGTGTTCGTTTGTCAATATTAGGCCCAAATTAGCACAATCAGGCTATGTAATTGGATTGTATATTTAGTTCGGTTGGGCTGACAAAAAACACGGGCAACCCATAGTTATCCAGGTTATGTGTGGGCCAGCCCCTTAATTTACCCGATTCTAATTCCTCCTCCTACCCAGCAATTAGGTAATCCGGCCCAGTTTCGATAAAAACTTTCATACTTGCCCCTGGAGTTTGAAAGTAATTACACCAAAATTGCCACTGGTTAAAGAAGTCAGAAAAAAAATTATAATTCACTCCATTCCTATTTTCACTTTCCCTTTCATTGTGCATAGGAAAATTCCCCAACCCTAGCCCACAATTTTCAACTCTTCAAGTTTTATAAAGTAGCAAGAATATTTGGTTTAATAACTTCTTCTTCCTCTTCCATTCATGGTTTGAGTTCAGCAGGACACAGATTTGCAGCAAATAATATATTGAGTATTTTTGGATTGAAGTCAGGTAGATGCATAACTTCTTTAATGAAAAATTGTGGTTCTTCAATTTGGGGTTTTGTGAAGCTCTGTGTGATTTCCACGTATTATGGTTTAGTTTTTCAATTTCGGATTTGTGATTATTAGTTTATGATTAAATTTGCAAGTTCTTGGTAAAATTTCATGTGGTTTGTTTATGTGATTATTAGTTTCTGTTTAATGCATATTTGATAGATTTTACGGATTTAGGAGCTCAAGCCCAAATAAATTGATTTATTAATAGTGGAAGTGAAGCAGAAAAAGCAAGAGGGAGAATGGAGCCCTAGAGAGAGAGAGAGAGGCGGGTGTGGAGGGCAAAAATGTCATTTCGCGCTAATCGGTCAAACCGAACTGAAAACTAAATAATTGGTTCGACCATAATTTCACCTCAGATTAGGGACTGAACATCCAATTCAATTGTTGGGCCGAATATTAAATTAGGCCTGATTAGCAATTGGGCATATTATAGTTTTTGGCAAACGAACACAGCCTAAATTACTAAATTAATTTGCCAAAGACTAGTTTCATCACTTCATGTTAAAAAAAATAAAAGATAGTTTAGCCAAAAGAATTGGTTTATTTGCTTATGAGAAAAAGAAATACAGTAATAATTTTATCTTTTTTTTTTTTTTTTTTTTTGACTCTTTGAGCAATTTGCTTGGTATCTCCTTTTTGATAAAATAATTTTACGGGAGAAGAATTACCAAATTAATCCCTCCCCCTTATGAATCAACTCGTATCGAGAATAATACGAGTAATTTACGAGTCTGGAAAGCCTTGTCTCCACTCTCCCACACTTTCCAAAACCCTACCACACTTTGCCGCCGGCATCATCCTTCCGCTACCGCAAATTTCATTCTTTCTCTCTTCTCAGGTTTAATAACTTTGTCTTTCAATTGCACGTTTGTAGAACGAGTTTTTGATATCTTTTGCAGTTTAATTTTCAAAATGCTTTTTTTTTCGTGAGAATTTGCCGATTGACGAGGAGCTAGAAATGTGACTGAATTTTACTCTTCAATTTCTCGATAGGCGGGAGGATCAATGGATGTAGGTGAGCTGACGCCGGAAGCTCTCGAGAAGAAGAAGAAGAAAGAAGAAAAGGTTTGAGCCTCTATCTCTCGTCCTTTCTTTGTCAAAAAGGATTCATTTGTTGACGGTGATTATCATATGTGAGTGTGAATTGTAAGCCTTCGGATTGGCATCATGAGTTGAGGCGACAGTATTGCTGTTAGAAATGTTTTATTTAAATTTGATATGGATTTAGCAAAGATAACATTCCTGGATGCTAATTTTCTGTGTTGCCATCATTCAGACATGATTCCATTGGGATGTAAAACATGTTTGAATTGGAATAATTTTTTTTCTGTTTTGGAAATTATAAATCATGCTTAAATTTTGTTTTCAGCAATGACAGATCTTTTTTATAAACTTAGGGCTGTTTTTTTTAGTTGAAATGTTATTTAATTCCATGGTTTGTATATTGCATTCTTTATATAGGCTAAAGAGAAGGAGCTGAAAAAGCTGAAGGCTGCACAGAAAGCCGAGGCTCTTAAAGTATGCTATAGCAATGGTCCTTGTAGCATTATAGTAACATTTGAACTCTGGATATAGAAGTTATTTTATATGGTTTATTACATGACAATATTAATAATTTATTTATCCCAATTGGTGGCAATTAAGGCACAACAACTCTCCAGCGTCCCAAAGTCAGAGAAGAAAAAGAATGCTAAAAGAGGAGCTGGGGAGGAAAACCTTGAGGATTACAATGACCCGGAAACATCGATTGGTGAGAAGAAAAAGCTCTCTCGTCAAATGGCACTGACTTACAAGCCCAGTGCTGTTGAGAAATCGTATGTTAGCATGAATTAAAATATATATTCTTTGTCAAAGGTATGAATACCTGCTTATGTTATCTCAATTCACTGTACTTCAAATATATCATGTAGGTGGTATGAATGGTGGGAGAAGTCTAACTTCTTCGAGGCAGATTCAAGCAGCTCCAAACCGTCGTTTGTCATAGTAAGGTTCTTGAGCTCTTTTCAAGCTTCGTTGTGTGACGTCTATTGGAAAAGAAAATATTGTTAAAAACCAGAAAGTAACAAAATTGTAAATGGCCTTGAAATAGATAACAATAACATATATAACAAAATGTTGTTTTACATATACAAAGAGTTCTACTACAGAACATAGTCCCTACTAAGATATCACAGTTACCCAGGTTGCCTTAAGTCAGTTATAGTCTAGGGGCAGCTATTTTTCCAGACTGCCTTCTGAAAATTGGTCCAAAATGTCGTAGGTCCCAGTATCACCAAATCCTTTGTCTTAGTACACTAGTGATACGAGGTGGTCTACTCCATCATACCCTTGTACATATGCAGGAATAATGAAAATGATTGTTAACTTGAATTGTCAGTGCACTACAAAAGTTAGCTGTCGTCTTATTGCTTTCTTTATTCTGAAGATGATTGCGCAGTTACAGTTTTGAATATAATATGTAGTACAACTTGATGCATAGGCAAAGCAGCTACAAAGACGATTCGAACTGGAGATAAAATGTTTACTATTTTTTGATCTTTAATTAAGATGGCCCAATTTTGGTATGTTCCATGATGTTCATTAATGTTCAGTTTAGTCTGATATCATGCGGTATTAAATGATTGAGAAAAAAAGACCGTGCTGATTCCTGGCAGTGATTTATAGATGTTGTCTAATGTTATCTTGTTTTACAGCTTCTGATGATGACAGTTATGAGTGTTTACTAAGATGAAATTACCATATTTAGTTTATGTTCAATGGTATCTTATTATTTGAACAGGGGAATAAAAAAATAGGATTGTATTTGATGCATTGGACAATAAGAAGGAATTGAACCTGTTGGTGGTCATTTATTCCTAACTTTTGTATCCTTGCGTATGCAGGTTCTGCCGCCACCTAACGTAACTGGGGCCTTACATATTGGTCATGCCCTTACTGCTGCAATACAGGTTTTGTAGTGAATATGATGTTTCTTTTGTGAACCTTTGTCCTTAATTTCAGTTATGTGATTTGCCGAGGGTGTTTATTACTCCAGGATACAATTATTCGCTGGAAGCGGATGTCTGGGTACAATACGTTATGGGTACCTGGTATGGATCACGCCGGAATTGCCACACAGGTTATTTACTTGAAAATTTCCCTTTTCAATGATTCATTTGTACCCTACTTTAGTTCATTTATTTGACTTTGGGTGGGAATTGATTCGTCTTTGAAGGAAGATTAATTGTACTTTTGTATGGAGGGTGTGATAAATAAGGTTCTATCTTGCTCGACTGATGAATTTCGTGATTTGCAATTTTTTTGGGTATTTGAAACATGAGGAATGAACTTATGGCTTACCATCTCACAAAACCAAAATACAGCTCGGCATATAATGCAACTGTTAAATGCAATTCAAGATAGGTGTCTATCATGGAAATTTTTTGTTTGTTTGGAATTTTAAAAGAAGTGCTGGTATAGTTAGTTGTATTGGTAATCCTAATTTTTGTTCCGTCTTGCATTCTTTTATGGGATGTCCCAAAATAAGTCTCCATTTCCTAAGATGGATTTTTCTTCTTCTCAAAACTACATTGACATAAAGTAATAGTTTGACACCACTAATTCTCGGTCACTACTTTCAAGGGCATAACAGTGAAGGTACCCAAAAGTTTTACTATTGTAACTCATACCTAAAACTCTGTGCCGAAGGAAAAAGGAGCAAATAATAAGGGTATCAAGATATTAGTATTTAATAATTTTTTGAATACTTCGGAGATATTTGGCAATCATGATGTTTGTGATGGATACACCTGGAACTGCTAGCTTGTTGGTTTTGGAGTAATTAACAGATGTTTATGTTATCTTGTTCAGGTGGTTGTGGAGAAGAAAATTATGAGAGAAAAGAATTTGACACGGCATGACCTCGGCCGTGAAAAATTTGTAGCTGCAGTGAGTTTAGCAATATTTCCTTGTAATTTGTGTCATTTTGACATTACAGTTTATGTTTTTAGTATGCATCGACTGTTGGTTGGACCTTATGAAACACAAATACCTACTTAACATAACACACCAGATTACGTGTCTTACAATGAAAGCTAGATACACGTTCACTTATTTGCTCTGTTTTACTCACTCTGAATATTTTATAAAAGGTCTGGGAATGGAAGAATGAGTATGGGGGCACTATTCTGAAGCAACTACGGCGCTTGGGTGCATCTCTCGATTGGTCACGTGAGGTGATTCTTTTGTTTGACCGTATTTTCGCATAAATACTGCTAAACATCTATGGCGGATGCCTTTGATTATTGGTTGCTTGATTAATTTGTGCTTGTTCTCCATGGAACCCTATCCTTCAATAGTGCTTTACTATGGATGAGAAGAGATCAAGGGCTGTGACAGAGGCTTTTGTCAGACTTTACATGGAGGGTCTTATCTATAGGTATGTTCTTATATATGCAGTCGGCTATAACATTATTTTTCTAACAGCATCTTGTTTTGCCTTTGTTCATGGAAGCCTAGTTGTACATGTATCCCTAGATACCCCCGGCTCAAGTTATAGGTGCAAGAATATTTGCTTCAGCAATTCATGTTTGTTGCATCAGCATCCCAGTTTAATTTCGCATTTACAATGTTTGATGACTGATAAATTTGCCTGCTGCCTAAAGTAGTACTCCTATAAGTTCCCAAGAGGTCATTTACACATTTTACATATAAATAATGTCAGTTAAGCTTTCTGAACATTGTAGTTTGCTTTTTTGCTATCTTTTCCAATAGTCTGTGTTGTTCCTTATTGTTTCCCACGACCGCACACCCCACTACATGAGTTCTCTCTTATTTTATATGTTAATAAAACTTCAAACCCAATTGCTCGATTGCTTTAATTTTCATCTTATATTTTCATAGAGATCTGCGTCTCGTGAACTGGGATTGTGTTCTGAGAACTGCAATATCTGATATTGAGGTAAGGTACAGCCACTCTGGCTTATCGACTTATCATGTATTGACACAAATGTGGCTAAGTGTGCAACTTCTTTGGTATTTATAGGTAGAATATATCGAAATCAAAGAGAGGACGCCACTCCGTGTTCCTGAATATGATAAACCTGTAGAGTTTGGAGTGCTGACTTCATTTGCGTATCCCCTGGAAGAAGGCTTGGGTGAGATTATTGTGGCGACTACTCGAGTGGAAACAATGTTGGGTGATACAGCAATTGCTATACATCCGAATGATCCAAGATATACTCACCTTCATGGTAAATTTGCCATTCATCCTTTCAATGGAAGGAAACTCCCAATAGTTTGTGATGCAGTGCTTGTTGATATGAATTTTGGAACTGGTGCTGTTAAGGTAAGCATTATTTCCAGCGTTTAGAATGTTCACTGAGTTCTCGGAGGTCATTGCTAATGACACATGAATTATTTGCAGATAACTCCAGCCCATGATCCAAATGATTTTGAGGTTGGAAAGCGTCACAACCTTGAGTTCATCAACATTTTCACCGATGATGGACACATAAATAGCAATGGTGGTTCCACGTTTGCAGGAATGCCACGTTTTAAAGCTCGTGTAGCTCTGACTGAAGCTCTAAAGGAAAAGGTATAGTTTACTCTTTTGCTTATGCTGATAGATATGAACTTGAAATGGATTATTGAGTAATGTGAGTTTTTCCCATTTACCTTTTCCTTAACAAGTATGTTGATAGTTACTCCTTTTTTGTAATTAAGGGACTCTACAGAGGTGATAAAAATAATGAAATGCGTCTTGGCGTTTGTTCAAGAACTAATGATGTGGTCGAGCCCCTGATAAAGCCCCAGTGGTATGTTAATTGTAAGAGCATGGCACATGAAGGTCTTGATGCTGTGACTGATGATACAAATCCCAAGATGGAGATCATCCCAAACCAATATGTTGCTGAATGGAAAAGGTATTTTTAGAATTACTATCTTTAAGGTTTCTTATAAGATATGCTCAAGAAAAAATGATGCCCATGTTGTACAGTTTTATTTAATTTTTTTTATAATTTGTTGATTAAAACAGCTACATGCTGGTCATTGCGGAGATGCATCGCATTACTAAATATTACATGTTGTATCCTATTTTTATGAATCATGTGAGGGTTCTGGACATTGCAGATGGCTTGAGAACATCCGTGATTGGTGCATTTCTAGACAACTTTGGTGGGGTCACCGTATTCCTGCATGGTATGTAGTGTTGGAGGATGATGAACTGAAGGAACTTGGTGCATACAATAACCACTGGGTGGTTGCTAGGAACCAAGAAGGAGCTGATGAGGAGGCTAACAGAATCTTTGCTGGGAAGAAATTCCAGCTTTTCCAAGATCCAGATGTTCTGGATACCTGGTTCTCTTCCGGCCTTTTCCCATTATCTGTGTTGGGGTGGCCAGATGATACCGAAGATTTCAGAACATTTTATCCTACATCTGTTCTTGAAACTGGCCATGACATCCTTTTTTTTTGGGTTGCTCGTATGGTGATGTTGGGAATGAAGCTGGGAGGTGATGTACCATTTAGTAAGGTGAGCAACAATGATAACACAATGAAATCTTAAATTTTTTCAGTTGTTGGGGTTTGTTTTCTGATGTTCTCTTGGCCTCAACTTTTTTCTTGGCTAATTGCACCCTAGACACTGTCTTTCTAAATCTGTTTCTTTCAAGCCCTTAACGATTGAAGTTTCCTTTTGGGTGTTTTCTTCATCATAAGCTTTTTGATTGGCTCTTAGAAAAAGTTTCAGGAAATATCTGGTGGCATCTGAAACAGAAGTTCACTTAGTTTTTTTGACTAAAACGACCTAAAAATCCATTTGCTAGTAATTTTTCTATAAGCCAGAATTTGCAAATGACGCATTCTGTTTACTGCTTGCAGGTTTACTTGCATCCCATGATTCGTGATGCACATGGGCGCAAAATGTCCAAGTCATTAGGAAATGTTATTGATCCTCTAGAAGTAATTAATGGAATAAAATTGATAGATCTAAACAGAAGACTGGAGGGGGGTAACTTGGACCCTAAGGAATTGAAAACTGCGAAAGAGGGGCAGGCGAAGGACTTCCCTGACGGTATACCTGAATGTGGTGCAGACGCTCTCCGTTTTGCCCTTGTCTCGTATACTGCTCAGGTTATAATCTGTGTTTCGCTAGTTTCCCAAAATTTTCTTGTTTTTCAATTGATATTTGGTATTAAAATTCTTTTATTTCAGTCGGACAAAATAAATTTGGACATTCAGAGGGTGGTTGGATATCGGCAATGGTGCAACAAGCTGTGGAATGCTATAAGGTTTGCCATGAGTAAACTTGGAGATGATTACCTGCCTCCAACAGAGATTGTTCCAGCTGCCATGCCTTTCAGCTGCAAGTGGATACTTTCAGTTCTGAACAAAGCCATATCAAAGACAGTTCTGTCTTTAGATTCCTATGAGTTCTCTGATGCCGCAACAGCTGTATACTCATGGTGGCAGTTTCAACTGTGTGATGTGTTTATCGAAGTAATTAAGCCCTATTTTGCTGGTAATGATCAAGCATTTGCATCTGAAAGAAGATTTGCACAGGATACCCTGTGGCTGTGTTTGGATAACGGGTTACGCCTACTTCATCCTTTTATGCCATTCGTCACTGAGGAATTATGGCAGCGCCTTCCTTCAAAAAAAGATAGTGCAAGGAAAGAATCTATTGTGATATCTGAATATCCATCAGCTGTAGAGGTAACACACACTTTCATGTTGTATGAGACTATGAGTAATTGAAATCTAAAAGAGTACAATCTAGATCTAGAGAAATATCAAACCAACTGCTGTACTAATTTTCTATGTTAATTGTGTGTTTTCTGCTCTGATATTGTATAATACAGCATAGACAATGAAGTTTTCACCTGACTTGCTAGCTGGTAAAGTTATTCTTCCAAGTGGTAATAAATTTATAGCTAGTGAAGTTAATAACTTTTACTATCACCACCATCACCAACTTTTCACCACCACCACCACCACCATACCTCTGCTACAAGCATTATACGACGTGCAATTAACCTAAGTTCTTTTTCACTGAAGTAAATGGTTGGCATGGTTTATCTACTGCAGTTGGGTATGATTTTATGCGATTCACTTGACATAATGGGTCATTAAACATACTGGCTATCATGTCATGTTTCTGCTATAAGCTTTCAATAGTTTACAAGATATTCTTTTACACACTGGTAACTGTCTTATTCTTGTTCATACATATACAGTTTCCTATAGTTGTTCTGCTTTATGCATTTTTATATGATATTGACGTATGAATACAATGGCCAGATGATTTGAATTGTATGTATCAATTTCCCTCAAATCCTTTATCCACTGTTTGTAGTGTTGGATTAATGATGATGTGGAGTTGGAGATGGATATGATCGAGTCAGTGGTGAAATCACTGAGGTCTCTTCGAGCGCAGTTGGCACCAAATGAGAGGCATGAAAGGTAAATGCATGAATGTAACTCTGTTATAAACTCATACTTACAGGTTAGCAATTGTTATACACACTTGTCGGGCATATGAAAAATAAGAGAACTAAAATTTGGTTTACTTGTGTTTTATTATTAATTACTAAATTTTAGTGGCCAGTTTTCTTGGGGAAAACATCATAAGAATGATTGCTTTTGTAATTAGGAGCAATATATGCAATCATAGTTTATTATCATCATTCATTATAGTATATCTAGCAGATATTTCCTCCAACTTTGCGCAGAACTTTGCCCTTGTTGAATTTGTTTATCGAATTTATCATCCTATGCAATTTTAAGATAAGGTGTTCGATGGTTAAATTCCTGAATTTGATAATAACAAAGGTATTTTATATTCCAGACGAGCTGCTTTTGTTCGTTGCCGCTCTGATGATACATGTGATCTCATTAAGAAGCATGAGCTGGAGATTGCCACCCTTGCCACACTATCTTCGATGGAAGTATGTATTAGGCTACTTTACCTATCATTTAATTATTCTTGTAATTAATTGCTTAAAGGTTTGGTTACATTTCTCTCTAATTTTCATGTCTCTTAATATTCGAAAATGGTTGTCAACTTAGGTTGTGAGGGAGCGCGATGATGCTCCAGTGGGATGTATAGTAGACGTGGTAAATGAATCTCTCTCAGTATTCCTCAAACTAAGAGGAAACATTAATGTGGAAGCTGAACTTGAAAAACTGAAAAAGAAGATGGAGGAAGTTCAAAAGTGAGGAGCCTCTGAAACCCATGACTCCTTTCCTTATAGTTGGTTAATTTCTTGTTATAACTGTAATATTTTTAATTTGATGTTGAAATCTCGTGGAAGCATAGTTGAGAGAAGAATCAATAAATTGAGTCTAATTTATTGCAGGCAATATGATGTGTTGAAGAAGAAGACTAGTGCCCCTTCCTATAATGAAAAAGTACCTGCTGATATCCGCGAAGCAAATGCAGAGAAACTGGCAAAATTGATGCAAGAGCTGCTGTCATTCAAGGAAGCGGATGAACATTTAAAACGTGAGAACGCAGCAGCAGCAGCAGCATCGGGAAAATAGTTAATCCAGAAATATACGATTTTCTTTTCAATTTTTGAGGTTCTGGGCTCTTAAAAATTGTTGTAGAACCCAAGATGATGAAGCCTTGACTCTTCAATTTTTTGTTTTCAAAATTATTTCATAACATATTTGTCACAGTTATGAAATACTTGGATTAATTTCATGGGTGGCAGTTTGAAAAGACAGTAATTGTTGTTTTTGCAAGAAAATGATTTAATTTTGCTTTCTTCACTATAGGTGTATCTCTTTCATGTTATGCATTTTCTCGGTTACGCTAACACTCGTTAAATTCAACAATTAGTTTCAATGTACATACACAAATGGGCATCCCGTGATGCAACAGTATGGATAATACGAAGTACAAATGGTTGCATTTTGGTCGAAAGATTTAATTTAAGAAACTAGATTTTAATTGATAATTTCAATTTCCAATATTCAGTTGATCTTTATTCTATTATAATTCTTGAAAATAGCTTTCGAGATATGTTGAATTATACAAGGAAAATTGCAAAAATAATTCTGTTCATTATAACTTTTGGGGCTGGCAATAAAGTCCTATAATTAAAATACTTTGACACTTTAGTCATATTTGGTCAATGAGCGTGTGATTTGGAGGAAAAAGTGGAAACAAAATCTCTATTCGAGACAAAATAGGACTACATTGTCAAATATTTTAATTACATGGCTTAATTATCAGTCCAAAATGTTATATGACTTTTTTAGCCACTGAGCATTAGTCATGGGGACCTTTTTTGCAATTTTTTCATGTTTGCAAAGGTGTTAATTTTTCACATCAACAACGGAAGTTGACATGTAGACACAGTGACAAAATTCCATTTCGGGCCAAAATAGGATTATATTGTCAAATAATTTTAATTACACGACTACACGAGCCATTGCATGACTTTTTTGCTAACGAGCAATAGTTATGGAGTTTTCTTTTGCAATTTTTCCTATTATATATTTGGTTATATTTGTATGTGTGAAAATATTTAAAATATTCCCGTAAATTTGTTATTATAAATAATTTTAAAACTATTTTTCACTTTCGAACTTTAACACCAACACCCACAAAAATATTTAATACAGCTGCTGCACCACGTCATCAAGTATACTTGGTGTATTTCGTCAATGCATTTCTCATACGAGGGTCAAAAGAAAAAATGTGTTCGCATTTGTCAGAACATGGATGATATGGATTCTCATCCTACTTTTATGGAGAACAAGACTAATGTGAATTCTCCTTTCACATGTAAAACATATATTGGTGGACTATACCACGTATACTTAATGACGTGGTGCACTATATGATTTTCTTATATTTTCGTAAACCCCCCACAAGTCACTAGGAACTAGGAAGTGCAAGGAAAAATGTGTTTCACTTGCTGAGGGCAATCACGTTATTTTAGGCGAATCTGCTCTGGCAGCAGAAAAATTGCATTGGCAATTATATCAACCAATAATATTTTTCAGACGAAGTCCAATTAAGTAGCTAGCCAGCCTGTTTACAGAAGAACCCCCTTTAAGCTTTAACCTCTCTTATTTCCCAATCTCTTTTGAAGATAACAAGAACATAATTCAAAAATCGAAACAGAAAAATGAGCGTGATCGAAATATTGACTCGCGTGGACGCGATCTGCAAGAAGTACGACAAGTACGACGTCACACAGAAGGATTCAAACGTCTCCGGCGACGATGCCTTCGCCCGCCTCTACGGTTCCGTTGAATCGGACATCGAGTCAGCTCTTCAGGTTTTGCCCGTTTAGTTGAAGTAGTTGTTATTAATATTTGTTAATTTCATTCCTGTATGTGATTGAAGTATTGAATTTGGCAGAAAGCGGAGACAGCTTTGAATGAGAAGAATAGGGCGTCGGCTGTAGCGATCAATGCCGAGATTCGTCGGACTAAGGCTAGATTGCTTGAAGAGGTTCCTAAATTGCAGAGATTGGCTATTAAGAAGGTTTCTTTTATCCTCATTTCTTTTGAACCGTGGAGTTTAATGTTTTATCTGATTTATTTTTCTGGTATAAGTTCACCTTTATTCATGTCACAGTTTTGGAGATGTTAATGTTTAAGTTATGCAGCTGATTGTGTTGAGGAATAATATTTTAGGTGTAAGATGATTAGGTTTTACAGTTGCCTTTAGTCTTATAAGAATAGAATTGGAGCTTATGTTCATGCTTTGAGGGACTGATAAGTAGTCTTCCTGATGGCCAATGGATGAGTAAGCATTTAAGCTTGATAGACTTTACTCCTAGTTTCAAAGAGCTTATAGTTGTGCTATTTTCTTTAATTGGAGATGAACCCATGATATGATATTCTATGTGTGAATTTCTTTTGAAATTTGAGACTCTAATTTTATTTTTATGGTCCAATGATTCTTTTATTCCTACAACAGCCTTGACCCTTTTGAACTGCAGGATCTCCTTTGAGGAATTCACCTTTTAGCATCCAGATCTCAAAAGCTCAATTTTTTGGATCTTTTGTCACATTGGTTTTTGATTTTTTGTTTTGCTTAAAGGAAAATCAACTTGCACATGTAAAATCTTTTTTTTAATGTTGATCCACCATTATCTATGAAAGTTGGATTTTCTGGAGAAGTCGATATCAGGAAGTTCATAACAGCAAGATTTTTGCTTTGTTTTTGGGCTCACAAACTTGCGTCCTCACTGTTTGATTATTTAGGAAAATAGAAACCAAGCCCTGATTATCGCTTTTTTATTTGTGTTGTATGATGACATGTTTGTCTTGGGGTGGCCATAGATAGAGAAGTGAAGAACTCTTCTTGAATTATAAAGATGTGATGGATTTTACACAAACATGCTTCTTAAGAATGCTCATATATTCTTTGGACAATAATGCAGCCTCATGCAGGATGATATTCTATAAGACTGTATTGGGAACCAATGGATGGCCTATATCAACTGTGATAATGGTGCTTGATATGATAATAACGGCTGTATTTGCTTGGCATGTTAGGCAGACCAGCTTGAATGACTTAATTGACCGAGAATGCTGTATGAAGTCTTCAGTTTAAATTGGCCTCTTTTTTATTTGTGATGGAACTTAGGCCTGAAAACAAGCCGAACAAACAAGTGTTTGGATCTGGGCTCGAGAATAGGCCCAGCTGTTCAGGCTCGGCTCGAGCTCGGGACTTTCAATAAAGTCGAGTTTAGATATTAATGTTCATGAGTACGCGAAAGCTCGTTATTTGAATTTACTTTTTCCTGTACTCAGCTACTGAAGGCATTGAACACCCAAAATACACAATAAAGTAATGCAATTTTATCAAAAAGTAAAAGTACTGACAGAAAAATAAATTCATTGGATTTTGCACCTTGTTTCTCTCATTTAACTTTATAGCATCTGGAATTTTCCCCTTCTCTTTCCCACTTTATCTCCTTTGTGTTTTCCATGAAACTTCCTTCACTTTCCTTCATTTTCTTCATCTTTTCACCAATTCAAGAAAACAAGACTCCTGTTTAATTGGACTAATTTATGGTATCACTTCTTCAGATCCAATAAACCTTAGTTTCCTTTTCCACCTAACTTTTTATTTTTGGAATGAAATTTCATCTTTCACTTTTGCCAAAAGTTAGGGCCATTTTATGGTGAGGAATGAAAATTGTGGTGAAATCAAATAATGCTGAAGATTTGTGTGATTTGTTACCAAAATAGAAGATATCATCGTGATAAAAGAAGGAAAATTTGATGGTTTTGGTGTGTGAAGTATTCGCCCGTCTGTGCCCTACTGCCCCTTAAGTTAACGAGCTTGACGAGTCGAACAATGGAGTGCTTGAACTCGGCTCGAAATTTCATCTGAGCCTGAAAGCTGGGCTCTGTTAGAAATCTAACGAGTTCGATCGAGTTCTTGCCGCGTATTCTCCTACTAAACAACCGAGTTAGTCGGTTCATTTTTCATCCCTAATGAAACTCATTGCAGTTTTCAAGTCATTTTGAGAGTATCTTGTCTCTCTTTCAATGATTATAGTGCATTTTATTTCGTCGCATATGTTGCGACAAACAAGACTTAGTATAACTTTCACCTTTTGGTTTAGTTTTGACTATGACCCTTGTTCCAGGTAAAAGGGCTTTCAACAGAAGAACTTGCTGTCCGTAATGATCTGGTCCTTGCATTGCCTGATAGAATTCAAGCCATACCAGATGGCTCTGCAGCTCCTCCTAAACCATCTGGGGGTTGGGGAAGTTCAGCTCCTCGTACAGAAATCAAATTTGGTTCAGGTTCTCGTTCTTTCTGTTTCATAGTAGAGTTCAATGCATTACACTGTTTGTGAGTATATTTTGAGCTACAATTTGTCCATTTGTTGTTACTTATGCATTGAAGTTGAAATCTAGATGGACGTTTCGATGATGAATACTTTCAGCCAACTGAAGAGTCAAGTCAATTCAGGCAAGAGTATGAAATGCGAAAAATGAAACAGGCATGTTCTTTTCCTGGATTTGTATATTGTTGCATTATTCTTGGAAGCTTCACAATCCTGTGATGTAATTTATCTTGATCATCTTTACACAGGACCAAGGATTGGATGTTATAGCAGAAGGTTTGGATACTTTAAAAAGCATGGCCCATGACATGAATGAGGTTATATTTCGTTTCTCCATTTATTTCAGTTAGCTTCCTCTGCTCTCAATATTCAGGATATGGACTTTAAACATGATGCATTTCATGCAGGAAATGGATAGGCAAGTTCCTCTTATGGATGAGATTGACACTAAGGTTAGTCATTCAGATGAAACTTTGTCATTTCTGTACAGATTAAGTTTTATTATATTTCAATTTCACATGTTTTTGTTGTCTCCATATGTCATGTCATATTTCATTGTCATCCGTTGTCATGTGTGTCATGGTGTCTTGTGTTCTGCGGTTTTTCTTAAGTTTTAATGTATATGGAAGTGAGTTGGCATATATGCACATTCATATTGCTATGCCTTTGAAGCTGTATGGGTTTTTCTCCTAAGAAATGTTTATTTGATCGGTTACTCCAACTTGTTTATGCATTAAATTATTCATTTCAAAATACAAGTTGAACATAATGCTGTCTTATAGACGGACTAGATTGTCTGTTATGACTTCTTTCCGTAAGAGCTTTGCTGTATCTGGTCTCCACAGTGCCATGTAGAGCACAATGTACGTCCTAAACTTGCCAGTACGTAGCAGTATTTCGACTCTGTGAAGACAGAAGAGAACCAATATATGCAGACTATTTGCCTGTATTGAAGAGTAGTTTGACTTGTGTGAGAATTCTAAAGTTTTATGTTACTACTTTCAGGTGGACAGGGCTACATCTGACCTTAAAAATACCAATGTCAGACTGAAGGACACTGTTAATCAGGTGCTTTGATGTTCAAATCTTCAATCTTAATTTTGTATTCTACACTGCAGTTTACAAGAGCATTTTGATTTCTACTCTATCTGACGGCACTCTGGTTTCATTGCAGCTGAGATCTAGTCGAAACTTTTGCATAGACATCATTTTGCTGTGTATAATTCTTGGAATTGCAGCCTATTTATACAAGTAAGTTCACGTTTCCATATATTTGATGTAAAAACTTCTGATATTTCATCCTCGAACACAATTATACAACATAAGGTGTTCCTGGAAAAAAGTTAAAATTGCTATCAACTAGCTAATAATTGCATGCTCAGTTCTTCTTAGATTCTCTTCATGGTTTTGAACTATAACACTGAGGCTCTGGTTGGCCTTAACAAAAACGGGAGAAAGGAAAACAAAGAAGGGGAAATGAGGTTTTTCCAGTTGTAGAAAATATCTTTAAAGCTAATTTCTCTCCTATTTCTGAAAAGTTTCTTTTTCTCTCATTTTTCAAAAAAATTTAACTATCTTCCAAATTTTTTTTTTTTTTTTTTTTTTTTGATACAACCCCTTAAATGGAAAACAGGAAAGTTGATTTTACCTCGAATGTTTTCTTGTGTAACTATTACCCCAGATCTTCTTCATCTTCTTCCTTTTTCCCGTGGAACCCAACTGAGTCCATAGTACATTAGCTTCAGCATATTTGAGAAGACGAGATCTATTGAAAATTACTATAAATATTCATGCTGATCTTATGCATTTGCACGCAGTGTTTTGAGGAGATAAAAGCGATAGCAAGGTCTGATGGATTGTTGAGATGTTGGTTTGTGTGCTTGGTTTTATAATTTGTTGTTTTGTGTGGTTATTTATGTGAAAAAATATGCTAACTGCACCGAACTATTGCGTATAAGCTAGTTCCTGTAACGCTAATATTATAGTTTCTTTATCTATTTTTTCAATATTCATTATTTGCCAGCCATATTTCACTATTCCGTATGTATCTTGTTTGCTAAGATTTCTCTGCCAGAACCATTTTTAAAGACTCAAGTTCGGTAAATCTGCACCTATTTTTGGTATCTAGATCAGTTCGGTTATTTAATTTGAATAAGAGATGAACGACGAACTGACATACGAACTTCAGAAATCAGAGAGAATTGAGGCTAGGCTTCAAATGAGGAGAAATTTAATTTGATTTGAAACAAATGACTTTTTTTTTTTGAGGATCAACTGAGAAAATATATTAATAAGAAGAATCAGATATTAGTCTCATGAACCGAGTCAGGGAGAAAAGTATAAAAACAGAAATTGGAAGAAACAAGGTTTTTACTTTTTAGCGGCTTCTTTGCCCCTCCCTAAAAACATGTAAAGCAATAAAAGATGAAAAGTTCCAAGCACGAAGTTTGGTGTCTTTAAAGATAGTACCAAGTGCTCCTGTTGATCTCTTCAAATTTGAAATTCCTTGAAAATTACCACTTTTCTCCAACCCATACTTATGCTAAATTCAGCTGCCCGAAGAGCAGCTAAAGCTTCGGCACCAAGAGGAAAATTCATAGTAATACATCTCCAACCTACACATTCCCCACACATATTTCTTGCAATTAAGCCAATGCCAACTGTTTCCTTCTCATTACAAACAGCATCATCCATATTCACTTTAATGATATTATTGGTTGGTGCAAAGGCCAATATTTGGTCTTTGTGGTGCAGCCCGAACAATAGACTTTTGATATCTCGAGTAAAATCTGCAGAAAAGGCACAAAGTATGTGTGGTTGGATGTCGGAAGCTAAGCTTCCCACATCCACCAACAGTGCTTAGCAAATAAGCCAAAGTCCTTCAAATCAGATTTGGTTCGAACAGCTGAAATCCACTCATCCCTGTTCTCAAGATCACTATTGTATATCGCAAATGGAATTCTAGACAAGGTCCAGATCTGACGAGCATATGGATAATCGTGAAGACAATGGGTTATGGATTCAGTTTCATAACCGCAATGGGGGCAAGTGCAATCAGTGGTAATCTTACGCTGATTAAGACGTTCTCTAACCGACAGTGTTCAAGTACATCAACTCCATATAAACATCTAGATCTTCGAGGGCATCAAAGCTTTCCAAATCCAGTTCCAATCTCGTAAAGGTCGTGAGCTTGGACCACCCAAATCAGCCTCATTTGCTAACCTCTTCCTTTCTTGGTGTAGCTGATAAGCAGACTTGACTGTGAATTGTCCCGTTCGATCGTAATGCCAAAGAATTTTATCTCCAGTGCTTCGGTTACCCAATTGGATGGAGAGGATAGTTTTCGCCTCTTCTTCCTTCCCAAAAAACTGATTCTACAAACACCCTATTCCACGAGTTTAAGTCCTCGTCTATTAATGCATAGACAGTAGCTTCCTTGGGGAGTGTGTTGTATGGAGTGGAGACACGAAAAGCCCCAGGACGAGGCAGCCAATTATCTTCCCAGATTCTTATCTTTTTCCCATCACCTATTCGCCATCTATTATACCCGCCACAATGTGTCAAGAGTGTCCCAAATTCCATGCCATGTTAACGAAGGTCTCGATCCAAGTGAGCCTCTAAGATGCAGCAGTTAGGAAAATATTTAGCTTTCATTATGCAGCTAGAAAGAGTATTCGAATTTTTTAGCTTTCAATGGCTAAAAAAGTTGTTGATGACTTCAATAAAAATAAAAATAAAATATCAAATATATAATTTTGATATTATCGGCTCGATCTATATCGCCATGCCTTTGTTCTTGTTTGTCTAGGCGTTGATACTTTAAGAATCAGAAACGACCTGCATGTTCCATAGTACTACTGTCGTTTTTACTGTTAAAATGCTACAATTTTATTTAATGCGAATTGAAAACGTAAATTAAATACTTTGAAAAGGTGTCACGAGCAAAGCTATTTGTGCCAAAATCTAAACAAATGGACACATTCCGTTATGGAACTCAAGTTAAGATTAGTAACTGTTTAAGAATGATAACGTTCATGAAGGATGAGAACGCATTGTCCGAACCTATTGGTATTAATCTTTAACCAATTAATATTATCATTGATTGGGAATTCCTTCTCTTAAAACACTATACTTTGCTAAAATTTAATGAAATAAGTATTTTTTCAAACAAAGAATCACAATCACATTACCCTCATATATGCAGATTTATGCGGAGAAATTGACAGATGACCATATTTGATTTTTAAAGTATGGTTTGTTAGATATTAATATTTAGAAAGAACTTGGGCCCTACTTTGTCTTTGTATGAAATATTAGCAAGTATATCGCAAAGTATTCATTAGCATGGATCAAATTTTCGTTTCGAGTGTATGTTTCGGTCAGCCAAATATTGGAAACTTTTCGAGATTTTTCGGAAATGTTTCGGAAACACTTAAGGAAAAATTGTAATAAAAGTTACTAAATTTAGAATAATAACAGAATTTAAGGCAAACAAATAGTTTCGAAATTACATCTTATTTTCGTTTCGCTTGATTCAAAAACGGAAACTTTTCGATGTTTTCGAAGGAAAAGATGGAAATTTTGATCCATGTTCATTAGTTTAAGATAGCAAATTATCTTTTACGTAAAGTCAATATATATATTGAAATATAAATGGATAATTCCAGTAGGTTGAAATTGGGATTCATTCCACCACTTATTAGGTAGATGATTTCGTTTGTTAAATGTCACATCAAAGAATTATTAAACCATTTGAGAATTTTAATTGTCTTGTTAGAATATTCATACATCATAAGAAGATTAAGATCGATCACCAAACTATGGTGGGGGGTTTTTGGCAAGTTAAATTTGTAATATCTCTAATGAGCAATTTATTCCATGTATTACGGAAATAGGCAATTTATTCATTCGTGATATGAAATAATGAGTAATTTAATTTTTTTTCGTGGAGGTGTTGCACACACTATATAATGCGATTGATACTTCATTATCGTGTGAAAAATGATCAATTTAACCTATTTTGACAATATGTTCTCTTCATTTTACCTCATGTGATGTGAGTAAATAGACAATTTACTTTCATATAATATGTATCGATGGACATTTTACTCCTAGTGATATTGCATAATGGATATTTTATCCCTTGTAAAAATATCAAAATTTAGAGTAAGACAATATATTTTTTTTACAAAAACACAAGAATATATTTTGTTATTTTATTCATCACAGGGGTAAACTATCTATTAAAAATAACACATGCAGTTAATTTGTTATTCTCCCAATTATGGTAGTATGGTACCGTGCATATAAAATATATATTTTACGTGCCGACAGCTTCAGGCCAAGATCGTCACGACCATGTTACTTTGGTGTACCAGAAAGTATAAAAGTTTGACGAATATCAGGATTTCTCTGTATTTTATTGAGAGAGATCTAAATAGAAAATCTTGGTATAAAATAATTGCTTCTGTTTATGTTTTGAAATAAATTGGCAGGCCACTGTTTTATCATGTGGAGAGAGAAGAGATGTGACTTTTTTGGGGTTTTTTGCACTTTGCACCCCCGAAACATGAGAAATAGACACTTTGCACCCCCGAAACTTAGATTTAGCACTTTGCACACTCGAAATATGAAAAATACAGCACTTTGCACCCCCTTTTATTTTCAAACAAACACTCAAGAGCAAATAGGTAATTCTATTGTAGATCTCTGGTCCCCCCACCCCCCAAAATAAAATTAGCACTTAACACTCCCTACTTAAGAATAAATTAACAACTTGCACCCCGAAAACACAATAAATGGACACTTTGCACCCCAAAATACAAAATTAACACTTAACACCTTCAAATTAAAAAAAAAACTCAAACCCCTCATAATTTCCGGCAAAGTTAACCATTAAGGTGAAATTTTTTTAAGGCAAAATAGGTAATTATTTATAGGTCTTTGATATGTTGAAGTAGACTATGGGCTTCGAGAAGTTTACTTGTACTTTATTTAGTTATTTATGGTTATATTGTTGAAAAGAAAGATTAAGAGAGAAATGAGTATTCGAGTATTTATAATTGTTTGCAAAATTTAATTAAAAAAATGAATTATATACCTATTATGCCTTAGATTTTTTTCACTCCGATAGTCAACTTTGACAAAAAAAACGAGGGGTTTGGGTTGGGTAAACACCATTTTTGGTCCCTCTTATCATTAACTTTTTACAGAGTGGTCCCTTTTATGTTTTTTTTTCCACTGTAGTCCCTACTATGAATTATTTGTTTCACTTTAGTCATTTTCAAGTGGTCCAAGGCGATTCCGATAACATGTGATATGCTCATGAAGGCAATTTTTTCATTTCAAGTAAACTAACATGGATATTTCGTCTTTCTAATTATTTGAAGAAAAATCTAAATTTCCAAACTAGGCTTTCATTCCAATCGAACTTAATCGTACATTTCGTTCCAAACTAAAGTTTTTTCCTAAAATCTTTTTCAAACACCAAAATTGCTCACCAATTAAACAATATCTCAAATAGTCTCAATAGTGAAAGGACGAAAATACCCTAAAAAATATTCATATGCATGTCACGTGTTATCGGAACCACCTGATAAGGACTAAAGTGAAACACATAATTCATAGTAGGGACTAAAGTGAAACAAATAATTTATAGTAGGGACTAGAGTGGGAAAAAAATATAAAAGGGACCACTCTGTAAAAAGTTAATGATAAGAGGGACCAAAAGTGGTATTTACCCAGTTTGGGTTTTTTATATTTAAGAGTGTTAAGTGTTAATTTTATGTTTTGGGGTGCAAAGTGCCCATTTATTGTGTTTTGGGGATGAAAGTTGCTGATTTGTTCTTAATTAGAGGGTATTAAGTGATAATTTTATTCTGGGGGTACAAAGTGCAAAATTCTCAAGTCTTGAGGGTGCAAAGTGCCAATACTATTGAATACCTATTTTGCCCTTGAATTTTTGCTTGAAAATAAAAGAGGGTGCAAAGTGTTGTATTTTTCATTTCGAGGGTGCAAAGTGCCTATTTCCCATGTTTTGAGGGTGCAAAGTGCAAAAAACCCACTTTTTTCTCCTCATTATTTTTATAAAAATGCAAAATATTAGAGTAAAGGAAACATTGATTAAGTTTAATTGAGTAGTAGGTTGCATTTTGATATATCTTAATTGACTTAGTTTAGTTTGACAATTATGTGACTAAAATCGTCACTAAATTTGGAGATGTGGGGCTATTTTGGCAGCTTGTAATGTTATGGGTAAAAATGTTAGTCAATATAAGTAATTGCATCAACTTTGTAATAAAACTTAACTTCCACGACACCACTTAATGGTGATTTAAACGGCGGTACCAAATGTATTGAACACAAAAAGCTGTGTACAGAAGTGGAAATTGACCTAAAGCACGGTACAAACAATGCAATTCTATCTTTGATTTGGTTTCAAAAAATTGTTTGAATTTTTCGCTGAAACCATTTAAATGATATCCGAAGTTTGTTTGAATGTTGAGTTTTGTTGATATCTCATTGAGTTTGAATGTTAGGGTTTGAAGAGAAGAATAGATATTACGTGTCAAATTAATATTTTTATTGTGAAAAAAATAGGTATTAGGTGTCAAATTAACAAATATTTTTTGTTTTTGTTTAATAAGATTGAGATTTATTAGATACCAATAGATAAGTTGATAGTTGTGTAGTTATGTTTCACAAAACTTATGTCCAAACTTCATTTGAAATGAGTTTGACCAATTTTAATTTCGAAAATCATTGCATTGAGTCATATCTAACCAAATGGACTGTTATGGTTCAACATGGAAATTCTCTAATGTTTTTACATGTCATTGACGTATGCAATTTACTATATTTACAACCTTACGACCTTAACTCCTAACATAATTATATTTGTTGTCGTTATCAGAGTTAAATTGATTCTTTTAGAATTCTTCAGGTCATTGTCGTTGAAGAATTATCTACATTAACATAACACAAACTTTTGGGGGTGACTGTAATTTATGGAAGGATATGTGAATTCAGGTCAAAGTAACTAAATATTTGTAGTTGAGGGCATCTAATTACTGAACAATATGAATTCTTCACAAATAAAAATGTGTGCATTTTTGTGTAATAAAAGTTTTTTAATGGATATCAAATTTGGGGTAGTGTGAGTAATCTTGTAGATATAAGGGGTATTTCTGTAACTTTATAATATTTCATATTTATCCTATATTCTTTAGTTTGCAATTTGCATGTGTTGGATTAGTAGAGTATTCAGCCTAGGATACCCTCATCTTTTTTTCCCTATAAATGGACAACGTACCCCATCCCCATGTGTGGTTAAACTCAACCAAATGAATTTGCCTGCCTTTTATATGAAATATTTTATATATATTTCTTGATTAATTAATTAATTCCAAGACTGTTTCCATTAATTGATCATTTGGAAATGAGATGAGTAATTTAATTTGCATGTTAGAGTCGAGTTTGAGTGAGCTTTAAAAAATTTCATGTTATATTTATTAAAATCAATCAGAATTATTATGTAAAACATTTTAATTAAAATAAAACGAGTTTTTTAATTAGCGACGAAATTTTGATGAGTTGGAAAGATGTTGAAAACTGATTGAAATTGATCGTTAAATACAGAAATATATAGTAGGTCCCTATAATATACTCTACTTACTAAAACATGATCTAGATGCATTGGCTTTGATAATGACCCAAATCTCTATAGATATAGATAGGATAGGGTTTACCAATTCTTTATAGACACCTTGAAAATGCGACACTAAGACGCGTTTTAAGGACCTATAATTTTCAACAAATTAATTATTCTCTCTCTGAATAAAAAAAATTATTAATATGTAAGCACAAATAATTATGCGGGGAATTCAATTCAAGCAAGGACGACTTACATAGTAAGAAGAGATGATGGTTGAAAATTACTCGTAGTAGTTATGTCATGTCACCTATGTGGTCGGATAAATTAATATATCAAATATTAATTAATAGGAAATTGCATTTTTTTTTTATCAAACTTGTACCTACTTTATACATTTGGTACCAAGTATTTAAATAAGATACATTAATATATCAAATTAAAAGATTTTTTGCACATTTTCTTTCTTCGTCAATTTACAAGGCCAAATTTCGTGTTCTTTATATATGGATGGAAAACTCTTGACGATAGTTTTCTAATGGTATAAGTTTTAGTTTATGAAACGCAATAAATAATCCGCAGAAAATTAACAAGATTTCGGGATATTAATCAAAATTAAATCAAATCTCATAATCCATAAGGAATCATGCCACAATAATTTTCAAATATGATATAGGACACATAAGCATGCTATGGTAAAAAAAAAATTGGAATATAATTTTAAGCATATCAAAAAGTTTAATCAAATGTGAAAAAAATCCTTCAATTATGATATTAAATGTGTTTTTTCAAAGGTTTAATACCAATGTATAAAGTATGTAAAAGTTTGATATGAAAAATGCAATACACTCATTTATTAATAGTACAGTTTGGAATATATATTAATCCACACTTGGAGTTACGGCGCTCCATATAATTATTTTGGAAAAATCCTTAATAAATCATGTATACGAGGGTTGTACGGACCTCGCAGTAAGAAATTTTATCGCATAATCAATTTTCTGATCATGACCAAATTATAAATTGATCATGACATGGTGAATTATAGACCATTAAGTCTATGCTCTCGTTAACCTAGTCTATGTATGAATTTTTAATTTCGTATTTTGTGGGCCATTTTTTTAATTTGGTCCCAATCATGTTTCTGCATGTGCATGGTTTACCTTGTTCTAAGACATAAATTGCAACCAGCAGAGTTGCAGAAATAAAAGGTTATTTCTTAATTACTATTGTGATGTTATTCTTTATTCTAAAAATATAAGTTTTTATTTTATTTTATTTCCTGTTAGCTAGTAAATTAAAATCTCTAATTGTTTCTATGATAATAAGTAGAAGGTCGGGGCACAAGCGGGTTGTACTGTTATACGAGTCATCGTAAAGGCTAAAATGTTATTTTATTGTTTTTTAGAAAAAAATCTTTTTGCCGATTTTGTTTGAATATACAAGTGGGGTTTTCATAACTAGAGCAATATAATATATACTAAAGAGAGGATGGATTAATTGCAAAAAGAAAAAAAAAAAGAAAAAAACGTAACTGAAATCTTACTGCATGTTGAATTATAATGATAGAAATTTTGTTTTAAATACAGAAAATCAATAACTGTGCATGTGTGTGTGATGGAGATTGGTATGGTGGGGGCATGGGAGAGAAGCAAGAGAGAATGATTCGTTTTGTAGTAAGATCCATGTGCATGTAGCCAAAATCACTTAATTTTTTATATTTAATTTTCATCTATATATATACTTTTATTGAATAATAATGAATAATATTTGCTCATCTATATACTAATAAAAAAGGTAAAATTGCAGAAAACGTCTCAAACTAATTACTGATTTTGGATTTTCGTCCTGAAATATTTAACTTGGCGAATTTCGTCCCGTAATTTAATATTTTTTTCGGAATATCGTCCCAAACTAATTACTAATTTTAATTTTTCGTCCCAAACTATATCAACTCGCCAAATTTCGTCCCATAATTTACCATTTTGTATGAATTTAGTCCAAATATTAAATTTCTTATTTAATGAAAATGACATTCAATCTTGTAATTAATTTGGGACGAACTATGCAATGTTATATAATTTTTCATGTTAAAATTTACCATGTCATGAAACTTAAGCAGCCATGTGATAATTCATCGGCAAATGCGCAATTCCGTCTTATAATTATGGTGGGACGATATTCCAAAAAAATATAAATTACGGGACGAAATTCGCCAAATGAAATAGTTTGAGACGAAAATCCAAGATCAATTATTAGTTTGGGACGATTTTTGCAATTTTGCCAATAAAAAAAGTTATACGAGAGATATGGGAGGACTTTGAGCTCAAATATATAATTGGATAGATAAAGGCTAAAATTCAATTTTGGTACCATAGAATAGGGCAATTTTCAATTTTCATACCAAAAGTCCAAAAATCATACAGCCTTAAGTTTTGCCACGACCGTTTAGTCTCCTCCGTTAAGTGCATGTGAGGGGCACGTGGGGCACTAATCTGCCCGTTCAATTTTGGTACTAATCTGCCCGTTCAATTTTGGTACCGTAGAATTGGGGAATTTTCAATTTTCATACCAAAAGTCCAAAAATCATACCAATTCTCACTTAGCCGTTTCAAAATAGGGGGAAATGCAATTGTCTAAAATTGAGCAGGTTGTTTTTGCAATTATTGCCTTCTTCCTCCTATGGACGATCGCGGGCTTCCGGTGGCCGTTTATCAAAATTGGTTGAAGATTTTTGTTCCTCTTGTCATGGGCGGAGCTCAACTGTCTATGGCAGCCACTGGCAGCTACAATAAACCTATGGAAAATGATGTCCAAGGTCATGGAGAACTAATGCAACAAGAATTACGAAGTTTGGTTAAGAATCGAAGAAGAAATCACGATTTGAAATTTCGAAAATTTTGACTACAATTCGAAAATTAGAACTCAAATTTCGAATAGATTACTCAAAGGATTGAAAAGATCTTTATATGTCCTCAACCAATTCCGACCAAAAGCCACCAGAGCCGGCGGTCGTAGGGGTGGGATCGGGACTGGTTTTCGGGAATTCGGGTATTTCGGGACGGGATTTTGAGTTTCGAAATTTCAAATTTAAGTCCCGAAACCCGATAGATCAACCAAGGCCCCGTGAGTTTCGGGTACCCGATTTAATTTTGGGATTTCGGGACGGGTTCGGGAGTCCCGGGAATCTAAGTTGCAAATTTAAATTGTGCAAATTAAACCTTTTTTTTTAGCTTATTGTTAAAATGAAATGAAAAAAAAAAAGTAACATGACTACTACTAGTCTACTGTAGAACAAACCAATTCAAACATATCACCACAACCATTTCAAAAAAAAGAAAAACATAACGGAATTTGGTATGAAAAATGAAATTTGCCCAGTTCTATGGTACCAAAATTGAATTTTATGTTCCAACGGGCAGAATCCGACCCACGTGCTCAGCCCGCCCACGAAGACTTAACGGACACGTGGCAGAAACGTTAAGAAAATTAACGGAAGTGCCTTTTTTGAAACGGCTGAATAGGAATTGGTGTTATTTCTGGACTTTTGGTATGAAAATTGAAAATTACCCTATTCTATGGTACCAAAATTGAATTTTTGCCGATAGATAAATTCCTTATAAGTAGACACCTTCTCAACATAATGCTCCTACATGCATTTAATTTATTCTTTAAGTAAATTTATAGGGAAGGTTTCATGCGGAATATAATGGGTTTATTAGATGCTAGGGTACACTGCAGTGGTTCTATTTAGTTTCTGAGATCACTATTTAGGGAAGAAAATTATTTAAAAGGGCGTGATATTTCGGTACATAGTATCATTGGTTTCCTTCTTCTTGTGTGAATTGAAAGCATGTAAGAAGAACACCATAACATGTTGTGATGCGGAATTTTAGTAGTATATATATTTTGTAATTTTAGTAGTATATATATATTCGTCATCATAGTGTTTGGTTTCGATGCATCGTTTGTGTTTGATGACGTGGTGCACCGCACGTTTCAAATAATTTTGACACATTGTTTATATTTTATTGAATATTATATTTATTATTTTTCAACTATTTAATTATAAGTAATACTATATAATTGATATTTATTTTGTATTAATAAAACTTAAAAAAATAAACATGCATAATTTATTTAAATAATTGAATGTAATGAACCTATATATATATATATATATATGGATTTAGCTTCGCACGTATTGATCAGATATTCATATAATACGAATTAATACTGGCCTCTATTTCACATATTAATCCAGTAGGTAGTATTATATATAATTGAACTTATAACGGGATAAATTTTCTTATATTTCAATCACATGATGCAACACGTATAAATAATAATCTATCAGTCCATGACGTGACGAACTCATACATCAAACCGTTGTAGAGTACACAATCACATGCATATCGTTGTGTCCTGTTGTCCATTCTCTGCAATTCGGTTAATTTTTTTAAATATTTAATTCAACTTATTTAATTTCATGTTTTGTTGCCATAATTTAATGTTTTGGAGAAGATTATTATTTTTGAAAACTCTCACTTTTACTTCGCACTGAATTAGTATTTTTCAATGAAGTTATAAAATAAATAAAAATATAAATTATTTTGCAATAGTCTAATTTATATGCCAATTTTCAATGTATCATTTGATTCATTTCCAATTCAAACTCCATAATTTAATTCTAACGTGATTTTTTGAGAACATGGTCAAAATATGAGTGATGTGAATTTTCACTTCATTTTTAAGAATTGTATTGATGGGTTACACCACGTGTACTTAATGACGTAATACAATTATTACACTAAATAATTTCTCATGCAGGAGCAAGACGTACCTTAACTTTATCCCATGAATCAACAATCGGGGCGAAGGCAAATAGGGCACCCGCACCCCCAGCCTCAAAGAAAAATATCAGTGGATGAACTTCTAACTAGCCCATTGTTTTTTTCTACAAAAATTCACCATGTCTATCATTACAACCTCTCACGGTTTGTTGGATTAGTTAAAGACTCACTTACCTAATTAACAAGATAAATAATTTTATTCTTTTATGATACATTTATCAGTAAGTATTACATCATAAATCATTTCAATAATTGTCAAAATATTAAAAATTACTAGTAATAAACAACTACCTATGTAACATAAAACTCAAGGAGGGAATTGCACTTTTGGTACCTTTATACATTTTATATCATAACTTTTAAAATGACACATTTGTTAAATTTTTATGTTTCAAATTATTTGTCACATTTGATTTTTCAATGCATATTTTTTCAGTTTTACCCTTTCTTATTTCTAGGTTTACACAATAAAGTAGAGTGCACAAATGTATTTTTGGCATTTTAATTATCTTAGAAAAGTGACTAATTATTTAATTTCTTAATATGTGTGAAACGGCCAAATGTGCCAATTAATTTGAAATGGAGGGAGTATATACTTATTAAACCAGAGAAGTAAGAGTCTATGAGGTAAATGACTCGAACTACCCATGTTGTATTGGTTTCATTACGTTTATCTCTTAATAAAAAACATTAATTTCTTAAAAAAATTAAGAATTTCAGAAATACAAATGAGTATCATATTTAAGAAATCACAAACCTCAAGCGTGGTAAACTGATTTACCATTTCTCCACCAATTTTATTCAAAAAAAAATCGGTTCACTTGTTTTCACCGATTTAACTCAATTTTTTCACATCAAAAGTTTTATTATGACATCGACAAGTGCCTTCAGTAATTAACATCGTAAAATGTGGTATAAATATAGTAAACCTAATATTTAAAAGTAGTTTGTATAATTTTTTCAGAAGTACAGAATGATCAATTTGATTACTAATTTGAGTAAACCTCCCCATCTTTTATACTGTACTAGAGTAAAAGAAAGTTAATTTGATAATTAGGGAAGTTTAGTCTCGCCTCGTCGTGCTATATATATGTAGGGTGCATCCATGTGTACGTATTTTATACGTATATGTATGGGACCCACCCAAATATATGTGAAACAGGGACAGGGGGTCACGGGTGGCCAAAAGCTCCTTGGGAATTTCAAAAACTCTTTTCTGACATATCTGTACCCCGGCCCTCGCAGTTTTTTAAAATATGATTATTTTTTTTTAATATTTTTAATACTCCAATATGGGAGTAGATCTAGTAACTTTTTATCTTTTAATTATGTTGTAATCATTTTTCTTTTCCTGATTGCACGAGCAATAAAGTCAATTTTGCTTTTTGCATATTACTGTTACTATCCACCTTTTTCACTCATCTTTTCAGATTATAATCTGTCAACCAAAAAGTAGGGGAAATTTAAAAATATTACCCATTTTGACCATTGTACCTGTAATTTGTGCTCCCCTAAAAAAAAGAATGAAAAACTAAAAAAAAAAAAGTACACTTATCATAGTTAACCGTGATCATTTGCCAAAAATTAATTGGTCTCGCTTTTGGAGAATATTACTTACTTTTTGAAAAGTCAAATATACTATTTTTTTCATTGAAAAATAAACTTATCATCTATTGATTTTCACAAATAAATCTAATTTTACAAGATTTCTTTTATCATAAAAGATCTACACAAATTCATTTTGATTTGACATAAAGTTGCTACTTTTTCTAATCTCTTACACAACTTATAACTTATAAGTTATAACAAACATGTTTTGACATGCATATCGTGACATATTTCTTTTCTTCTTTCCATAATCTTTAAAAACACTATACAAATTTATTTATTAAACCATTTTCATAGAAATCGAGACGTCTTTCTAAATCTCAATTTATTTTGAAATTAAGCTACTTAAAAAAAATGCGACACAAACCATTACTCGTATTACATTATCAAAAATGCGAGACAAAAGTATTTTACTATTTTATGTATCTATCACTATCTTGGATTAACAAACAGGACTAATTAAATTTTCTTAAGCTAAAGAAAACTAATGAAATTCTAACACCTTATCGCTGTAGAATGTTAAATTTTTTTCTTCTTCTTCTTCTAATAATTCGCTTAATTTTTATATATACAACTGTATAAGATAAGTAAAATCAAAAGTGGATGAATTATCTCCATTTTGAAGGATAAAGTACACAAAAAATTAGTAAGCAATAAGCCAAGAAATGTTTGATATATGGCAAGTATATATTCTTTGTTTTTTTGTTAGGACCAATATTCTTTATACTTCATCTCTGTTCCAAAATTTTACTCCTCCTATACATAGTTTGAATTTTTCATCATCTAAAAACTATCATTTCAAATAACTTAATATTTGACGCTACTAATTTATAATGATCATTATTTTCAAGAACATAAATATAAACATGTTTAAGAATTTTACTTTTTGAACTATCCACGCTAAATCAAAATGAAACAAGATTAATGGGACGAAGGGAGTATATATGTCATACATATTTGTTTACTCGGGAGTAACTAAAAAACAAGAACTAAATTGCTCCTTGCATAGTATGAATTTTCGATAGTAAAGTAAAGTATTTAAATTAAATTGGGACACTTAACAATAGAACTAGTACTAGGAAAACTTACTTTACAAATATTTAAATAGACGAAATCTGATTTTTTTTCCTTTTTCGTTAAGTTAAATATAAAGAATTCTTTGGTCTTGATAATTGGGATTTAGCTCGTAAAACTACAGAGGACACACAGCTCTACAAATTCTTGTTACAAGCAGCATACCGCCAATGCATTATACGTACAAAAAAGTTGTAAGTATATATTATATGTATAAATATATTTAGAGAGAGAGAGAGAGAAAAAAAAAATTAAAAGGTGGCCCCATCAGCTAATTAATCAATGGCTCAGACCGTCTTCGAATTTGAGAGATAAAGAGATATATAGAACAACGTTGCCTTCATTGCTAGAGAGAAGAGATAAATAAGCAGTGTTTGGGTAGTTACAAAAAAGAAAAAGAAAAAGAAAAATATTTTCTCTTAATTAAGTAAGCTTTGGATGTTTTTTTGTGTTTTGTTTCTCTTGAAACCAAACAAACCCTCCACCAGATCTCTGTAACATTAATTAGTCCGAATAAGTTCAGTTCGAACGTAAGAGTATTGTTTTCTTCTGGTGGATTTTTTCAAAGTTTTGTGTTTGGAATTCTGAGTGAGTTCTTTCTTGTTCTTTTGCTCGAAGCTGATTTTGAATAATACCAAAGTTGTTTTGTTTTCTAGTTGTGCTTAATTAATTAAACTTCCAAAAATTTAAAGCTTGTTTTTCCAAATGATGTCTGGTGATGTGTTTTCTATTCCAAATCCTTCAGCCACAGCTTTCCGTCAAGAATTAGAACCAAACCCTAACCCTAAACCAAACCCTAATGCCAAGAAGAAAAGAAACCTCCCCGGAACACCTGGTAAGCTATCTATCTATCCGTTGATTAAAATTTCATTACCAGCTTCATATATATGTTTTGGTCGGTCAGTAATTAAGTATTATAAACTTTTCGATAACTTTTCGAAACATCTGAAAAGATATTTTGGAACTATTGTTCAAAATGAAAATTCTAATTGGTTTTTGGAAACCTTCCAAGTGTGCACCTCACAGTCTCCTTTTTTTTTTTCCATTTGTGCTTTTTTATGGGGCATAAATATAGTTTAGTCCATATTAATTTAGTTCAATTTCCAAATAATTAGCAACCAATTTTATGTTTTTTGTTTGTTTTGTTTGTAATTGAACAGATCCAGATGCAGAAGTTATGGCCCTATCACCAAAAACACTAATGGCTACAAATAGATTCCTATGTGAAATATGCAACAAAGGTTTCCAAAGAGACCAAAACTTGCAACTTCATAGAAGAGGTCACAATCTTCCATGGAAACTAAAACAAAGAGCAAGCAAAGATCAAATCAAGAAAAAGGTCTACATATGCCCCGAGAAAACCTGTGTCCACCACGACCCGGCCCGAGCCCTCGGAGATCTAACCGGTATCAAGAAACATTTCAGTAGAAAACATGGTGAAAAGAAATGGAAATGTGAGAAATGTTCTAAGAAATATGCAGTTCAATCTGATTGGAAAGCACATTCTAAAACTTGTGGGACTAGAGAGTACAAATGTGACTGTGGGACACTATTTTCCAGGTATTTAATTTTTCAACCTGAAGATTAAGATTTTTTAATTAAATTCTCGTTTGGAATATTTGTAGGATGAATTTAATGTGTCATGTGTGTGTGAAAAGGTTTAATTTATTGCCTTTTTGGGATGGTTTTTGAATTTATTGCTATCAAATGATTGGGTATTAATGTTTCATTTAATTCTGATGTGGGATTTTTTTTTTCTTTTTTATTTTTGTTATAGGAAAGATAGTTTCATCACACACAGAGCTTTCTGTGATGCTTTAGTTGAAGAAACTTCAAGAATTACTAATGTTGGGGCGGCCAACAATTTGAACTTCAGGAATGAAATTAATGGAAATAATTTGATGAACAATCTGCCCAATTTGTCTCACGGGTTCACAAATTCAGGTTGGATTCTTCTTCACTACAAGACAATTGATTTTAAGTGACAAGGTTATTTATCGATATTTATATATATATGAAGTGATGATAATTGAAATTTTGTCACTACAATTAACCAATTTTTAAAATAATATAGTGATAATAATTATAATTCAGTATGCTATCGTTACTGACAATTAGTGATACACAAAAAAGTGACAATTATAATATTTTTTACTAAATAACAATAATTATATATACACTTATCACTATTAGTTATTATTAACAACTTTAAAACATCTTTCATTCCTACTTGTAATAATTATTTACCAAAAACAATGTCACTTAATTCATAGAACTAGCACAACTTTCATATTAACACCCAATATTTTGTTACTAATGCACAATTTTCTTGTAGTGCATTTGCCAACAACATTTCAATCCGATTTCGACGCCGGTAATTCATTTATGAGAGAACATCAGGCTCAGAGGCCAAGACTATCACTTTGGTTGGATACTCAATCAAATTCTATGGATCAAAATTCCAATCTTTTCTTGCCTGACATGAACGCTTTCGGCGTCCAAACTTCATCAATGTCAATGGGAAACTACAACAATTTGAATTTATTGCCGCCACAAGCCCTAAAGGTTGAGCCAGTGATGATGAACATTAATAAAGGCAACACAATTTCGATGACGGATTCATTAGCGTCGCTTTATCAATCATCAAAATCCAATTCACCACCACATGGACCAATGTCAGCAACTGCACTCTTGCAAAAGGCATCTCAAATGGGATCAACAAAAAGCAACTCAACAACTTTTTTTAACAACACGGTCGGGGTCATGAATTCAACTTCTCCTTCTAATTCTTCCTCCACTAATAGAAGTGAATTGCATCAGGTGTTCGGAAACACACAACCTGAAAATCCCGCCACCACCAACGCTAATGCTAATGATGCAATGATGAATTTTAGCTCGTCGACAAGTACTAGTGCAATGCATAGTTTGACGAGGGATTTTTTGGGCGTTGGCGGAGATGGAGCCGGAGGGGGATCGTTTTACGCGCATGAGCTAGCAAAATTTGCCTCCATGAGCTCGGCCATGGGGCTTGGCCAATTTGATCACTAGCTAATCTTTAGCTACTACGTGTAATGTGTGTATTTTTTCTCTTTTTTTTTTTTTTTTTTAATTTTTGATTTTTGATTTGTAGTTGTTTGTACTTTATACTAATAATGTGCAAGGCCTAGCTAGCACAACTCTTATCTTGAATTGTCAAGCTCATGTATTTCTACTTTAATCCCAACATATAATCATCTCATTGTTTTTCACTCTGCTTAACCAAGAAAAAATAGGAAGAATCTGACCATTCCACAATTGTCATATATTTAAAAAATTTACTACCTTATTCCCTATATTTTTTATTATCCTTTATTACGATTGATCAGTGAATTTGAATATATATAAAAATACTATGATAATTAATTAAATTAAATTATTTCAATAATAATTTGATAATATAAACGAAGTATAGTAGATATTAATATTTAAAAGTTTCAAACAAAATAATTAATTTAAAAACAAATATTAATTTAACAAATAATTAAATGAAAATTTGGGAATAAAATAATAAATGAAGTATATCGAATCTATTCATGACTAATTGGGCCTAATAAAAACAAATAAATTTAACAAATAAGTACACACAAAGGAATGTAACTGTGGGGCCATTGAGGAATAGGTTGAAGTTGAAATAGAGGTGATTAAGAATTAGGAGTGTTAAGTGTAGCATGAATTCAATGAACGTTGTTTATTATATGTATTTTTTTTTGTTTTGTCCGAGCACTTGTTTTTAAGTATTTAACTTCACAATTACTTTAACTATTTATTGGGGGTTCTAGTTAAATTAATGGAAACATTATTTATAATACGTAAACTACTTTCAAATAGCATATGGACTAAGTTGTCAACAATGGTGGCTTTTGATTTATTTTATTAATCTCTATAAACTAAGTTGTCACACCATGCATGGCCCGTTGGAATTGTTTCACTTGTCGTAACTCGTAACTAATCGTGGTGTCTTTTTCTCTATTTTGTGTAATTAATAACATAAGTTGATGATCAATTTGTTATAATAAAATATGTTATTTAAAGATACTTGAATAAATTCCAAATGGAAATAATACAGTGAAGTTGAGGTCACATGACCAGACTCTTGGTCTTGGATTCAACTCCCACTAATATTGTTTGAACTAGCTAGTTTATTATTAGTGTTAATTGGTTATTAACTATTTTGTATATTAATAATAGTTTAAATAGATTCGAATAATGTTTCTGATGAATCTAATACTTTTTATGGAAATGAATTAATTCACCATAAACTAATTTTTAATCATAATTCAACTAGATTTGATGTTCAACAGAACCTATTATAATTTGTAGTCGATCAGCCTTAATAATTTAATAAGAAGTAGGTTAGAGAGATGCATGAAACCGCGCCTTAAGTTTATCTTCATTTTCCTCGTTAATGGATTTTATTAACTCTAAAAGCTAATGCAAGTAGCTAGTATGATTGTAAATCACTTAATTATAGTGCTACGCTTTGCCGACGACTGCCGTAATTTGTTTTTATTCGAGTGAAACAGTCTCAAGTCGCACAATTACATGAAAATATTAAATTAATTTGGACTTTAATTCATACCGAGGCCTCAATACTAGTCTCAAGTTTTGAGTTCGAATCTCACAAAAAATGTGTGTTATTTTTCAATTCAATACTTGTTAGTATAATTAATAATACTCTTTACATTTGTCGTTTGACATCTTTATAATTTGCTAATAATAAAACAATGTAAATCATTTAAAAAAATATTTACAGGGTCACTTAAAAAACAAGTAACCCTTATTTAACATAATATTTTAAACCTTTTGGGAAATCAAACAAAAAAAAATTACATTTCTGGCGCACTTTGTAAATATCCCGTTGACTACATAGTCTTAATTTAAGATGGATTTAATTTAGCACTTCTTCATTTGTTTTTTTTTTTCAACAGAAAGACAGTTATGTAAGAGGAAAACAAAAAGGTAAAAAAGCATTAGATTACCTATTTGGTTTAATACTTTAATTCCCAACAACAGCAATAACGATAATATATTTGAAAGTCGTGGACCTTGACTTTGTATTCTAACTTTATAGGAGTATTTTTTTATTGCTACATCAAAAAGTAGGACCTTGAAAATACGGCAGAATGTTAGAAAATTACAATAAAATTTAGAAAACCGAAGGAAAAGATTATGGGAATTGGGAAGCCGCATGCTTTGTCTTATACATATGTTTGGAACTGAATTTTCCAAAACCACTTTGCCTTTTCATTGTGATATATTTTTTTAATTTTTTATGGGTATAATTTCTCTCGAGACGCACTGAAAATAATAACTAGAAACCTCTTCCAACAATACTCGAACATGAATTCGCTATTTTGTATCATTCCTTCCACTAAAACAATTGAATATTAGTATTTGTGATATTAATTGTAATAAAAATGTTGCATAAGTTTTTCTGTTAATATAATTTTATTTTATCGGGCGGCGAGGAGGCTAGAAATGCAGTAAGAAGTGGGAGCACATGAAACTGCACAAAAAGTGAAATCATTTCAATCTTTGAAAAAAGACATGAAGCTTTTTGTTGCAGTTGACTTCATTCATTCACTTTTTGTAATTAATTACTTAAATTGTATCCGACAATAGGTTGACCCCTGAGGCCCTGCCTATGCTTGTCTTAAAAAAATATATTAATTTCACATTATTTACATTGGCCTAAAATAAATCGACAAATCTACCAAAAGGAACATTTAAAAAAAACAACATGAGTTAACAAATATGTAAAATTATGACCCCTTTTATCGTTATACATCAAAGCCGGGTTCATATTTTGCTGAAATTCAATTGAATTTTCAATTAGTTTAGTATCTACATAAATTCACACTTTTAAAATTCTCACCAATATTTTCTTATATATATTTGCAACATGTATATTAATTAATGTCACATGTTCATTCAGTTTAACTCAAATATTCAAACTTATCATAGTTCACTAAACTCAAACAATGAAAAATTAGCTTCGGACACATTTAATCATTTAATTCAAATTATTTAACAGGATACCTTGAAAAACAATTATGTAATTGATATTAATATATCAAACTAATTTATGTCAATAAAAAATATGCATAAAAATACGATCATGAATTAAATATCAACCCATTTCTTGTTAAACTAATGCTAAAACATTAATAATGTAACTTATCATAAGAATTTTTATTAATTATCAAATTAGATCTTTTATGGATTTGACCAACTTAGTTCCACATTCGATCCATATATTCGGATTACGGAATTTTTTAGTCAAACTATATTCATCAAATATCTAAGAGATAAAAATTGTAACGGAAAATTCTTGTCCAAGCCTGGTTTGGCCAAACTCAACCAACCACCAAGCAAGTGTATTGAACTTGCTTTGTGATTGGTCACTCTCCTGGGAGTTACATCCAATCCCAAAGCAAGTGTATTACACTTGCCATGTAGTTGTTTTGGGTTCGACCAAACCCGGTCTGGTAAGAATTTCCCAATTGTAACATATTGGTCTGAATTCGAATTAAAATCAACCTCATTCGCAACCCTAATTTTAGTTTAGATATTAGTTAGTGGGCTTGATGCCAACTGAGTCTGACTCTTGGTCTGACGCACTTGGACAAGTCAATGTCGCGTATGTAGAGCAGTAGAGGCCATACAACTGACAGGCTTAGTCTGGCCTTGTTATAAGTGTATTTGGGGCTGGGCTTCTTATCTTTTTCTGGGTAGCCCAATATGACAAGTAGGTTTTATTTGTTGTAATAAAGTTGGATCTACAATTTATTCAAATTCATATTGATATATTGAATTATTGGGTAATTAAAAAAGGTCATCACATTCAAATAACAAAATAAAAAGTAGTTGAGCTAAATATATTATTACATTGTGAATAAATAAAAACAATGTCTTTCAATAACAGTAACATTAAGAAAATGCATACAACTTTATAATGAGTAATATATTTTATTCTTTTTTACATCTATTTCATTAGTTATAAATGAAATAAAATAAATGTAATACCTATAGATTTGGTTTTTTATTCGATTGTTTTTTAATTTATAATTTGTTTAAAAAAGGAAATCCACGTGGCATCTTTTAATTAGTTGAACCAACGGCCACGAGCAAAAGAAAGTCACACGTGGCAAATTTCTATAGGTTTCTGTAACGTGGAATGACTTGGGGATTCTTCAAACCATCGTTCAATATTTACACACAGACAGAAAGAGATCTTCACTGGATGATATTCTTAATTACTGAAATCCAATTCCGTCTTGTTGCTAATAAAATCATCACACCCAACCTCTAAATCCTACACACCATATTTAAACACAGACAATACAACGCGTATATGTATCTCTGATTTTCATATATACTATTTGTTGTGCCAGCATTGATTGGAGGATATGGGGTTAAAGCTCTGCGGAATTGATTTTTTGGCATGGAGAGGCTTTTTATTTACGATATTTATTTTAAATTTCGTAATTTGTTGTCAGCTCATCCTCCTCCAACCGTTAGTTGCTGCTATAGGTAACTTCATTGTCTTGATCTGTTTCAATTGCGTCGAATTTGTTCTCTTTTTTTTTTACGGTTAGAAGTGAAATGTATTTTTTTAGAGCACAGCACTTTTATATATTTTATGTCAATGTTTCGTTGCGGTATGAGATACTTTACAATAGTTGGACTGTATTTGGCAGAGTAGAATGGATGCGTTGGGATGTCTTGAATAATCTACTGCAGATTTCTATTTCGGTTATATGCTAATCTCATTTGACAATATTCCAGCCTTTTCAAATGTATAATTATGTTGGTTCTGAAAATTTTTCAAATGTTTACATCATTATGTTATAATTTATTTCTAAAAATTTGGGCAGTTCTTGATTGAAGTTTCTTTTTGTCTATGTTCCTTGGGCTGTATTTTAAGAATGAAGGACATAAATGTGAAACCCTATGTTTTTAACACCTGGCAATGATGCTCAAGATATGCTAAGCCCGTTATTTGTATGGTTTGCATATGAGGTAGAGGTCCTTGTTACTTTTGGTTATGCTGCAATAATTTGTGGAGTACATTAGTGCAGCAAGTATATTTACTGGTTTCTGTAAGTGATTTGCATGAAAGAGCTTTATCAGAGTTGTTCAGTTTTAAAGCAGAGAGAAATTGAGATGGAACACAAGAATAAAATATACTATCTTCTATTGGTCTTTTGCCTGTTGGACTTTTTGTTCTTGTATGGTCCATAGCTTTTTTTTCTGTAGTTGGTATGCTTTGATAGTCTGTTCCTGTCAAGGGGTCTTTAAGATGAAAATATTCTACTACTATGGGTCATCTTTGCAACTGTTCAAACTCTAGGAAACATTCTAAGTTAACCATTTATTCACTATCACCCAGTAGATGAATGAACACAGATGGAGCACTACTTTAAGCCTATGTCTCCCTTCTTCACACCCACTTTTTATTGTTCTTGGAACACTATAGATTTGGCTGGGTATTATTTATGGCTTTCCATACAAAGAAAACCCACCCGTTTCTAACATGTTCGATTCTGGAAGTGTTGGCAATTAAAAAACTGATCCCTATTGGTCTGTTGGGTTTATCTGTTATTCAAATTTGTGTTTCGAAAACAAGCCTTGCAACAATGAGCCCTTTATCTTTTTTGCTTAATATGGAAAGATCTGATAGTGTATTGCATTTTTATAGCTTAAAGTTATTTTGAAATTCAGATAAATTTACTGTTCATTAAATAAATGCTTCATTGATTTCTAGTTGCACATAGTTATGTAGCTCTTATTCACATTGTACCCTCTTTATTTGATGTATAGATGGCAAACCTGGTGATGCTGCTGCTTTGTTTGAGAGAGTTTCCCAGAGTATAAAAGTGAAGAAATATAGTGAAGCACTTGCTGATCTTAATGCTGCTATAGAGGCAGATCCAGCACTTTCAGAAGCATATAGGCATAGAGCATCCATTCTTCGTCAGTTGTGCAGGTTTCTTTTATGGTTTTTAAGTTTAAACCTCAAGGAGTGTCTTTACATTTTTACTTTGTGATAGATACACACTACATATCGGATTTGTTTGGCTTAGGATCCTATTAGAATTTAGATTTGTAGATATTATGTGCTACTTCATTAAGTTGGATGTCCAGCAAATGCGAGTAACTAAATTGGAAGTGTACTACCATTTTGGCCTTCCTTTTCTTCTTAAGAAAGTAAAGACAAATACATCTGTCCAAAATCCCTTGTTAATGGCACTTCAGATGATAGGAATTGTATCGTGGAAGCTATGTCTTGGTTCCAGTATAGAAGTCTCGATTTTAATATTAAGTATTTTAATTAATCGATTAATCAGACAGAGACATAAAACTTTACAAAATCAAATAAAAGCATCTCTTTAGCACTGCTAGCTGAGATTCCGTGCTTCATAACTCATGACTAACTGTTTGTCATACCATCAGATTGTCCTTCGCTCCATTTTATTTGGTTGCTACATAATCAAAATTGCACCTTTATCAAAATATTGTATTTCTCTTCTTCAAACATCTCTCAATTTGAAAAAAAAAATGTTGGTTGGAACGTTATTTTGTGGTTTGGTGCATATTTCTATGTCACACTTTAGCATAGTCTTGAGGTTCTTCTCACACATGCAATGATCAAAGATGTTAATAGTCTGTTAGCCAAGTGTTGGATTTCCCCTATTGTTTTGATATCTGATTAATTAATCATGCGATTCAAGAAGTTATTTGGTAATGCAGATATGAGGAATCAGAGAAAAGCTACAAAACGTTTCTGGGGATGAAACCTGGGAATTCAGCAGCAGAAAAAGAGCTCTCTCAGTTACATCAAGCCCAGAGTTCGTTAGATTCAGCTAAAAATCTTTTTGAGTCGGGTGATTTCAAAAAAGCATTGGAATTTATTGATAAAGTGGTACTCGTTTTCTCTCCAGCATGCTTCAAGGTCTGTATTTAAAAAAGAAGAATGCCTGAATCAGCAATTGTTATTTCCCAATCATAACCACTGATCTGGTTGATTCATTTATTTTACTGAGTGTACCCTGTTGCTATTTTGTGCAGGCCAAACTCCTCAAAGTAAGATTACTGATAGCAGATAAAGACTATTCAAGTGCCATATCTGAGGCAGGCTACATTCTTAAAGAAGATGAGGATGATTTAGAGGCTTTACTATTACGAGGTCGTGCCTACTACTATTTAGCTGATCATGATGTTGCCATTAGGTACGTACTACAATATGTTTCCTTACGCCCCCATCTACAATTACTATTTAGGACATGGAAATGCTTATCTACTTTTTTTATTGTTTCTCATCTTCCTTCCTCAGGCATTATCAGAAGGGTCTTCGTCTTGACCCTGAGCATGGTGAGTTGAAGAAAGCATATTTTGGATTGAAAAACCTGCTCAAAAAGACAAAAAGTGTAAGGGCTTGTGCCTTCATTGTAGTGGCAATTCCACATTAAGATGATATACTAGTAATTAATTTCAAACTTGGGTACTCTTATATTACTTCTAGGCAGAAGATAACGCTAGCAAGGGTAAGCTTCGCCTATCAGTGGAGGAATATAAAGCAGCTCTTGCTTTGGATCCAAACCATACTGCACACAATGTACATCTTCATCTTGGTTTGTGTAAGGTCTTAGTAAAACTTGGTAGGGGAAAAGATGCTGTAACAAGTTGTACAGAGGTACTTGAAGTCGATGGAGATTCAGTTGAAGCTCTGGTACAGGTATTTGATTTGTGTCATTGTGTAGCATTTCCTGATAAATTGTTCGAAAATGCTGGAGCATAGATGCTTTCAGAACTTGTAATGTCTTACCGGTATAGATCGTCGGTCTAGTTCAATGTTCCTTATTTTTTTTTCATTTTTTATTTTGATTTAAATTCTAAACTCAATTTTCAGAGAGGTGAAGCTAAGCTGTTAGTCGAAGATTGGGAAGGAGCTGTGGCTGACCTAAAATCAGCAGCTGAAAAGTCACCTCAGGTTTGTACTTTTGTTTTAATAAAATAATCATGTTTTTTATCAGCCCCATTTCTGCCTTGGATAATAGGGGCTTAGCTGTATCCTGATGTGCATCTCAGTTATATTTGTGTTTGCAAGATGTTTAAGGATGATACCTACCTATAACTGTCCATATCTTGGAATGTTTCTTGTTTCTTCTATTCAAGTGAATTCAGGAAGTTTACTGTAAACAGTTTGTAACAATATTTGAAGTTTGAATTGGTAAAATTTGACAGGATATGAATATTCGTGAACCTTTAATGAGGGCTGAAAAAGCATTGAAGATGAGCCAACGAAAGGATTGGTACAAGATATTGGGTATTTCGAAAACTGCATCCATGTCAGAGATCAAGAAAGCATACAAAAAGCTTGCCTTGCAATGGCATCCAGATAAGAATGTTGACAACAGAGAGGAAGCAGAAGCCAAATTTCGGGAAATAGCAGCTGCATATGAGGTAAATCTCATTCCTAAAAATCACCCACGAACTAATTTTTGTTTTCTATAGATCTCTTGGTGCTCGTCTAACTTCCATTGATACAGTAGTCTCATTTTAAAAGTTCAATTATAGATTTTGATGTTTTCTAGCTAACATCCAATAATTATGTCGGTCCTCATTGATGAAGTTTCGCTTCTCTTTTGAATCCTTCAAAAGAATCACTTTGACGCGCCTGTTTGTTTTGCTCTTCTCTTAGTGAATCTGATGCGAGTGATGTGTGCAGGTTCTTAGTGATGAGGAAAAACGTACGAGATATGATAGTGGCGAAGATATCGAGGAAATGGGAATGGGAGGTGGTGGCGGAGGGTTTAACCCTTTTGGCGGAGGCGGCCAACAATATACCTTCCACTTTGAAGGAGGCTTCCCTGGTGGTGGATTTGGAGGATTCAATTTCTAATTCCTGTGAAGCATGGAAATGTTTTTGCTGGACGGTTTATAGAATATTGATTTTTCTTTAGGCTAGCAATTTTGACTAACCATTGATAGGTGCAATTCATCAAAGTTATATAGGCAATTTTCATATGCTTATCAGTGCAAAAGGTTGTAATTTAGAGAGTTGTTTTGGCGATCAAACAACTGAAAATTGTATGTATAAATTGATTGAATTATGGAAAATACTTGCTTGAATATTATTGCTTTCCTTTGTGCGTGTGAATTTCTATACTGGAGATTCTTGGATCTCCTGCATCATGTAGATTCTACTCTTATGCTCTGACCATTCAGATATGTAAAATATTTGAATATCAAGTTTTATTTGTTTATTTATGAGACTCTGTTTGAAGTTAGCTTGAACATTAAATGAATCGAGAAATCGAAGGAGCAATAATTTGAGCCGAGCGGAAGTCATTGTTTACGTTGGTATCCTTGTATATTTATATGCAATAATGAAGTGATTTGGTTTGGATCTAGGACATAAATATGGACATGTGTTGAAGAATAATTTCTGAGACAAGGTAATAATTCCATTGAGAAAACTGCAAACTCAACAAGTTGCTAACACGCATTACATATAGTAATATGTAAAAAATTGTTTTGATTTTTCAGATCACACAGCATTAATACAAAAATTCTTCAGTACTCATCCTCATCAAAGAAATGCCGCCAAGACTACTAAAACACAGACCATTACACGCACCACCACCTCTTTCGAAAGGCCAATTGCACATGAAGAATCAGCTGGAGTACCATCATCCGACCCCGTCGATGAATCTGGCAATCGAGCCCCCTTCTTAGCCTTTGCCGGCGCTGGAGCCGGTGCCGGAGTCGCAAAAAAGCTAAGCGGAAGCAACACTTGGTCCACCTCATACACCGCTAACTGGCCATCTGTATATATCGTATTAGCCACAGTTGCATTAGTCACTCCAGTCGTTATATTCACTTGATTCCCGGAAGTAGTCACGTTCAACGGAAACGAGCCTTCGCTTCCACCGGCTTGAGTGCGTATTGGATTGCTCGCGGTTTGGAACTGCGATGTGGAGTAGAAAGAAGGGATGACATGAAATTGTATAAGTTCGACTTTTTGTTGATCTGTGAACGAGTTGAGTGTACCCGGTTTGAGGCTAGAGAATGAGTTATCGGTTGGGGCGAATATCGTGAGGCCTTGGTTTGAATTGTTGAGTTGCGTGTTGATTTGGTCTCCGACTTTCGTGTTTTGTAATAGACGGATGAATGTGGTGAATTGGCTGGCTTTTTCAAGGATTGCGGTTACGTTGGTGGGGCCGGGTGGTGCAGGGGCGGTTGCCGGAGATTGGGCCGAAGTTAGGACGCAGTGAGTGAGGAAGAGGAGAAGAAGAGGGAGTAGCTGATTCATGTTTTTGAATTGGGAGAATAGAGGTTTGGTTTGAGTGAAGGATGTATTGTTTTGGGGGTTATAAGGAAGGAAAATTGGTGGGTTGAGATGAGATGGGTAGTTTGGTGAGTTGGGCAATAGAATTGCACTTTATGGTGGGAGCTAGAGCTAGAATATCATATCATTGACAATGTTATGGGAACTACTGAAATTGCTTGTAATTGAAGATAGAACAACTGGGAAGGTGATGGGTTATAATGAACGAGGCATGATTGAGTTTCTAGTTTTGAGGATTGGAAGATTTTAATTAATTAAAAAATTACTTGGTTCTCCTTAACTTTTTCGTTTTTTAAACATCTTTTTTCTCTAGGTCACAAAATGTACTCAAATTTTATTAAAATATAAATATCAAAACTTGCATTACATAGAGGGTAATTGTCAGTTTAAATGGAGCTAGGATTTCTTGCAAGATTTGGGAACTTGGGATGCATATTCAGTAAACCTTTTCTTGTCCAAACCTGTTTAAACCTGGTTTGATCAAACTCATCCAATCACATGACAAATGTATTGCACTTGCTTTATGATTGGTCACTCTCCTAGGAGTTTTATACAATCACAAAGTAAATCTTGTCATATAGTTACTTTGACTGTGATCAAATTCGGTGTGATTTGTTTTTATAATATACAAATACAATTAAGATTGAACTACGGATAAATTATGTTACACTCCATTGTACAATTTATTTTCTTTTTGAAGGTCTCGACTCTAGGTATTGGGGTTAATTGGCTTACTATTTGATACTTTGGGCCTAAAGGAAGATTGTTTAAATATTCAATCTAGTTACATTTTTCTCTGTTATTGGACTATGCGAATAGTTCAGCTCAATGTTCATATCAGTTTGGGCCATGTTTATAAATTTACCAGATTGCAAGGTATGTGTCATACGAAGAATGACATTAGATTGCAAGCTAAGTTATTCTATATTGAAGAGACAAAATATTATATTTACCAATTAAGAATTTAGATATTTTTATTTTTGATGAATGACGTTTATTTTGAGAATGATTAGTTAATCGAAAAAGTTTATTAAGTGGAATATCATATTCTCGTATTGAGGGACAAATTTTGCGGCTCATAATCTTACCGCTTGGAATTAATATTGAGTCAAGTTGGGTGGAATTTTTTATAATTGGGGTTCCCCTATTTTTAATTTTGTTATATAGTACTCCCTCCGTCCCATTTTAAGTGTCGTTTTAGAGAATTTTTTTGTCCCAAATTATCTGTCACTTTAGAGTTTCAATGCACTATTAATTACATGTTTTCCTATTTTGCCCTTTGCTTTTTCTCTCTCTTACTTTATTACTTCAAGAGAGATAGAGAGAATTAAAGAAAAAGGAAGAAAGAGAATGTAAGGGTATTTTAGGAATATCATTTGTTTTTTCCCTAAAATTGAGGCAATTAAATAGGTGCCTTAATATGTGTGAAAACACCTAAAACGACACTTAAAATGGAACAGAGGGAGTAATATTTAACACGTTTTTAATAATGACTACAAATATCTTCTAAATTGGAGAATACACAAAACTAGAGACAATAGGTGTCCAATCTTCTGCCCAAAAGTCAATACAGTCACAGCGGTCTTTTAAATTAAGACAAAAGAAAGATAAAATTAAGTCTCACATTACAGAGAAGAGAAACAACGGAGAAGAAAAGGAACCCTTGATCCAGACGCAGTAACACACAGTCATTGAAGACCCATAATAATCCTTGATAAAAAGCCCATTTCATTCGGATTGGATTAATACATACATGATCTCATTTTATTTTGACTTGGGAATCTTTTTGATTTTGGAGTAAAGAGGATGATGAGCACAGCGAGTAATAACATGTCTTCGTCGTCTGCGCCGGGGTCGTCTGGGAACAACGCGCCGGCGGGTCTGAAGACTTATTTTAAGACACCAGAAGGTAAATACAAGCTTCAGTACGAGAAGACTCATCCTCCCAGTCTACTTCACTACGCCCATGGCAAAACTGTCACTCAGGTTATCCTAGGGTTCCTTTTTCTGGCTTGAGTCATTTGATTTTAGTTTGCTGATGATGTTCTATTTGTTGATTTGGCTTTCAATAGTGCATGTCAACAGATTGTATTTTGGGGGCCGATTCTACTATTTTGATATTTTTTTGATTTATGAGGTATATGTTGGAAAATTGAATTTATATGTATGCGTTTGAAGCTGTTATGATGTTTGGAATAGGTTTACCTTATGCATGATGTACATTTTCTCAAAATGCAAAGCCTTTCACACTGGATTGCGTACAAGGTTTAGGGAAAATATTGAATAATAAAACAAGTATGAGGAATTTTGTATTTTCTTATAGAAGGACTTGTTATTTCTCACAGAAAAGGTTCATCTTTTGTTTCCAGTTTTCCAGAGAAGCCAGTGACAGAAATTATAAATATTTAAAGCATCTGGATTTGAGAATATGTTGTTTTTAGTTTCTTGTAATTAAGCATTGTGAAAATTGGTGCTCTTTCCCTTGGAGGAGGAGGAGTTGGAATTTATTGAATTCTCAACAGATGTTAGAATTATTTCAGTTGAATTTGTATTCAGGTGACGGTAGCTCATCTCAAGGATAAGCCAATGCAGGCACCATCACAACCATCATCAAGTTTGGGTGTAAACGGTGGTGTCAGGTCAGCAGCAGTAAGGTTATTGAGTGGTGCGAATGGGAGCAGAGCACTTAGTTTTGTTGGAGGAAACGGTGGAAATAAATCGGTGAGTGGCCCCAGTACTAGAATAGGATCATCAGGAACTACCAGTTCAAATAATGTGGTTGGTAATTCAAACTTCGATGGGAAAGGGACTTACTTGGTGTTCAATTTCAGTGATTCAGTATTCATCAGTGACTTAAATTCTCAGGATAAGGTAATTTTGTGGTTATCTCATTTTGATTTTTATTTCGAGATTCATTATGGAATTGATTTTGAAAGTTTTGTTTGTGATGCATAGGATCCTATAAAGTCTATACAGTTTAGTAATTCAAATCCTGTTTGCCACGCATATGACCCTGAAGCAAAAGATGGGCATGATGTGCTTATTGGTTTGAACTCTGGAGATGGTACTCGTTTTGTCTCAAAATCGTACTAATATTTGTAATTTACAGTTTATGATTAGATTTTGGTTTCTTTATTTTGTAGTTTATTCAGTATCTCTAAGACAACAGCTACAAGATGTTGGGAAGAAACTTGTGGGGGCTCAGCATTATAATAAAGATGGTGCTGTTAATAATAGGCAAGATAGGTTCTTTTGTTTTCATTACCTTTGTCAACTCTTCATAATATTTATATTCAAGCACCTCATCTTTCATGAATTCTTTGAGATAATTAGAAAATGTATAGTTGTCTCTTCGAGTCTGTTTTCCTACTAGCATGCCCATACATTTCGTAATCCTTGGTGGTGATATAAGGATCATATTCTGAAAGGGATGGTATATCTCGAAGTTCTAATACCATGTCATCATCCAAGAAAAATGAAATATCATCCAATACTTAATTCTGAGTGAACATGAAACCTCGTAGATGATGAAAAACGCAATATAAAATGGCAATGAAGCTTAAATTATTTATCCTTCAACTACTGTTGTGTTAGGTTAATCAACATTTCCTCCTTTTTGTGTAGTATGCATTTGTAGGTAGGTAATGATTAAATCTCTGTATAATTGATCTGAATCATTAAGTCAGCACTAATGTCCACATTAATTCTGCAGAATGAAATTATTTGGCATTATATAAGATTAGCATGATAATTTCAGGGGACGATATAAGTGTCCTTTTTCGTCTTCTTTATCAAATGGATATTAAGGAATATATTTAATAAATTCAGATTTATAAGTTGATGACAGATATGATGTGATAATGGACAATTAGATATAGTAAGAGACAGTAGTGGCCCGATGTTTGTACAGCCTCAGGGAGATGGTGTTATGGTGCTTTAAATATGCATTTGTAGAATTGAATGAAAGTTTAAATGTGTTAGCATGGAACTGAGTTCCCGTACACTGATCGAATTGGCATAGATTATAGTGGACCACTCCTCATATTGAATCTAGTTAAAGACCATTAAAATAGATACATGCAGTGTAAGATACTTCCAGTACAGCATGTGTATGCTATGCTACATCACTGATCTTGGTTGAATTATTGATTTCCTACCTTGTTACCAAGGAGGAAAATCTTGAATATTTTCTTAAGTGTTGGTTAAAAATGGATGTTTCTCCACTAACACTTGGATATTTAGTCATTGTGCTCTCTTTTCAATATCAGGAATTTATGATTTTTCATATCTGAGTATACTGTGGGTTCTCCTTATGCTTTATGCTATCTCTCTTCTCTCTGGCTCCAGAACAAAAATTGCTTTGAGTATGTATACTGAGAAAATATAAGGCAATTTCTTATATACTAGTATTCTTTAATGAAGTGGTTTTAATTCTGGTTGTTTGCATATGCATTCTCCTTTCCAAAATAAATTATTCTTACATGGATAACATATAGTATTACTTCTGATCTTAAGTTGTTATCACTATTTCCTGTATTAAATAATCAAATTTGAGTTTATGTTGTAATTGTGCAGTATTTCTTTGTTGTCATGCTTGAGTTAAACTTAAATATGGCGAATCAATTTAATTGATAGTTGTTCTCTTCCGAATTCTGAGAATGGTGTAATGTTTACTACTCGAGATATATAAGATTCTAGAATTATTCTTTTTTCACATTTTGTACTGAAAACTTGTGGACGGTGTAGAATATTGTTGAGGCTTCTATGTCAACTTTCTTTTGGAATAAAATTGAGCAGCTGTGCATTTATATGTACACATTAACTTAACGGAATTGGTTATTGTATTGGACCCAGCTGAAGGTGGACTGGGATTGGCGAAATCAGTGTTTCAGTCTTTCATGTGTAAACATTTGCGCTAGCTACCTCTTCTGTGCTCCTGCATTATTGAGACAAAGTTACTCTAGATATGTTAAATGCTTACTTCATTCCTTCCTCTGCAGCTCTGCTGTTTCTCAGTGGATGCCAATTGATTAGTTTACTTGCTTTCAACATCTGCTCAGGTGCCTCATAACTTGTCATTAGCAGTCCAAAACCCTCATTTGCTCCTACTATCGTAGTTTGACTATTCAGTTGTGATCCTGACCAATTGCTTAGCATGATAATCTATTTCTCAAATGGCCCATATTCTTGTAGCAGAGATGCCAATTATATTTGAATATGAACCAACATTAACACATTGTAACACAATGGATCATGTGCCATCCCTACTAGTTTATTGTCAATCTTCTGTTAGACTGATAATTATGTATAATCATTTCAAATATTAGTTCATCAACAAAAGGATTATCCAGTAATAGTGGATGATTTTTGTTCGCCTTGTAGTTTGAGGTGTTTAAGAGGCCATATTCATATTTATACTAATCTAAGCTTTGTGGAAGTTTCCCATTTAATTCCTTCAAATCAGTTTTGTTATTGTTACTATAATGATTACAATGATTAGCATTTGAGATCTAGTATTTCTTACGATACAATTATTTTGTTTGCTTTCAACAGTCGGTGCACTTGTGTTGCTTGGATTCCCAACAGTGATGGCTCATTTGTAGTTGCTCATGCGGATGGAAATATGTATGTGTATGAAAAGGCAAGTTTCAATTTGGGATGATTCCATCTTCCTATCCATTCCTCAGTTACGTGGAAATAATGTTTTTTGTTCATTCTTTTTCAGAATAAAGATGGTTCCGGTGATCCTTCATTCCCTATAATCAAGGACCAAACTCAATTCTCCGTATCACATGCACGATTCACTAAGGTATTGGTTATCCTTCACATGATTCCTTATTGTTTTGGTCTAGCTTCTTCGAATTACAAATTAGGAGGATGGTTTCTTTATCAATTTATTGAAGGGAGGCGGACAATTTGATGTCATTTTTGGTCCCTCCTAACAACCTGTCCCTGAACCTTATTGGTGAAGGCTAATAATTGTTTACAAAGGAAGATAGATATTAAGCTAAAACCTCTTTAGACAATAAGACCCTATTTTGACTCCCATAACAGTCTCGTCTCGTCCCTATGTTGCACAGTGATATAATACGTTTAATTTGGTTTGCACCATATTTGAATTCCATAATGGAAACATTTTCACTTCAATTGTATGTTTCTAGATTTATTCATTTTTGGGCTGAACTTGGATAATCTCTGTATACTTATCTGGTTGGTGTAGTTAATTGATTGCCGGATTCGATCAGAAAATTTGAAGCAAGTTTGAGTTACAAACTAGGAAAAATGCGTGTATATACATACATACATACATACATACATACATACATACATACGTACATACATACATACATACATACATACATACATACATACATACGTACATACATATATATATATATAGTAAGTTATGCATTCGTACGTGACTCTGGATTGCAATCAATATCTAGTCTTCGCGATTCTATGGGTAAATGTGCGAGGATAGAGTTGTATACATATAGTTTTGTTTCATTCAATGCATAGCATGTAGTTGGACTCGATTAATGATAAAGTTGGTTGTGAAACAATGTCATTTTACGACTAAACGATATATTGAGCCATGATGATGAAAAATATGTGATTAAAATTAAAACCGTTTCACGGTAAATATGTCATACATTGAATGAAGCAAAACCATATCCAAACATTTCATCCACGTCAATTCATTTTCTAAATTGCATTAACAAATCATCGACAATCTAACACCCATTGAGAAAAAAGAAAACTATAGGCCTCTCTCCCCTCATCACACCTTCTCTTCCTCGTTCTGGGGCGCACATATATACACAATCTAAGAATAACACACTCTTTCCTGTCTATAAAACATGCGGTGTACCTCATCCTTAGGATGCACACACAAGTACACCAAGAAACCACATACAATTAAAGATTGAGCTATATGGCCTACCCACGCCACCACTCCAGACACTACTCGGCAAAGTAGTCAGAGGCGCATAGCGCAGCGACGCGCAAAGGCTGCCGGGGCTATAGCGCATAGCGCAGCGCGATAGCGCGGGCTTTTTGAAAATAGCGCGCGGTAGCGGATTTTTTGAAAATGAAGCATATTTTATATTTTTTTCTGAATGATAATTAAAAATTTCAAGTTAGAGTCTAAGATATATAAAAACAAAAAGTTATAAAACCAAAACATCTTAGATAATTAATTCCAAAAGAAGTCTTTAATAATAATACCCTAATATATTAACCTAAAAGTATGATATCTAAATTCTAAATCCTAAGCAACATCAATCATCAAGCTCATCAACATTAGGATGCGATTCGGATGTTGTAGTCCTTGTTTGCTTTGGTCTAAATCTATTAGAACGTCTTTTTATTTTAAAAAAAAAACTTTTTTTTTCTTAAGTAAGGTAACTTTGCGCTAAGTGCGCTATTTTAGTTGCGCTAAGTGCGCTATTTTAGTTGCGCTAAGTTGCGCTAAGTTGCGCTAAGTGCGCTAAGTGCGCTAAGTTGCGCTAAGTGAATAGCGAGTGCGCGTGGCGCAGCGACGCGAGGGGCCTGGGCTATAGCGCATAGCGCGCTATAGCGCGCGCTTTTTGCGCTTTTAACTACTATGCTACTCGGGCCGCACTTTTATATCGTTGTAGAGATGAACCATCATAAAGTTCTAAAGTTGTAGTCAGTTACAAAGTTTCTTGGGTCTAAGCAGCTGAGTATATGTAGAAAATTGCAAAAATGAGTTTGGTTGAATATTCACGAAGAGAACGGATTCCTGGAATAAAGTTCCTCAAATCTTGTTATTTATGTATAGGATGCTTGGGAATTAAATGACCAAAAAGCCTCATTAGTTTTCATTAAATATGATTTTTGACGCTAAATGTGTAAGTAGTTGGGACTTTATGATAACTGACTTATTAGAGATCTCAGAATCTCATGAGAGATCCAGTCTTCTAGTGTTTATTGTCTCTATATTGGAATTTGCCTATAGAAGGATTGAATTGTATCCGAGGAACAAGGACATACAAAAGTTTAATAAGAGATGCACAAATCAATCAATTGTTTCAATCGTATTCTTGAATTTGGAATTAAGTGAGACCACTTAGATTTTGGTCATTGTGAGCCAAGGAAAAATGTAGCACCGCTGCGCATAGCCTCAGTTGTTAGAGTTAGTTAGCATTGCATGTATAAAATTATAACAATAGACCACAACTGTACCTATATTGAAATACCGAATGATAACAATCAACTGCTAAGATATTAAGCAACAACTTAATTTAATGCCAGCAACGACAACTAACATTAATTGATGGAAAAACAAACAAAAATCTGAATGAAGCAGACCTCCAAAATTCATAAACATATACGACTATCTAAGTAAAGAACAGACAACAACATATACCATGTGGTTAGTAGAGTGGAGGAATATTTTGAGAGATTGACCATAAATGTATAGTTAAACACACTCAAATTCATACAAATATTATAGTGTTCAAATTCATACAAATATTATCAGATTGAGTCTTGTTCCCTTGTTAAGGAAAGATTATGATTAACCTAAGCAATTAAAACATGTTGAGATGAATCTAGAGATACCCTAACATATATATTGAAAAATTATTCTTTCATTGAGCATATATTCTTTGCATGTTGATGTAAGATAGCCCTACAAATACGTGGTTTGTCTGCTTTCAGCTCATATAATTTTTTTTATTAGGGATTGTACACATCAATTTCTGTTGCAATTTCAATTTTTCTCATCATTAAATTACTTGTCTGAGTTGAAATTTTCTCGCTGTTTATATTGGATAAGCTTATCATTGTGCATCTGATGATAAATAAATTGTATACATGGGGTGTATCATTAGCCCATCAATGTAAAATTTGACTAAGTTTTAGAAGTGTGTCTGCATTGTTCATTTTTTACCATAATTTTAATTTATGTAATTTTTTTGGTTACCTGAAGAGAGTTCTTACAAAAGAACTGTTACCTTTGGTCTTCTCAGGGTTGTCTTTCCGCAGTTACTTCTTAGCTTCTCTCCCTCATTTCTTCATTCTAAAGCGCCCCTTCTGTAATTTTATGTGTCTTTGATGCAGAATCCAATTGCTAGATGGCATATATGCCAAGGTTCGATAAATGGCATTGCGTTTTCAACAGATGGAGCTTATCTTGCAACTGTAGGAAGGGATGGTATTGTCATTATCTTGCCTTTAGATTTTCTCTGCTTAATTTTCGTTTCCCCCATTTTCTAATTCTCCAACACCATTAATAAGGTGAGAAAACCTGATGTTTGCAGGTTACCTGCGAGTGTTTGACTACAAAAATGAGCAACTTATATGCGGTGGAAAAAGCTATTATGGCGCTCTTTTATGCTGTGCTTGGAGGTGAGTGGGCCTGTTTTTCTGTTTGTAAGTGTAAAACTTTGTTTTGAACTTCCTTCTTTCTTTTTAATGGCTTCTCAAAAGACATTGTTTCTGTAAACTGATTTTATAGTCAATATCATAAGATTATGGACTAATTAATTGAAAGAGGAACTACAGCATGGATGGAAAATATATTTTGACTGGAGGTGAGGACGACCTAGTTCAAGTTTGGAGCATGGAAGATCGAAAGATTGTAGCGTGGGGTGAGGGACACAGCTCATGGGTGAGTTTCCAGCTATTATATTTGTTGTGTTTCTATACATGGTTAATAGGCGGTTTGCCCATTTATATTTATCTTCAACATACAAAGATCATGGATCAAAGTTTCGTTTCTTGTGTATGTTTCAGTCAGCTAAATATTGGAAACTTTTCAAGAACTTTTCCGAAACGTTTCGAGGACACTAGAAAAAATTGTTAAAAGAATTACTAAATAATAGAGTCTTAAAGCAAAAAATAGTTTTAGAATTACACCTTACTTTCGTAACTTTTCGATGTTTTCGACGGAAACGGTGGAAATTTTGATCCATTACTAAGATAACAAAAAACATCCTTTTTGCCGCGAAGAGCCTATAGTATTCAATGACATCCTTTTGTGGAAAAGAGCCTGAAGTATTAATGCCTTCAAGATAAGTAAATTACTTGGTCTATTGTTTAGGTCAGCCATGAATAATGACCTCTTTCTGGGGATGGTCATTTTGTTCAAAATAAATTATTCCGAGTCTGACCATAATTCTGAGAGTGTAAATAGAGAAGGTACATCCAAACTCCTTTTCAAGAATTTATTTTACAGCACACAAGCCAAGACATTTAATTATAGGAAGGGACAATAACTATTTTATGTGCCTGGGATCTTGTAGTTAAGGGGTTTGACAAATCTACATCCCAACTGCAGTCCAACATGATTCTAATACCTGAACCCAACTAGCATAAATATCTATTTTTGCTTCTTTAGTTTCTCATTTTGCAATGGATTGCTTTCTATGGCAGGTTAGTGGTGTGGCATTTGATTCATATTGGACAGCTCCAAACTCCGATGGCGTGGGAGAAAATGTTGTATATCGTTTTGGTTCTGTTGGGCAGGTATCTTAGCGTTCTCATTAATTAATTAAATTTCGTAGATTCATGGCCGAATTACTCAAGTTTTGTTAATCAGTCTCATGCTTAGGGTTTTCAAAGCTTTAGACTTTAATATAAAAAAATTATGTTTATGCAGGACACACAATTGCTTTTATGGGATCTGGAAATGGATGAGCTTGTAGTACCAGTGCGTCGCCCTCCTGGTGGATCTCCCACTTTTAGTACCGGAAGTCAGTCATCTCATTGGGACAACGCTTGCGTCCCTGTAGCTGCTGTGGGCACCTTACAACCTGCTCCAAGCATCCGAGACGTACCAAAACTCTCTCCTCTCGTTGCTCACCGTGTTCACACGGAACCTCTAGCTGGTTTGATATTCACTCAGGAATCTGTTCTTTCAGTATGCCGTGAGGGACACATAAAAATTTGGATGAGACCAGGTGTTTCTGAGAGCCAATCGAGCAACAATTCAGATTCTCTGGTGAGTACGAGTTTGAAGGAAAGTTCTTCAGTAACAGGTAAAGTCAATGGTTCTAGTTACAACTCAGATTCTCCGTTGAGTACGAGTTTGAAGGAAAGTTATTCAGTATTGGGTAAAGTCAATGGTTCTAGTTACAAATAAATAATGACACAAGGATCAAAGTTAATTGCAAAAGTAAGCAAAAGCTTCTTTGCGAGTGTAGTTTGGATTGAAAGGATGCTCTTCTGTTTGTTGTCATTTGAAGAGTTTTTACTGATATGATAAAGTTGTGATAAACTCCAGGGCCTGACCGACATATTAGGGTGCCCTAGGCAAAATGTAAAATCCGGGCCCTAATCTACAAAAGGAATGTTCTCGCAACTCTAACAAAAGAGGCTTTTCAGTATAATTGAACCGGCCGTATCAATTTTCGATATGTAGATGGGTTTGGTAATTTTAGAATTGATATCATGTGCTCAACCGAACTTTCGGTTCGGTTTGGTACCAAATATCTTAAAAGTGCAATTTTAGGTCTCTTGTATAAATTTCATGTGAAATAATTTTTGAAATTTATAGTGACTCAAAACTCATTTAATCAAGTTAAATATCAATCCTAATTTTTACGTTGATTCTATATACTAGAATAAGAAAAAGAAAAAAGAAATTTGCCCTCCATATAACTCTTGACGTTTCCAATCTTGAATTTGATGTGTTGTTGCAAAGTTGCAAGCATTATGAAAGGTTGTATCAAAATACTCATTAAAATACAATAAAATGAAAATAATTATTCTATCAATGCTATTCGAAATAACTGACACTGGAAAATCTTAATAGAATGTGTATTGCTATTCGAAATAGCATTCAGACATTATTTGTGGGACGGATGGACTATATTTTAGTTTGATACTAAACATATATTGATATGAAAAGATGGAAGTCAGAATTCAAATGAACTTGGAACCAAACAATGTCACCTAAACTTTGGACTAGAATCTTTTTCATGAAATTACGAGTAGACAGAGTAGTTTCAATTAGAAAAGTTCAGGCAACCAAAAAGACACTTTACTTGTCTTATGCACTTTCCTCCTAAACTTAACCACACATAACTCCTACAACATATTCTAGGCAGCAAAGATATATATTAACCAAGAAACAACTCATATGTCTTTCTCAAGCTAAAAGGACTACCTGCTACAATGACACTGGTAAATTATACATTGCACAAGAAACCCGTTGTCAAACCCAAAATAAAGATGACTCGTAATCACACATCGACTTCATGACAACATAAAATAGTTAAGGAGGGTGAACAGAATAACACAATTTGTAAAGCAATCAAATAAAGAACTCGGATTATTGAAGTCTGAAAAGTGTGGCGGGTGTAGCAACAAAACTTGGGAGAAAATAAAATAAAAAATAAATAAGCAAACAAACAAAATCTTTACAGCAGCGGCATCACCATCAATTTTCTTCATTCATCAGTCTCATTGCTGACTTTTATCTCTAAAAGACGCTCAACTGGCTGTCTGCATATCGGACACCTGTTCGTTTGGAGCCTCAAAACTTTTGCACACTCGCTGCACATACACTGCATTAAAGAAACAACTCCAAAATGAATAAAAGCAGAAATTGAAACCTTTTTACAGGATTTAACCAAGGCCAAAATCTTAATATCACAGTTTGGATATGTTACGTAAAAGATTAAAAACATCCTTAAAAAATTTGTGTCAAAAGAATGAGAGAGAGGGTACCATATGCCGACAAGGAAGGACAGTAGTGTCTCGGGGCTCAGAAAGGCATATAACACATTCTTTTCCGGGATCATTTGTATCAACTTCCCCCTCAACTGAATTTCCAATTCCATAAATCTCATGTAATTCATACCTAGTACCATTTACCCATAATATTTGCTTCACCACTCTAACTTGATATTCTCCTTTATTGTTCTTCACAAACACGGCATGTGTGGTCTGTGAGTTTGTAGATCCACTGCCCAAGTTTTCACTTTGATTATCCGAGGATGCCTCAGCCTTGATTGATAGAGGGTATACATCCATGTCACTGTCTATTGACAATTCTCCCTCCTCAAACATTGAAAAATCAATCCCAGTTCCAGAAGATTGTTTAAACTTCTGGGCTAAACCATTTTGGAAATGAATCGTGATGGGTGGATGTAAGCTTTCTTTCACTGGAGTCAAGCAACAATCTTCGCCTTCCTTAGCAAAGAAAATTATGGTAATGCTGCATTCAATAAGAAAATAAAAACTTAACTACCCGTCATCGATCAAAAAGACACAATGTGTTACTCAAATGATATCAAAAGATGTTATATGAGATATAAAAAGAGGAAGAAACCTTCATTTCCACTTCAATTAAACTTGATTTTTTGAAGGTTTTAAAACAGGAAAGTGTGTCAAGATTCCCAGATATAAATACTTGGATTTCTATGATCTTCATAGAGTCAAATAAATGCACCCATGAGAAACAATGGCAAACAGTAAATTCTCATATTTATATTATCTATCTTTCTAAGTGATCAAACGATCCATCAATTAGTCGTATAGAACCAAACATAATAGAAACAACAAATGATGTCATGATTCTGAACTGACAGAGGTTGACAGATGATAAGCTAACCACTGATCTCCAATTTGCTTTTGTTACCACTGAAAATTTGTAAAGAACACCTCTTAAGGTTCAAGTCATGACAAAATCAATCTAAATGTAGATTATGTAGTGTAGATATTTCTTCCACCAAAGTATGAATTAATCCAATTGTGTTGACATTCCAAATATTCAAGCTCACTCGTTGGTGCTATCAATGATGTAAGAGCGGCTCTGCATTAGCTCAATTCTTTAGAGACTAGCTCAACGAACTAGCTAATTTTCAAGAAATTTGTAAAATTATGACAACAAGTTTACGAGCTCAAGAAACGATCAGCTTATTAGGAATCTCAATCTAGCTAAAACAAGCTGCTCAAATTATAAAGCATATGTTGTCCTATGTTATAGAACACACGAGATACATCAAATTCATCAACAATAAATTATCCGGCTCAAATCGGCACAAAAATAACTCCTGAAGAAAGTTAACTCACAATTCCAACATGATCATAAAAAAAGGGCAAAGCAAAACAAGAGAGGTCACAGAGAACTGGCATACAAGAAGAAAAATAAACGAAAAAACTCTGTTATACCTTCCCGCCACGGTGGCATCAAAAGTGAAAGCAACGAGATACTTTCCGGGATTGTCCTCATCAGGCTCCATTCTCAACGTCTCCTTCTTCAAATTAACATCATTCCGAATCGTAACCGCCTTCTGATGCTCCACGTACGGCGGCGGCGGAGCCTGCACCATCGGCGGCACGTGGTGGTGGTAGCCAGGGTACTGGTAATATGGAGGGGCGTTAGGGTATTGTGAAGGAGGGTACGGCGTGGCTGCGGCGTAGACGAAACGGTTGGCGTGGTAGTGTAGCTGAGGAGCCTGCGGGTGGCTCCGCCGAGTAGAGTTTCTTCTCCGGCCGGTGCTTCCAATATTACCCATGTGGTTTCGTGTATGTGAAAATTGAAGAGATTAAGATAAAAGGGGGATGATAATTAATTACAGGTTGATTGAAGCCAGGGAAAAGAGAAATTAAGAGTATGTATGTATGTATAGTATTGCTGTTTGTTTGTTTGTTGGGGTAAAATAAAATAAAATAAAAAGGAAACAAAAAAATCTGAAAATGTAATGATGTAGGGTGCGATTGCGTAAAGCTCTCCACCTTCTTCAGTTGCGTCATTCAGTGAAGCGGAGAACTGTTATCATGTCACCAATTTTCCTCTTCTTTTTTATTTTTCTTATACTCCTTTTTATGGTGTTTTTTTATATGATAGACCATAATATTTTTATTTTTCTTCTTGATAATTACAACTAAAGATATTTAATTAGTCTAATGGAATGGACTAATTACCTTAAAATATATGCAAAGACATAATAAATTATTGAAAGTCCAATCGTGTTAACTTATTTTCAAATTTCAACAGTAGGGCTCCTAGCAGACCAATCCGTACCTTCCAAAAATTGAAAATCTCAAAAATAGCTTGAAAACAATTATTTTCAATACACACCTCATGAATGCGATGTGAATCATTTACACCCATAGTAATCAAAGTATCTTCAGTGAACAAGAAAAGAATCCATCTTAATTATCTCTAAATATGGTTTTAAACAAATCAAGTTGAACAATGCCTTGAGAAATTTTTGTTTGATTTTCTTGTAAAATATGAAATTTATTTCGAAATTAACTATTCAAACTTGAATCAAATTTTGATAGTGTCAAAGATAAGTAATTTCGTATTTTTGTTATTTCTATTATCCAGTTAAAATTGAGTTGAATTTCATATGTTACCATATGTATATTACATTGTTTATGCTAACAAACGAAGGCTAAAAGAACTTCTATTAGTCCATCTAAAGTCGAAAAGCAACCATTGATTATAAAGTAGACAATTTTGTTTTGATTTACATAGAAATTGTTGTTATCCTTTGTTCTAATTAAGAATGTGACAATAACTAAGAAGCTGGTTTTGGTGGGGATCATTTGTCCAACTAAAACCTTACATAACATCTAAAGTTTATGGTCCCATAATAATGGAGGATATCTTATATTTTGGTGTCACGTGATAGATCAATCATTTAAATGTATGTATGAATTCACACAAAATTTAAATAAGTATATTAGTAGATCTATATGTGTATGTGTGACACAAACATGTGACACCAAATTGCGACAAATAATACTCACCCCAAAATATGTCAACATTTGAGGAATGCCACAAGAGGAGAATAATTCAAGATCATGAATGGGAAGATTTTTTAACATTTTCAAGTTCTATGTAAAAAAAAAAAAATTGAAAAAGAAAAATGTCCTATGTAATTATTTTTTTGCCTCTAAAGAACTGTTATATGTAATTTTTTTTTATCAGATCATAAATTTATAGTCTAATAATAAGCTAGTGTAAACTTGTGTAATTATTTTACTAAATTCTTCGGCATATTTCATTGAACTCAATAAATGTCACAAAGTTGTACAAATTTATACAAATTTACCAACAAGTGATTGGTCTAGTGGAAGAGACTAGTCACTACAAAATAGCGAACTCAGGTTCGAATCCCTTTTAGGAGAGATTCCCACTTTATGTGTCTGACACGCCTCGAAAGGGATTAAATCCTTAGGAAAAAAAAAAAGTTGTACAAATTTTAAAATAATTTTAGAAACTCCGGATAATTTTAGAAACCCTGTATCACATCTATATTAAAATAATGTAAAAAATGAGAGAGTAATAGTTTTCCTGAAAATTCCATTTCGCCCTTGTTGCGTGCATAGCAAAGAACAAAGTGCATAATTATATACTTCATTTGTCCCTAAATTCTTACTACTGGAGGTTTTTTTTTTCTTTTGTCTCAAAATAATATTTCATTTCTTAAGTATAGTTATTTTTCTCAAAAATACTCTTTCAAATAAAGAAATTATTTGACACCACTCTCAACCACTACTATAAAGTCATATATATCAAAATACTTAAAAGTTTCACATATTTAACTTAAATCTAACCCTTTGAGGCCAGAATTAAAAAAATAGAAAGAAAATGGACGAATGGAGTATAGAATATTTCATTTATTCGAAAAATATTAGTATATTTTGTTTGTTGATGAATTCATGGCCCCTCCAAGTTGCAAAAGGATGGGCCAAAAGCCCGCTTCCAACCCACTAAAAATGGGTAGCTTTTGATTTCGGCGGGCTGAAATCCAGTTTCAGTTTTAATTATTTTAATATATACATACATACAGTATAATGTATAAAATAGTTAACAATGTAGATTTCATTCTTAACCTTTAATGGACGCCTTCAGCGCTGATGATAACATGCACAAATCTTAGTCAAGTTGGAATTACATGAGATGAGAATTTAGTGTGATGAAGCTTAGAAACTGCAATATTTTGGAGCTTGAAATCTGCTGGAGAGGAGAACCTTTTCTTAAAATAGGTGTTCCGTTTTGCCACAACTCAGATTGATTGCTCCCAGACCCTCTTTTTCATCTTGACCCACATATCGATATGGATATATGACAAAAAATACTTAAGGCAATGAAATGTAACAGAAGAACATATATATGCATTAAAAGTTTATAGCAGCTTCACATGTTCAATTATCATAAGACAAGAAGAAATGGAAGAAGAGTTGTTGAAATATCAAAAACCACAAGTTCAAGAAAGACTCGATGTGTCTTCTCTTATTGATGCAGGCTTTCGGCATGTAATTATAGCAAATTTGATAAGACCCTTCTTATATCCTTCAATCATCAACGGCATGGCGAATGCTCCCTTAATCGTCTTCCATCCTTATAAAAAGAAAATCAATATTAAGCATGTATGTGCAAAATAAAATAGAAAGAGCAAATGACATTTATTTGGTTAGTTAACGAAATAGTGCAGAAATCTTTATTAAGTACCACTTGTTAACAATGAAGTGATTCCCTTCCATGACAATGCTGATTTTATTACAGCAGGCCAAAATGGAGCAACATACTCTGACCAATCTTCAGCCTTAATATCCTGCAGGCGTTACATTTTCGGAACCAAATTTTAAAATAATATTGATTTAACTTAAGCATATTGATTCATACAAGAAGGGAAGTGATGGATATATGATTACCTCAAGAGAGAGGGATTTAAGTAGTTTGACGTAATCAGCAGTAGAACACCATGCCGGAAGATAAAAAGCATCACAAATTTTCTTTAACAGAACTTCTTCCTCGGGACGCAAAGAGTCTTCAGAAGGAGAGAGATCTCTATGGCACCATGTGACTATGATTATTGTTCCACCAGGGGCAGCCACCCGAGCCAGCTCATTCACAAACTACATTGCATTTTAGGGAGGTCATTAAAATCATAAACAAATGACTCATATAATACAAGAAAGTCATCACATATGCACAGTAGATTATTTTATTAGTACATTTAGACTAAAGAGGCGAAAGCAAGAAAGAACACCTTTGTTTTGTCTGGCATGTGTTCTCCACTTTCCATAGACCAAACCAAATCAAATTGCCCATCTTCAAAAGGTTGATTCAATGCATCCGCAACTTGAAAAGAAACCTGCAATATTTGATTCTTGTTAATTCATCTTATTGTGATTTGTGGCCGTGGATCAATATTTCGTTTCCTTGTATGTTTTAGTCAGCCAAATAATACAAACTTTTCAAGAGATTTTTGGCTGGAAACATATGGAAAAATTGTAAAATCAATGAAACATGTTGAAGTAGAACTATCATATATTTGTGTTGCAATTGTCCCCAAAACAGAAACGTTGCAGTGGTTTCGACGAAAACATATGGTAATTTCATTCAATTGACTATGAACTTCCAGATAACATAGTGCAAATAAGCAGCCACAGAATAAAACAAGTGCAGCTTTAATCAGTACAGAAATCCCACATCTAATCTCAGTAAATTTACTCTTCAATTCTCATGGTAAAAACAGGAGTGGACAGTTAAATGACCATTTATCGATGGAAATTTCATATCTCAGGTAAAAAAGAAGAGAAAAAGTATACTACTGCATTGCATGCTTTACCTTGGACTCTAATCCTTGAGCATTAGCAAGTGCTTGAGCTCTCTGTGCCTGAACAGGGCTGAGTGTTATGCCTTGACATTTAGCCCCATATTTTTTTGCCAAGTACCTAGAACTACCTCCTATACCACATCCCACATCGACAATGTTTCTAGGTTTCTCCTCCGAATCTCCTGCACAGTAAGAAATAATTAATGCTCAACCAACATACAAAAACTACGAATCGCAGCAATACGAACCGGAGAGGGAGGCGAACCGCAGGGACTCCTCAATCATGCGGATCTGAGCGGAGCGATGATCGGAGAGTGACACGTCAGATCCAGGTTCGTAGAATCCATGGTGCATGTGGTCCCCCCATATATTCTCCCATATTCCGGACGACTCGTCGTAGAACTCAGCTATCCCCTTCTGCAGACTCTCCGTCGCCGTCGCCGTCACGTTTACGCTCATCCTTCGCCGTCCGCCGGCCCTATTTCTCAAGACAGTGTTGGTTTTGGAGCACCAACTCACTCCATTTATAAAAGCACCGCTGCTATGAAACAAAAGTGGGGCCCTGTTTCGTATACAGAGTTGGCTGATTGCGCACGTGGTGCAGACCGTGGGCCCAATCATCGCCATTTCTGCTTTCTTTATTCTTCGCTCCGAAAGTGGTTATGGTGAAAGACTGAAAGTGTGAAGTTGTGAATTATACACGACGATGATTTTGTGCAGAAAGACATCGATGATTGAGGATTTTTGGAATATCTTACTGCGTAACGTAAGTTGGGGAAAAAATCTAGTCTCCCCTTTATTTGTACACTCTATTTAGAAAAAGACTTGTACTAGAACCAGTTCTAATAATAATAATAATAATAATAATAATAACATTTTCATCTTTAACAATATATTTCTCAAAAATAAAAATATAAAAATAAAATCTCAACAAATAAAATTCCACAGGCTAAACTATATGATTGATTAGTGATTACCATGTAATAACAAATAAAAATAACCAAATGTTTCATTTACAGAATATAGCAGCTATTTGGTTGTTAAACAAAGACAATAGATAATGTTGTATTCAAGTTTTAAAGTGTACTTCAATTTAAGATAAAATTGTAGAAAACATCCCAAACTAATTAGTGATTTTGGATTTTCGTCCCAAATTATATTACCTTACCGAATTTCGTTCGGTGATTTAATATTCTTTTGAAATATCGTCCCAAACTATATTAACTCGTCGAATTTCATCCCGTAATTTACCATTTTGTATGAATTTAGTCCCAATATTAAATTTCTAATTTAATGAAAATGACGGTTCAATCTTCTAAATAGTTTGGGAGAAATTCTGCAATATTATAATTCATGTTAAAATTTACCACATCATGACACTTAAGCAGCCATGTGATAATTGAACGGACAAATGCGCAATTCTCGTCTCATAATTAATGGTGGGACGATATTCCAAAAAAATATTAAATTACAGAACAAAATTCGCCAAGTTATATAATTTGGGACGAAAATCCAAAATCAATGATTAATTTGAAATTATTTTTGCAATTTTACCTCAATTTAATACAGCTGCATGAACGATAGTCATTTGAGAACGATGGTCATTTGAGAGTCTTCTAAATATATAATATTAAATATTAAGGAAAAAAATAAAAATAAAATTCCCACCAAATTTTCATTTCACAAGATGGTAATTTGCATATTTTTTTGGTAAATTAGGAATATTCCCGAGCTAAGGCTTAATTACGAAAATTTCCCTCATGTATAAGGTATTACGAAAATTTCCTTGAAGTTTGTCAATCTTAGGCCATCTCTAATCGTTAGGGGGAGGGGGAGGGGGATTTTGAGGGGGGGAAAAATTGTGGTCTTCAATAGTGGGGGGAAGTGGGGAGGGGAGGGAGAGTGGGAGGGGGAATGAGAGACAAAGGGCAAAAACTTGCCCTCCGGCCATCTTCAATGGTAAGGGGGAGGGGGATGGGGATTTTTGGATTTTTCTAAAATTATGGTCTTCAATGGTGGGGGGGAGTGGGGAGGGGGAGGAGAGTGGGAGTGAAAGTGGGAAAGAAAGGGCAAAAGCTTGCCCCTCCTTTACCCCTCGGCTCACACGATACATTTCTTTTTTCATTTTTTGTACATTTGGTGGTTTTTATTTTAATGAATTTTGTGTATGGATTAATAAATTTTAGATTTTTAAAAATTAAATCTTTACAGGAATTAGTTTTAATTAGATATTTCAAATTTGTATTTTAATTTGGATAAAATGTACAAATGATTCAAATTATAAATTATTTTTTTATCAAATAAATAAACTTTAATATGATTAAAACTCGAGTATAACTTGATATATATAAGTGATTGCGATTTTTTTATAATAATAATAATAATTATTATCATAATAATAATAATAATAATAATTATTATTATTATTATTATTATTATTATTACTATTACTAATATTATTATTACTATTATTAATATTAAAATATAATCTTTTATATAAGTACGATTTAAATTTAACAAAATTACATATTAAAAAAAGTTAAACTTCATAGTAGAACACTTAAAATATTTAAACAAATAAGAATACATACTAAAAATCATCGACCGTGCCTTTCCCACAAATGGGCAATTAAGTCGTCCCGAAGTTTACAATTGGCTACTACCGATCGTACTGCTTGATGGCGCATCATATAATTCTCCATGGATAATTGGCCTTGGTCCTGGATAAATATTAGCACGGGCTCTACGAGATGTGAAAATATTTGTATCATCGTCTTCAGACTCGGCATCATCGTATTCATGACGTTCGTCCTCCACATTCATATTGTGAAGTACTGCACAAGTTTCGTATCACATGATTATTATTATTATTATTATTATTATTATTATTATTATTATTATTATTGTTACTATTATTATTATTTTTTTATTATTATAATTTTTTTTGTATTATTATTAATATTTTTATATTTTTATTATTATATTATTTTATAATAATAATTTTTGTATTGTTATTATTATTATTATTATATAATTATTTTTGTATTATTATTTTTACTTTTTTGTATTTTTATTATTGTTATTATTATTTTATTATTATTATTCTATGTCCCTAACTGTTGAAGATGATTATGGAGTGGGAGTGGGAGTGGGAGGGGGAGAGGGGAAGGGGGCAGTTTTGCCCCAACGATTGGAGATGGCCTTACAATTAACCCCTTACCACTTAAAAGTTTTTATTTTACCCCTGTGAGGTTATTTGTAATATCTTAAAAAAATTAAAGCTTGGATGTTAATTGTAATATCTCATAAATTATAAAATTGACAATGTTATATTTACCATCAAAAAATTGAAAAAATTATATAATTGCACATTAGTTTCCAAAAATACAAAATAAAACTTTATATTTACATGTTTATTTACAATTTAATTTTTATAATAATAAATTAAATAAAATTTCATTAATAGTATTTTATAAACAAAAGAAATGTATTTACAAATTTAACTAAATTAATTATTTTTTATGATTGAAATAGACGAAAAAAAGGGTGAAATCAGATTTATTGTGATTATATTTGAAAATTAGTGAATCAAGAAGTTAAGTAAATACCTAGCCAACTATGAGTCATCAACCTGACTGAACAGTGAACACTTATCAACTCAAACACAAGACAACATTTTTTCTTGCGATCCAATACAGAGTGAAGCCCAGTTCCAATGCAATCCAATCTTACCATTCGCAACCATACGAGAAAACAAGCGGAGTCTATTTCGAATTTTCTTGATTGTAGTTGTCTATTTAAGTAGCCCAAAAAATGAGCACAATCCTCATCATCCACATTTGTTTGTAACACATTTATCTCAATTATAGAGATTAGAAAGGAACCCATCCCTCGCATGAAGCCTCAAAACCAAAGACATAATGACAACTTATGATGACAAGACAAAAATTGCACCAAAACAAGCAAGGTCTTATATTTAATTCATGACAAATAAATACCAAATATTCTAAGCAAATAAAATGAAATTAAAAGACACAATATCAAGTACTCCACATAAAACAGTTATTCAAAACCAACAAGCAGTTCAAGAAATGTAAACTAATAATAATAAAGTCGGATATTTATATCAAGACCATGACAACAATTTTCAAATTCTTACTTTCAGACTAATTTTGGAGGGGTAGCGAGTTCTTCATTTTCTTCTTCGTGACTTCTCATCACTTTGCAGTAAGGATGAAAAGTAAGGTTTCTTGTTTTGTATAATGTAAGGGTAAAATTGGATATCAAAAGAATTGCCAAGGACCGGAAGCAGCTTCTGTCAATTTACAATATCGCCACCATTCGAACAAGCAACATCTGGGGTTTTTCTGAGTTTCTAGCTTATACGCACTTGATGCATACGCAGTGATTGCAAACACTTAAAATACGTTTTTTCCAACTCAAAGAGTTGAAAAGAACTTGAGCGGTTCTAAACACCTATAGCTACAAGCTAAAAGTTACATAAAGATTAAGATAAATATTGCACAAGAAATTTCACTCGACTTAAAATTGCTTTAAGATGACTTCCACTCTCAAAGTCCAAAAGCCACTCTCTGCACATAATCTGGGCGCCTTTTACTGGGCATCCGAAGCAGCCCTGCAATCTGCAGCTCTGTGATTGCCCTGCAAAACCGTGCTCTGTACAAAATGAAGTTAAGGAGTACCAGAATTGACTATGCATGCATGAGAAATGCATCTTATGTTTTACATTGGAAAATGCATGTAAACTACAGAATGAACATCAAATATTAAAATAAACATTGGAGGATACTGCATTGAAGCTTCATTTTGGTTTTGTGGTTGCTGACAAGCTTTTCGTTTTTTAGGCGATGGTGACAGTCTCAACCTCTGCTTGGCTTGTGTTCGTGGGTGAGAAACAATTTCTTTGAAGGAGTGAAACCATTCATGAAGATTTATCAGATCACCATGTTCTTGAGCCAGTGAATACCTATGCAAGCAAATAGAGATAACTTCATATGGTATAAGATCAAATAAATTTGAATTGAAAAGAGCATCATAAGTTCAACCTGTACACTTGTTCTATAAATAGTATGACACAAAATATATTTTTAAGTTTGTCTCTTCTTACTTATCGCATTTTATTTTTTTAATCTTGGAACATAAGGGAATGACCTCAACCAACTTTACCTACCCATCATCACACATGAAAAAAGAAAGAAAAATAAGAAACATAAATAAAACCCCTAGCCAAGAGAAGTGATCAATTAATAAGAGTAGGGGAGAAGGGAAAATCGCATATCAGTTAATTGAGGTAAGTAGACTTTGCTGCTGTCAACATAAAACAAGGTCGAAATTTAATGTAACAAATAAGCATATAGACCAAATATATTCCAATGAAGCATTGCTGATTCATTAAAAAGAAAACATTTGACAATGATAGTTTGAGTAAAAATATGACACAATCCTTAAGATGCTTGATCCGTATTACATACATGGTTTATTAGTTCTTCTGCCTCTTATTATATGAATTTCGGAAGTCAATTTTCATATAAAGAAATTAAGGGCTGCAAACATCCTCAGCTGTAGGAAATGCAGCAATACTTACATTATTGAGGTATCGTGCATGGATGGTGACAGGACACCGCTACTCTTGCTGCAGCAAGAACATTTGAGAAATTTTTGAGACTCTAGAAGGTCAGTTTGGATTCTTCTTCTAGGGTCTCCTGTCAATGCCTGACGCAACGGAATAGAAGGAATTTAGAATATTAGAATAAATAAATAAAAAATTTCAGTGTGCAAAACTTTTAAGTAGTCTCCTGTCTCATGCATTAATTTGATTATTGTTCTCTACAAGATGAACTTTTTCATTGAAGTACATCCATACGTGGATTTTATTTCATTTTGCTAGCTTTGAGTACCTCATCAGCGCAATTTCAATCTTTCCTATATCCCAATTCCTTTACGTTTTCCTTCTAATATGGCAATTTGACCGAATCTACCCATGCACCCACAGTTTGCCTCTGGGTTTTTCTCAACAATACAGAAAAAAATTGAATTAATATTACTCTCCAGAAGTTTTATCGAATTTCAGATCTATGTCCGTAAAACTAATTGGATGAAGACTATTTGCACATCGGAGCAAGTTTAAGTTGACCAAATATGTCATACAATTGAATCTAGTTCAGGTTAACTAAACCTTATAAATGTTGCAGTCAAAACCATTAGCTCATAGAAACCGTTATCATAGCATTGCCTCGTGCAAACTAAATAAGTACAAAATGGAGAAAAACATGTAGCTATGTACATTTCAGCAGCTAATAATCTAAAGAAAGCTCATAGAATCAAGAGAAAAGGTTTACGTAACTGCTTTAAGTTTGTCAACATTATTGAAGAGGAATATTTCGTTTGAGGGCATGCTTTCAGTCGGCTGCATACATTCCCTGATTCATGAGCATACTTGTTAGAAGGTATATCAATTCAAAACAGCATAATCATTTACTTCAAGGACAGAACATGTTTAACTGTTCACTGAGTTATAATGAAAAACAGAAAAACATATAACTTGATTATACAGTTAGTTTTATGTACACAAGAAAGATGGCAAACATGATATTTATGTTTACCATTCATGAAGTGGATATTGCATAGTATCAGTTATCAATAACTTGTTCTAAATGTGTGACATGTTTATTCATATTTGAGACCGTAGGCGTAGTTATCAATACATATTGTTGGCTCTACTTTTTTATTTTTTTTTATTTTTCCTGATAGTAGATATTTGGTTCAATTGCTCATTTTTTTCCCTTAATCTATAATAGGAAGGATTTATTATATTATAGTGCACATTGTGAGATTGAGAGAGAATAATATTGTAGTCGTTTCAGTTCGATATTGCATTTCGCAATAACTGAGGTTGGTGTAATCCAGGAAAAGCTCAAATTGTAAAACTTTTATTATTTTGTATATATATTTAAAGTGTTCCAGATTATTAGGGACCAACGAACAAGCAGCACACTAGTTAAATGACACCAACAAATTAGTCAAATTAATGAAACAATATATATTTATACAGAAGAAGTCCTACCTGACCATGCATTCCAGAAATGTGGCAACTTTTGCTTTTATTTTGGTTTCATCCATTTTGTCACTAAAATTATTCCGGGCTGTTGACCTCCTGTGACATCGACAAGAGTAATTATTAGTTCTAACATACTAAGCACAGAATATAGGCAATCCAATAAAATGCAGACATAAGTTATAAGCTAGACCGCAATATCTGAAATGGCCAAATAAGGAAGAGTTTATATGGGATAAAGATTGTATTGGGCAATGACTGATGAGTTTATGTAAGATAAGGACACTAAAAACATGAATTTTAAATCCTAAACAAACTGCAATCTGCAAGCAGCCACCTGGGAATTTAACATATCCAATGTGTGTAATCCAAGGAGGCTCTTTGAATTGATATCAAAGGTGACCTTGAATAAGATCTTAGTTCCTCCAAACTAGATCTCAAAACCATTAAATCATAGAGCATCATAGCACAAAAAAATGACGTCAAATGAAGAGACCACCCATTTATATTAGGTGTTCAAGAGCCGATACTCTAATCAAATAATCAGTTAATACAGAAAAGCAAATATAAATACTTGGATAGATCGGTAATGTCCCGTTTTTGTCGATTTTCCTCATGTATTTCCAGGGACTGCAGCTCCATTACTTTATCATGAATCTACAGATATCAGTAAATTAGTTGGCCATCAGTAAAATAAAGGAATAAAGTGGTCATATAATTCCTACGAATTTGCAATGGATGCTGCAACAATATCAACCATCACAAATAAATTCAGGCAAACGTATAAAAGCAGAAAAGAGCAACCAATAGGTACATCATAGTACAAGTTCCTAGGTCTTCTAATGCTGTTTGCATTGGCTTCAAAAACCTCTGTTGTCATCTATATTCCATTATCAAACATATTTGGTTAATTCATCAACTTACGGAATTGGATAAGTCAATCTGTATCAGTTTTTTATTTTAAAAACGGTTTAATGTAATTTGAAATATCATTATGTGGTGAACAAGAGAAGACAGGTGTCTTTTTTTTTTTTTTTTTTGAATAAAAGTGGTGGGGAGCCACATATTTATTTAACCCCAGTAAAGTGTTCCACCCTGTATTAATTCCTTGAATAATTCAACACGCCTAACAAGAGTTTGCTAAGGCATAATTATTTTTTGGAATAGTAGCACTGGAACTGCTAACAGTGCATCTAACTAAATGATTTTACATCACATTAATATACAGAAATACTAACCTCCCTTAATATCTGTGAAAAACAATGAACATACCTCATTTATGCCAATGGTAAGCATTTCCCAATTCTTGAGCAACTTGCACAGCTCCACAGCTGGCAAATCCCTAATAAAATTCAATGCTCTGAAAATCATATGCATAAATCTTGCTACTATATAGGAAAGGTTCCTATAAAACTTAAGCAAGTATAGCACATGCTTCAACTTTTAACTTACATAAGTGTATATTCTAAGTTTTTCAATTTTACAACAATCCTGTTCTTTCAGGGACATTGATTTTTCTACATCAAACTATTCTTACATTAAGAAGGTTTTCAAGGAAAACCTGATTACAAGTGATTTTTCCTTCAATAACAGGAAGGTTGAAAGAAAATCAAACTGGTTACAAGACATTTTATACCTAATACAAGTGAATATGTACCTTACTATCTGAATAGCCCGATTAACCCAACTACCGTTTTGGAAGCAGCCAAGCAAATGTTGATTATATGATGAGATGCTGTTATCTTTTGACAACTGCAAATGATCAGAAGCCCGAGAGTCGCAGGGTACAGGTTCAAGCATATCACAGTACAAATCTAACAAGGTAATCTTGTGATACTTTCCAACTTCATACAGGCACTGCAACAAAATTCACCTATCAAATTACAGAAATCCTCTTCGCATAATTTTATCATGGTTACAATTGGCTAACTATACACTATGGTCTCCTAGTGTAAGGATTGGCATAGAAGAAATTCTGATAAACAGTAATCAAAATATACCACCCTGTCAGGTAAAATCTGACATTAAGATCTTGAAAGAGGAGAAAATTTATTAGAACAATTTGAATAACATGGAGGAGAAGATATATCAAATGCTACATATGACTGAGACAAGTTTATACCTATGTTAGGGTCTAAATTTCTAAGTGAATGAATCATGATCTTACCATGACCATAGAGCTCCATAGCCTGCGAAGTCTCTTCAATTCGGACAAACCATGTGCGCAGTCATTACGGTTTGTTCTAGACTGACAAGACCTTGTAAAATGTGGCAACCCAATATCAGAATCTCATGCAATCCAAGAATAGCATGTCAATTGTTTCTAGTAAAGAATAACATGTCAATCATTTCTATATATGTAAAAGCAACTCATTTCTACCAAACCTCATTGGCGAAGGAAGTTCAAGAGCGCGCTTGACCAAATTTTTCCCGCGTGAACTACTCTCACCGCCAATGCCCTGCTATGGTTAGAAAGCACTGTGAGAAAACAAGAATTTTTTCCCCTTAAGAAAATTAGCGAACGACTGTAGGAATGAAATATTACACACACAAGCATATACGTCCAAATATGAAATGGTTTTCAGTTGGAATGACCGTGAACATTCAAACTAATTCACCAAAATGACGTTGTAGTGCTATCCTAGAAGATTCCTAGAGTCAAGCTAGACAATATAAGGGACAATCGAGGTCAAATTTAGTCAAAAAAACCAAGACCATAAAGATCACAGTTTAGTGTGGTCGATGTGGAAGTAAGAACCTAAGATACATGTCATGGATAATGGAAATTTAAGAACTTAAATAAAAACAAAGTAGAAATATATCACTTACAAAAACCAAATGGCATAATAAAGAGGGACATCCCAAGAAGAAAGATTGAAATAAATTATAAATCTTGCCTCAGTGTCTTCTTCTTCAACTAATTTCTTAAGTGTGAAGCTTAGAGGCTCCATGTAAACATGTTGAACCATAGCAATCTGGAAAACAGAACAGTTGTTACACAAACAATTATTTAATGAAGGACATGGCAAGAATGTGAAAGGCTGGCCTTACAACAACCAAAAGCAATAAAGTATAAACCTCCTAACAACACTAACCTTTAAAGCTCTAACAAAGAATGTAAGTGTTCCATCATGTCTTAAGAAGTAATTTCTTAGGAACATAGACACCTGCTTTCCAATACCAAAGCTATAAGATTTATTCATCAGGACAGCCTCAATAACTGCATCCATCCTCTTAGCTGGAGTACCCAAAGTGAACTCACAAACAGACAGATAAGAGCATGCATTTGAGGATAGACTGTTTCTCAGACCATCAACTGTTGCAACTCCCAATATTAAGATTATTGGAATTTTTATAAACCATTCCCTGAAAAGAGCGAGGGCGTTAGCATCTATAGAGGGAAAAGGATCATGAGATGAACAAAATCTCTGCTCAATGAATACAAGTTAATCCATGCAGTCACTATAGGCATCTGTAAGATGACACTTAAGTAATGTTCCCAGCAAGTATGGAAAATGATTTAATCTGGAACAAATTTTAAGAATTTGCTGTAATTTCATAATCTTTTCTGCTCAAAAGGTTTAGTGATTAATCCTAATGTTATTCAAAATCGGCAACTATCAACATACTGTTTAACATTCTTATAAGCTTCATTTGCCACCAATGAAGCTTCTCTCTAGAGCTAAACAAGTAACCAATGAACTTGCCTGGTTGAAAAATTAAACAATACCATAACACATACTTTTCAACTGACGAATGAGAACATAAATTACAGTTACATTTCAGGAAAGAGAAGCCAAACTGACAAGTGAACATATCACGTTTGTGTAGGATAATGAGACTAACAATGACAAGTTAAGGGGAAGACATGCCAAAACAAAAATTCCTAATGTACCTCAACATTATGATGAAATCAGTCAAGACGGCACCACAACATCTTTCAGTATCATCAATTATCACAATCATTGGGTTGCCAGTGTTTCCTTGTTCAGTGTACCATGATGCTAAAATGGAAATGTCGGGTGCCTATTTATTAAAAGATAATAACACAAACACGAGAATATATGCCATTTCAGGTCAGTTACAAAGTTCAGACTTGCCAGTAGAGTAAAGTTACAAATGCATACAGCCAATAACATTCTTACATCAATGCCGACCATTAGAAACTGTCTCACTAAAGACTTAAGACAACCACCAACACCATTTTTGGCTGTGAAGTCCAAGGATGTAAGATTTGCCACATAACGTCCACGTGACCTCAAATGTGCTCCAAGGTCCACAAACGTCAGTATATCATCAACAAACTCCATATTTTCTGCAAATTCCCATATGCACCATCATCTTCTAGTAATTAAACAATACTCACTGCAATGACGATAAAACTTCTAACATGGAATCAAGGAATCTCAGAGATAACCTTTGCAGCTTAAGTTATAGGAGGGCGAAATCTCGATTTCAAGCACTACCAGCATTATTCAGGGAAAAAGAAACGAGAAATGCAAGGAGCAATGGACTTACTAGTGCAAAGCAATGCAGTGAATATCTGGTGCGACGCAACAGAGGTAGAAATCGAAGCCTTATCTAAAAGCGGGTATGGACGAGTGGCACTAGTGGAATCTAGCTTCCCATAGGCGCAAATTGAATTGAAGGACTCGCTAATCCACTTGTCAATTTTATCGAACACCTCGGCATTATTATTTTTCAAAACTTCCTGAAATTAGGAAGTAAATTTGACCCAAAAAAAAAACAGAATCAGTAACTACCGAGCATGAATATTTAGCCAAATTACCTCCATCAAAAGAACTAAGGAATACCTTGATTGTAGACTCGTTCCTGGACCAAAGGAATTTGAATGTTTCAAAACGCAAGTTCTCATTGTACCCTTCTGGAGAATCTTCAACCGCATTAGGGGATAATTCGATTCTTCGTCGGGTTTTTACAGCAGATTTACGAGGCGGGGATGCTTTATGAAGAACGAAGAACGGCTGCGGTGGCAAATGCACGAATTTTGATTGCTACAGAGTTAAATCCATAAACGAGATTATATCACCATAAGTTAGAAAGAATACCTGGAAGTTATTTTCTATGGAGGAGAGCGGCGGCGAGGGCGATTCATCTAGAGCCATTGGATTTCCTTTTTCTTTTTCTCTTTCTCTTTCTCTCTCTCTCCCTCACTCGCTCCACTTGCTCTTGTCTAACCCTCGCCTCTGGTTTTGGCGGGAAAAGCATAGCGGGAAGTAGGAGTGAGTGGGCTCGGGTCGGGTCATGACGGGAGGTGGTGGGTACTAAAGTCGGATATTGGATTTTTTTTATGGGTTCTTTTTAAGGCTTAATTCATTTAGATTGAAGATGTACGTGGATGGATTTTAGTCCGATTTCAGAGGTTTCGCAAGATCGATCCAAAATCCTTTTATTTTAAATAAGTTTTCGTCAAATTTATAAAATTATCAAAAACTCTATTTAAAAAAATCACACTTAAACTCTTGAAACCTATAAAATATTGATTTGACATCTACCACTTACTTTTTTTTCCCTAAACCCCAACATCCAAATTCAATTCAAGTGGAGTTTCAACTTATTCAAACCACAAAATTCAACAGTCAAAACTCATCCAACACCCGGGTGGATTAAATCCACCGGTGTAGGTACTAATTTTACCCAAATAAAATCTCAAAGATTTCATTGAAACCACTCAACCCATTTTTTTTAAATCCGGAGCCGCGAAATTGAGCTAAAATCCATCCAAGTAGACCCAAAAAATATCCAAAAATTTCTATTTTTGAATCAATAAAAATAAAAATAAAGTATAGTTTTGTAACTCTTCATTTGTAAAAATATACTTAAAGAATTTGTGTAGTGTTGCGAGATGTTCTGAAAATTTATTTGGCCAAAACCTACATTATTGTTTCATTTAAAATAATGATTTAGATTTGCATGAAGATATTAAAATTTTATTTGAATCAACACGATTTAAACCAAAGTATTCCAAATTTATAATGACCCGTAACAGAAGTTCATATAAGTTTTGTAGGGATTCTAAATTCTAAGCTAAATACTTATGAAATACTTATGAAGGGAGCCTTTTCTTCAGAATTTAACAAATCGGAAAATGCTCAATCTACATGGTTGGGCCGGTAGTTTGAAACAACACCTAGTCCATTCTTCTTGTTTTTTATGTGTAATAAAAATATTGTTGTTCCAACTAAAGGTGAAATCGCTCACCCCGGGCGCCCCTCACCCCCTGTCCGACGGGATTGTGAGAGGAGGTAAATCATGGTGACTCAACCGGCAACAGAGGCTGGGACCAGTACTCACTGCGCACAAGGAGCCCCCCTCATTTTTTGAGAGGTTGCTCCCACACTGCCGCTGGTGAGGTTCGATCCTTGGTCACTTGTTCCAACTTCCACCTCTGAGACCAGTTGAGCTGCCCATGCGGACAATAAAAATATTGTTTCTAGTATGTTATATGTATATTAAGTTATTAACGTCATTTTCAATGATAAAGAGAAAGCTTTGAAGGTACGGAGATGGATATCTCAATTGATTGAATCCAACTATATATTGCTCTCCCATACCTTGAATCTTGAAGTCAATGATTTTTTTATTTTTTGTTTTTATTTATTTTTAGTCAATAAAATTCTTTTTTTTTTAAATAAAAAATTTCTTTAATTTATGATTAATTTTAAAAAGGTTCATTTTAATTTAAAAAATCTAAACCTTTATTTAAGAAACTTAAATAAAATTTAATTTTAAAAAATTAAACATAAAAATAACGTAACTTTAATTTAAAAAATTTAGCATTAATAATTTGTAAATTTAATAACATTGTAAGAAACTTAAATACAATTTATTATTATTAAGTGATAGTGGAAAAAATAAGAATTTAAATTAAACAAAATGAATAATTAATTCATTGTAGATGACTATGAAAAGAAAGGGGAAGTTGTACTTAGAATAGAATAGCCTAACTTCTTGGTACTCTTGTCAAGATTCTCATTATTTTTTTTATTTGAAATTTTCAACGATTCTTGTGGTTATGATATATGTTGTGTTGTAAATTGTAATGAGTACCCAGCATCAATTATTGACTAATGTTTAACAAAAAAAAAAAAATCAAACTAATTGATGTAACAAATTTATCGTGGACAATTTTAATGAGAAGTTTTGGATTACTATAATCCTTATGTAATAATGTAAGTTAATTTAAAAAGAAAAAGAAAAAAAAAGAGTGAAACGCTTGCTATTAAAACATCAAAGCCCCTGATTGTACATTTTTTATTGATTTCATGCTTAAACAGAGGCCAAGAAACAAGGAGATAAAAAACAAAGAAAAGAAAAGAAGAAATAATTAAAGCAGGATACATTTGCACACTTCTTGAATTTACAATTACTTCTTAAAAGTCTTCCAAACATGGCACTATTGAAATGCCAATCCTCAATTTGCATTTAGAGAAATTATTCTCATTAAGCAGTGCTCCTGAATGATCCCAGAGCTTTAATTGCTCCTGCTCTTAGGATGTACTGATGGTAAATTGCTGCAATGGCTGCTCCAATAATTGGTCCGACCCAGAAAATCCACTGCAATATTGAACAAGGAACAAATCATTAGTTTTTCTACTAGCATTCTTGAATATACTTAATTAAGTTGTTAAATGTATTAATTTGGATCGAAAATGGCTCACATGATCAGCCCAGGCCTGGCCAAAGATCACAGCAGCTCCGAAGCTCCGGGCCGGGTTGATACCGGTGCCCGTAATTGGAATTGTGGCCAAGTGAACCATGAACACGGCGAATCCAATAGGAAGTGGTGCCAAAACCTGCAAGTCAAGGTGAATTTATTGACACAAAAAAAAAAAATAGTTTTACAAAAAAGTGGGAAAATTATTAATATATATACTTACTGGGACATGGGAGTCTCTAGCATTTCTCTTGGGGTCAGTAGCAGAGAAGACAGTGTAGACAAGGACAAAAGTGCCTATGATTTCGGCTGCCAATCCCGTGCCCGTGCTATAGCCTTCGGCAAGCCCATTTGCACCTCCGCCGTATCTATCATATAACGACGACTGAAATGCCTTTACGAATCCACACCCGCAGATGGCTCCAAGACATTGTGCCACTATGTATAGGACAGCTCGGACCAACGACACCTTCCGGGCCAGGAACAAGCCGATAGTCACAGCCGGGTTAATGTGTCCCCCTGCACCCATTAACATCACTCAATATTTTATTTGTCCTACTAGCTATTTTAATTTGTTTCATTTAGTTTTGACGCGAAGTTTTAGATAAGAGTTAAAAAAATAGTACTTACCAGAAATGCCAGCAGTGCAGTAAACAAGGACAAAGATCATGCCACCAAAGGCCCAAGCGATGCCGAGAATGCCTACGCCACCGCACTCATCTGCGGCGCTCTGGCTCTTGTACCCAATCACAGTCAACACGGTAATGTACAAAAACAAAAGGGTGGCAATGAATTCAGCAATTATGGCTCTGTAGAAGGACCACTTTCCAAGCTCTTCTCGGTCGACCAAAGGTGCGGGTGGCGGGTCATGGTAGTCCCTGACGCCGTATTCGGTGGCTCCAACCTCAACATCCTTACCCATTTGCACTTGTTTTTCTTTTTTGCTAAAAGTAGAATCGATGTGGAAGCTTGCGATTTTTTGGTGATGAGTATGGATTGGAACTAACGGTATTTATATGGGAGTAGTGAAGTGATGAAGTAATTAATTGAAATGAATTTGCCGCCCCATTTCAATAATTTGTGGTCATTTTTCATTCTCATGATTTGAATGACCCTACCACTCAGTCACTCACTATCCCTACATTATCACTCATTTTGCTTCTATGTTTTGTCGTGTGAAATTGATTAACATATTGTTAAGTTAATTTGAGAGGATATTGTTTTCAAAAAGGCCAGGCATGCATATTATAGACGACGAAGAATAAGTTGCAAAATTATACTTTGTTTAGGATTTCTCATCACGGTCTCCTCATTTAAAGAACTCAATTTTGTGTAAAAGGAAAAACTCTCAATTTTAAACTAAAGCAAGTATAGTAGAACTTCGACTGTTGTCCCTTTTGTTACGTATATTGACAAAAGGAGTATATTTTAGGATAATTCATGTACGAAATGTTTCTTTTGGTTCTTTTATTTACAATGAAGTAATTATTCTTTAGTGTATCATTAAATTATTTTATATAAAGAATTACAAAAGCTATACTTAATGTTTAATTTTCTAAAATTTTATGACAACTTTTATGAGATTCCTTGATTGAATTTTTGTGCTAAAACAAGGAACAAAAGACAATGAGAGTAATAGAAAAAGATGGTAATATAAGCACAGACGACACATCAAATCAGTAGAACCGGCCAATCAATTATCAAAAAAGAATATTTCCAGCTCTTCACCGTCCATGACCCGCCATCTCATTCCAGCGCCGCCACATCCAATCACTCACCCAACCATTTCAATATTTTTATGCTAAAAAATCCATTAATTATATATAGCTTAATTAACCAATCATGCATTTCTAAATATAGCCAACTCATAAATTTATTCAATAAGCTCCTGGTTATTTGTTTGCCACCTGTCATGTACACAAAGTTCACCTGCTCAGATCATCAAAAGTACAGTATTTTATAATTTGGTCGGTAGTTCAATATTTGCATTATTGCTTTAATTAGTGCACTTCTCACCCTTCACTTTCAATTCATTTTCGAATTGTTTTGAGCTTTTCACATCTTTTCTGGTTGAAACTTTTAAGAGCTCGATTAGATTATTTTTTGGATTGTTTATGTACATGTTTTGAATTTTTGCAAGGTGTTTTGGAAAAATAAAACATAATTTATTTGTTGGGGTCAAGTATAGGTATTTAGTGGTAGACGTCAGCCACATTAAGAGCAGGGGGTGCATGGACCCTCTGAAAAAAAATTCTCGCTTGTTTTTATATGAGTAATATTATTTATATAAATCTTATAATATTTTTTTAAATAATCACATAATTATAATTAAAAAGGATCCGTGTTCATTAGAGTTTGATAAAGCTAACAAATCTAGATTCACAAAGTGGACATCAACTCAAAAAACTCTAGCATATTCTTTTATTTTGCAATTAATTTTTAGAGATTAACACTTTATCAAGAGACTCCAACTTCATATCAACTCTTTTTCATCTTCATCTCTATTATCACAAAACAAGCCTACTGAAAAATGTGCAGAACACAAATTCTACCAAAAGAAGTGTAGGTTATAATTTTTTATATTACGAGGAGACACCATTGATTATTGAGGGAGACATGTGAATGAATTGTGTATATTTATATTAGTATTTTATCTAATGCTTGTTAGTTGTAATAAATAGATCATTAAACAATTTTCGTCTGACATTTGTAAAAAAAAATTCTTATTCTATCAAATTGATTTTGAGCTTGAATTAATTTCGTCGAAGTTTCATTTTTGTTGTTGATTTTTTATTATTAATATTTTAAATTATAGTCCTTAATTTTATAATGGACCCCGGTGAAAAATAATTCTGACTCCGCCACTGCATCTAATGAAATTGTGAAATTTCGTGAAATGGATTGAGAATTACGATGGAGAAGTGTTTAAGAGTCTACGTTATCATTGAAACAATAGTCTCGTGTAGTTTTTTTTTTCTTTTTTTCTTTTTTTCGGGAATTATATTAGATATAAAGGACTGTTGACAATTTAATGCAAATGATATGTTTAATGGGCAATATACCTACATATAATATGAAAATAGATAATTTACCTCCATAATGAGCAATTTAACTCTTTACTCGTGAAATAATAATGAGCAATTAATCTAATTCATATATAAAGCTGGAACAGATAAAAGATTTCCTTAAATGGACTACACTATAGACAATTATGAATAAAAGATTATATCCTAAATACTCAATTCATTTGTTTTTTCTTTCCTGAACTGAAGCCCAATGGCTATCCGGTCCTGCTAAACTGTAGTGGGTTTACCTCAGAATGAAAACTTAGTCCAGAAAGTTTTTCGATTAAGAAATATTTCACCGTATTTTCCTATAAAAAAAATTAATTATAGATTATTACCAACTTATGTTATTTTGAATGAGAGAATTGCATTTTTGGTACACAGCTATAGGTCAATTCCCACTTTTGGTACACAGCTTTATGTGTCCAACACATTTGGTACATCTCTTTAACAAAGTTCGACACATTTGGTACAACCGTTAAATAAATTGCAAAATCACCGTTAATTCCGTTAGTTCGACACATTTGGTACACCTCTTTTACAAAATTGGCATGCGCGCGGCACATGGCTGCCCAGAAAAGAAAAAAATTGAAACTTGATAAACTTTTTTATTTTATTTTATTCTTCTTCCAATATTAAACTATAAATGACATTATAGTTTATTATATTTTACATGTCATATAAATAATAAATACATATTTTTTAATAATTTTTATAAATATGATAAATTAAAGTAACTTGTTTATTATATTTTATTCTTCTTGCAATATTAAACTATAAATGACATTATATAGTTTATTATATTTTACATGTCATATAAATAATAAATACATATTTTTTAATAATTTTTATAAATAATTTTTAAAAATTGAAACTTGATAAACTTTTTTATTATATTTTATTCTTCTTCCAATATTAAACTATAAATGACATTATATAGTTTATTATATTTTACATGTCATATAAATAATAAAGACATATTTTTTAATAATTTTTATAAATAATAAACTATTTTTATAAATAATTTTTAAAAATTGAAACTTGATAAACTTGTTTATTATATTTTATTCTTCTTCCAGTATTAAACTATAAATGACATTATATAGTTTATTATATTTTACATGTCATATAAATAATAAATACATATTTTTTTTATCATTATATAAATATGATATGATAAATTTAATAAATACATATGATAATTTTTATAAAACTTTATCAAGTTTAATTTTTTTTTGGCAGCCATGTGCCGCGCACATGTCAATTTTGTAAAAGAGGTGTACCAAATGTGTCGAACTAACAGAATTAACGGTGATTTTACAATTTATTTAACGGTTGTACCAAATGTGTCGAACTTTGTTAAAGAGGTGTACCAAATGTGTTGGACACATAAAACTTTGTACCAAAAGTGGGAATTGGCCTATAGCTGTGTACCAAAAATGCAATTCTCTCTATTTTGAATTATAATTGATTAATCTTATATAAAGTGTATTTTGTATTGCTAAATGGGGGTTAAGTGTTTTTTTTTTCAGAAGAAAAAAGAAAACTTAAAAAGCTTTTCACAATTTGCAATGTAATGCATTTACGATTTCATATTGGATTATGAACTCAATTTCGAAAGTCTACAATCTAATTCTAAAATAATTAAATATCAACAAAGAAGGTAAAGAGAATCTATACATCATTGAAAATGCTAAAGAAGGCAAATAAGCTAATTATACTATACAAAATTTACAGAAAACATACGTTTTCGTGTACATCCTCCTACAATACGCAACATCATTCTATACGCTATGAAGAAAGCCATCCTTTAAAAAAATCATGCATTGATCCACAACATGGCATGAGTGTACTCATTTTCAAATCATGTGTCATCGTCTTCTTCTTCCTCTTCCCTAATAGTTTCCAAATCAGGAATATTAGAAGGCTTGCGGGGATATACAATGAGCGATGGGGCTACCTCCATTGACGAATTCAACTTTTTAATAAAATTCCTTCCCATTTTTACCTACAAAATGACGTAATAACTTGCAGGAATGTATTTTAAATATTTGAAATATTTTGCGACTCTCTTCCTTCCTGTTTTTGGGAAAGAAAGAGAGAGACTGAAACTAAAATTGGATACCAAGGCTAAATTCTTTTTTGCAGGAATGTATTTTAAATATTTGAAATATTTTGCGACTCTCTTCCTTCCTGTTTTTGGGAAAGAAAGAGAGAGACTGAAACTAAAATTGGATACCAAGGCTAAATTCTTTTTTGCGAAAAATAAAGAAACAAGTATGTTGTGAAATCTTTGATGGATTGAAGAGATGAGGACTGAATTACAATATATAAAGAGCTCTCTAAAACAAGAATGTGAGACATTAAGGGAAAAGGCGTACAAAGAGGAATAGGAAATTGCGAGGGTTCAATCAAATGGAATTTGTGTATAAAAAATTCCAAGTCATTTTCAATGGTTGGCCATTTTAGTTGGGTTGAAATTTACTACACAAAACACAAAACACGTAAATTACTAAATTTGATTAATTGACTCTCTTCCTTTCATTTTAATATTTTTTTTGTTAAGTAATCATTTCTCAATTTTCCCAAGTAGACTCAATCGGTTTTCGTTTTTAAGGAACGATTCACCGTAGATTAATCTATCCTCATCTCACTTTGATTCTTTGACCAAAAGAATGACACAAATTTCTAATTACAATTTACAACCTCACGCAAATGATGACACCACGTTATGGACATATTTAAATATGAAAATAAAAAATGCAAAACCTAAACAAACGTAAATGGATTCATCATTCCCATCCCACAATTAGCTACTTCCTGCAAAAGAAATGAAAATAATCAAGAAACACCGAAAAACCATTTAAACCCCTAACAAATTCAAGGCAAGATACGTCATTTCATTATGAAAAAAGATGTTTAAGACATACCTTTAAAAAGTTTTGATGCATGTCCAATGAAAAAATACGTGAAGATTAATCACAGTAAGGGTCGGCCCTACTGCTAGCCAACTTGGGCCCTCGTTAATGACTTCAACCATAGTGGTATCTCATTTTTTATATAGATAAGTATGTATATTAGTTCTTTTAATTTGATAACGGTATATATATTTTTTCAAACATAAGTTATTTATAAGAAAATTGAAGATATAAGTTGCACAAATCGAATAAGATTGTAAGAACTCTCGGGACCAAGACAATATTAATTTTATTTGAGTTTTAGTCTAAGCAGAAATATTTAGTATACAATCATGAATGGTATGATTGTGCAAACAGTTCAATAAATTGTACCGAAATCGAAGCTAATTACCAAATCTTCTTCTTTTTTATTTCAGTATTAGCGATCAATTTACGAAATAAATCCATAATACCGATTTTAGGTTCCGGTGGTGTCAGTAATTGTGATTGCCTTAAAAAATTAAAATCGAGATATAACTTGATTCAATGAGTTTAGACGAAACTACAAATTTAAAAAAACAAATTACAGGAAAAATATAAAGAAGACTCAAAACTACAATTTTTCTTTTTTTGGTCAAGCTACGAATTAATTTGTTTGGCATACGATACAATTTACGAATTACTTAAATAGTCTAGATACCAAAAATTGGTACAACTCGATTCAATTCTATTGAGACGCATCCCTAAGATTAAAGAGTCCCTTTTGTAACATAGTTGCGTATCATAATGATATTACTTTTATATTATACTTATTTATTACTCTATTAACATAATAGTAGTTTCTTTTTTATGAAAGGGTTACATATTTTTTTTTTCCAATGGTTTTTATTCCTCTTGAATCACGTCAAACACAATAAGTAGGAATCTCCCTCAATTAGAATTTGAATCTTATTTCGCTACTTTATAGTGACTAATCCAAAAAGGTTTTAGAATTTTTTTTTTGAGTTTCCCAAGGGTATAATCCCTTTCGAGCCACGTCGGACACAGTAACTGGGAACATGCCCCAACAAAGATTCGTACTTGAGTTTGCTACTTTATAGTGACTAGTAGTAAACTCATGTTCGAATCCTTGTTGGAAAATATTCCCATTTAATGCATCAAACGCGCCTCAAAATGAATTAAACCATAGAAAAAAATAATCTAAAAGGGTTCTAGAATTTACTATTGAATTTTTAAAAATAATTCAGTTTTTGTTGTCAGATTATCTTTCTATCTCAAATATGTTACACATAAACATGTAAATATTTGTAAAATACTTTTGCAATTATAAAAATAATTTATGTATTAAATTTTACAATTAGATATAATTACATGAGAACTCGGAAATCCACTTCAAAATACATAAGAACTTGTAATTTGTAAAACAACTGCTAAAGAACGGTGCCCAAAGTTAAAATTTCGCCTAGGGTGGGCCGGCCCTGATTACAATCAACTTATAACCCGAGAAATGCTCTCAAACATGTTCAGAACTATAGGGCCTGAATAAGCACAATGAAGAACACTCTCTACACACATAAAAACATACACATGTATGCAGAACACACACGCTTCGTGAATATATGCCTACACTAACAAATACTTCCTTTTCCCCCCGAAAAGACCCAAAGACGTACATGCCAAGGTAAACTCACTATTCACTTGAATCAGAAATACAATTCAAAATACATGATATCCCATTAGCTGTATGCAGACTAGGTAAGCCAAAACCTTAACAAAGAGGTTCGATGTCCGTCAACTAGACCTCTAAAAGTGGCCACAAAAAACACTCTGATGAAGTTCTTTGATCTCATGGAGCAAGAAACAGTTCTACATGCTATAATCTATAGCTAATGCATTAATAACAGATTAGGAATTGAGGAATTGACTTGAGCATAAAACTTCATGAAAGTAAGAATCTCACAAACATCTTTATGTATAGGAACAGTAGCAGAGAAAGATTGACGGATTCAATATTGATACAAGGCATAAATGTTTCAAGAGTAAACCAATATTGTCATTATAGCAAAAACAATTTTCATTTCTTCAGATTATGAACAATTTATCTAATAACCAAAAAACACCATCACAGAGACAAATGCAAAATGAAGACTGCATTGACCAAACGCAGCATGATAGTCATTAAAATCAGGATTGCAAAATGAAATAGTCTTAATTCAAAGAAAACATTTTTGCAAGCAATACAACAATTAAATTCAAAACCAAAATTAAATTGAAGTCTCGTTTCATTAAAGTAATGGCAGTAGTAATAATAATCCATACGAGTACCAGGAATTTAATTAAGCAAAAACATAAGCGAATAATTCACCATAACCTAATAAAAATTAAAACCAAAACTCCAAACCCTAAACATCTTCAGCTTCAATCTTGAGGAATCTCAACGTCTCCATCATTAATCTCTTGCTGCAAATCTTTGGGATCTTTTCCATCAACAGTACAGCCAACAGACACACATGTGCCTAAAATCTCCTTGACAGTCCCGCTCAGCTCCTTCGCGATCGATCTCGATCGCATAACCTTTGCTATCTCTATGACGTCGTCAAGTGATATATTACCATTGTGTTTGATATTCTTCGTCTTCTTGCGGTCGCGCTCTGGCTCCTTGAGGGCCTTGATCACTAACGCGGCGGCGGAGGGGACGACGGTGACCTTAGCCTGACGATTCTGAACGGTGAGCTTGACGGTGACGCGGAGACCCTTCCAGTCTTTAGCGGTTTCTTTCGCTATGTCCTCACCGATTTTCTTGGGGGAGAGACCGAGGGGACCGATTTTCGGAGCAAGGGACGAAGCGGCGCCGACCTCTCCGCCGGTGACACGAACGAAGACGTCGACTACCTGACTCGGATCAAACTTTGGCGGCATTTTTGCTGTATAGAAGGAGGGGGAGGCGGGGTAGTGAATGTGTGAGGGAAGTAAATGGAGTTAGGGTTTGGTATAATATTAAGAGTTACACTCAGCTAGCTAGGGTTTTTGGATTGGTGATGTTGGGCTGGTTTGGGCTGGGCTACAATGGAAATGCTGGGAGTTTTAATTGTTATAGTATAAAAGTGAGAAAAATGAATATTTAGTCACATTTCAAAAAATTGGATCTGAATTCAACATAATAGTTAAAAATTATTCCAAAGTTCAATTGCATTTTTGGTACACAGCTATAGGCCAATTCCCACTTTTGGTACAAAGTTTTATGTGTCCAACACATTTGGTACACCTCTTTAACAAAGTTCGACACATTTGGTACAACCGTTAAATAAATTGTAAAATCACCGTTAATTCTGTTAGTTCGACACATTTGGTACACCTCTTTTACAAAATTGACATGTGCGCGGCACATGGCTGCCAAAAAAAAATTAAACTTGATAAAGTTTTATAAAAATTATCATATGTATTTATTAAATTTATCATATCATATTTATATAATGATAAAAAAAATATGTATTTATTATTTATATGACATGTAAAATATAATAAACTATATAATGTCATTTATAGTTTAATACTGGAAGAAGAATAAAATATAATAAACAAGTTTATCAAGTTTCAATTTTTAAAAATTATTTATAAAGATAGTTTATTATTTATAAAAATTATTAAAAAATATGTCTTTATTATTTATATGACATGTAAAATATAATAAACTATATAATGTCATTTATAGTTTAATATTGGAAGAAGAATAAAATATAATAAAAAAGTTTATCAAGTTTCAATTTTTAAAAATTATTTATAAAAATTATTAAAAAATATGTATTTATTATTTATATGACATGTAAAATATAATAAACTATATAATGTCATTTATAGTTTAATATTGCAAGAAGAATAAAATATAATAAACAAGTTACTTTAATTTATCATATTTATAAAAATTATTAAAAAATATGTATTTATTATTTATATGACATGTAAAATATAATAAACTATAATGTCATTTATAGTTTAATATTGGAAGAAGAATAAAATAAAATAAAAAAGTTTATCAAGTTTCAATTTTTTTTCTTTTCTGGGCAGCCATGTGCCGCGCGCATGCCAATTTTGTAAAAGAGGTGTACCAAATGTGTCGAACTAACGGAATTAACGGTGATTTTGCAATTTATTTAACGGTTGTACCAAATGTGTCGAACTTTGTTAAAGAGATGTACCAAATGTGTTGGACACATAAAGCTGTGTACCAAAAGTGGGAATTGACCTATAGCTGTGTACCAAAAATGCAATTCTCTCCTAAAGAATAATATTAGAGTTCGATCATATGAATTTAAAAATCAACCATTTTAGTAATAAAATTCATAATTTAAAACAAAAAAATCGTGTATAGTGAAATGTACTGAACAAACCCAAATTAAGCTGAAAGGCTTACAATTTAAAGTCTAATGAAATGTGGGCTTGTATTTGTTTGGAACAGTATTTGATGGACCTTTGGTACAGTTGGCAAAGTGTAATCGACATTAGGTCATATACTACTGTTGCTTCTCTTTTGAACTTAATAAATATTAGGGCTTTCAATGGGGAATTTAATTTGAATCTGATTTGATTCTAGCTCGATTTATTCAATTCTTTTATCTGATTAGGGATTTGACGAACGTGATTCAGTTATAAAGAACAGTAATTCAGTGTATATATATCGAATATGGATCTAGATCGATCAAATTAGTTAAGGATCCGTATAAGATAATAAAAAAAATATTATATATATACTAAAATAAGTAACTTTAATAATATTTTATCATAGATTAAAGAAGATAATTCGTATGCATGTATGCATCTAAACAAATACCATTAGTTAGGAAATGAAATTTTGAATACGTGAGTTAAATTAAAAAAATCAGTTAACAAACTTGTTTTGGAAAAAGAAAATTAGTGTAAATTTAGAATATCGAGATTATATTGGATCTAAAAAAGATTCGATATTTGACCAAATCCGACCAAGATTCAGTGGACCGGAAAAATTTAGTTCCGAGCAAGATCCGACTATGACTCAAATCAAATCTGACATAAATGGGAAGAATAAGAAAAAGTCATGATATGACCCAAATCAGACCCATTGACGACCCTAATAAATATATTATGATAAATAATTAAGAAGTATCTTTGTTTAATTGGTTTTATAGGAAAATGAAATTGATTTTATCTATGGCTGTTAATGGGTCAGATTCTGGTCGGATCAGGCTTTTCCAGATCCAACTTCATTTATATCGAGTCGGATCTTGTTGGATTCGAATCTTTTTGGATTGAGCTCGGTCGGATTTGGCAGGATATCGAATCTTTTTCGGATCCAATAAATTTTTTATTTAAAAATTACACTAATATTTTCTCCTAAAACAAGTTGATTAACTTTACAATCTTATTTAATTTTATTTCACATGTTCTAACATCCTTTACTATTATTCATATTTTTAGATAAAAATATTGGTTTACATAAATTTATAATGAATTATAACTTACTATCTTCTTAAATTGACAGTGAAATATTATTAATGGTACTTTCTTTTATAAAATATTATTCTTGGTTTAAATAAAATATTTTCTTTTATAACTTACTATATATATATATATATATATATATATATATATATATATATATATATATATATATATATATATATATATATATATATATTAATATATTAATATTTATATATATTATTCTTTTTATTTTGTATCGGATACAGATCTTTAATTGATCGGATTGACCAAAATTCATATTCCATGTGTTTCGAGTTATGGATCTTTATAATCGGATCAAGTCGAACGGAGTCGAATTGAAATCCATCCCATTCGCACCCTAATTTTATCCTGCTAAATTAGTTTTACATGGGCCGACAATCCCATGAATGAAAAACTAAGGGTGTGTGTTGATGGATTTTGACCCGGTCTCGCGGGTCTCGCGAGACCGAGCCAAAACCCTTTCAAATGAGTTTTCGCAAAACTCATAAAACCATCAAAAATCTATTCATAAACTCACATTAAAACTCTTCAAACCTATAAAACGTTGATTTGACATCTACCACCTACTTTTTCCCCCAAATCTCACTAAAAAAGACATTGATTTGACACATATCACATACTTTTTCCCCTAAACCCCAACATCCAAACCCAATCCAAGTGGGGTTTCAACTTATTCAAACCACAAAACCCAAGAATCAAAACCCATCCAAATGAAGTCTCAAAGGTTTCATCGAAACCAACCAAACCAATTTTTTTAAATCAAGATCCGCAAAACCGAACCAAAACCCATCCAAATAGACCCTAATAGGCTAGCTCTGGCATTGTGAATTAATTGAACTTATAAATACTCGACTTGATTTTAATCTATCAAATTTCTCTTGATCATGTAACACATAGCAAACTAAATTTATAACTACGTAGTCTATTAGTTAATTATTAATACATATGATATCAATACTAAGTTACAAATATTATAGTGATTATATAGGTTACCACATGATTAAAATGAATATTTTTCGTAAGAACGAAAATATGAAGAATAGTTTGAATCAAAAATATGATATTCCTCAGAATTTAGAATTGCTTAATAAGTGGACTATTCCAAAAGTTGAACCAAAAATCATTTTATAAATGGGTACTTTCGAAAAAATTGGACTTAAACAAATTGTTAAGACTACTGAAGAATCTATTTCTCTTGATAATGATGAATTAACGATTAGATTGTTAAATAAAAATGATATTTTACCATATAAATATACTCATAAATTTATATACATAGGATTAGTGCAGATTGTTTTCAAATCTCTAACTTTGGTAGGATTACCAGAAAGTTCCATTGCTGCTCTACGTGATGGCGTTTTTGGGCTTTTTGATATTGACATGGGTTTATAAAATAATTATTTGACGAATTTATTTTCTTGTAAAATTCATTCCAATCTAATCCTAATTCTTTCTTATAATATGAATGTATCTGTATAAAATGTCAAAAAGATTAAATTATTGAATATTATTAATCCCATTTAATAAATTTTATTTATTTATTATTATAATTTTTAGAAAAATTCTAAAAAAAATAACATCTATTAAACTAATTAGATTTTATATAATTTTAATACAATGAAAATAATCTACTTGTCTAATTAGATTTTATATATAATATTAGTAAATTAAATAACATTTTAATATAAAATCTGGAAAAAAATCTTCTAAAAAATATCCAATATTTATATATTATTAATCCTATGTAATAACTTTTATATAATATGATTATAATTTAAATAACCCCCCCCCCCACCCCCTGCAACCCAGGTCTAGCATGAGTTCGGCGGTCCCAATCCGACTGCAACTTGGATTGTATGAGTAGAAGATGGGTTAGGGCCTGTTTGTTTGGTGTTTGGGAAAGTAGTTTGGGAGAGTAGTAGAGGTTTGTGAAATAATCTCGATTTGCGTAATGTTATTTGTTTGGGTTTTGAGAGAATAGTTTGAGAAATAATGTAGATATAGGTTTTTTTTGAAAGAATTAGGTTGTAGGTGTAAGATGTGTAAGACTTTATGTCAAATCATGTTTGTTGTGAGATAAATTGTGAGATATGTTACTTTATGTCAAATCAGAGTAGAGTTTGTATATGTTTTGTTTAGAGATAAGAAAATTGTTGTTTGTTTAGGTTTTGGGAAAGTAGTTTGAGAAAATTGAGAGATGAAAAATTTATTTCAGAAAATAGAAAACATGTTTGTTTGGCATTTCCCAAACATGAAATTTTTTTGGGAAACGCCAAACAAACAGACCCTTATTTTTTTTCCTAATTTAGGTTATTTTGATAATTTGACAATTTAAATTGATAAAAGGTGAATTTCAATTTCATAAAAGACACTCTCTGTAACTTTGGACGAAGAATGAATTTTGTGCAATATTTTTTAACAAGGGGATTCCTTGCAAAAATAATAACACAAAAGGGTCATGTGCAAGTTTCCTAATATACGTGTAGGATATAATTAAGGGCTACCCACAAGCCGTTTAGGATAATCCAAAACAAGGATCTTATCAACAAGGACTTAACCCACATCAATTGCAGTCTTACACGAAAGTTCGCTTTGACATGAACAAAGCTCGTTAGCACACCAATCGATCAGTGAGGCTTGACCGAAGTCAAGGGAAGATACATCATACATGAAAGGTGGAAAAATGACCAATTATTTGGTTGTTGGGAGCATGCCTTAATAATATATATATGCTGCACGTACGCATGCGATTCGCTTGTCCTTAAAAACAGAAATACATGCATGTACATGGAAATTACTATCCAATAGAAAAGCTGCCTTGGGACGGATCCAGGATTAGAGACTTGGAGAATCGAACTTTTTTGTTAGTCACATTTTACTGACAATAATATTCAAACTAAAATTGTGCATAAGGTCAAGAATAATACTAAAAAAAAGTCAATACAAATTGTATATATCGAATTCAAATGGTAAAAGTAATTTAATTAAAAAAAATTAGTTAGATTGTACACACCGTTATTTCACATATAAAATTCATCTATGATAGAATCAATATCAAATTTCTCAGCAAATCGTCTCTCAATATCAAGAATCTTGTTTACACGATTTCTTCAATTAAAGTACATAGACTGAATTTATAGGTTTATTATTTTAAAAAAAAAAATGACCAAGTAGAATTAGGCTTAATAGTCCAAAGATTACGAGTCCCCATTCCTAATTCCTAAAGGAGTAGGGATTAACTGTTAGTCATAAGAAAGAACGAAAGAAAATTGGGCAAAGATTGTTAGGCCTTGAATTTTTAATCCTAATAAATGGTGTTATAGTTTGTAGAAACTTTAGCCTTATTTAATGCCTTTATATTTTCTCATACGCATATGTAGTAGTATTAATTTTTTTTTTAAATTCTTTTTTTTTTTTTTAGGGAAGTGAGAAAGATAAATTCTCTTTATAGAAGAACGTGGATCTGGATTTCAATAATTCTTGTTTGTTAATTAAAGTAATGTTTACATAGTTGCATGTGATTTTAATGTTTCGATACTTTAGTTACAGGAAACTTCATCTGTCATAAATGTCAATTGCAGCTGTAAATGGCCGCCGGCAAAGCGGGAAAAGAAAACCTCACATTTCCTTACTTTTTTGGTTTAGAATCTGGATCGGTGCTTTTACATTATTTATTTATTATAATCAGACTAGAAATTAGATTACGACTAACTTACTCTATACACTATTCATGTTCATTAGTTTTTAAATTGAAAAATCATTGAAGTTGAGTTGGAGATTGACTCAATAAACCCAAAATAAAAAATAAAAAAAGTATTAAGTAAAAATATCGAACAATTTCCGCATGAAGACAAATTTATAGAGGGCGGAGGTTCTGGTAAGGGTATACATGTGGAATGATGAAAACGTATGGATCTTGATAGGAGATGGACGGTGCAAAGAGAGGGACCACTGTACCATTAACCATACGGAGTAGATGAACTCAAACTCAAACTATGGCCTTATTTCCATTGGTTCTTCGTGCATGTATCTCCATCCATGCTTTCTATCTACTTAATTTAATAATTTCAAGTCTTTATATATATATATATGTTGACCAAATAATAAATTCATTTGTTTTTTACTTTCATTTCTATCGTCCGACATACGTAGACTGAGATTTCATCCACTATACCTAGATTCCGACGTCTCATTCTCATTTCATTTGCCTGTTTTAATTTTGGCGTAAACTAATTAAAGTTTATTAATCAAGTAATGCTAGTTATTTATGAATTTTATCCTAATTAATTTGTTGAATGGGGATAAAAGGAGAAAGAAAAAGGGAAAAAGACACCATGCATGCTGTGAGCTGGAACTGAACTTGGAGGAGGGTACATCAATTAATTAAATTCAGCACACTGATCTAATAATTCATACATATATATTGACATTATTATATGGTTTATATATTATCTATATGTCTTCTTCGCATTTTAATAGTATTTGATAAAAGAACTTATGACGTGTGCAAAATCATATGGTCGAGAATTAATATGCATATGATATTCATATAGCTTATCATATCAACTTATAAAATGATTTTAAGAGCCAATGTGATTATGTTCAAGGATATATTCCAAAATACTTGTATTATTACACTTGCCATGTGAATGTTTTGGATTCGATCGAACATAATTTAGAATTGAGTTTCTCATTCATAGTCCCCTTGATAAATAAATATTTCATACGGTTGTTTTACATATTTATGGAATTGTAGTGTAACACGATCATAAAATAATATTATTTATATTTTAGAAAAACTAAACTCCTAGTAATATGTAATAGCGACCATGTATTATAAGACATAACAAATTATCTTATCGAAGATACATAAATCTGGTGCACAATATAATATCTACTTATTCATAATATCTAAAAATACTCCATCATCACAATCCCTCCAACTAAAATATAATCCCAAAAAAGGGCACACACGATGAGCACATGGTGACACCCACTCGGTCCCTTTCCAATTAAACAAATACAATTCACCGCATATGATGTAACTTCCTAGCTAATATTATTTTATTTATATAACTTACAATTAATTACAAATCAGAAATCAATTTTCGACCTTATCCAATATACACACACACATTATATATATCCCATCACTCCAATGCTTAAACTAGACCCCCTTCACTCTAGAAATTAACAAAATCCAAAAACTCACATTCTCGCCTAACATTTTCTTCTTCTCGCAAAAACTGCAATGGCAGCAACGACAAAGAGCCACCGCTACCTCGGCGGTTCCGATCTACTAAATCCGGCGGCGTTCAGCGATCAGTTCGATTTCGATGAATCTGAGGTCTGGAACATCAATGGTATCATTAATTTACACGAAAACAATAAACCGGTCTCGAATCCCCGTTCGGGCCGTAAACCAAAGAGCGTTGGTCACGGGCCTGTCGTTGGCCCGAGATCGCTGCCGGTGAACATTCCAGACTGGTCGAAAATCCTCCGCGGCGAGTACAGGGAACGCGCGGGGGACTGGGGTGAAGATGAATTTGAAAATGAGGAGGAAGATGAGAATGGAAATGACAAATTACCCCCTCATGAATATTTGGCGAAGACTAGAGTGGCGTCGTTTTCAGTACATGAAGGGGTAGGAAGGACGCTGAAGGGCAGAGATTTGAGTAGGGTTCGAAATGCGATATGGAAACAAACTGGATTTGAAGATTAATTAGCATTAACTTTTTGTTAAATATTTAATCCTCTAGTTTGTTGAGTTGTTTTTGTTAACTTTGATTAATTAAGAGGAACATTAATTATTATCTTGTAATTTTGAAACTCAAGGGAAAGAGTGCTTAGGAAAATAAAACCTCACTTAACTCTTTTTTTATTTTCCACCTTGCTGTCAAGTTATAGTGAAATAGCCATTTTTAAACCTCCAAATTTGTATTAAACTAATATATAATTAAGCTCTTGAGATATTATTTTATGTAGTCGTTGCATTATGTCAAGTAACACATAAAAGTCCACATAATGTCATGTTCTGGTCTCCATTCTCCATTTTCGTACTTTGAAAATAGTTTTCACAAAGGTATAATGTGAACTTTCATTGCACATTTCATCATATAATTGGTCTGTTGTACAACATGTTTACTGTTTAGTTTATTTTATTGCATCTAACCCATAAAATAATTTCTCGTTTTCTTAAATGTGGGATTAATTATAATTTCATGATAATATATTGGCCAATTTTAAGTGGATTTAACGACATTATTTTAATTTATAATGTCGTCGACTCGTGGTGGGTAAATTATGCACAATTTTAATGTAGTATATCCAAGACATATCTTATGTTATTTTTTTTTTATAAAAATAAATAAATAAAAGAAGTTAATGAGTTTTCTGATAAATTATAGGTCTCTAAAATATGGTATTATAGAAAAGATTGAACTTATCCTGTCATGTTGCTACAATTATTACTCAACGATTTAATTGGCTTTCATTTAATTTTTTTGGGCTTTTATGCCTATCTTGTTCCTCGTTTTGCAGATTGGTTGTATTTAAATTTATGTAGAAAATGAAAGGGACGTTTTTAGACTTAGGGGTTTATCTATCATAATAGTAGGTAAGAAAACAACACGTTATTTTAAAACAACATTTTGATAAAATCCAGTCTTAGAAGTCACTATTAATGTGTCGACATTTTGTTCAATTTTTCTTGTTTGTTTGGATAAAATTATTTGTGTGGGTGTCTTTGGTGCATCGATCATAGAGTACGTGCCCAACTACCAAACAGCAGACTCTCGTGAACAAAGTATGAAGCCAATTAATTTTATTGAAATTGTGGAGTATAAAGTTGAGTTACATAGTTAAGTCAGAAATGACGTCATACATGCTTGTACACAAATGTTGCTATTGTTTAATAATAAAAAATAATTGGCTTATTTTCACTATTGTAAAATTGAACTCCAAGATTGTTTAGATGATGTAGTTGGGTATTAAATCAAAGTTAGTTAGTATCAAGGGGACATTACACTTTTTGTTAATGAAAAATCAATTTTTAATTTGTTTACTTTTGGAAATTTATGGTGCGCATAAATCTCCCTCCTATTTTTTTTTAAATTGTTTACCAAATGAAAATTTAAAATTACTGTTATTACGTTATTCAACTCTAATTCAATATATTGAGTATTTAAATAGTACCTTTTAATAAATTAAACAGTAAAATGAATTTAGTAACAATACAATACTTAAAGTGGGCAAAAGTAATTCAACCAAAATCTGAGGGAGGAGTGGGATTGAGAGAGACCAAAAAGCTAATATTGTGCTACTTGCCAAAGTTGGTGGCGTACTCTAAGTAATTGTAAGGCTTTCTGGAGTGAGGTGTATGAGAAGAAATACATCAAGGGTGAGAATTTATAAGAATACGGTATCGAGGGGTTTGAGTCCGTTATTTGGAAAAGGTTTGTGAAAAGCTTGAAAGCGGTGGAAAATTGTATCAGATGGAGATCGACAATAGGGAGTTGATTTCCTTTTGGTTTGACCGCTGGCTAGAGGAAGATGTCCTATATGACCTCGTTGAAGAAGAGATTAGGAGCGATGAACTTGGAATCTAGACCTTGTCAGAACGTCTATCCTGGATCATATTAGGATCAGTATACTCTCGATTTCGTTTCCAATTGAGAGGAATTAATCAGATGCTTGCATATGGTATGCCTATTAAAAGGGGAGGTTTACTTGTAAGTCTGCTTATATGGACTAGAAGATTCATCTTTTGAGTGAAGGTAATCATTTCTCTTGGTTGTGGATATTGCGGTGCCTCCATCGGTTGAAACTTTTTGTGTGGTTGATTGAACATTTGAGTCTTTTGACAAATGCCCTATGCTTTGATCGTCACTATGGAAAGACTTGCATCATGTACTATATGACTGTCCTTTCGCGAAAAAGATTTATGTGCAGGTGATTTAACCGATGGATTATTTGACTATTGCTAGTTTTGGTACAGATGGTTGGGTGCGTAAGGTTTGTCTGCTAAATTTAATAACTTTGTACTATTCAAAACTCAATGGATTTGGGTGTTCTTACATTGTTGACTAGATATTCAGAGTTTGTACACCTAGGGTCGACATCAAAAAGATGTGATAGCATAGGCTTGGTCGCGGCACAATGTTGACTGGTCCAAACTTAATACGGATGGGAGTTGGGGGACTAGATAGAGCTCATCAACTATCGAAGGTGTGGTGAGAAATGCCAATGGTATTTGGGAATTTGCCTTTTGTCGTAAGGTGGGCTCTAGTGCTATTGACCATCGAGCTTTTGGCCCTCCGAGAGGGTTTGAGATTTGTGTGGGAGAGGCGAATTCAAAACCTATTGGTGGAGATTGACTCAGAGATTATCCTCAAGCTTGTTCATAATGATGCGAGTAGGGCTAAAAATCAAACCAAGCTACTCAATACTCGACTCGAGCTCGTTCGATAAAAGCTCGTTTGAGCTCGATTCGTCACATTAATCAAACAAGCTTGAACATCTTTTTTCATTCAATAACTTTTGAAGCTCGGCTCGAGCTCGACTCGATAAGCTAAAAATTGAAAAAATACATGTAAAATATCAAGCTACTCGATACTCAGCTCGAGCTCGTTCGATAAAAGCTCGTTTGAGCTAGGTTCGATTGAAAATCAAACCAAGCTCAAACACAAAATTTCAAGCTCGATAAAAATCAAACCAAGCTTGAACAGTGTGTCGTTCGATACTACTCGGCTCGATTACAGCCCTAGATGTTGAAAGAATATAATTCCGTGACCTTTTCATTATCCCAAAAGTGAATATTTATACAAGAGAGTTAACCTAAAGAGTTAACATAAACTAGGAATGTAATCTAATTTAGGAGTCTAAATACAACAGAGATTACAACAATAATAGAGATCTGAAATACTTAGGAAACTAAGATATTTCATATTCTATTCTAACACTCCCCCACAGTCGAAACTGGAGGTTCACGAACATTAAGACTGGTTCTAAAGTCGTCGAAGAGGACCAGAGGCAGCCCCTTAGTAAAGATATCTGCCACTTGATATCGGGAAGGCACATGACGAACTCGAACCTCACCCCGCGCCACTTTCTCGCGAACAAAATGGATATCCATTTCAATATGCTTTGTGCGCTGGTGTTGAACAGGATTCCCAGAAAGATAAATAGCACTCACATTGTCGCAATATACCAATGTAGCCTTACTGATAGGACAAAGTAGCTCCAGAAGAAGATTCCGAAGCCAACACGACTCCGATACCACATTAGCCACCCCCCTATATTCGGCTTCTGCACTGGAACGGGATAAAGTCGGTTGTCGTTTAGAAGACCACGAGATAAGATTGTCGCCCAAAAATACACAGTACCCGGATGTTGAACGTCGTGTATCGGGACATCCTCCCCAATCAGCATCAGTATATGCAACAAGCTCAGTAAGAGAAGAAGAAGATAAATGAAGGCCAAGACAAAGCGTACCCTGAAGATACCTGAGAATACGCTTCAAAGCACTCATATGTTCCTCACGTGGATCATGCATATGTAGGCAAATCTGCTGGACAGCATAAGAAAGATCAGGCCGTGTAAAAGTAAGATATTGTAGAGCACCAGCAAGACTTCGATACAGAGTTGGATCCTCAAAAGGCTGTCCCACGGTAGCTCCAACTTTTGGCTTGGTGTCGACCGGAGTGTGACACGGCTTACATGAGCTCATACCTGCTCGGTCAATGATCTCTGCGGCATACTTCTGCTGAGATAAAAATAAGCCATCCTTATGACGAGTCACACTTATGCCGAGAAAATAATTCAAGAAACCCAAGTCTTTCATTGCAAACTCCGAGCCGAGTTGTGTCATGATGGATAAACGTAACTCTTCGGATGATGCCGTCAAAATAATGTCAACGACATAGAGAAGCAAATATGCAGTATCTGACCCACGAGTGTAGGTAAATAAATAAGTATCCGACCTACTATTTGAGAAACCAATAGATGAGACAAAATTAGCAAACCGCTGATACCACGCCCGGGGAGCCTGCTTAAGTCCATATAATGATTTCCGCAATAAACAAACATAGTCCGGATGTTGATTATCGCGAAAACCCAGTGGTTGGTGCATGTAGACAGTCTCGTTCAGGTTGCCATGTAAAAAAGCATTGCTTACGTCGAGCTGATGAATCGACCATTTCCTAGATAAAGCAATACTGAGAACCATACGAATAGTCGCTGGTTTCACCACCGGACTAAAGGTCTCTCCACAATCAATTCCGACGCGCTGTGTCTTGCCATCACCTACAAGACGGGCCTTATGGCTCTCAAATGAACCGTCAGATTTAACTTTATGAGTAAAAATCCACATAGATCGAATAACATTAATGTTTGCGGGGCGCGGAACCAAATCCCACGTCTTATTTTTAATAAGAGCATTAAATTCGTCGGTCATTGCTAATTTCCAATTCGGGTCACGAAGGGCAGCCAAAGGGTTACGAGGTAGAGGAGAATGTGTAACAATCGTGGTATGAGCCTGGGATGGATCAAATATAGTGGAAGGCTTGTGTATACCATGCTGGCTGCGTGTGACGGGTCGAGTCGGTGGATTTATAGTGTACCGAGAAAGACGCAATGGTTGGGATTGGTCTGAAGGCAGTATTGCGGGAGGTGAGGGTGGACGGAGCGGTGGCAAACGAATAGGGCTTGGCTGTTGTTGCTGGGCCGCAACAGCAGGAGTTTGGGCCTGTTGAACAGGACTTGCGGCAGTTCCATGTTGGGCTGCAGTCTGCGAAGAAGATAGCTGTTGGGCCGGATTTGGATTGGGTTGGGTAGATAGTTGGTGTAAAATATGTGGAGAAACATCATCACCCAAAAAATCATAGACTCGTGAAGAAGAATTACTCCCCTTCGCAAAAGGAAAAAATGTTTCATCAAATTGCACATGACGGCAAAGAATGATTTTACGAGTGGTTAAATCATAACACTTATATCCTCTATGATTGTCGGGATAACCCAAGAAAACGCAAGGAGTAGAACGAGCTTGCAATTTTTTAATAGTGGTAGAGGGAAAAATGGGATAACAAAGGCACCCAAAAACCCGGAGATGAGAATACGATGGTATACGATGATAAATAACCTGAAGAGGTGATTTATTTGCAAGCAATTTACTTGGAGTAATATTTAGGAGATGGGTGGTCATTTGAAGTGCGTGGTGCCAGAAAGAAGGTGGCAATGATGCATGGATGAGAAGTGTTCGCATGATATTATTAATGGATCTGATTTTTCTCTCGGCCTTCCCGTTTTGAGAAGATGTATGTGGGCAGGAAAAACGAAAAGAAATTCCATGAGAATCACAAAATTGCCGAAAAGAATGATTATCAAATTCTCCCCCATTATCACATTGTATGGTCTTGATATTTCGTTCAAACTGGTTTTTGATATTAGCATGAAATTTCGAAAAAACAGAGAAAACTTGGGATTTTTGAGCAATAGGAAATATCCACACGAAATTCGAAAAATCATCTAAAAATAGCACATAATATCGATGGCCAGATGAACTTAAAGTAGGAGAAGTCCAAAGATCACTATGAATAATATCGAAAGGCATACAAGTAGTAGAATTGGATGAAATAAACGGCAATTTAATATGTTTTCCAAGTACACAAGATTGACAAGTAGTAGACCTAGAGGAACTATTACAAGCAATCAATTTATTTTGCCTAAGAATATTCAAAACTGCATCTCCTGGGTGTCCTAAACGATCATGCCAAAGTGTCGAAGCAAGACAAGCACTGGATGTAGTGGTCGAAGTTGGACATGAAGGAGTAATTGGGTAGAGTGGGCTGGTACTATCACATCTCATGAGACGGCTCCCTGTCTGTAAATCATGCACAGAAAAACCAAAAGGATCAAAGACTACCGACACACGATTATCAGTTGTAAATTTACGAACGGAGACTAAATTCTTAATAAGATGTGGGGTGTGAAGGACATGTTTGAGAGATAATGGTGGATGAGGAGAAGGTAAAGATGCATGACCGTAACCCCGAATCGGAATAGACTGACCACTACCAACAGTAACACCATTATTATTGCTCATATTAAAATAAGACGTGAGATTACCTGGAGTGGATGTCATATGCGAAGAAGCTCCGGTGTCCATATACCAATTAGGATCCGGCTGCGATAGGGACATAGTGTGCATAGCAGAATTAATATCCGTAGCATACTCGGAGGCTGCTGCATACGCCTGTTGCTGCTGGTGGGGACGCGGGCCCAAGATTCCGGTCTGACGCGGTCCACTCGGTCGGGTCCAGGACTGGGTCGGATATGGGCATGGTGGAGTACCCCATGGCGGCTGCATCCAAGTCCACCACGGAGGCATAGCCCAAGATTGTGGCCCACCCGAGAAGTTGACGCCGTTTTGATTTCCGGACCGATTGCCAGCACGACCGGCACCGTTTGGACCTTTCTGACCGGAGGCGCCCTGCTTTTTGTTGTTTCGCTGTTTCGATTGCTTACCACGACCTTGATTTGGCGGACGAGAATCATGTGTCTCATCCGAATCACGCATAACCATCAGTGCATCATCATTCCCAGCCACATCATCCTTCATGCTAGCTTCTTCCAAGGCTAACATGGAACGAACTTCATAAAAAGGAGGTAATTTCTTCATGTGCCGAATAACAGTAGCAACACCTTTGTAAGCTGGTGTAAGACCACCTACCATACGAAGAACAAGACGATTATTGGTAACCGGGGCCCCTACGTTCTTGAGTTGGTCAGATAAAGTCTTTAGATGTTGACAATAAGCAGAAACTGACGGAAAATCCCGCAAATAAGAGTTGTTAAATTCGTGTTCGAGAGCAACTGCACGGGAATTTTCATTGTCTTGAAACAAATCACAAAGGCGATTCCATAAAGTCATAGCGGAAACATCCGCTTCAATAACAGTGTTCAAGAGATCGGTTGATATAGTGGAATGTCCCATAATTCCTGTTCGTCATCCTTGAGCGGTACCTGTTCAATAGCTTTCCCATCCTTAGATTTCGGTGGGATAATGTGATGTAGAACCTTGTGCGAACGGCAATGGACCTTGAATAATTCCACCCAATTTGCATACTGGACGTTTTCCATCTCAAGAGTGATAGGAACATGCGATCTAATGTTGGAAACCGCAAGAGCAGGGTGAAAGGAGGAAAAGGATTTGTTCTCGCTCATGATGAAGAAATTGAGAAAAAAAAATAGAACAACAGAAAGGGCCGAAGATCGATTTCAGCGTGAGGCTGAATCGATTGTTGTATATCGAACTGGCGTGAGGCCTGTGTTCGATGCGGACGGAAGATGGAAGAGAGAGAAGAGAATGGCAGCAGAAGGATTGGCTATCGAACCAAACTTGATACCATGAAAGAATATAATTCCGTGACCTTTTCATTATCCCAAAAGTGAATATTTATACAAGAGAGTTAACCTAAAGAGTTAACATAAACTAGGAATGTAATCTAAATTAGGAGTCTAAATACAACAGAGATTACAACAATAATAGAGATCTGAAATACTTAGGAAACTAAGATATTTCATATTCTATTCTAACAGATGTGAGAGAGCATCCATTGTACACCATTTTTTAGGATTGTAGAAGCTTTTTTGCTAAGAATATTGTTGTACGACATATTAGAAGATCGGTCAACTCAGTGATGGACACTTTGGCCAAGTTAGCACATTCAATGGGAGAAGGACTACACCTAATGGAAGAACCCCCAAATTCTGTAAGAAAGCTAGTAAAAAATGATAGGCATTAATTAACTCATTTCTGATTAAAAAAAAAGTGTTAGACGTGAAAAAAGAAACTAAGCCACTCGAAATTCTAAACAACTTTAATCATATTTAGATTCTCAAAAAAAAAAAAATCATATTTCATTGCCAAAACAGTTCAAATTAAAACTACTGTGAACTATAGAATCACTTTTGTACGTGATTTTAACAAATTCAAATGCAATTCACTTAAAATTTGGGGAGAAAAATTGCCTAGGAATACAATGACACTTTTAGGGGTTAAAAACAGGAAAGAGAACACGACTTAAATTCCAAAACAAAGTTACTATTGCACTTCCAGGTGGAATAATAAAAAGCCACAGCACTGCGACAAATTTACTCATTACGACGACTGTTAGTTCAAGAGGAAAAATGGTGAGAGCAAAGAGGCGGCAAATAATGATAGGTTTAGGGATTGTAATGATTATGGGAATAGCTGTTTATTTCAGACTTTGGACTATTGATTATCGCATCTCTTCTAATGAAACCGAATTAGTGAGGTCTGCTTTTTTTTCCTTTCCCCATTTTACAGAAATTGTGTTTATGTGCAGCTACCTGCTTTTGATTAATTATTTCTTTGGTAATATGATTGTGTAATTTTTTTTTATCATAATTAAATGCTGAATATATGTACATCATATTGTAATTCTTTGTTGCAGTTGATTTTGATTTTGATTTTACTTATCAATTAACAGTGGGAAAATTAACTATTGCGGTGAATAAGTGTGTTTAACCAGCCAGATAGTCCGTTCAGAATTAAATATCCTTTGATTATATTCGTCAGAACTTCATTATTCTTCTAAATGCAAGATGATTTAATTGACTTGTATTTTATGAAACTGGAACATTTGATGTGGACATAGGGAGTATGTAATCATGATTTGTGATCTGAGTAAAATACAATGGTTACTGGCTAGTGAATGCACAAGTCATTAAGTTTTGGAAGAGATTCTGATGGTATTGTTATAGCTTAACTAATGTATATTGTTCTCTTTTCGTGAAGTATATTTATTGACACTGTGATATTTCTTTTATGTCAATTTCATTTTTCGTCCATTAACTTTATGTAGGAGACAATTTGATCTTGCTAATAGAGAAGCTATGGATGAATCTGCAGAGTGGAGGAGGAGGTTTGACTCGGAGTTAGAGAAAGCTGCCAAGTGCTCTAGGGAACTGAAGGAAGTAAGTTCATTCAGTTTCAATTAAAACTCCATTTTCAGTTGGAGTAGAGTTTTTTATTAGGAAAGTTCACGTTAATCGTTATGATTGTCATCATAGATAGTAATGAAATGATAATATTTTCTGTTTACACCTCATGTGACGTTAACTACGACGTAGGTACTGGCTACCAAGGTGGGATGCCTGCATAATTTCAGAATTTATTTTGGTATAAACATATATGATTACTCTAACATACATTCCTACCATGGACTCCAAGAAATATGAAAAGCTTTCAGTTCCAATTGCCCCGAAAAATTCTTTGGTCGGAAGCAGCATTTAAATTGGAAGTTAGTGTTCATTGTTCAAAATGCATTTGAGATGCATGAGCTCATGCAAAATTCAAATAATAAACTCTAGGGAACAAACTTGCCAGTATTCAATCCTAATGTTATCCAACATATTTGGTTCATTCTTTTTTCTCAAGATCACATGTTTCAAACCATTGAAATGAATAGAAGCTCTGGAATTCCACAGTTTCAGATCTCATCCATAAAAGCAGAAGCGAATAATCTTTTGAGTATTTAGTACATTAACTTTTGGGCTTTCACTTGAGGTCCTCGGGTAGTAAGTTGTTTCTTACCACCATCACTTCTGTTTTTTGTTAGCGTGTATAGGTAAATGAATCTCTGTCAGTCTGTTGTAATTGGATATAAAGATATGCTTTCTCCATGCTGACTATAAATCTCTTTTGGATGAGGATAACCATCCTAAAACTAAGATATACACCCCATAGGTTTGGGATCATGCCAGATGCGTGTTAGCTTCCGGAAGTTGTTTTGGACATCCGGTATTTCATGGTTCTTGTTGGTTGTGGGGCCTGAAAAAAAACTTATTTCTGTTCTCGGTGCACTGAAGAAAACTTTGGCTTGAGTCAGCATTTGAAATTGAAACCTGATGCTGAGGGTATTATATGATTGATGTTCATGCTCTCATACCAGATTCAAGTAGTGATAAATGGAATGAAATCACCCTATGTAACTCATATATGTTCTATGTGGTTTGATTAAGTACTTCTCCTGACTGCAAGAACCAAGTCTTTGGGTTATTGAAAAGGGAAATAACTTACTCAATATGTTATCTGTCTTCATGGAGAAATCCATGATGTTTGGAACCACAGATATTTAATGCTAAAAATATTCAGATTTACTAATATATTCTAGCTTTTGAGCCTTTCAGTGGAGAAGGGTTTGTCATGACAGCACTGATCCCAATCTCTTGTTTGCATAGATTAAGAAATCTCTTGAAGAAAAGCCGGGGGTCACCAATGTCCTTGATAACAAAATTGAGATGTTGCAAAAGGTGCATTTAATTGTACTTCATTTCACGTTTTCACCATCATTCTTTCTTCCTTTCGGGGTTTTGTACATGTTTGATTTTTAAGAAATTCCTGCATTTGTTTGGTTGTTTTACATTACAGGAAAACATGGATTTGCTTGAAAGGGTTGAATCTTTGAAACAAGAGCTTGAAGCGGAGAAGTTAAAATGCAGTATGCAACAAGTGTAGTTGTCATTAAAAAAATCTGTATAATTTGGAGGAGGTATACATGGTACTCTCTTCATAACGCATACACTAACTTCTATGTTCCTGAGTTGACAAAGCCACTGGATATTCTTACAAGTCTAACTCATGAATGTTTGTTACCATTGACAGTAATCAATTGTATAGATGAAACTAAAAACTGTAGCACTTGTTATAGGGGGAGTTAATGGTTTTTCTAACTTGAGGAAGTTAAAGTTGCACTTCAGCACTTTCTGTAAGATGTAGATGTTCTACTTTCATTCGTACTCTATGTTTTAACTTAGTTCTTCTTTTCCATTACATTTCAGAAAATCTCATACGAGAATCCTTTTCGAGGAACTGAATTGTTCTGGTAAAAGATTAAAGTTTGTTTTTGTTGCAATTAACACTTAACTTTATTGTCCTTGGTTCCATAAATAGGGACGTTGCTATTATTTTTTGATATAGAAATTAACGATTAACCATCCTCAATTCCAAAAATAGGAACTTTGCTACTGGAAAATTTGAAAACAACTTGAAGGCAGGGGATGGAATGAAATAGAAGCTATTCAATACTTGACTTGGCTCGAGAATGTTTGATAAATTTAGCTCGATTCATTTTATAATCAAATCAAGTTTTAATACAATTTCAAACAAAGTCTTGGGATTTTTTTTTCCCAACTAAGGGAAAAATATTATATATTAATTACCAAATACCCTCATCCACAAAATTCAGTGTATACAAAGTAAGAGTATATGGATCAATTTGCTTATCTATCCCAGCTTAAAACACCCAGAAAGTACCAACTGCTTATCCATCACATTACGTTTCCTCAACTGCTATTGAGAAGCCAATGACCAGAAATTAAGCAAAAAGGATGGAGTTGCAGCAAACCAGCTCAGAAAAGCCATAGCTGTAGCAGACATAAATCTATCGCAGTTATTTATATCACAATTCTCGAAATCATTTCCCATGAGGACAGTGATACCAGCCGATGCACAGGCAGCAGCAAATGTTAGAGTCGAAGTAATCTGCAAAAGAAAAGACATATCTACTCATCTGTCTATGGGTTTTGGAGAAGGAAAAAAAGGGTATAAGTGTATATAATCAAAAGTGCATAAAATTAACACCACGCAAAATGATATTCAACTGCACTACTTAACTATAGCATTTGTGTAGAACTCTTGCAAAAGAAGCAGTTATATAACAAAGAGTCTACATGATATCGGATGAAAACAAACATTAGAAAGTAGTTGCATTTATCGCACTTTGAAAACGCCTTAAGGCCCATAACCTATAGTTTCGAGCATCCAAAACTAAACATTTTCATGATATTTAATTTTGCAACACCACATAGAAGCTATTGAATTTATGCAACTACGAATTAAAGAAATTACCAACGGATGAGTATAAGCAAATATATTGCCTCGGAATTTAGATAAAAGTAACTAGTGTGTAAACTTTCGTGATTACATCATCTAATATCATTGAGTTGCAGAGAAGCAAACTAATAAACGATGATTTGGAAAAAAAAGTGAATTAACTGATCGGCATAGCAGGTAAGTTCAATTAATCTTACCCCATCACCAACGGCGAACAGACGGATAACTGCATGATTTCTGAAATTTCGCCTCACCAAAATAGCATATGCGTCGAGAATAGCCAGAGACAGGCTCCATAAACTTTGCAAACCAACAGCAGCAACAAGGTAGCTAATGGACAGAACAAAGAAGTACCATAATACAGTATCTTAGTAAGGGCTGTATGAAAAATTCATGTGCTTAGAAAGGGACAAGTGGTCCTTATGAGACCACGAAAAATAGAAGAAATAGAAATAGACTTCAACTTCGTAAAAGATATTAGATGCCAAGTAAAATTAGACAAATCCAATTCTAAAATGCAGAAATGTGCGCTAAGATCAAACGTATGATCTCCTTCAGAAATTCATCGGAGCTCTAACCAAAACATAAAAATAGACTTGTTAAATTTTCCGTAAGAGTTAAAAATGGGTCCGAAGATTAGTTTCCACTGCCTCTTTTATGCTCAGATAATTTGTTATATTAAGACAATGCATCAATTTTAATTTGAAATAAATCAAGGGTTGTCTATGCCACCTTCAATTATTGCTTTGCAGTTTCCACTTTACACTGTGAGTATTCACCAGTGTCAATTGTTAAGTCACAAGGTACTAATGGCATTTGACAAGTTAGACAAAACAATTTTAACTTTTGGTCAAGAACAATTGTTATTATCATCATACAATCAAAAAAGAAAACAGTGCAAATCCCTCAGAATAATGGCTGTAATTTTTGTTATTAGAAAAACCTACAAATTGGGCCCTGCATTTTGTGCATCCATTATTAAGCACATAGTAAAATTCTTTCTATTAGAATTTGCAGCCAATCCAATTCTAAACCATATTTTTTCGACTTTACTGAACCCTAAACCCTAATTCCCAAAATTGACAGCTGATAAAACTAACCAAAAGGCTGTGAAGACGGGGAAATCGATGGTGGAAGCCATGACACAGAGAGAAACGGCGGCGAAGACGAACTGGCAAAGGCGGAGGAAGAGCCCACCGGTTGTTCCGGCCATGCCCTGAATGTCTTTCATCCTAACCCTCGGCGGTGGCGCCTCCGTCATGGGTGGAGCCTCCACCTGCACTGGGTGCACCGCCGGCCCACTCATTCCTTTAATATTTACCCATGGTTTAGTGTTAGACCATCTCCAACCGATGCCGGCATGAGGGCATGAGGGGGAGGGGGAGCCGCCATCGGTTGGAGATGGCAAAGGGCAAGAAGGCGGGCAAATTGGGCAGGGCGGGCAGGGGGCTGGGGCAGGCAGCAGGGCAAGCAGGCGAGGGATGGTCGACCGCCAGCTTGCCTGCTGGCAAACGCGCTGGGGCGCGGTGGTGGGCTGGGTGGTGGGCTGGGTGGCTGCCACTTGGATCCTTTTTTTCTTCGTTAATCAAGAAAATTAGTATTGAAGATATTGAAGAAAATAGATGCTAGCTATGAGTTAATTGAGCTGCTATAGTTTATTGCTGGTGTTGGCTACTTGAAGAAGACGAAGATGATTTGGGTTTTTAGGGATTTAATTATTTAATTGTCTTATTTTTTATTCCCTTGTATTTGTTAAGTCAGCAGTTAGCGTTTTATATTTATGTAAATAGCACTTCTTCAGAGTTAATTGAGCTGCTATAGTTTATTGCTGGTGCTGGCATCTATTTTCTTCAATATCTTCAATAATTAGCAAATGGTCCGGATTTTATTAATTTTATTATTATTATCAATTAAAAAAAATTATTATTATTATTAAAATAAGTTTGAGTGGGGAGAGTGAGAGTGGGGAAATTTATAAAATTGAATTAATAGATGTTAATTGCCCTTCGGTTGGAGATGAGTTTTTTAGGTTGGTTGAAAAGGCATGAGGGCAAGGCAAGAGGGCAAGGCATGAGGGCAATTAGGCAGGCAATTGAGCAATTGGGCAATTGGGCAATGACTTCGGTTGGAGATGGCCTTATTCTGTTATTAGTATTATAGTATGTGATAACGATACTTCTTTTCCCTTTTTTATTATATCTAATAATAATAATTTAGCTTTCAACAAAATCAAATAATTCTTCAAATATGGATGAGTAACAAAAGTGATATTCGATTTCTTGGCGTTTTCAGTTTCTTCTAATTTTGACCCCACTTTTTTACTTTTTATGTTTAAATTTGAACAACTTTTAAATGGTGGGACTGGGAGGTGGGAATATTAAAAATATCTTCATAATTATGTGGTTAATGCATTATTATAATGTAATGGTCTGTAGGGGTGGACGTTGGGTTCGGGTAACTCAAACTCGACCCATTCGGTTGGGTACCCGAGCTTGAAATTCATATTTTATTACGAGTTTGAGATTAGTCTCTCCAATCTTGAATATCCAAATTCGTCTATATTTTTTATTATTATTATATAATTATACACTTTACTTATTTATCAATTAATTAACATCATTTAATAAAAAAACTTTTTATTTTACCCCAATATTCTTTTTAAATCTTACACTAGTTATTAATACATTAAATTTGCTTCAATTCAAAAAGCGCTCATAGTATTTGCGGCTAACCACTTCTTCGTTTTCCCAACTACGCCACAGGATACAATAATTTTTGGTTTTTTTTTTTTTTTTGCTCTAAAAATTAAATTACTACTACTATTAGACTATTACATACAGAATTTTATACAAAATATTGTAATGTAATTTTGTTAGGTTCTTGAAGATGATTTAAAAAAAAATATAAAACCCATAATCTTTTCCCGCAATGGTTCGGGTATCCAAATAATTATAGGAAGATTTGGATTAAATGTGTCAATTTCGAATTTACTATACCCATATATCTAACTCAAATCCGTTTGGTGCCCACCACTAATGTTAACCGCACGTAACTAATTAGCGCCCTAGTTTTTGAGTGCTAATCTATCTCTCTTGTAGTGGAAGAATTACGTGCTATATAAGTGTTCTAAAAGTAAAATTGATATTTCGTTTCAATTAAAACTACAGGGTGAATATAATAATATTAGATGATAGATTAGTACTTTTCAGATAGAGCTTATGTCAATTTAACCCTCGTATGAAATGTATAATATTCAATTTAATTCTCTTGTGATTTGCGAAATATCACTTTATTCTTTGTAAAAAATTTGAAGGAGCAATTTACTTCCTTCAATTTGAAAGTGTGATTCACTCGTTGAGATTGAGAGTGAGCATGAAAAATATTTATGTAAGGTAAGAGGGTAAATTGCCGCATTTACCATAACACAGTGATAAAGTATTACGTTTATCATAAAATCCGGGTAAATGACACATATAATAGGGGTGATTTTGTCATTTTTTTTTAAGTTTAAAAATATCATGAAGATGGTGTGAAACTTTTATAGAATTACATAGGAGAAAATGTTATTTTTCAAATCACATAAAAATAAGTTAAATATTAAATATTATGCAAATTGCAAGAGACAAATTGTTATTAACTCATTTGAGATATATCTGGGGAGTTGATGTGAAATTTGTTAACGAATTGAATTATTATTTATTGTCTTGTCTACATGCTCGGGCTCGACATTTGATCTTTAACGAATTGTTAGGCCTTATTTATGAGAACATATCAGCGTCAGTCCCATATGAAATTGTGGATCTTGATTTGATTAAAAAATAATTGAGGAACAAATGTTCAATTTCTTTTAGGTATATGCTTCACTCGTACGTGAACGATCAACACTAGATTATGAAGACTGAAATGAATTATGGGTCTACACTCTACAGTCTACCCGACAAATAGATAATATTTCACATAATCAATTTCTTGAATGATGATCAATATTAAGACTCCGAGAGCCTAAGAAAATAAATATTTTTATCGTTAATATAAAACTCTTTTACCTATCATAAATAACTCTAAATTGTATACTCATTAGTCATTACTCTTATAGAACATCGTTTTGTTATTTTAATATTAATTCAGAATTACCACTAAACCAAAATTGATTAGTATTTTTTCAAAATACATAGTGTTAGGTGACGTGGAGGTTAAAGCCGTAAGAGGCTAGAACATGATATCACTATTGGAGTTGGTGCCATGCAATTCAGAACTTGAAGCATTATTAACTAATACTAGTAATTATTATTTAACAAAACCCTATTAACATCCAAGAAACACTTACTAATACCATTGGGAAACATAAAGGACTTCACATCAAAAGATCTAGCAAAAATAAACTTAAAAAAAAAAGTCACCACCAAACAAAAAAAGTAGTCATCAACAATGAAAACACCAGAAAACTACCACAGCAGCAGCATTCATTTCTCAAAAATCACCACCTCTCAGTCGGAGCACAAGGTGAAGAGTCGACTCCTTTTGAATATTGTAGTCGGCAAGAGTACGACCATCTTCAAGTTGCTTGCCGGCAAATATGAGCCTCTGTTGATCTGGTGGGATACCCTCTTTATCTTGAATCTTGGCTTTCACATTGTCAATAGTATCAGAGCTCTCGACCTCCAAAGTGATCGTTTTTCCAGTCAAAGTCTTAACAAAAATCTGCATTCCTCCCCTCAATCGCAATACCAAATGAAGTGTCGATTCCTTTTGGATGTTATAATCAGCAAGTGTCCTTCCATCCTCGAGCTGTTTACCTGCAAAGATCAAACGTTGCTGGTCTGGAGGAATCCCTTCTTTGTCTTGAATCTTTGCTTTGACATTGTCAATTGTATCTGAACTTTCAACCTCTAAAGTAATTGTCTTCCCTGTCAATGTTTTGACAAAGATCTGCATCCCTCCTCTTAGTCTCAGTACTAGGTGAAGAGTAGATTCCTTTTGGATGTTATAATCCGCAAGGGTCCTACCATCCTCGAGCTGTTTACCGGCAAAGATCAATCGTTGCTGGTCTGGCGGAATGCCTTCCTTGTCTTGAATCTTTGCCTTAACATTATCGATGGTGTCGGAACTCTCAACCTCTAAGGTGATGGTTTTCCCAGTTAAGGTCTTAACAAAAATCTGCATGCCTCCCCTCAAACGAAGCACTAGATGAAGGGTTGATTCCTTTTGAATGTTGTAATCTGCAAGGGTCCTGCCATCCTCGAGCTGTTTCCCAGCGAAAATCAATCTTTGTTGGTCTGGAGGAATCCCTTCCTTATCCTGGATTTTTGCCTTGACATTATCTATTGTGTCGGAACTTTCTACTTCCAAGGTGATGGTCTTCCCGGTGAGGGTCTTGACAAAGATTTGCATTCCACCACGGAGACGAAGGACAAGATGGAGGGTGGATTCCTTTTGGATATTGTAATCAGCAAGGGTGCGACCATCTTCAAGCTGCTTTCCAGCAAAAATCAACCTCTGCTGGTCAGGAGGAATTCCTTCCTTATCTTGAATCTTTGCCTTAACATTATCGATGGTGTCCGAACTCTCAACCTCTAAGGTGATGGTTTTCCCAGTTAATGTCTTAACAAAGATCTGCATGCCTCCCCTCAAACGAAGCACTAGATGAAGGGTTGATTCCTTTTGAATGTTATAATCTGCAAGGGTCCTGCCATCCTCGAGTTGCTTCCCAGCAAAAATCAATCTTTGTTGGTCTGGAGGAATCCCTTCCTTATCCTGGATTTTTGCCTTTACGTTATCAATTGTGTCGGAACTTTCCACTTCCAAGGTGATAGTCTTGCCGGTGAGGGTCTTGACAAAGATTTGCATTCCACCACGGAGACGAAGGACAAGATGGAGGGTGGACTCCTTTTGGATATTGTAATCGGCAAGAGTTCGACCATCTTCGAGCTGCTTACCAGCAAAAATCAACCTCTGCTGGTCAGGAGGAATTCCTTCCTTATCTTGAATCTTTGCCTTTACATTATCAATGGTGTCGGAACTCTCGACCTCCAGTGTGATGGTCTTGCCAGTTAGGGTCTTCACAAAAATCTGCATGCCTCCTCTCAGACGAAGCACTAAATGAAGGGTAGATTCCTTCTGAATATTGTAATCTGCAAGGGTCCTGCCATCTTCAAGCTGCTTTCCAGCAAAAATCAATCTTTGCTGATCAGGTGGAATTCCTTCCTTATCCTGGATCTTTGCCTTGACATTATCGATGGTGTCAGAACTCTCAACCTCAAGAGTTATGGTCTTGCCAGTTAGGGTCTTTACAAAGATTTGCATCTGCAAATACAAATAGGAAAACATGTTTATAATTAAGTTGAGATGAGATTTCAAATTTAAATCACATGATCAGAAATCAAAAGCTTTCCACATAAAACATGGTCACAATTTCAATGCTCAAAATGAAAAATAAAAATGGGTACGGGTATTTAACAAGAAGAAACCTTCAGGAGACGATTCTTAGTCATGAACTCATCAAAACTAAACCACATGATGTACTAACGTCTAGCTAGATTATAATTTAATTTTTAGAAGAAAAAAGGCCTCAATATATTCAAAATCCTCTCTTCCCTACCAATAAACATGCCAAATTGCATTATTTTGATAAATGAATTAATGAAATAACAGAAATGTTTGTGAAAAACAAAGACAGATGAATCCAACACTAAAGTTTAGACTAAAGCAAGTAGATTAACAAAAGGAGAACTTTGATATATGTGTTTCTAAAATCAAATCTCATCTTGAAAGGAAATGAAAATACTTGAGCCTCAATATTTAGTTAAAGTAACCTGAGACGAATCCTACTCCAATAACTCATTCTCATTTCTATAATATGTCGTAACTACGTTAGCAAACATTAGATGCCTCAAGAACAATCCAATTATCAACCAATTTAGAAAGACGTCCTAATATCACACCTTCACTTCAGTATTATTAAAAACAAACAATTTTCAGAAACCTAACAAGATGGATGACACAATCTTTCACATCAAAAAGCAAGATCCAACCAAGCAATCAATTGTGCCCAAGTAAGGAACCCTAAATTAGCCACATACATATCGTAAAACAGAAATCATGATACAAAAACATAAACACGAGGAAACATGGTTTAGGTTTAAGAAAATAAAATAAAATATTACTCACCTTCAGAGAAGATAGGGCAGGAAATTCGTAATTTTACTTTTAGAGAGCAGAATTGTAGACAGAAAGATAAAGATAATGAGAAAATCAGAAAGAGAGAGAGATGTTTATATAGGATGGGAATTTTAGGTCACCCGGTTATTGTGACCGAAAAATAAGGGCTTCGCCTAATGCGTACGGTAAACGCCGTGGAATGTTAATTCAACCAACCAATTATTATTAACCAAGTCAAATCAAAATTATTTAGGTAACCTAACAAAGAAAAATGAATTTGTGTTGAATTTGTAGTCAATCTTCTCAAGGAATGAAATTTTTTCCTAGAAAACAAAAATTAAAAATTGAAAACATCCTTTAGGAGAGATGATTCTAGATAAATTCTTAGGAAAATATAAAAGAAAAGGTTTTAATCGTTTTGAACATTAATAAGGAAACATAAATCAATGCTTTAGTTCCAAATTTTAGCTCAATATTCTTCAAAAAATCTATCAACAAAAACATAATAATATTCTTTGGAAGAAAAAGTTATTACCTTGTCGGGTGTTCAAAATTTGAATTATTAATCAATGAGCTTTGAGTCTATTGAAAGATTAAAGAACATGTTTGTCAATAACTCAAAATTTAGGGGTGGATAATAAAAATATGTGAATTTTATTAGAGCTTCTTTGATAAGTGGAATTTGTCCCACATTGGACTTTTTTTATTTGATTGATGTATTTTTTTTATCTAATAGATTGTGTATTTATAATTCAAATCGAGAAATGCAATTAAAGGATATATATTCTTCCCAATTTCGAACTTGAGTCCGCCGCATGCATCGCCTCTCAAAAGTGTGTTAAAGGGTTTTGGATGCAAATAACTCGAATTTGAAATGGATACCATAACCTATCTTGTTTAATTTAGTTGGACTTTGTCCAAATTTGTCATAGTACATTGAGTTTTTTTTAATGTAATAAAGTTTATTAAATACAAGATACGTTTCAAATTGGTTTTCTATATCCAAAGCATATCTCTTCACTTAAGGGAGCAACTTTTTGATTTCACAATACATGTTGGGAGAGGTACTCACCTAATATGTTCACCTAAGTTTATTAAATTTAATATATAATGTAACTTAAATTCAACTAGTCCGAGTCAAGCTACAATTTTTAGAATTAATTTATTACAAAGAAGACTCAAACTACACACACGTTTCCATTTTTTGGTAGCTTACTTAACAGTTTGATAATCAAATTGAATAGTTCGATTTGACATACTGTACAAATTTTGAAACTATCGTGTTAGACTAGATATCAAAAACTGGTATGATTCAATTATATTGCACGCACACCCCTAAAATTAGGGTTGTGCACTATCCGATAAATCATGTTTGAACTACATTATCGAATAATTATAAGTTTCAACTTTCGATAGCGTGTTAAATGATATATACTAAATGATTTATCTATCTAATAGTTTAAACTTTTAGATTATTCAGTATCAGCCAAAACGGGTATATAAAGAACTACAAAAATGATAGTAAAGGTTTGCATATCCCTACGAGTTGACAAAGTATTTCTACAAGATATTATGGGGGCTGTTTGTTTGGGCGTTTCCCAAAAAAATTTCGTGTTTGGGAAATGCCAAACAAACATGTTTTTTATTTTCTGAAATAAATTTTTCATCTCTTAATTTTCTCAAACTACTTTCTCAAAACTCAAACAAACAACAATTTTCTTATCTCTAAACAAAACATATACAAACTCTACTCTGATTTGACATAAAGTAACACATCTTTTACACAATTTATCTCACAACAAACATGATTTAACATAAAGTCTTACACATTTTACACCTACAACCTAATTCTTCAAAAAAAAAACCTAACATCTACTTTATTTCTCAAACCACTCTCCAAAAACTCAAACAAACAATATTACGCAAATCAAGATTATTTTACAAACCTCCACTACTCTCCCAAACTATTTTTCCAAACACCAAACAACCAGGCCCATGATATTTCTAAACTAAAGACTCTTTGAAAAAGTATTTATACAATATAACATAATATTACACTACAGTCTAGGCTGATTAAGAGCTATATTGATTTATCATTTATCTTATTTTGACTTTCCTTATTTATAGTATACCCATTTTTTTAAATCCCAATTACTAATTACTAAACTCAGCGTTCCAATTTTCCAATCCCATGCTTCACTTCACTCTTCCCACTTCTTCTACGGACTGCCTGGAGCAAAACCCAAATCTTGCTCTTCTTCTTCAATTCCAATTCAAAATCCCACCCCCATCGCGACTCCACCATCTCTCTCTCGGCCCAGATTTGTAAATTACAGAGGTACAGTCCAAATTCTAAATGCCCAATTTTGTTCTTTTTTTCTGATTTTCTCTTAATAAATTGGGTTCTATTTGTATTTAAAACCCAAACTTGAATGATGCTAAAGTAATTCTTGGAGAGGGGACTGAGGCTAGGGGGTCTCTGATGTATTCTTTATAATTTCTATTCAACTTCATTGGATGGTTAGAGTGGTAGGAAGCATATTATTATTTACATATGTATTCAAGACAAGTTTTCGGTTTGGCAAACGGTGCGAGATTTCAGAATACCGAACCAGCTGGTATAACGAAATTTGGTATGTTTCGGTTTACCATTTGCACAGCCCTACCTAAGATAGTAGCGTGATCAGAAATATTTACTTTCATATTTTATCATATTTACTGACTCTGACAAGTAAAAAATATTTGTTATGTAATCATATTCACGATACTTGAATTTTCAATATATATATATATATATATATATATATATATATATATACATGCACATATATATGCACATGTTGCTTGTAGTATTTGCTTTTGTTAAGATAAAGTTTAAGAATGAAATGTCATAAAAAGATATTACATCTAAAATATATCAACTAATTTGTAAAAGAGGGCCCGAAAATTGTCAGGCCGGCCATGGTGATATTCAGGTTACTTTAGGTTCTTTACGGACTAGTGTATTCGGGTCTGTTTTGGTATCATCACTCATACCGTCTTATATAGCCATGAACAGATTTGCTGCAAAAAGATTCCATAGAAAATATTTAGTAATGGGTGGTGGTGATTCAATTGAATGCTCTTCTAATGGCTGCAAAACTACTGAACCAACAAAATACCCAAGAAATTACCAGGTTGTGGTCGCTGCAACTCCAGATATGGGAATTGGGAAAGATGGTAAGTTACCATGGAAATTGCCAGGGGACCTTAAGTTTTTTAAAGAGATCACATCTACTACATCTGATCCTAGTAAAAGGAATGCAGTGATGATGGGGAGGAAAACTTGGGAAAGCATGCCCTTCAAATTTCGACCATTGCCTGGTCGCCTCAATGTTGTGCTGACTCGATCTGGGAGTTCCGAAATTGCCACGGCAAATAATGTTATTGTATGTGGTAGTATACCATCAGCTCTGAAATTATTAGCAGAGTCTCCCTTTAGCTCTTCCATTGACAAGGTTTTCCTGATAGGAGGTGGTCAGATATTGAGGTATAAATTTAACTTTCAAATATGTTGATTCTTTTTGTTGATATAATGCTATAGGCGAAAAAGATAACATGAGTATGGATGCAGGGAAGCACTAAATGCTCCAGAATGTGATGCCATTCACCTTACTGAAATCAAGACTTCAATTCCATGCGACACTTTTATTCCTCCTATTGATATGTCACTATATCAGTCATGGTACTCGTCATCACCTGTTGTAGAGAATAATGTCCAATATTCTTTTGTTACATATGTACGCTTGAGGACCTCCAGCCATGAGATGAGTTGCAATGGTAGTACATCACATTCCAAAAGGTTTAAACTATCAGATTTCACTTTCTTGCCAAATATTATTTTTGAGAAGCACGAAGAGTTTCTTTACCTGAGACTTGTTCAAGATATTATTTCCAATGGGAACAACAAAGGTGATCGGACTGGGACTGGTACTCTTTCAAAGTTTGGATGCCAGGTATATTATAAATTTTAACGACATTGTGTTGTGCCATGAGTTCCATATTATATGTTATTTGTATTATGTATTGTAGTTCTGAAACTTATAGTATACATTTTTCAGATGCGCTTTAACTTGCGTAAATCCTTTCCACTTCTGACGACTAAGGTACGATCCTTTTAAGGATTTCAGCATTAAAGTAGTTGTCACTGTATGTAGTGAGTCCATTGATGGTGGTTTTGATGCGCAGAGGGTTTTCTGGCGCGGAGTTGTTGAAGAGCTTTTGTGGTTCCTTAGTGGTTCTACAAATGCCAAGGTATCTCTCAACCATAATATTTGTTATTTATCTCAATGCTGTAAATCACAATGTAAGTAGTATCTAGTGATAAAGCCCCTCTTTATAAATCTAAATTGTATCCTTTAGAATAATGTCATTTTCTAGTTGTATGCGATCAAATCATGAGACATTTGAGTTACTGACCTTAATTTTCTGTAATATACGTCCTTCCAGTTTTACTTGCTCCTTTGAAATATTTTTGCAGGCAGTCTTGCGATTTCAATAAAGCACTAAACTTTAAGAACTAATACCTTCAGTAAGAAAATGACATAAAAATCATCATGACCTTCAGAAACACCTTGGAAAAGGTGTTTTTCTCTTAAGTCTACTGCTCTCAATAGAAATGCCGACTGATGGCTTCCATTTTTAAAATTTCGTCTGGAGCTTGAACTGGTTAAAAAGATGTTAAGAAGCTAATTTTCCTCACAATTTTTATAAAGAAAATATGGTAAACCTGAAATATTATCATTCTCTTCTAGTATTAAAGTAAGAAAAGAAAATTTTGGTATACAAATGCTAATAATTATGAGAAATATATCAGGAGAGGATGCATTTCCAGTTTATTTGTTCCAGATACTAAGTAAAGAAACACAAAAAGAAAAATTGTCCCGTGTAGTTAACATAATTTAAATAGTATATGTTATCTTTAGCGTAACAATTCATGTTTTTGTGAACTTGTGATGTTGTTATGTAAACCAATTCCTGAACATGTACAGTTAGCACTTAAATACTTTTTTGGTTTTGTTTCTGAACTGTGCTTCATATATATCATTATACATGTGTACTACTTTTTTATGTGCTTTCCGAAGAACTGTTGATAATGATTGACTCTCCTCACTACAGACTCTACAAGAAAAAGGAATTCATATATGGGATGGCAATGCATCCAGAGAATTTCTTGACAGGCAATCACTAACTAAAGATTTAGTTAATTATATAACTAGTTGCCAAATCTGATGACAAAGTTGTTGCAGTATTGGATTGGCAGATAGAGAAGAGGGTGATTTGGGGCCTGTATATGGGTTTCAGTGGAGACATTTTGGTGCCAGGTTTGTGATTTACACATGAACATGATATAAAGGAAGTTTATGAATTTGAAATTCAGAAAATTTATCTTCACAAGTTATGTTCCACAGATATACCAATATGCACGCTGACTACACTGGACAAGGGTTCGATCAATTGTTGGATGTTATTGACAAGATAAAGAATAAACCCGATGATAGGCGGATTATCCTTTCCGCATGGAATCCTTCTGATCTAAAGTTGATGGCTTTACCCCCTTGCCACATGTTTGCGCAGGTTGGTCAGGAAAAAAGAAACATTTTATTTTATTTAAGTAATAGAGATGTATCATGCAAAGTTGAACTACATTGATTCTACTTAATTTTCTCTTGTTTATTTGCTTAACATTATATGTGGCAGTTTTACGTGTCCAACGGAGAGCTATCCTGCCAGATGTATCAACGATCTGCTGATATGGGTCTTGGGGTGCCATTTAACATTGCATCTTATGCTTTGTTGACATGCATGATTTCTCATGTTTGTGGTATGTATTTATTTTAACAAATACGAGCTGATAGTATAATAATTACCCTTATTTTTTCCAAATCTTCCTATCCATCTTGGTCAAGTTTATTCGTCACAAGCCAAATGCAACACACTTGTGAAATTGAAAATCACAAGGAATGTACAACACACTTTTTATGTGATTGAGTATATATTTGTGGGGCACTTCACTAAGTAGTGCTTACAATTCTCTTTCTACTTTCAGGTCTTGCTCCTGGTGATTTTACCCATGTAATTGGGGATGCTCATGTTTATAAAACTCATGTCGGCCCTCTACAGGAGCAACTTAAAAAGCTTCCGAGGCCTTTTCCTGTAAGTATACCACGAGTATATCCTTGAGTCTACAATTTCAAACATCTTCAGGCAATTGTTATGTGGAATTTTGGGCTAACATCCTCTATGTTCTATTAATCTTTGTTTGAGTTTGATCTTCGACTTTGAGAAGAACATCAATTCAAGGTTTAAAGAATGAGTGTACATACAAAGGGTTGCTGGTTTTTCTTGATATGCATTCATTTAATATTTTCATTTGCTTAACATTATAGAATTTGATATTCTCTTTCCATTGCCAAACAGATTTTGAAGATCAATCCACTGAAAAACGACATTGATTCATTTGTGGCAGCTGACTTTGAGCTTAAAAATTATGAACCTCACCAGAAGTTAGAAATGAAAATGGCGGTGTAAATCAATTGTTTCTGTCGTAGGTATCTGCCGTTCATTATTTAATGTACCACTGCTGTTAAAGGTGGTGGTCTAATGAGCTTAGTCATTCTGCTGAATTTCGTCTCGTGGGTTTTATATTCTAAAAAAAAAACTGCGGGTTTTACGTGTCATTTTTTCAATTTATTTATTGAGAAAATAATATTAATTTATTAGTTGGGGGAATGAATAAGAGGAAATGTCCAAATTGAGACCCAATTTGGCCTAACAAAAACAATTTCTGGACAAGTGTTTTTAGTAAATTGTTCCTTTTTTTTTTTTTACAATAACCACAATTAACTGTTTAACGGTAATTAAATATTGAAGTCTCCTTCTTTGGCTGAAAAATGTCTACCTCTCCCTCTAAATATTTATGAAACTAATTTTCAATCAGCTGAACTAATGGATCCAATTTGAGCTTATTTAATAAATTTTCCAAATAAAGATCTGTCCAGAATTCGGAACAAGTGTATATTTTAAGACAGTCTGTGAAACTGTAAGATTCAGTTGGAACTGGAAACACAAGGATAAGTCAGTGTCAAATTAACCAATTAATTAATGTTTTGTTGGCATATATCTTTTGGATGTCGGTCGTGTATGAGTTAAGTCCACATCAACAATTCGGCCCACGGCTGTCAGAATCTCTGTCTCCTTGGGCCCAATACGTGGACCCATTTAGGTAAATTCATTAAAACATAATGAGCCCACTCTTTGTGGGCCAATTGGCCTCCCATGATTAAGTGCTTTTATTTTTATTTTTTTAATATGGCATCTCCTTTATGTTTTGACATAGATTTAATTAACACAAAATAATGTAAATATTATTTACACACTGCATAGTACTTACAAAAATGTTTAATGATGTTAATGATCATATTCTAAGATGAAATAAAAAAAATTAGCCAAGATGTTGTATCACTAAAAATATGGTGCTACATTACATGAGAATTTAAATTGGAAAACATTAATTAGTACTTTTTCAAGAATAATATAACTCTTCTTTCATTATAAGGATACGTACTCTCATGCACATAAATATAAGTATCACTACTTTTAAACAACTGTCTTTTAACAAAAATAAAGTAAAAATACTTTTTCATGCAACCTCATCTAAATGATGAATGTGCAAGGAAAAGAAATTGACAACATAGTAAAACTCAAAAAATGACATTTTGTAAAACATATTTAAATTAAAAAAATCCTATTGTGGGCCGAGACCCAAAAAAAAAAAAAAAAAAAAAAAAAAAGAAAAAGGGAAAATCTTGAGGCATGGGCATCGCAGTTGGACCTCGGATCTATCAAATACAGAAACAAATGGAGTAATTAAAACAGCTTTTCTAGTATTGGTCTCACTCACATAAAAGAAACTGACACTTTCATTTACGTAATTTTGAAGTCATGCCGATCCCAAGAAAGAGCAACCATTTTTTTGCACACATGCATGCATGCCCCTATCTACAGTTTACTCTACGAAGCATTGAATAAATTTTTAATTCGCACAGTTTTTATGGATCTATATGCATGGATCCATCTTAATTATACTACTTAGTTTCTCTTTGATTCTAAATTCGAAAAATGGGTATGAGTAATTTTAGCAAAATATATCTAAAACATCGTTTAGATTTAATTTTGATTAGGGTTTGAGAGAAAAGTTTTTATAGAAAATAGGTGATATGTGTAAAAAACGGTGTTTCTTTTTTATAAATTTAATTTTGATCATTAATGATAGATGGTCAAAACTAAATTTCTCGAAATTTACTAAACATTATTATTTGGATTCATATCTGCAAAACTATATAAATATGAGGGAAAAACACTTTTGGTCCCAAACTTTACCCCAAAAAACACTTTTGGTACCATGTTTCGCAGAAAAACAGATTTGGTACCACAATTTAGAGAGTCTTGACACATTTAGTCATTCCGTTAAATTTTGGATGGAAATTTCGCGCGTGACCGTCACGCTCCCGTCAAGCGCGTCAAGTTCAAATTGGTCACGAGTTTTGCATGTGAGAAATTCGGTCAAAACACTTTTGGTCCCAAATTTTACCTCAGAAAACACATTTGGTACCATGCTTTGCAGAAAAACAGATTTGGTACCACAATTTACATACTCTTGACACATTTAGTGTCCTTGTTAAATTGATAAAAATCACATATAATGAACAGACAACAGTTTCTCTAAAATTTTTGATAAAAATCACAAAATATACTTAAATCATTAAAAATATTCTTAATAAAAGTACCTTGGATACCTGACTTGGTGCACTTTGACTTGCACTTGTATTCCAATGTTGATACAAGCACCAATCAAAAGTTCCATCTTTTCCATCGAAAACATTGAAAAGTTTCCATTTTTGAATCAGGCGAAACGAAAATAAGATGTAATTCCGAAACTATTTATTTGCCTTAAACTCAATTATTTTCCTAAATTTAGTAACTTTTTTTACAAATTTTCCTTAGTGTTTCTGAAATATTTCCGAATACTCTTGAAAATTTTTCAATATTTGGCTCTCCGAAACACACATTCGAAACGAAATTTAGATCCATGGATACAAGTGCAAGTCAAAGTGCACCAAGTCAGGTATCCAAGGTACTTTTGTTAAGAATATTTCAAAGATTTAAGTACACTTTGAGATTTTTATCAAATCTTTTAGAGAAATTGTTGTCTGTTCATTATATGTGATTTTTATCAATTTAATGGGGACACTAAATATGTCAAGAATATGTAAATTGTGGTACCAAATCAGTTTTTCTGCAAAGCATGGTACCAAATGTGTTTTCTGGGGTAAAGTTTGGGACCAAAAGTGTTTTGACCGATTTGTCACGTGCAAAACTCGTGAACTTAACGGGCGCGTGACGGTCTCGCGCGCAAATTCCGTCCAAAATTTAACGGAATGACTAAATGTGTCAAGACTCTCTAAATTGTGGTACCAAATCTGTTTTTCTGCGAAGCATGGTACCAAAAGTGTTTTTTGTGGTAAAGTTTGGGACCAAAAGTGTTTATATACATTGTTTTAAATATTTCTATGTTTATAATGATATTTATAAGGGTTTTGTGGGAAAGATCATGCTTGTGTTTTAGTACTAACTTGATAATGACTTTGGTAGAAATCATGGCATATATTGTGGGATGTAGGGGTGGTGCTGAAAACAAAGAAGAAATATTGTCTTTAATTATTTCAACACTTTGGAAATGGCTTTGTCCCCTTTTGCATGTCTTTTCCTTTTCCCATAATCCTATGTGCGCCCATGTAGTATTAATCTATCTTAATGATACCCACGAACAAAACAATTAAAGTTGGGCTCAACTTTAATTAAGACTACATGACTATCATGAAAAGATACACGAGAGACCAAAAGCCATTAAGGTGTTTTGGACTTTATGAAATCAAAGAAGATTTAGTTTTTCATTTTGTTTTTTAATAAGAAAAAAAATATTTATAGAGAAGTCCAAAAAAAAAAAAAAAAAGAAGAAGAAGAAGAAGAACTGAGAAGTCGAATTAGTAATATGTGTATTTATGTAATCCATTTATTTCAACAATTAATAAGGAAATAATAAAAAGAAGTCGTTGATCCAACGTTGCTGTTGTTGTTGGAAGTTTCACATGATCCAATATTCATGTCCTATGTTACTAAGGATTTCGAGTTTTGTTTATCTGTCAATCGGTCACTATTAAAATTAGGGGTGGAACCTTTAATTTAAAGGGTAAGGGGGTTGTAGCCCCTTGAAAGAAAAATATAATGCGAAAATGCTTTATTCAATAGACAAAAAGGATCTTGTGTTATTCCTATTAACAAAAAACTCCTTGTGGTGAGATTTTGTTAGTTTACAATATTCATTTAAAAGTTAAGAATCCATTTTGTAAAGGTTATACTTATAAACAATGTTTTCAGAACCGAACAGTGAACCAGTGAGTTAACTGATTTTACTGATTGAATCGGTGGGATCACTGATCGGATCGGATGACGTCACAATAATATAATAAATATATTTAATTTTAAAGTATATACAATATGCATAAAATTTAAAACATTATCCTACAATTGATTAAAAATATACAAAAACTTAGAATATATTTAAATTAAATCATACAGTTTTTATCTAACTTGTATCATAACGATAATACGATACTAATTAGTAAGCTCATATAAATATAATATGATTATATTTATAAAAATGTAAGTAAAAAATACAACAAACTAAGAGACTAGTAAATTTTAAAATATGATTATGTATACAAGCCTAATATTCAAAATCAAATTTAAATAGTATATCGATTTGATTTTTAAACTTTGACACTCTTTATCCTAAAAATAATAAAGTTATAAATAAATATCTTATATAAAAATTTTTAAACAGAAATTATGTCATAAAACTAAAATTAGTTTTAAATTTTATTGATAATGTGTAAAATATTAATTTGAGTTAATTATCATAATCTAATTTATAAATAAATTTGGTTATAAGTTTTCTTTAATATATATATTTTTATACTAAAAATTTAACAAAAATGTTGTAACTCAAATGTTAAAAATATTATATTATATTCAAGAGGTCAGGAGTTTAAATCCCTCATTCTACAAACATTAATGTTGACTTTTTTAAAATTTGAAATAATATGAGGAGGTTGCAGAAAAAGCTGATTTTTATGAGATGAAATTTATTTATTTATTTATACAATATCTAAAAACAAAATCAAAGAATGAAATATATGAAATGATAGAGCGAATTATGTGCCGAATGATATAAGGGTAGTTCAAATAATAAAATAATGCTACCTACAAATAGGGTTAATGCCCACCTATTCCTATGATATGTATAATGTTCAATATTATTTATCTTAATATGATTTGAAAAAGAGTTTACTACTCTATGATATGTATAATGTTCAATATCATTTATCTTAATATGATTTGAAAAAGAGTTTACTTATGTAATTTTAAAGAATCACTTTACATTCTTCTATTATAGAGTGTGACTCTCTTGTTCGAAATTGAGTGTGAAACGAAAAGTATTGTATAGAAATACAAAATTACCATTCTCCTTGTAAAATAGTAATCCTTTTGTTCCTAATTATTTGTAGTTTTATATGTTTTCACACATATTAAGGTACCTACTAAAATAACCCCAGTTTTAGGGAAAAAATAAATTATATACCTAAAATACCCTAATTATGTATTTATCTCACCATTAGCCATTTATGCGTTATTCAAGTTTTACACTCTCTTTCTTACTTTCTCTCTTATATATCTAAAATATGTAATTAATAGTGCTAAAGTTCTAAAATGACAAATAATTTGAGATAAATTTTTTCCTCTAAAATGACAGTTAATTTAGGACAGAGGGAGTACAAAGGTTAAAGATAAAATCACATAAGGCAAGGATAATTTATATCTTTGAACAAAAAACTTAATTTTGGGGGGGGTAAGTGAATTTTTAAATTATACAAGGAGAATGATGTTAGCGAAGAAATAAATTATAGAAATGAGATAAACCGAAGAAACAACACGGTCTTCGACACGGCGCAACGCGTGCACATATTTCTTGGTGACGCTAATTGCACGTGAACATAATATTACCTGACCCCACACTTTCCTCTAGGTAGGTCCAACCTCTACCTCACGTGCGGTTCATCTTTTACAAATTACTAAAAATCTCTCACATAAAAATAGTACTAATATAATATTATTATTACAAACAAAAAATATTTTTAGCATTTGGTTTCCAGCTCTTTGCTGATGTCTTACCTACGTAATTCATGTTTGACTTTTACTATGTTATATTATGTTTGCTGCATTTCTTTCTGTAATTTGTTCAGATTCTTAGGATCCCTATGTTCACTAATTAATTTTTATTTATTAGTATTTAATAGTACTATTACTACCAATTCTTTCGGCACTTAAATAGGAAATCATAACGTCAATGTTTGAATTTAAAGTTAGGTTTGGTCTAACCATGTGACTTGTGTTCCTAACATAACTCTTCTTGTTTGTTCAGATTTTGACACACACCTGTCGCTGCTTGTCCACTTCAAATAATATCATTTCCCCCCTTTTTTTTTTTTTAATAATCTTGTTTTTCATCGGATCTACAAATTTTTGAATAATTCTTCCAACTATATAACCTCTTCAAATGACAAGTGCTCGGACTTTTTTTTTTTTTTTATCAATTTTCTAAAACTCAGTTTAATTATTTTTATAATTGATAATTAGAAATTATGTAACGCCTAGAAGACCTGAATTAGATTGTTTTGATGCTCTATAGCATATTTTCATACGCCAGAGAGTGAATTTGACCAAAAGGATATCAATGATTTGAGTCATAATGTTATTTTTTTGGAGAAATATTTGTGTCAAAGATTCTAAAGATTGTCAGTTGTTAATTTGTAGAGTATTTTAATTTGCTTTAGTATGCAATAATTGATGCAATAATCCAAATGTCAAAGCCACAAACTTAGTAATGAGATTTTATCAAACACATTAAGGATGTGTTTGTTCTTGATTTACAAGATTCTTAAATTCCAGTAAGTAAAATGATGATCACGAAAACGAGTGTATGACGTTTTCAATAGGATTTATTTATTTATTTTTAAATTCAATAACCAATAATAGCCAAATAACGCAAAATTTTCTATTTACAAAGAAAATTTAATTTCTCCAATATCATCATATAGTAGCAAAAGAGCATGCATATATTGTCAACTTAGAAAGTTGGACTTGTATTCTTTAAAAAACCGGAGAAATTCCCCAGAAAAGCAAGATTAACTTGTTCTTTACAGCAAATTGCCTCAACAAAATTTAGAAACATCCACCAATAAATCTCCAGAAAGTATATGAAGCAATAATTTCCTTCTAAAATATCCGGAAAACCAAAGATGTTAGGAACTAAGGAACTAAGGTCCAATTTTATTTAATCACAAAGGTCTTTCTATACTACTACATTGTCACTGCTTGAATCAGCTAGAATCGTCAACCTTTTCGCGACTTTCACCAAAGTACTGCAATATTAACGAAGAAAAGGAATACATACATAAGCAAATCATTAAGGTTACGTTTGGTTCTTGAAATTCAGCGAGTAAAATTGATTAGTAAGAAATGGAGTTCAATGTTCCATCACTTGATGCAAAAAATATATTTTCCTTATCGTTTTACTCACTGAAATACCAGAACCAAACACAACTTAAGAAATCTACCATAATAAAAAGAAAATGTAATATAAGACGAGCTAAACTATATCTCACCTGAATGGCTCATCACCGAGTTGCCTGGCTGCACCTGTAGCACTTTGATAAAGGACACGATTCATAATTTCTGAAATTTCAATTCCAAACATATTTGACAACTTTGTGTACAGTTCTTCATAAGAACCGATCAAAGAAAGGTCTAGAGTCCGACCCACGTCTTCCGATTCCATGAAAACTTTGCATTGACCATTTTCCAATCCGAGCTCCGATTGAAATCCTTCACATGATGATCCTTCTGGAGCTTCGTTTTGGTTATGACCCGATCCGGATCCATCTGAAGAACTATTTCCATTGCTGGAGCAACTCATAGAAATTTGCTTCTCCGTAAGTATTGGCTTACCAAAAAGCAAAAACGGGGCTGATTTATTAGGTTTCGTTGATTCTGGAGTTGAATTTCCAATAGTTAGAAGACAAGAAATGTTCTCGTTGTTACTGCTGAGATTTGAGGGTACGGTAGGTCCGGAAGCTCGATCTATAGGCAAGCAACCAATTGGGAATAGACTCGATTGCAATTTATTGAGGTGGTGATCTGATAATGATAGACCATATTGAGCATGCCTGGCTCCCTGCATGCCAGCAGGAAAGGGGTTGCTAGACCCGATGAAGTGGTGGTTTGCGGAAAATGCGGGTAAAGGAATTTGGCCTTCGAGAGGGTATTCTGGTAATCTCATTTTTTTACGCGGAGGTGAGAAAGGGGAGAGGTGGAATGTTTGCATGTTAGAAACTAATTCCACTAGCCATGGATTGACTCGTTTCACATTTTGAAGAAGATCAGGTTCGTCCCAAGCCACCTAGAAATGTTCATCAAAAGCTTATAATTAAATCAAACAAATTGTGGTAATCATTTTTAAGCCATCGAAAAATTAAAAGGAATCTACATTTACAAATGCCTTATGGTTAGATGAGTTTGACCAAACTGAGTCTGGATCATATTTTGAATTTTCATGATTTTAAATAATCACAAAAATAAACTCAGCTTATGCAATAAAAGTCTCTCGGTTTCATATGATAGATTTGAAATCTACAACTCCAGAAAATGCACTGAAGATGGTAACTATGAAAATAATAGTAGGCAACATTGAACACACAAAAATTATTCAACACCTAAATAATTATTAATAATCAAACAAGAGCACCTATAAGCAAATTATACATGTATTAAAGAATGGATCAAATTTACAAGATAAATAACTTAAAACAATATCCATATACCCGAAAGCGCCAAATTACCTGGAGAAGCCTCCAAGGAGAATCGGGCCATCGAATTGGATCAGCAACCTGAACTGACGAAATAGTCCCCATAAACCAACTTATACGCGAAGAATCCTCTGTCTCAAATGCCATTTTAAACCTCATACCCGAGCACCACCGCATTTGCATTGCCGCTTTTACGAGAGAGGCTTTCACACAAAATTCGGGAGTGCTAGCTTGAGGATAATAAACCACATCAAACGATCGTCCATTGGCCGCAAGAGTAGCCGCTTCAATTACATCTTCGCCCTTCACTCTCCCATTACCATCCCCACTCAACTTGCTCTCGCCCTCCCTCAAAAATGCTGAAAAACCTCCATACGGACCCCACCCGGACGGAATCTCTACTCCATTCCCGTTTCCCCTTCTCGCGCGTTTAATCCCAACACAAAGTTCCCCATTTTCCGCTCGTAAAAACACGATCGAATCCCCTGCCACGAGCTTCTTTTGGTTCACAAAATTACTCCATCCGGTAGTTAAAAGATGCCGCCTAGGTGTCCCTCGATAAATATGTCGAAATTGCCACTTTTTCCCATGAACATCCTTAGCGAGAATTGTCTGAACCGGAGGGTCTGCGGAGTAATCCAATCGTGGAAAAATCGTCTCCGCGCAATACCTAGGTACTGAAAACCCCCCACCATTGTTCGCATCCGATTGAGTTAACGTTTTTGCAAATTTTGTTTGCTTGTCCTCGTTTTCGGAACCGTTAATCCCGACAACCGCGTTATCATCATGAACAACTTCGTTACCGGAAATGGGAACCAATCGGATTTTCGCAAAGACCTCATCGGTTTGAGGATCTGCCATGAACTTAATAGCGGATACTTTACAAGGTACGTAAGCCGGAATTTTGGGATGGTTTCGGAAATCGACTTTTTCAGATGAGTGTTCGGAATGGCCTTGAGGAAAGTAAAACACATTTGAATTTACTGATGGCATTTGAACCATGCTACCAGCACAGGCATGCCAGAAATGAGAATCTAAACATTTTTCAGTTTCTTCATTAGTGTTTTCTCTAGACTCCATAAAGGTAAACATTGGAATCAAGTTACAATATAATATCAGAGCAATCAAAATCCCAATCGAAAAGGTCCTCTTTTTACAATACTTGTTCTTCTAACATCATAATATAGCTGCTGGAACAAAATAAAAGATAAATTTTCTTAGAGAAAAGAAACAAAAAGTATCAATAACAATAAAATGAATTCGAATTTCAATTTCTTACCTTCCCTTATCTTGAGTAGGCAAAGAATCCCATCTGCAGAAACAACCCAAATTACATGGTATTTCAAGAGAACCTTAATAATACTACAAAATAATTATATTTAGCCCTCCTTCACAATCAAAACCAATATCTTTTTTTTTTCTTCTGAAAAAAACTGAATTTCAAAATGTCAAAATAATTTATTTTCTTCAGAATTTCTAGAAAAATGAACAGAGAAAAATTCCCAGAATTTTTTTGACTAAAACTACATAAAGATTGAATCTTTTCAACTTTTTCTTAACAAAATTGAAAACCCACCTCCAAATCCTCTGCTATTCCACTTCTCACAAGAAATCTAATTACAAATTTCCAGAAACTAAAAGAAATTAACTAAAAGCAAGGGGTTAATTATAAGAAGGAACAAGATGGTAAAAAGAAAGAAATTGATTATTATTATTATTGATGAAAACCCGTTGATTTTCTTTTACTTCAACTCCCTCTTTCTTTCTCCTATATTTACACTCAACTCCATTCACACATATAAAAAAGCTCTCTCTTTCTCTCTCTACAACCACTACCACTCTCTTTCTGTCTCAATATAAATACTACAAAAATACATAAGTAAATAGTGTTGTCAAGTCTTCACACGTACACAAAAAGGGGAAGCGTCTTTTTGTTGTTTTTCCTTTTCTTTTTCTTTTTCACCTGATGATAATTTTAACTGTAGTAGTAGGACTAGTACATATTTTTACTTAATTTCTTTAAAAGGGATATTTTATTTGTTACCTTTTTCTTCGGATCTGAGAAACTTCTGATGTATCTTCAGAAACCAGCATAACAACAAAGATCTTAAACCAAGCTAACCTATTTCAATTTTTTTTTAATATATTTTGTAATAAATTATAGATGTGGGTATATAATATTAATATATTTATTCTATTGCTTACGGTGTCGGATTTTAATTGATATCTCTTGATTACGGTAGTTCAATTAGTTTAATCTATTTCTCTTGAGGTATTGAAAAGACCAAGGTATTGTAGTGAGTGAAAAAGTCTTTAAATTAGTAATTAATCTAATCTAATCTATTCTTTGCTTTAATTGAGGCAAGTCAATAGTTGCTCTAAAAGCAAGATAGTCTTAAGTAGACAAAGAGGTTGTTAGCCATTAACTATGGTTAAATTAAACACATTTTGACTAGAGTTTAATAATAATGATTAAATTGTATTTTTTGTTTTCTATGTTTGGATCCTTAACATTTCTGACCATATACTTTACAAATTTATATTTCTCGTCTCATTTTGTTAATGTATTTGATCTTTTGGGCCCGTAAGGTAGTTAATGCTTAGCTTTTTTTTTTTTTTTTTGCTTCCGTATGATTGTATCAGTTTTGCACTTGTGATTCCACATAATATGATAGGATTAAAAGTGTCAAATACTTTTAAAAATTTAGAACCAAAAATATAATTTTTATAAAAAGTTGCTAACAATCCAATTTTATGAGACTAAAACTACCCCCTTTTAGTAACTTATTTGTCAAATCATTATGTTGTTTATATTATCATAAAAATATTAACGAAGTTGATAATGTTAAAAACACCCATGGTTATTAAATGGTTCTTTTAAGACTTATCAAAGTTAACAAACTATTTTTTTTATAATATTAATTATTATGGAGGTTCAATATGTGTTTAAGGGTTTTAATGGCTGAAACATAGGAAAGGGCAGACATAGTCAGTTTTAACTGACCCATTTTTTCCAATTTTTTTTTTTTTTTTTCAGAAACCCATTTTTGCTATTCACTTTTGACATTTGAAAGGTAAAACCTGGTCAATCCGTTAGTTTTGGAACTATATACAAAGTCACACTATTCCCTTGTTTTGGGGGAATGAAGATAAATTAAAATTATCCAGATTCTTCCATTCATAAATATTAAAAAGTAAAAGGAATAGTCAAGTTTATTGATGTCCAGCTCTAATTCTCCCTATTCTTTTTATGTCAATTTTGTTTATTTGTTAAATATTAAATAGGGGTGCATATGAAATTCAAAACTACATCGTACCATACTGTATACTAGCTAGGAAATCTTATTGGATATTTTCGTATAATAACAATTCTAAAAATCTCATACATTAAGAAGTAAAAAGTAACGAGATGAGATTATGGACCTACCTTCTCCTTAAAGTTAGAAACTAGATCGATACAATCTTCTTCATGAATTAAACCATATCATTCCTGCAACAAATTCACTAGATAATTTTTCAAGAATAAGAGTGTAATCATAGTATTCGGATATATGACGGTGATCCTAGCTAATAATTGTTCACTCAACAAATTTTGAGTCTTTTGGCATTCTTATTTAACCACCATATATAACTACCAACAAGCATTCTCCTGCAATACTTGGTTTCAAAATATCCGGACCCAACCTAGGGCTGAGAAATACTTATTCAAGTCGGTTTAATGTAACTATACGAAAATGTGATCAATCACAAAACAAGTACAATATATATACTTGCCATGTGATTTAATAAGTTTGGTCAAACCAAGTTTGGATAAGAATTATCTTGCAAGGCTGACATAACCTCTCCATGTCCCACCCACCTGAATTCTAGAAAGAAATTTCGCATCGTCCATATAAACCCGAGCAAGAGTAAGTTTTATGTAGCGGTTACAACTCTCAAATCACTTATGGATCTTTAATTTAGCAATCACTTATGGATCTTTAATTTAGCAAAATTTTGAGAGTATTAAGTCCTTATAAGGCCGATGAGGCCTTAGCCAAGTGGTTAAGGATGAGGCTCCATGACCATGAGGTCATGGGTTCAACTCCCACGAATGTGGGTATTTTCTCTAGTTTCATACTAGCCTTTCTCTAGTTTAATACTATTAATTAATTCGCTTTGATATCATTGTAATAGTTTCGATTGGATATAGTGATTGATGTAACAATGTATTCATCTTCTAAAAAAAAAAAAAAGTCCTTATAAGAAAAATATTTTTGATCATTTGTAATTCCTCTGACGTTTGTTTAATGTGATAGTCACTTTTGGAATCTTGTGTGCTAGAAAGTCAGGATTGTTAGATATTATTAAAAAATGATATTTCAAGACCAAATCGTTCTGAGTATGTTTATTTATCACCATTGGTCAATGTAAATTTAATCAAGTGTTCATCTATATAATTGATTTTGAAGATGTACACAAAATGTACAATCTATTATTATAGAATCAATTCTCGAAAATCAGTCGTACGATTGATAATTAATTGGCATTTTAGAATCAATTATTCAACAGTTAGACCAACCTGACTCTACATACTCTAAAATATTTTAAAAAATATTCTCTGAAAATACTCTCTAAAAATAAACCAAATGGTTGCACGACTTATAATCATTCATTTAATTAAGTACAGATTTTAGATGTATAGTATTTATATATATTTATATTTGGTTGTAATTGCTATTTATTGGTTGGATCTAGTATATAATTCATTTCTCAATTAGAATTTATTGATTTTGTTGGATAAAAGAAAAAAAATATATATATATATATATATATATATATACACATTGTTCAAGCTTGGTTTGAAATTTATCGAGCTTGAAATTTTGTGTTTAAGTTTGGTTTGATTTCTTAACGAACTGAGCTCAAACGTGCATACATCAAACGGGTCGAATATCGAGTAGCTTGGTATTTATATGTATTTTTTCAATATTTAGCTTATCGAACCGAGCTTCAAAACTTATCAAACGAGAAATCATGTTCAAGCTTGTTGATTTGTTTGACGAACCGAACTCAAACAAACTTTAATCGAACGAGCTCGAACCAAATTAATATCGAATAACTTGGTTTGATTTTCAGCCCTAATACAATATGTTGTAATTCAATGGGAATTAACGCAATTGGTTGAGCAAAATTAGTATTAAGCCCATGAAACAAAAATCAATTAAATTGTGAAAGAGAAAAATGCGTTTATCCCACATATTAAGAATGAAGAAGCTTTAAGTTATTTATATAGCAAAAACATGGGTTGAGCCATTGGGGATATCGATTATAAGTTTAATAAGGAAAGAGAACCTAGAACCTATACGACCATATGTTGGAGAAAACTTGATTAAAGTATTTGCCCAAAACTTAAAAGCACAATAATTAAATCTATATCAATAAAAGATCCGCATAGCAGATCCGAACAACCCAAAAAGATCTACGCAATGGGTGTCTGTGTGCAACTCAAATGACCGAACTCGAATCAAACTTTAGAAACTATTAAATGAAAAATATTGCTCAAGCAAATCAAACTTTAGAAACTATTAGATGACTCAGATTAAATAACCGAACTCGAACCAAACTTTAGAAACTATTAATTTTTTTAGCCCCTTTTGCAATTTTGCAACTACAGTTACCAGATTACACAACCATTTTTTATTTTTGGCTATTACACCCCTTATGTTAACAAAGCATTCCACTATTAAATGTCTATTTTACCCTTCCCTTAAGAACTGCTTGAACTGATTATAGTAATACGAAGAACTTGAGAACATTGAATATTATTTTATTTATATATTGCGATTTTGCTTTAAGAAATCACACGAAACATAAGGTAGTTTCTTTTAGAATTCAAACCCAAAAACTCTAAAAATGGAGTTAAAAAGTCTATATATAGAAATTAAAACCAGAGCATCAAAATAAAATCATCATCTGCATGCAATAGCACCATTTCTAATATTTTCAAGAATTGGCATATAATGTTTTTTAAAGAAATATAACAAGGGCATTAGAACAGTAGCCCATTGGAAATATTATGCATGTTGCTATTACGTACATATGATGTTTTTATTTTGATGCCCTAGTTACAATTTTCGTATACATATTTTACAACATTAGTGTCTGTGTTTTTTTGTTAGAATAATGAAATAAACTAGTTTATGTTTTGTGTGATTATTTTAGGCAAAACTGCAATATAAATAAAATAAAATTCAATTTCCTCGGTTCATATTACTAGAATCAATTTACCTAGTCATAAAAACAATCAATTCAAATAGTTGTTAAGGAAAAAGGGTAAAATAAACATTTAATAAATGAAATTGATGGTTTATTAACAAAAGGGGTGTGAATGCTAAAATGCTAAAAGATTAAAAAAATTTGCGGGTAACTACCAATTAACTAGCGATAATTCAGAGGGTGTAAGTGCAAATAACCCAAGATTTTTCTCTTCAACGCTAAAAAGAATTTGTGGATCTTTTTTTCCTAATAAATGACTTCTGTGCCTTTTTGTTTTATATAATATGTGTTATAATTTTTTCCTTGCAAGCATCTTCTTCACGTGAACAAACATCTTTTTTTATTATTCAAATGCATGAACATTGAGGATATCGAAAAATCTTCAAATTTATGAAAATACTCTCCGAAAACTCAAACAAATGGGCCTTAATTTTTGATAAAAGAAGCTCTATAAAATCAATTATTCCATAATGATTTTTCATAACTAGGTCTTGACAATTATTGTCCCATAAACTACTACCACTGGTTGCTTGCTGGCACTACCACATAGCACAAGGAAAAGGACTAGTGAACTATAACATTACGTGCAATACGACACCTTACCCCATATCAATGTAGAAAATCAAATCATATCACGACATAATTAGTTACAAATATATTTATGTACATTACACATTTGTTTTGAAATGAATATAAACAAAAAAATAACTGGCTATAACAACATTCATCTACCAACTATATATAAACAATGTTTAGTAGTTAACAATAAACTTAATGTTTAATTAACCAAAAGTATAATTGTTTGTAAGTTCACATGATCATAAATAGCTAACAGCACAACTACTTTTGCCAGGGATTAAAATTGGAGCGAAAGATACCTGGAATTTAATTTGGAACCGCCCTCTAGAATTTGGAAAAAATGGTACTTTGCACTAGATCATTATTAGGGTATTATATTTTACTAAATAAAAGATAGTATTGACAAAATCAGTTTTGGTTTTAATAAAGTAACGAATGTTTGGATAATTAAACCATTGAATCATTATGATTTTACCTCATATCGATTTTTGGGTGAACCAAACGTTAAAGACCCGAGATTCGTGCTCAAGTCTGATGTGACGAGTTTGAAATTAGAGTTAAAAAATGAGACCGCTAGTCACAACTCGAATGAATCATGGAGGTCCATCTCCAGTCACTTAAAAAAGAAAATGCCACTGATAAATTATGACTATAAAGTAAGTGCAGTATACTCCTCAAAATTATTGACAAAAAATCAGGAAAATATCTTGAAGATCACCCCCTAAAAAAGAAAATATCACTAACAAAGTCCACACACATCAAATTTAGGGCGATATAACATCGAGAGGTCCAACTTTTTGACCTAATTCTTAATTCCATGGAACCGATCTTTTCATAATCTTTTTGTTTTCAATAGACACTTTGCCGACTTAAGCGTTATAGTGATTTTGTGAAATTGTCCCGCCTAGTTTGCTCTTTTAATGGAAAAAATGAATCCAATTAACTCGATTTATGAATTAAGACTATTCGGATCCATTAATCTTTGTTCAAAATACAAAATGGAGTTTTTTATTTTTTATTTTTTATTTTTATATAAGTATAATTTGTTGGTGTCTAACAATCTGTGCACTTATATGTTTCACAAAAACATAGAATATATATAATAAATAACATTCTAACAAATAAATTCAAGCATTATTAAAGCATATAGATCATACTTACCTGGTTAGGATTAATTTGTAGAACACCTTAATCAACACATAAAATAGGAAATAAGACTGAGGCTTGCCGAAACAAATTTCCTTAAGACAATATTTCCGGGGCTGCCACGGTGCATACAGTTTGATTCCCGGTAGTCTCCCAAGATACAACAGTCTGTTGTTCATTATTTGCACAAATAATGAACCCACGGCGAACTTGAACAAACAGAAATTTCGGAATAAATTTTTACGGAAGTAAGAGAAAGAGAGAGTAATGTTTTTCCTTTTGTTACTATATTAAAATGATTCAGAATTGGCCAGATTTTGTATCATATTTATAGACGCAAAAGTGCCTCTTGAGAAAGGACACAATGGTTCGGTCCAAATGGTACCTCTTCGGACCGAATAGACACATCTCTTACTTTAATTTATTTCATTCACACATAAAACCCCAACAATCCCCCACATGAATGAAATTGTTGTTCGAGTTCCTTCACATAGACATATCATGTCGAAATTTCTTTAGGAATAATACCGCATCGGAATAGGTGAAATATTTCATCTTGAACCTTCCCTAGTTAAAGCTTATCGGATTTACTTAGCCAATCGGTGAAATATTTCATCTTGAACCGTCGGCTGTTTGTGTAAACCAAGACAATAAACTTAACACAGTACTAAACCGATTTGTTTCAAGTTCTCGGTTGTGTTCGTTTTGGCCCTGAACATTCTTGGTTATGCGAGTGCTTTAGAGAATTCCAGCCTATAAAGAAATTCTCAACGAGCCGACCCAGCTCACACTAACATAGGTGACTGCATCTATCAAGAGTATCCTACCATACTCCACTTGTTCTTGACAAGGTATAGACGTCATTAAAAGCGTTTGCTTAACCTTATAAACGCGGTAGGCTTGCACTTATTGCATCATTGGAATGGGATAGAGTTATACTCTTAAGTGCTTTATTTTAAGTTAGCCAAGACTGGTTGTCCTATTGAACCTGGTCCATGGGATCTCCAGTCGCCAGGTTAGGTTTCCGTACGAGGTAACTTAGTCTAATTTAGGCTTTAAGCCCATTCCCCTCGATGCACATACTACTCTCTAGATAAACCTTTAATATCCGGAATCAGGATTATCTTTTGACTTCATAAAGTCCATTCTATTTGAAAGTAGATGTCTCTCGGTATTGTATCAACGACAACGAATATGTCGTGACTTTACCATTATACATTGAGTTTGTTGAGCTCTGTGTATCACCGCTTGATTATCACATTTTTACGTATGACTAACACAAGTTAGAGACTTAATTATGTATATATATGTTCTACGCATCTGAATTAAATTCCAATAGTTTGAACATCATATACTCACATATTAAGTTCTATAAGGTATGACAAGTGAACATTGTCCGGATAGTGTAATCTCAATTCATACATACCCAGTGCTAAGTTTTAAACATTATAAATTAACGTATTTAATCATTATACTAATGACACAGATATGTTAAACAAAGAGTTTATTGTCTTAAGATTGTTGGTGTCTAACAATCTGTGCACTTATATGTTTCACAAAAACATAGAACATATATAATAAATAACATTCTAACAAATAAATTCAAGCATTATTAAAGCATATAGATCATACTTACCTGGTTAGGATTAATTTGTAGAACACCTTAATCAACACATAAAATAGGAAATAAGACTGAGGCTTGCCGAAACAAATTTCCTTAAGACAATATTTCCGGGGCTGCCACGGTGCATACAGTTTGATTCCCGGTAGTCTCCCAAGATACAACAGTCTGTTGTTCATTATTTGCACAAATAATGAACCCACGGCGAACTTGAACAAACAGAAATTTCGGAATAAATTTTTACGGAAGTAAGAGAAAGAGAGAGTAATGTTTTTCCTTTTGTTACTATATTAAAATGATTCAGAATTGGCCAGATTCTGTCTCATATTTATAGACGCAAAAGTGCCTCTTGAGAAAGGACACAATGGTTCGGTCCAAATGGTACCTCTTCGGACCGAATAGACACATCTCTTACTTTAATTTATTTCATTCACACATAAAACCCCAACATAATTTAAGTTTATTAATTGTTTAATGGTCTAGACTAACTAATAAAGACCCCATCTGTATATACGCGACAATGAACCCAACTCCCCTGGACCTTCTCCCCCCAACGTCTTAACAATACCAAAAAACAAACAAGAAAACAACAGAAGAAGTTTAAAAGAAAATTGGAATTAATTAAAACAATATTATAAGATAATGCAAGAAATTAATGAACCACGTCCAATGTTGGTGGGTGTTGTCCCTCCATATATATATATACTGCTTCATACATACTATATAGTATATCTATAATAAATATATTAATGCGACTATGCTATTATGCGCTTCTGCCGAATGCTAACCAGACCAAATGGAGGGGTTCAGAGTCACGCTAGCTTTCAAATAATAGTACTTCTAAAATTAACTTTGACAATATTATTATCTCTTATTATATAATATAATAATAATAATAACCTGTGATGGGATTTATTCTTCATTCACACGATATGAAAAATTCGGGTGTTTCTTAACCACATGCCAATAATTCGTAATTATTGGGCTTTAATATGTCACGTGTTGGACTTGTTTCATCCACACAATCAGCCCGCTCATATGCGAATTGTGAGTATTGAGACTAAATGTCCACCTTATAAGGTCTTGGGCAATCACCACCCAGCTTTTGAGGTTGAGTTATAGACCCGAACCATGTAAATGGATTTATCCTAATCAATATAGTGAATTCTAATATGTAATGCGTTGCAGTTTAATTAAACGTGTGTACATCTTTTTGAGACGGTGTATAAACATGTGTACGTATTATACAAATTGAATTTTCTAGCAAAGATGTGTGTGTCCAAATTTTTGACGAGTACTCTTAGTACCAATTCTGCAATTAGTTTTTCGAAATGTGACTAATTAAGCCGGATTAATTAAGTAATAATGATGGTTGTGGCTAAATTAATTAAGCCCCTTATATAATAAATGGTATGCCAAAAAACCTTCTTAATTAAGAAGGTAAGCTTGAAAATCAAACAAGTTAGGAGCTTGTCTAGATCGATTGGTGATAGTTCGTTGAAGTTCGATGTAACCAAAATTAACTGATAAATGTATATTTCATAATTTACTAGTTAAAATTTGGCGTTACAAATTAAAGAAGAGCTAAAACTATTTAAATAAAATATTTTAGAGTCATTTTAATTAATGCTGAGTAAGTTCATGGTTTTAAATTTGAGTATAAACATATGGTCATAGTATAGAAAAGAGACCAAACATTAAGTGAGCAATAATAACGTGTACTAGGGAGCCAAACCAACAAATAAATTATGAAGGGACATTTAAAATAATGGCTTTTAATGTTGGAATATTTTCCAAAAATAAAATAAAATTTTGAATCATGTTGTAATATAGACTTCATTTGTGTAGACGCGGTTAATTAAGTTATTCCAAATATCTACGCATAAAATTTTCCAAATAAACTCAAATTCGGTTGTATTATCATAATATGTACATTAATAAAAAACGTTGAAAGTGATTTGGGGTATAATATATAACCAATTCAAAACTTAACTAATTTTATAGATATAAATTTTTCTTCAATAACTCTCCTCTTGTTCTCCATTTTATTAAGCCCCCCACCCATGTCCTTTCCTTCCAATCAGCACCTGCATTTATAGCGAAAAATTTAATTTGAAATTCCTTCATAAATGAGCAGGGACGTTATTTGTCAATTTTTCAAGTGAACATGGGTTAATGTTAATTTTCAAAGTTAACAGAAAAATTATTGTCAGTTTTTTCAAATAAATTATGGTGTTTTCACACTTTTCGATGATGGTATGAATGTCATTTGTCATGAAAAGTATATATTATGACTTGGGAGGAAAATTTTAGCTAATGAAAAAAAACATGAATGGTTTATTAATCAAAATAACATAAATATTTTTTTTTTGTTAGTTAAGCTAAGTATAGAGCATTTTTACATTTCACTCAATCTAAAATTATAGGGATGACGCCACCAAAATTGTTAATTCTCGACCAATCAGTTCTCTTTCAAGTCATTCATGTTTCATATTTGTAATTGGTCCAAGAAAGATAAGACTCTCAAAGTTGCGGCAAGTTTTTGGTATGAACGAATTTTGTTTGAAGCAACATATATATCTACTAGTAGTATTCATTTTTTGCCAATATTGCTATTAAAATCATTTTCAAAACATACTAGTGAATTTCTTTTGTCAATTATAGATATCTTATTATATATTAAAAGTGAAAACTAATTATGTTCTCACACACACAAACAAACAAACGTCCACAACATTCGACCATAACTTAACACACATCTAAGAAATCCTCTATTTCAAACAATTATTGCAAATGGTAGATGTAATAAGATGAAGCTGGAATCAAACTACTACTACTACTAAAATCATCTTTAAATGGACCGTGAGGCCCAATGGGGCACCCGCCAAGTTGACAGCAACAAGACAACAGTAGGGTCCCGAACCGGGTTGTACATTTATGTTTTGTAGGACTCTGGTGGTCTAGGACTTGATTGGTTGACTTTTAAATTTTTAGCGGACATGCGTAAGAAGATAAGGGCTTGCAAGACCAGCATCAAACAAACCTTATACAATCCAGAAACACTTGTCAGGTGATGATTGGATGATGACGTATGGAGTTTGTCCCTCGTGCGTACCCAACCACCGACTACTTTGCCGAATCTCTGTCGTTTGTTAGGGTCAGGGAGAATGAAATTCTAAGCGATCCAGGGTCTGTTTGTCTAGCGTTCTAAAACTAGTTTCTATATAAATTGGGGTTTTAAAAAATTTCGATCTTTGTAGTGTCGATTGTTTGAGTTTTATGAGATGAAATAGAAAAATTATTTGGTGCATTCGTTGTATGGATGGGGTGGTAAAATACAAGGAGAATATTAAAATATATTTTTAAGGGAAAGTTGGCTACATAATCTTATTCCCATTATGTATTGATATGCAAACAGTACTAGATTAGTCACATTAAAATTATCCATGCAATGATTGTACCAAATAATTTCTCGTATGTATAATTGGTTACATGACTATTTTGATTTTTTTTTTAATTTGTCTTTTAGTTTAATATTCATTGTTTGAACCACTAGCATTTGAATTTTCTCAACTAATATAAACGAAGGATGAGCGTGCAAGGAAATTTCGGTTAATTCGTTGCTACCCTCTGGGTAGCCACCATCTGCCATGTTAGGAGGGTTTTAGGGACACTAAAACCCTAAAACCCTCCTAATATGGCAGATGGTGGCTACCTCATATGATAGGCACGAAAATTCCCTAAATCAATCACATATGAAATATATTATATATATTTAGTGATTGATTGATATTTCATTTATGAAATTTTCATTGTATTTGCTAAAATCTTAGTTTAATCCTGATTGTATCATATAAGGAAATAACAAGACTTGTGTAAAGGTTCAATAACCTTGATAAAGTCATAGATAAAAATCTGGTAGATGAGTCCATTTTGAATAAGGGTCCAATTAAACAGCTATTTGAAATAAAGTATGACTGCAAACTTAATTTGTTATAAATGTCAGACAAAACTTTCTAGATGTCAAAAGAAAACATTCATATTTAATTTAGTTAAACTAATCGATGAAGATTAATCTGGTAACACAATCGTCAAGGATAAATTAAATGATCACAAAAAATCTGATACACATGCATGCATCTTATTTCCGTGAAGTTGGCCTATAATACTGTAAAAAGATATTTGACTTAAATTGGAACGTCACAATCGAAGTTTCGTTAAATAGTGTAGCTGGTAATCTGGTTGGTCTTCCTCAATTACGTAAACAATAATCTCAAACTTATTTAAGAGAAATTATTTTCGATGGATCACGTGAAAAGATGTTCTAGTTTAATTTTGATTTTATAAGAATTGTATAAGGGGGAAGTTGGTTCATAGTTATTGGGCCGGCTCATTTTAAATTGGGGCTATGAACCCACTAATACTTGGGCCGTCTTTTTATTTTTACCCGTGGAACTTCGGCCATGTTTATTGGTGAACTAAAAACTCTCTCTCTTTTTCTCTTTTTTCTTTCTATTTTCCTATTTTTGTTTTTGGATGAGGGTAACTACACAATTAAATTAGATGTTATAAAATTAGAACCTTGCCTTCTAAATACTTACTACAAAGAAAGAAACTCCTAGCACAAACTTACCTAATAAACTAGTTTATTACACATACATTATGATTGATCAATCTTCTTGAATCGTTATTTAAATTATACTTGTCAAATTAATATTATGAGTACGTACCATTAATTCTTGGTCAAAACTAACTTGATCAAGTCAGAATCAATAATTTCTTGATACATGAATCAAATCAGAAACCTAATTAAAAGTGTAGTTTATTAGCATAAATTTGTTGCTTTATGAATGTTATCCTTGTGATCAATGAATGAGCTTGACTAAATCCAATCTAGATTAGAATTTCCCACAATTAATAAGGACTTGTTTGAAGGAACTTTTAGTTAACAGCAAAAATCATAAACACACTTTAAGTTGCTTTTCTGACTTCTCCGCAAAACCCAAAATAAAAAAAAAATAAGAAACTAAAAGCACTAATTACAAACATATAATCCAAACGTAGCCTTAAGCTAATAATAATAATAGACTGAATCTAAACTGGCGCGAAAGAGAAGGTGAGGGAAGACAAATGGATAACTGCCCTCCTTTTCTCTTCTTGAATTCTCCCGTAGACGCGGGCGACATACCCCCAAAAACTAAACCCCCTTTTTCACTCTTTCTCACTTCACTTCTTTTCTATTTTCCTTTTACTCTGTTTCTTCTAAACTTTTTTTTTTTTTTTTTGAAGAAGAAGAAGAAGAAGAAGAACTCTGTTTCTTCCAAATTGAGGGAAAAAGGAAACACAAATCATAAATAAATAAATGGCTTATATGAAACTTGGATCAAAATCTGAAGCATTTCACCGCGATGGCCAAACCTGGTAACCAAATACTAAACCCAATATTGTCTCTTATGTTCAGTTCGCCTTTTGATTTTCTGTTCTGTTTTTTTTATTGGGTAACGCCTGTTTAATTAATTGCTTGTGGAAATATTTCATCATTCATTAATTTTGACTGTTTAGTTCTCACGATTGGTTTTTGTTGAGAAATGGGTAATAAGATTAATGTAATAATTCATAGTTTAACATGGAGATTAAGATTACGTGGATGCTATTTGAGCTAGTTTGTAAATCATTTATGATATTGTTTGTGTTGGAAGTGAGTTGAAATTTTGTTAGTATTTGGTTTTTGTATATGATGTTATCATACTCTTCGTCGAATCGGGAAAACACAAGGTAATTCGTGGGATGATGATGTTTTTTGATCAATGATTTTTGTGAATTTAATATTTTTTGAAATACTTGATTAAGATAGGCTCATCTTATGTAAAATGACTACTAATTATAATGGACAATGCCTATTTTGAACCAATATCTTGAGATTGAGTTCTTTCCAATAGTCGACTGGCTTCGGGTTACAACGATTTTCACTTAGTTTAGTAAATGTTTCCACATTTGAACTTTTCAGGCACTGCACATCTGGCCTTCAAAGTGATGTCACAATTGAAATCGGAGAAATGTCCTTTCATCTTCACAAGGTTTGCATAACTTATCATGCTCGATTCTTTGTTACCAATTTCATTTATTTCCCATATAATGTAAGTTTCATGCTAATATGCATCACATGGTACAGTTTCCCTTACTCTCACGGAGTGGACTACTAGAGAAACTTATAGAAGAATTAACCACTACCGATGGATCTTCTTCCGTTTTACAGCTTAATCAATTACCCGGTGGAGCTAAGTCTTTCGAACTCGTAGCCAAATTTTGCTACGGTGTCAAAATCGAGCTAACTTCAATGAATGTAGTATGTCTTAGATGTGCTTCCGAGTATCTCCAAATGACAGAAGAATACGGAGAAGGAAACCTCATAGCACAAACGGAATCCTTCCTTAACGAAGTCTTTGGCAATTGGACAGACACAATTAAAGCTTTAGAAACATGCGAAGAAGTCATACCACATGCAGAGGAGCTTCACATTGTGTCTAGATGCATAAACTCTTTAGCAATGAAGGCTTGTGCTGATCCCAAGCTGTTCAACTGGCCAGTGGGTACCGTTTTTTGGAACGGAATTTGTACTGCAACAAAGCCGCACCCCATGAGTGACGATTGGTGGTACGAGGATGTGTCGTTTCTTAGCTTGCCTCTTTATAAAAGGTTGATCCAAGCCGTTGAAGAAGGTGGCATGAGAGCCGAAAATATTGCAGGGGCATTAGTTTTTTACGCAAAAAAGTACATTCCGCAGATGAATAGACAATCGAGCTTTAAAAACTTGAATAGCGCCTCGACTATTTCGATCCCTTCCGAGGCAGACCAAAGGGCACTTCTCGAGGAAATAGTCGAGTTACTTCCGACTCAAAAAGGAGTCATACACACTCGTTTCTTACTGAGGTTGCTAAGAACGGCTATGGTTTTGCAGGTTAGCCCCTCGTGTAGGGAAAATTTGGAGAGAAGGATCGGGTTGCAATTAGACCAAGCTTCGTTAGAGGATTTACTAATGCCGAATATGGGATATTCTGTGGAGACGTTATACGATATTGACTGTTTTCAAAGGATTCTAGATCATTTCATGTCGATGGATAATCAGGCTTCGACTGCTGTTTCTCCTTGTATAGTGGAAGAAAGTCAATTAATGGAAGGGACACAGTCGTTGACATCGATAACTATGGTGGCTAATTTAGTCGATGCGTATCTTGCTGATGTGGCACCGGATGTTAATCTGAAGTTCCCAAAATTCCAATCTCTCGCGGCTGCAGTGCCTGATTATGCTAGGCCGCTTTCCGATGGGATTTATCGTGCAATCGATATATATCTAAAGGTAACGTTTTTCATAAGAGTTTTTACTTTTTTTTTTTTTTTTTTTTTTGTATTTTTAGTATGGAAAGGTTATGAGAAACGAAAATGACAGGCACACCAATGGCTGACGGACTCCGAACGGGAACAAATCTGTAGGCTTATGAACTGCCAAAAGCTCTCTTTAGAGGCAAGCACACATGCTGCACAAAATGAGAGATTACCCTTGAGAGTAATTGTACAGGTTTTATTCTTCGAACAGCTGCGACTACGTACATCGATATCGGGTTGGTTCTTTGTGTCGGACAATCTTGAGAACCCTCAGAATCCAAACTCGTCGGTTCTAGAACTTTCCAAGAACGAGGATTTGAATGGAAGGGAAGGGAGAGGATCGAGTGTGGAAGATATGAGGGAACGCGTTTCTGAGCTGGAGAAAGAGTGTGAAAGTATGAGAGAAGAGTTTCAGAAACTGGTGAAAACTAAGAGGAGTTGGAACATATTTTGCAGGAGAAAATCACATCATTGTAATTCGAAATCACCGAAGCATTTCAACGCAAAGATGCAGCCACAGCCACAGCCACAGCCTCAGCCACAGAGTGTTAATGGTGATAGGCATCATGGAAATGGAGTCAAGGGGCATTCTGCACAATGATTTTTTGATTATTTTTATATGTTTTTCCAGTTATGGTTACATCTTGTAATCAAAAGTATTTGTTTTCTTGGACAAAAAGGATTGACTACAAGGAATGAAAGTTATTATATATAATTTCATAAATAATTCCAAGTATTGTTCTTTCAATAATAATTTGTTAAAAGGTGGATTAAATTAAACTACTTCATTCATAAAATTAATATGTTATGACAAAGGTCCTTGGGGATGATAAAAAGAATGTTGCTGTAATGCCATTTACTAGCTGCAATGCAGATTAAATGAAGGGGAGATGACAAAATCTTACTACTAAAATAGATTATAATGCAAGCCGCACCATGGGAACAATTGTTATCATACTCTGACCAACAGTGATACCACCGTAACCAACCGTAAGTTGGTTAGAGGCCGGAAAAAGATGGGAAACAATGTTTTAAACATCGATCATTTGATGATTTTTGATTAGACAGTTGAACAACTAAAATGTGTTTGTTGGATCGGTTATATATATATATATATATATTGTGCAGTGCAGGCGATGAGTACTAAAATGTCCGTCCCATATATATGTAAATGTAGATGTAGATGTAGATAGTGAAATGAAACTGAATATGCTCTTTCCCTCTTGGGGGACCATAATTAGAAGCTATCATTTTGTCTTTAATTATGCTAAAGCACATGCCCCTTCATATTTCCTCTTTCTTTCTTTCTTTTTTTTATTTTTTTTTATTTTTTGATAACTCAAGTATCCAAGTTTACGCTAGGCTAATCCTGAACCCTCAGAACCCTAACCCACAACGTGTTACCTCTTTCTTGTTATACCCCACAACATGTTATGTTACCTTTCACCCACACATTGTTCTTGTCCCTTTTCCTTGTTCAAACTTAAATTATTGTCATATTAAATCTTTTGACTTGTGCTTATACAATCTCAATGACTCTATTATCAACAAAAACAAAAACAAAAAAGCCTATATGACTCATCTTTTCATTTGCCTCCAACCATGTCTTCATCTTTTTTCAATGTCCACTTTATTGTCTTTAACTGTAAATTGTATTATTTTACTCCTTTCGACTTTCATATATGCTTTAGTTACATTATATCGAATTTCTCTTCTACCATCATATTAGATTAGATTGATGAGTTAATGTACATTTATTAAAATATCAAAGTGAAAAAGAAAATTTGAGGCTTTTTAATTAATAACAATATTTTGGCATGATACATTTAAACTAATTAATGGTTATGTACAAATAAAGCATGAAAGATAGTTTGATGGGGTAAAATGATATATACGAGTAATTTATAGTTAAGGGGACAAAGTGGTAATTGAGAATAGCTGGGCTGGAGGGCACCAAAATGGAATGAACCATTAATAAAAAAGGATCATTTCATAGTCCCTTCCCACTAATAATCTAATCAACAATTTTTGGGATGGTACTTAGCTGCAACATACAAGTGTCTTTTCAAATGATATGAGCTATTGTGCTCGTGTTTATCTTTTTTTCTACTTTTTGAAAATTCAATTTGTTAATAATAGGCTAGCTAACTAACTGGAAAACATCGGCACAAGATCCTTTGTACCATAATTTGTGTACCATAATGGTGTATCACAAATAAGTATTTGACACATGTATATGTGATAATTATTATAATTGTCACATGTACATGTGTCAAATACTTAATACTCTATTGTGGTACAGAGAATTTTCACCCGAAAACATCATATTTAGAGAGATCATCAGTGCATTGGAAGATGAGTCCAGTATGTATGTCTATGTTTTCTCTCCTCAACAAAATTGGGCCCTCATCATCTCTCATCCAGTTAGTTGCTTGGTGGGATTAATGTTGTAATAATGTTGCCCAATTAATTAATTAGTTAAATGATGATGAAACCTTAACAGCAAACAATCACCAGAAAAATTAGTTCATCCAACTAGCTCGCTCGTTCATCATTCATAGTGGAACGTACACTTGGCCCATCAATGACCTACTGTACTGCATCAATTTAAAAAACGGCTACTCATTTTTATGTACTCCAGTATTTTATTTTTGAGTAAGTCGTATTTTTTGTTCTCCTTATGGATTGATTTTTTAGAAGATTCGTTCCTCTTATCAATATATTGTGACATATTAGTTCATTTTAATTACAAAACATATCACTTAAATTTAAAATATATTTTTAAATTGACGAAAATTGATGTATTTTTAATTTAACAAGGACGGATATGATACATTATATTAATATCTACTAAAAGAATTAAAAGAGACGAAAATACAAAATTTGGCCCAATCCAAAAATGAACTATCATCCGTTTCTATTTTGTTCATGTCTAAACCTAGAAAATAAGGGCCCACTCTTTTTTGTTATCCCGGGCAAGCATATTATATGTAGAAACACCTCACCGGAAGGATTTGATATTATGGGTTCATCGATTTGTGAGTATTGGCCCTTTTTATCAGACCAATCATACGTTGATATAGACATGGATCAAAATTTCGGTTCAAATATATGTTTCGGTCAGTTAAATATTGGAAACTTTTCGAAATTATTCGGAAATGTTTCGGAAACACTGAGGAAAATTTGTAAAAAATGTTACTAAATTTAGGAAAATAACAGAGTTTAAGGTAAATAAATAGTTTCGGAATTACATCTTGTTTTCGTTTCGCCTGATTCAAAAACGGAAACTTTTCGATATTTTCGATGGAAAAGATGAAAATTTTGATCCATGGATATAGAGTCACATATTAGTGTGTAGTAAAATATTAAAAAATATCTCCCGGATCCTGATGATATGTTATACTTTACCCTATGTCATAATAATAAAAACTAAATAGTGAAAGCACTTACTATGATTTAAAGCATATTTTACAATTTTTTGCTAGTAAGACTATAATTGTTTTTTTGAAATTAAATTGGCATAATATAATATAAAAAAATGTTAAATAATACTAATAAATAAAAATATATCCTCCTCTTGTACCCCACCTCCAAACGAGGGGTCTGGAGTTGGGTTGTTTATGTTTATGTTTTAGATTTTAGATTTTAGATATTAAAATATTTTTAAATAATGTATAATTAACATATTATTTAAAGATTTATTAAGATATTAGTTGATCATGAGAATGGTAGTATAATAATTTTTAATGTCTCAAAATCAAGTTTTAGAAGAATTTTGCACAAGACGTTATTTTGCTAGTTATTCGTTTTCATAGGACAATAATTTACCTAATTATTTTCATAACGAAGCTAAGTTGCCAATTAATTTGTTACCCATTCTTAGTAAATTTGTAAGGTAGTAATCATGTAGGAACACTTGAGTATTATTAAATGAGTCGGGCCTATTTGAGATCTGGTTCAAACTTATTTCTATGTGAGTTGAACTGAGTTTGTTATTAGGACCGATAGAAAGTTTGAGCAGCATTTGAACTTAATGCGTTTAAGTCGTATTAACCTGAATAAACTCCCGTGACATGAAACCCGAAAAATATATGATCAAGATCAAGTTTGAACTGATTTATTTTCTTTAAATATGTTTTAGGTCAAAGCATAATTGTACTGAATCAAATCGTTCATAATACATTTCTCATAACTCATAAGCTATTTTCATATTGAAAAGGGAAAGAATAGCAACACATAATACTAGAATATTGCCATTAATTGGAACTTACATAGTAAATTAAATATCCATGTGAAGGGAAAATAGGAAGTTATATGTCACATATTAGTGAAGTGTCATTTCCACATAAATTTACAAAATATTCCCCCCCACAACAAAAATTAGAACTCCAAAGTTAGCTTCTTTCAGTCTCAGTTTCCAGGATCAACTGCTCGTTCTCTCCTAAGTTGCAAAATCCGATTTTCACCTAGAAATGTCGTCAATCTATTGCATCTCCCAGCTCAGCTTCGAAGCAACTCTTATATGCCGAGGTACATACTCCTAAATACCACAAAGACTCAATTAGTTAGGTCTTTGAAAATTAATGTTTAAGCGAGTAACATTTCAAATGTCGATTCTTGAAAAGTAATTACCTCCAATTTGTTGACCAGCTCCTTTGCTGATGGTGCAGATACGATTATGTGACGTGCACTTGGACTAATGAATCCTTCCTCTACGGCTTTGTCAATGAACGACAATAACGAGTTATAGTATCCATCCACATTCAGCAAACCCACCTACAAAATGCTCGTATTTCTTAATGTGTTTCACCTTTTTTACTATTAGTTGCACATTAAGAAAATATTAGTTACCGGCTTATCATGGATGCCAAGTTGAGCCCATGTTATCACCTCAAGTAACTCCTCCAATGTTCCATAACCACCTGTATGCATTCATAAAAACAACTTATAAATTGTTGATAATGGGATTCTTAAAATGCAATTAAACCATTAAAGGGACTGAATATTATCAACATAAGAAAATAAAATGAGAAGCCTTGGGAAAAGTAAGCATGTTTAAATGTACAAACACAAAATGGTGACATTTTGACTGTTGTTACATAAGACAACTGTCAATCTTTAAGGAAATGAACTAAAAGTAGAGTATAGCTCCTCTAGAAACAAAAGGGCCTAATTTTCAGTGCAAAGATGTTGATGTCTCAACAACTTTGAACCTCAAAACATCATTCTTTTAGAAGAGATGAAAAAAAGTTAAAAAATTGAACCTCAAGAATTGTACTAATAATCATGGTTCTTGGAGTTTGTGACAAAGCCTAAAGCAGAAAAATTGAGCTTCACACTGTAGTTTTCATAGCCAATATAGTTTACATAAATAGTACTATCATTTATACCAAATCAGAAATAAAAACTAGTTTCTTGTTCAAATTTTATTTTTGAATTGTCATTTGAAGAGGACTAGTATGCATTTACTACCTATATTTGTTCTTTTTAAAAGCAACAGAGAGATAAGGAAATAAATGATGCACTGAGAATACATACTTTTACATATAATAAATGAACAGTAGTGAATAGGAACAGAAAAATGAGAGTTATGGAAACCTGGTAAGGCAATAAAAGCATCAGAATGTTTAGCCATTTCAGCTTTCCTTTGGTGCATATCTGCAACTGCTTTCACTTCCCCTACTGTTTCACCAGTTAACTGCAAAAAAGGGCATAAAGCAATATGTTTTTAAAGCTCAAATATGTAAGAAAGTTGAAGCTGTATTGAGAGTGAAGCAATGATATAATTCCATGACTTAATCAAGTAATATCTTTTAAAAGCAGAATCTACAGAGCAAGTTGTGGATTACGATCAGATTTTTATGCTTTATACTTGCACAAAGAAAGGAGCTTTAGTCACAGAAAAGGCCAAGATAGGAGTATAATACAAGATACGAGCTCGTTCGATAAACTAAAATTTGACACATTATAAGTAAAGATATCAATCCACTCGATACTCGAGTTTATTTGGTAAGAGCTCTTTCGAGCTCAGTTTATTAAATTAAATAATCAAAGCAAACTCAATCAAGATTTCAAGTTGAATACAAAATTCAAATCAATCTTGAAAAATCAGTAAGTACTATGGATAAGGAACTGAGGACCAACCAAGAAACAAGGACTTCCATTCTGTCAGATAGATATCACATGTTACCAGGACAGAATAAACATATGCACTTGTACAAATTAAAGAATAAAGGAAGCTAATAAAAAGAAAATAAGAATGACCAGAGATAAGGATTTAACATAGTATAGACTCATAAAAATACATGAATAAGAGAAAGCAAAATAAAGTATTGGCTACTTTTGGTGGGGTTCTAGTTATTAATTTATATATATAATATAATAAAAGGCTCAAGACTTTTTTTAACCATGGGAGACATACCTCTCTAGGCATGAGAGTCTTGGGAATCACCCTGCAGAGGTAGACAGTAACAAGACAAAAGCAAGTTTAGTTGCATAGTTTATCAAAATTTATTATATATAACAATATGTTAAACTTAAGTAATCATTTGGGACCCCAATTTATTTGATATTTTAAAACTTTTTTTAATGCTAGTAATAAAGATCAAGGATTAGGAGTAGAATACAAGGAAAATAAAGCTGACCCAATGACATGCCGACCACCATCATGAACTGCTTGAGAAACCAAACCCATTAGGCCTATGCTACCTCCTCCATAGACCAAATCAATGTTCCTAGAAACCTTAAGAAACAAACAAACTTGTTTAGATTAGAGTTCCAAGAACCAAGCAAAATGGAGACTTTTGCAGGTGGGGCTCATATGGGTTCACATTTACTTGGACTTAATCCCTTTTCGAGCTGAGTTAGCCATATGAAATAGAAAACTCTCTTACAAAAGATGCGAACTTGGATTCACCACATTGTGGGGCACATGTTCACATTGTGAACCTTTGCAAAATAATATAGTGAATGTGCTTGTTATAGTAAATTCAGGTAATATGTTCTTATCCATTTAAGGAAGAGAAAAAGATAGTGCAAAAAACTGGGAGTGGGAGACATCTATAGGTGAAAGTTACATGACCTGTGGGCTGTGGATAGCAGAAAATATAAAGTAAGAAAAAAAAATCATTTTCTTATCTTCATGGAATTTGAAGCAACCCAAAACTTATCTAGATCTCTCTAGTCATTAGAATTCATGAAATAGGGAGAAAATTATTTTTAAGCCCTTTTAAGTAGATAATAAAATACAAATTCTCCATGCAATTTTCCTGCTTGAAAATACTTCAGAACAGAATATTTTTATGAAAATAATAGTTAAGCAATCAGAGTAAATATATAAAACACCACAAGTTTTTTCAAAAAAAAACAGAGCAACTCTGTTTAACAAAACAGATGCAAAGACATGATTTTTAATAAACAACAAGCCATACATTTATCAACAGCCCATTTCATATTATACCATCTAAGAACTTAAAAAACAAAAACAGAGAAAAATAATCAATGGGAAGGAAAAAAAAAAAAAAAAAGATGATGTGTATTACCAAAACTTTGCCTAGCTCAATAGCGGCTTCTTGATAGGAAGCTTTCTTGCCTTGACTACTCCCACAAAAAACACAAATCCGTTTGAATATTGATGTTTTCTCTTCATTTTGTCTCTCCATTTTGTCTTTTTTTTTTATGTCCTAAAAATGTATGTGAGAAGTTGGAATAAAAGAAGACTCTTGCTTGTATTAGCTAGTCTCCCCTGTTTTATGCACCCTAGTTATTATGTGTGCATATAGACTGTATATATATATATAGTGCCTGTACGTACTGTATACTATAATTTATTAGAGAGAAAGAAAGAAAGAGAGAGAGAGTTTGTGTGTGTTTGGTGTGGAAATACAAGCAGCATCAACTGGAGAAAACCTTTTGTTTGACCACTCTTTGCAGCTCACCTTAACACTCATAGAAAGAAGAAGAAAGGGGTTTTATTTATAAAGGACATTCGCACGTGCCAAAAAAACACAGCTGTGCACTATTTTTTGTGACTGGCACGTGTGAATCACCTCATTGTTATTTTTCATATCGTTTTTATCCTACTACAGTAGTAAGTACTGATATTTTTCTTATATTACTATATAGTTATAAAAATATATATATATATATATATGTTTCTTGTAATTTTTTAGTATTTTGTTTGACCTTTCTTTCAATCGTATCTCCTTTGAATCTTGTAGAATGAGAGAATATTCTTTATTGAAACAGTTGGTAAAAGATTACTACAAGGTAGTAGTAATTGCTTTTTGGTTTGGGTAACTAACTATTATTAATCATTATGACTTATTAAAATGACGAAATTCTTTTTCTTTGATCATTGTGTTCTATCTATGTATCTGGTCACTGGTCAAACATATATTGACCGGGTAATCTTAACCTGCTTGAATTTAGTCCATTAATAATTCTATAATTAAAAACTAATAAATTACTACTAATTACTAGGTTGTGCATTTCTTAATGTTAAAACAAGACTTGTTTGTCTGCATGAGTAATTAATCCTCTACATTAAAACAGTAGACAAACTGGCAGTGGCAGCAAAACCAAACAAAAGTACTTACTTACTTACTTCAGTAAGACATAATGTCTTTTAATTTCTGATTGCTCCCCTTTACTAATTTGGTGTAAACAAGCATTGGGATTGCCCTAAAACTTGTTCCTATCTGCACTTTTTAATTAAATTAAATATTGCCTGCAACTTTACACAAGATTAATTAATTAGTTCCTTTTTAATTAAATAAAATGGACAGTGTGAAATGGGTTCTTTTTAATATTGTGCATGCGTGAGAAAAATAAATTACTATACTATATATAGTACTATATAAGCATTATTAATTAATTAAACATTGGTTATGGTATGGGCATTCAATTAGTATATATATATATATATATATATATATATATATATATATTGTTTTGTTTTGTTAATTAATTTACCATGCATAGAGCAGTGTGCAGAAAAATAAAATTATATATGATTGAAAAAACATGTGGGTAATGGCTGGCTATCACATTGTGCCCTCATCACCATCTATTAAGAGACAACTTTGTTGTATTCATAGGAAACATTTTGTTTTTATTTCCCGCACCCCCATTCCCTCCCCATAACCACTTCATTCATAATCTTACGAATGAAATTTATTTAATTTTTACGTATTAATGGGATGAGATATTGGAGCGAACTTCTTTATTAGGAATTATTTTGATTGGCTTAGTTTTTTTTTTAAATAAAAATCTTACCTTGAATGTGGGAATTGAGTTAATATATATATAATTAAGCCCCATGCTGTTAAATTTATCGAATCTCCCCAATCCCTACCCTTTCCCTTATTGTTAGTCTATCAAATAGTTACGTACATTACAACCCCATTCATTACCTTTTGAGATAATTACAAATTTTGAAGTATATATAGTAGTAGTTAATTAAATATAAATAATGTATTTCCTTGTATTCATGGTTGCACGCGTTTGACGCATGTTTATGTGTGTATTGGAGTACAATTATACTATATTCTTGTATGTACTTATATATATATTTTTTATGATGAGACTACATAATTAGGTTTAGTGAAGATTTCAAGTGTTACTGGCATTGCAAGTTACAACTACTGAAATTTTAAATAATTGTTAAATTAAGAATTAACATGCATGGTACTTTGAATACCCCTTTTTTTAATTTAATATTTTTTTTATATAGTACTTACTCTGAAAAAAAGTCCTATTAATTTCATTTAATGTAAATCTTTTATATATATATATGATCTATCGAAATTATATAGAGCACATGTCAAATAGCTAGTGGGAAAAAATCATTGTTATATTCTTGCAATTGATTCCACTTCATCATTGTGAAATTGGTAATTGCTTATCCGGAACATATCATATCCGAATGATAAAATTCCCGAGAAATAAAATTCAGTAATGGGAAACAAACTTAGATGGAAAATGACTAGAAATGTCTCTAAAAAATGCAAGGGAGCTGCTATTGGGTAGAAGGTAAAGGGCTTGTTTGTTTGAGCATTTTCCAAAACAATTTTGTATTTGGGAATGCCAAATAAATATGTTTTCTACTTTTTGAAATAAAATTTTCATCTCTCATTTTTCTCAAATTATTCTCTCAAAAGTCAAACAAACAATAATTTTTTTTATCTCTGATTTGACATAAAGTAATTTATCTCGCATAACAAACATGATTTGATATAAAGTCTTACACATCTTATACCTGCAACCTAAATCTTTCAAAAAAAAAATTATACCTACTTTATTTCTCAAAACTCTTACAAACAATATTATGCAAATCGAGATTATTGCACAAATATTCACTACTCTCCCAACTATTTTCTCAAACAGCAAACAAACATATCCAAAGAGTTTTATCAGCCGCAACTTTTTTGAGCTCAAACCAAACCGAATTTGACTTTGTGGGTGACTAAGTTAAGCTACTAATTGAGCGTGCTTTTGTGCACTCTTATTGTCTCTGCAATTTGGTCCAACTACATTAATTAATTATTGACATTCCACTAGCTAGAACACGGCTTTTATCCCATTTGAAGTTCTTGGACTTGGTAGACTTCTATTAACCAAAACAAGACTCAAGGAGGGTTGCAAGATTGCGTTGGTCGAAACGATTACTTGATCCGAGTTGTGTGCTATTACGGCTTGTTATGCATGTAATGATTCGTTTTGACCGTCCAATTTGAATGTCCATGTAGGCGCCATGTAAGTAGTATTAAATTTGATATATCAATAAACATCTAATATTAAAGATAAATATGAAAAAAAACACACAAAATAGACGACTCGATAAAAAATTAATGATAAGAAGAACAATTAGTTGTATTTACCAAATGATATGAAGAGAACATGACAAGAGCCCAAAAAAGTGAGTGCACCATACATGCATCCTATACAATTGGATTAGTATGAGCCAAATTTGTGTTAAAGCATATAAGCAAAGAAAGTAATTCTTCTGCTGTCGAGTTCTCATTGGCCAGAAATTAACCATTAAAAGTAAACGACCATTTGATGAAAATTAAATGCAATTTTAGTCCCAACTGTAAGATTAGGCATTCTTGACATGGGGGGTCTCTTTCAAGTTTCCATATATAGCTTTGATAATTTTTTTAATCCGGTCTCATAAAGTTCGAACAGAAAAATATGACTTTTTATCACAAAACATTTTGAGGGAAAAATTAAACAGTGTAAAGTTTCTTTTTGCTGCAACTTGCCAAAAATGGCAAATGTTAGAAATTTTCAAATTAATCTGCCAATGTGGAATTTACACGAATAAAGGTGCAAACATGCTGCGCCTACTAGACGCTTTAAAAAGTTTTAGCTTCAGTTTGCTGTTGTAGTGATATATCACCATACCACTACTTTACAATTTAATTACATTTTTTTATTTCTTGTTGCTTATATATATATATATATATATATATATATATATATATATATATATATCTACTATATTATAAAAGAATGAATATTTCTTAATTTTTTTGTGAAAGCTAAAATATCCCATTTAAATTATAAAGTAATATATAGACACGTACAACGTAGGTGCATTTTCCTAGTTTATGAAAACTATAGTCACAAATTCAATCTATGGTAGTTTTAATGTGAAATCTTTCGAGTTTAATATTATGATTAAATATTTTATTCATTAAACTTTTCTTTTCCTCAATACGTGTTAGAAATGTTTTTAAATCTCATTATTTGTGATTCCTGTAAAAGTCCCGAGCTTAATTTTTGAATTGAAATACACGAATCATAATATTGAAATATTTGCCATGACCAGGGGCAGAAGGAAGCAGCACCATTTTAAACACAATCAATTAATATCTAGATAAGAAGAAATTAAAGAAACTTTTGCACGGATATTATTTATATCGGTAAAACTAATCGGAATAAACACTATTCCCTATCTTTAAAGAATAAAGCACATATTCAATTAAAATTTTATAATTGTTTGCCGACCTAATGAAAAATAATTTCATTACACCCTTGTAGAGTTGTAGGTAGCATCTAATTTCCTTCATTTTCTTCTTTTCACTAAGTAACAAATTTCCAACAATATTCTTTTAGTAGTACCTATTTGTTCTTCCCTCTTTTTGACTTTCGTTTATATAGGAGATAAATTGCAATTGAAATAACCACAAAAATAATTAAATAGTACAATTAAAATAGATGAAGACAAACCTCCTCCCAATCGAATTGTCGGTCCAAATCTCACCTGAAATCAATGAGATTCTTGCCAAACAGCGTCTTTAGGTAGCTAATTGATTGAAAATCACGTCACCTTCAGATAAAATTAGAAACATATATATATTTTTTTTATTTAAAGAGTGAAATGCAAAAAACTCCGCCAATATTATTCTTAAATAGCAGAAAACCCTCTATGTTACTTTTGTTAGGAAAAAGCTCCTTGTACATCCACTTGAGAATTAGGAGTTGATCATATAGTGATTATTGTCAATTTCTGAAGTTTACGAGAGAGAATTATTATCAATTTCTTAAGTTTAAAGGGAGATTATTATCATTTTTTAAGTGAACATCAATGTTTCATATTTTATTTTACTCCAAAGAAGAAGTAACATATATATAGGGTTATATTTGTCCCTTCTCCTACAAACCCTGAATAATACATGCACTTTAAGCTAGTAAAACAGATTGCAACTTCAAATGGGGTAAATGTCATTTACTTATTTACACAAGAGTTTTTTTTAATAAAAATAACACATGGAGTTTTCTGCCAGCTAAGACAAGAAATGGGGTGTTTTTGCATTTCGCTCTAGCTAGGTTAAAAGTTAAACATAAAGATGTTGATGTAGTAACCACTTGTTTTTTTATATCATTTTTTATAGTTAAATGTAGTAACCACTTGTTACAAAAGAAAGTGACACAAAGTTTCAAACATATATATAGCTAGATAATTAAATTTTTTATCGCATACTATTAGCTAGCTTCAAGTAATTTCACTATTATGTCCAAATTAAGAAAAAAAAATGTGTTGATGGAGATTAAATCATGATACCAAATATATATAAAGTATGTGAAATTTTGATATGAAAAATACAATTTCCTCGATCTAATTTTTAATTTGATAAAGGTATGTTTTAAAGCCAAATGACAGGGAAATTGATGATTTTACACATGGGTTTAGAGGTGGAAAAGTGAGTTGCTTTTTTGACCAAAAGAATTGTTGATGAAGTCGGGAATCTAGGCAGTTGGCTTGGTGGTTATGACTTATGACCTCTTTGGAATTACAACTTTTAGCACCAGCCGACAAACACTTTCATTGAGTAATTTCAATCTAGATCACTTGAGAAGCTTTGAAATGTTTTAACTTCGAATTTTTTTAGAGGGGTGAGGTTTTTGTTTAAAAATAAAATAAAATAAAAAAAATAGGAGGAAATTTTATATAGGCAGAAAACAAATGATATACGGTAGTTTCATGTAGGTTTTATGTATTTTACACCTTAAATCAAAGATCATCACTTTAATTCTATAGTGTTCAAGAAAATTGATTAGCAAGATACCAATGCAATTAGAAAATAAATCACTTGTTAGAAATTGATGTGGGGAGTAAGTAAACGGATCTAGTAAAGACATGAAGGCGTGTTGCAATATCACTTTTCTTAAGACTTATTTCGCTTTTACCACACGGTATATAACAGAATTTACGATAACGTATATAAGTCTTTATGATACAATGAAACTCAATGTTTTATAAAAATTGTCTACTTATCTTTAGTCAAACCTTTAAGTAGACAAACATTAACAAAATATTCAAAGATTTGTTGTCTTTCCAGTGGGACAAATTCCCACAAGGCACACTTTATTTTGAAAATATTCCAACGTCACTTACATTATTAAGTTCAAATCCATCCAAGTTGTAAAAATTTAGCGTAATATTGAATCAAACGAAATACAAATGACACATTTTTTTTTTGATAAATATCGTAATACAAATGAGTATTAATAGTCATTTTTATGGTCTAGCATCAAAGGTTACAAATTAGTGAATTTTATAATTGATATACCATAAACTTAAATTTATCAAAATTGAAAAATTGAAATACTTCATAAGATTCGATGGCCCCACCAGCCAAATTCTAAAAATCTCAACTGCACCTAATAGGAACTCCGGTAGTTAATACCGTTGAAAAATGTCAAAGCATCATTTGTCATTTTATCCATATTCGGCTATATAGTACTCACTATGTTTGTATTATATACCGACAGCGTAGCTTTCTTTGGGTTGAGGGGGGGGGGGGGGGGGGGGGGGGGGGAGGTGTAATATATATTTTCTTAATTTAATAATTTAGAATAAAAGTACTTTATTTATGTTATTAGTGGTCAAAGATATACGAGCTATTTAAAAAAGTTAGGGAAAGTAAGGATTTAATACTCCCTGCGATGCAATTCAACTTTATACTAAATTTGTCCTTATTTTGTTTGAGTGACCATTAATTTGTGATGGCATTTGGGGGAAAATTTAAACTAAAAAAGTAAAAAATTTCAAAGTAAGTAAAAAATTTGTCATTTGTCCTTCTTCTTTTTAACGTGAGTTAAACTAAAAAAATTATACATAAAAAGTAAAAAATTTCAAAAGAAAAAATGTTTGTTATATTATAATAACATTATCATTTAAAAAAAAAATTACGTCACTAATAATTACAGAATGCTAAAAGTAACCTAAAGTGGTTGGGCGCCCAAGTGGTAGTAATTTGCGACCCCCAGAGACGAGACTCTGTAAATAGAGAGTCTAGTATATCAAAAAAAAAAATGCTAAAAGTATCATATTTCATGTTGATTTGACACCAAAATATAAAATTATAGTACCATCTTTACTCTTGACCCGACACAATTATATACATCGATGTATATCCAAATCTAATCTAAAATTTTCAAGTTAACTAGAATAGTTTGTTAACAACATTAATTATATATATTTTAAATTAGTTACTATGAACTATCAAAATACATTTATTTTGGACATCTTAATTTGCAATTGCATATATACAACTCAATCTCAATGTAATATTTATGGAATCTTCTTGGGGTCTCCAAGCTAGGGATTGATTCTAGGAGAGCCAACGACTTCAACTACCGTCCATAATATGATTAATGGCCCAACTAAAACTAGACGTACCCTTGAAATCATATTATAAATTTAATTAAGTGACCAAACAAAACTCAACAACTTACGTTGACGGAAGTTCGATTTTCAAGGAGAACATTAGAATTGTTACTAATTAACGAACTAAAATCTTGCTTATCAGAAGTGAAGGAATTGATTGAAGAAAAGGGTAGAGGAAGTTTGGAATCCAGTTCAAACGGGAAAGAATTATAATTAGGGTTACAATTAGGGATATACGGGCTGTTTAATTAGTTAGGAATTAGTTGTTTGGAATTTACGTTTTTACCCTTAGGATTGTCTATTTATACAGAATATTGTAACTGCTATTGTACATAATTTTTCAGTTCAATAATATTCACAAGTTTATTTACTCTCACTTTGCAATCATATACACTAAACACAATTTATATTCAAGATTATATAACTTTACATGGTATCAGTAGTTTAATATCAATATTAAACTTCCGCTGCTATTTTTTTTTTTTTCTTTCCTGTTCTTCATCATTTACATCATCTTCCTCATTTGATTTCTGGAAAAATCAAGTCTCCCGATCCAGTTTATTCTGTCTTTTCATCTAGTTTTCATCAAGATTTCATCAAGAATTCATCAACACAAAGAATTCTGCATCAAATCAACATCCAGAAATTTCAGATCATCTAAACTTCATCATTCAGTTTCAGAGAATTCATTCCTCATCGAAGAAACAACAAGTCTACACATTCAATCAAGATATCACAAGCATCAGATTTCCAGTTCTATTCACCAGATCATCATCTTACAAATATTCATCCAGATATCAAAGTCAGCACAAATTTACCTGTCATCAGGTTCTGCATATTCCAGAATCATCATCTATTCATCAGTTCCTGCATTATCACATCAAGAAAATCATCAGATCAAGTAATCATATCACTATCTTTTTACAATTTTCCCTTCTACATATTCATCCAGTGTCTCTTTTCTTTATTTTTTTCCTTAAAAAAAATCTTTCTATTTTGCCCTATCTTGCACAAACAATATGTCATCCTCACCCCCTCACACAGATTCAACTATTCCCTCATCCTCCACTTCAAGAACTAGACCTGAAATTGAGGATCCATCTAGTCCTTATTACTTACACCCTGCGGATGGTCCTGGTTCTGTTCTTGTCCCAGAAAAACTCACCCCTACCAACTACCAAACATGGTCCAAAGCAATGACCCGGTCACTCAAAGTCAAAAATAAACTTGGTTTCATTGATGGTTCCATTTCCCAACCTCTTGACAACCCTATTCTTTCCAATTATTGGGAAAGAAACAACACAATTGTTGTTGCTTGGATCTTAAATTCACTTACTCCCCTCATTAATCATACAGTGCAATACCATACCATAGCTACTGTTTTATGGAATGAGTTAAAAACTAGATTTCAACAGGCCAATGGCCCAAGAATGTTTTCTTTACATCATGACCTATTCAACCTACATCAAAAATCCTTAAGTGTCAATGATTATTACTCTAACCTCAAAATACTTTGGGATGAAATTTGTAATTTCAGACCCAAATGTACTTGTGGTAAACTGGATAAATTTTTTGAGGATCAATACTTGATGATATTTCTCATGGGTCTCCAAGAAACCCTTTCTCATACAAGGAGTCAATTACTACTAATGGATCCACTACCTGAAGTCTCTAAAGCATATGCTCTTGTTTCTCAAGAAGAAACACAAAGGGCAGTACACTCTCATTCCTCTTCCACTGACACTATCAATACCATGGCTTTTGCCACCCAAAAACCGTTCTCCAATCCACCCAGAAATCCACCTCCTAATTACTCTCCACAGTCTACTCCTTCTCCTTACAGAAATCCATCTCCAAACTCATTTAGACCTTCTAACAGACCTCCATTCAACAGCACATTCCCAAGACCTGGGAGACCTTATTGTACACATTGTCAAATGCCTGGACACACTATCACTAACTGTTTTAAAATCCATGGCTACCCTCCAGGTTATAGACCTCCCACACCTAGATATGCTACACAACAACCACCCCAAGTCAACAACCTTACTACTGAGTTTGCCCCTTCTGAAACCTCATCCTCATTCCAGAATTTCATTCACAAACTTTCCCCAGAACAGTTCACTGAACTTTCAAAGTTATTTACTGCCCAACTCACCACTGCTTCTGACGTTCCAGATCTACCAGAACCCACTGCCTCTACAAACACATGCACTATCAATACTCCTACAGGTAAGTGTTTTTCCACCTATAATCCTGCTTTTTCTTCTAAAAACTCCTGGATCATTGATTCAGGTGCTTCAAATCACATTTGCAACAATATTGATTTTTTTACTAAACTTTTACCTACATCTAACACCACTATTACTTTACCTAACAAATTCATTGTTCCTGTTTTCTTTAAAGGTTCAGTTGTTCTCAATCATCAGCTTATTTTACATGAAGTTCTATATGTTCCTCATTTTCATTTTAATTTACTTTCTGTCAGTGCATTGTTAGATTCTTCTAATCTTAGCATTCATTTTGAACCTAGTTATTTCATTATTCAGGACAAGATATCTTTGAGGAAGATTGGCAAGGGTGAACTACACAATGGCCTATACATTTTACAGAATCTACCACCACCTAAGAATTTTAGTTGTAATAAAGTTTCCATTGATACCTGGCACAGTAGGTTAGGACACCCTGCCATGGATAGATTACATAGTTTACATTCTGTATTAGGTCTTCCTTCTCTTAACATTTTGCATAAACACATTTGTGAAATCTGTCCATTAGCAAAACAAAAGTCTTTACCTTTTCCTATTAGTTCTACTGCTTCTCATAATAAATTTGATGTTGTCCATTGTGACATTTGGGGCCCCTTTAAAGTTCAATCTCATAATGGATACAGATATTTCCTCACTTTAGTGGATGATTTTTCAAGATTTACTTGGGTATTTTTAATGCAATTTAAATCAGATGTTCATTTCCTTATTCCTAGATTCATTAAACTAATATCTAATCAGTTCAATGCTACTATAAAAATATTTAGGAGTGATAATGCAAAGGAATTAGTTTTTTCAAAATTGTTTGATGAACTTGGCATTTTGCACCAATTTTCTTGTGTTGAGACACCTCAACAAAATGCTAGGGTTGAGAGAAAACATCAACATATCTTAAATATAGCTAGGGCTCTAATGTTTCAATCTAATTTACCTATCAAATACTGGAATGAAAGCATACTTACAGCTGTCTATTTAATGAACAGAACTCCAACACCTATTTTAGATAATGTTAGTCCTTTTACCAAATTATACAATTCAAATGTTGATTATTCCTTGCTCAAAGTTTTTGGTTGTCTTTCATTTGCTTCAACCTTAAAAGAGCACAGAACTAAATTTGATCCAAGAGCTATTAAAAGTGTTTTTATAGGTTATACACCAGGGATCAAAGGTTATAAACTTTTAAACCTTATGACTCATTCTATCTTTCATTCTAGAAATGTAATTTTTTATGAGACTACATTTCCTTTCAAGGATACTAGCTTACATGACCTTTTTACTAATAACAGTCCTCCATCCTCCCCTCCTACTCAAGATTTTTACACTCTTGACCCTCTAGACTCTACTTACACTGCCACTGACCTACCATCTACTTCTACCCAATCTTCTTTACCCACTAACACCATAACTCCAACAGAAGTAAGAAGATCCACAAGGACCACTAGACCACCTCCATATTTACAAGACTATCATTGTCTTCTTTCTTCTACAAATAAAACCAAATATCCCTTATCATCTGTTCTGGACTATTCTACCACTTCCACCTCACACCAGGTTTTCATTTCCAATATATCTTCTACCACAGAACCACATACATTCAAACAGGCAATTAAACATCCCTCATGGGTTCAGGCAATTAATGAAGAATTACAGGCTATGGAATCTAATAATACTTGGATAGTTCAACATCTACCACTAAATAAGAGTCCTATTGGTTGTAAGTGGATTTTCAAATTAAAAAGAAAAGCAGATGGTAGCATAGAAAGATTCAAGGCCAGATTGGTGGCCCAAGGCTTTACACAGCAAGAGGGTGTGGATTATACAGCAACCTTTTCTCCAGTTGCAAAATTAGTGTCTGTTAGGGTGCTCTTAGCATTGGCTATGGCTCAAAATTGGGACTTGCATCAGTTGGACATCACCAATGCATTCCTCAATGGTGACCTTGAGGAGGAAGTCTACATGACTCTACCAAAGGGATATACTCCTACTATCACTACACAACCAGGTATCTCTACTCCTTTGGTCTGTAAATTACAAAAGTCCATTTATGGCCTCAAACAGGCCAGTAGACAATGGAATTACAAACTCACAGAAGTCCTACAATCTCTAAATTTCCAGCAATCAAGGTCAGACTATTCTTTATTTACTTATGGTGAAAATTCTAATTTTTTAGCACTTTTAGTTTATGTAGATGATATCCTTATTGCTGGTCCAAATACTCAGCTTATTAATGATATTAAACTTAAGTTAGCATCTGTATTTAAGTTGAGAGATTTGGGCAGGCTAAAGTACTTCTTGGGTATAGAACTTGCCTATTCCCCTACTGGACTTGTTCTGTCCCAAAGACAGTATACAATCCAAATTTTACAAGACACTGGTTATCTAGCCAGCAAACCTAATCTTATTCCAATGAACCCCAAAAATAACCTAAGATCTAATAATGATGACTTACTCCCTGACCCTTCTCCATATAGAAGGTTAATAGGTAGGTTAATTTATCTAACCATCACTAGACCAGATATATCCTATACTGTTCATAAATTGAGCCAGTTTTTAGCTAACCCAACTTATGAACATTTAGCAGCCACTCATTATTTACTAAGGTATCTTAAAAAATCCCCTGGGCAGGGCTTATTTTATCCTAAAACTTCTAATCTTCTTCTATCTGGATTTTGTGACTCAGATTGGGGTTCCTGTAAGGATTCAAGGAAATCAACTACGGGCTACTGTACTTTCTTAGGAAATGCACTGGTTTCATGGAGAGCAAAAAGACAGAACACAGTATCTAAATCTAGTGCAGAGGCAGAGTATAGAGCAATTTCAGCAATTACAAGTGAAATTCTATGGTTGTCCAATTTATTACAGGAATTAAAAGTTCAATCAAACTTACCTCCTGTGGTTTTTTGTGACAACTCATCAGCAATCCATCTTGCGCATAATCCAACCTATCATGACAGAACGAAACATATTGAAATAGATATACATTTTGTGCGTGAACACATATCCAGAAAGAATTTGAAGATATTACCTATTTCTTCTTCAGCTCAATTGGCAGATGTATTCACCAAGCCTCTCCCACGTCCTCAACTTGAACTTATTTTGTCTAAGATGGGCGTAATCAACATTTACGCTCCATCTTATGGGGGGGTATCAGAAGTGAAGGAATTGATTGAAGAAAAGGGTAGAGGAAGTTTGGAATCCAGTTCAAACGGGAAAGAATTATAATTAGGGTTACAATTAGGGATATACGGGCTGTTTAATTAGTTAGGAATTAGTTGTTTGGAATTTACGTTTTTACCCTTAGGATTGTCTATTTATACAGAATATTGTAACTGCTATTGTACATAATTTTTCAGTTCAATAATATTCACAAGTTTATTTACTCTCACTTTGCAATCATATACACTAAACACAATTTATATTCAAGATTATATAACTTTACATTGCTAGCTAGGAATCTAATGATCAACCAAAAAAAAATGTTAATTGGCATGACATGTACAATATTTTTTTATAAGTAAAAAAACTCTTCATGTTGAAGCCATCATTGAGTCTTATGTGCAATAATTAATTTGAACCCAGTCCAGATGCATGCTGCATGCAAGCATGAAATTAACGTAACCATCATCACTATTCACTAGTTTAATTAGTTTCTTAATTAATTAGTTAGTCCAAATCGACGGCCATATATATATATGCGTGTAGTCGGCAAATTTTTATAGTTATGCTCAAAGTTATGGATAGGACATAGGAGTTTATAGCAATAGTATATTAATACAACTTTACCCAATTTGTCCTATTAATTAATTAATATCAAGCTACGTCTTCTTCTTGGAAATAAAGGAAGTAAAAGAATAAATATAGGAGAATTGCATTTTTGGTATTGAGTTATAGGTCAATTCCTATTTTTGGTATTCAACTTTATGTGTCCAACACATTTGGTACATAAACTTAACAAATTGTAACACATTTGGTACAATCGTGATAAATTGTTGTTAAGAGGTGACGTGGTAGTTAAGTCTAATTGTAAAGTTGATGTCATTACATATGTTAACTGATAATTTTACCCCATAACATTTTAGGTTACCTAAAAAGCTCAACATCTCCAAATTTAGCAACGATTTTAATCCACATTGTTGCCAAATTTTAAAATTGACTCGAATAAAATCTCGTGCAGACCAATTTAAAAGTTTTAGTTATTTTATTTAAATAACTAATTTGATTTATATAGAATATTAACAAATTAAATAATATTTAACATAAATATCACCAAAATTAAGATAACATATTCTTTTTAAATTAAATTTATATAATAGCTTTAATCTATTTAATATTTATTAAAATAATAAATTACATAATTAAAAATTATTTAATATTTATTAACATAATAAATAATTATAATTTAAAAAAAAATCCAACCCCCTCCCCTCCCCTCAATTCCTAGGTCGCCGCCAGCCTGGGAATTGGGGTAGGGGTGAGGGGAGGGAAGGGGGTGGTTGGGTTGGTTGGGTGGGTGGGGTGGGTGGGGTTGGGGTTTTTTTTAAATTATAATTGTTTATTATTTATTATTTTTAATTATATAATTTATTGTTTTAATAAATATTAAATATATTAATGCTATTATATAAATTTTATATTTAAAAATATTATTTTTTTAATTTTGGTAATATTTATGTTAAAATATTATTTATTTTATTAATATTTTTTATAAATTAAATTAGTTATTTAAATAAAATATTTAAATTAGTCCGTACGTGGTCTTATTCTAGTCAAATTTAAAATTTGGCAACAATGAGGATTAAAATCTTCACTAAATTTGGAGATGTGGGGCTTTTTTGGTAACATGAAATATTATGGGGTAAAATTATCAGTCAATATAAATAATAACATCAACTTTGCTATTAGACTTAACTGTCACGTCATCATTTAACAAAAACTTTTAACGGATGTACCAAATGTGATGGACCCATAAAACTCAGTACCAAAAGTGAGAATTGAACTATAACTATGTACCAAAAATACAATTCTCTCGAATAAATAGAGTGAAAAATAATTCAATACGGAAAGGCCCAAGTAAAATGATTTCATCACTACAAACTAAGTTAATTTGCCGAGTTTCTCATGTATGCATAAATTCTCAACCGAAAGAGACTAATCTGAAATATATATGAGAAAAATTCAAAATTCGTCTTGCAACTAATTAAGGATAGCCAGCAAGAAAAAAAATTAGATTCGGGCTGTCAATTTATGAGTCTATGCATCTAGATTAATTACTTTGGTAATTTTAGTTTTAAATTTCAAATCAAAATTATTAAAATTACAAATTTAAAAATCATTTTGCAACTATATATATATATATATATATATACAGTTTGCTGGCAAACATTTGTTTTTCAAGATTATGATCAGTTTGTTTGTCTACTCTAGAACCTTAAAGTGATATTTTCAAATAAAATATATATCGTAATTTTAAATTTGATATACTAATTAATAACCTTGATTAATATCGATGTAACTTTGGGATTAGTTTTCGTTGCATGAGAGTACGTACCCTTTTTATCATTCTGTTTGTTTAATCTTGTAAACAGATACCACGCGCGCTAAGAAATTCTGCATGGGTACGTTCTTTTTCTTTTAAAAAATGAGAATACAATTATGGAAGAAAAGAAAATTAAGAAGTCAAGAGTTAGAAAGTTGATGTAGAATGATTAAGGCCAGTCACACTTTTTTGTTGCCTTTTCGAGTTTGGACTTGAACTTGATGATTAAAACCACATGTAAATGTAAATTACAACCACATGAGATCGACGTGACCAACTTAATTATAAATGAATGCATGCATGCATGTAAATAATTAATCATGCATGAGGTAGAGATCATTTAAATTATTATTTATTATTCATAAATGCACGAAGCAATGCATCACTAGTCAAACTTAAACAAATTAACTAAAGCAAGAAATCAAAGCCCTCCCAAAAATGTTATTTTTCCACTAACCTATCATCGATTGAAAAATCAGGTTCAACAGGTTTCTCCAACACACTTAACAAATCCATTTCCGAACCATACCTCATCCTCCCAGTGCTAGAAGCTAACTTTGCAGCATACATACCAAACTCCGGCAACGAGGAGCAACGTTCCATAACTATTTCCTTCTCTCGAGCCCTCAACACAGCCGCATTTTTCATTCTTTTGTACCTAAACCAAGCTGCTTGAATAACACACGCGCCCCACGTCCTCCATTGATGTGAATGGAACCTAAACTTGTGCTTCAGTTGCTTGCTATGTAGCTTCCGGAATTGGGAAGCAACAAATTTCACGTCCTCGGAAACAAGAGCAAAAGCTTCGACCTCGGTTATGGTTATCACTGTTCTCGTGGAGGACGGGAGAAGAACACTCGGTCGTGGATAAAGAGCCCAACTTAGAAGTTCTTCACCACAAAAATCTCCGGATCCTAAACGACACGAGTTGAAAAACCCCATTCGACCTCCGTTAGTAGTGTAAGAATCGAGGTGGCCTCTTAATATGAAGAGCATTTCAATTACTGGTTCGCCCTCACGGACTATGCAAGTGTTGGGTGTTCGTAAAATAGGCTTTAGTCTTTCGCATATCGCATCTAATGTGCACTCATCCATTTCATCAAACAGGGGAACCTGTTTTTTATTTTTTTGATAAAAATAATCAGACAAGATATGAAATGAAACCAGGAAATTAACCTAAATACAAAAGTAACCCTTTTACTTTGTTTAATTGGCGAAAAATCCCTGTGTTTTTTTATTAGCAACCCCCCCACCTTGTTTTTTTATTAATAAAAACCCTATTATAAATTCCTTCATAAAGTCAATAAAGAGGTTATTGTCAATTTGTAAATAAAGCAAGGGTGTTATCACCAATTTTCAAAGTTAATTAAGAGATTATTGATAATTTTTAGATTAATAGGGATGTTTTTGCATTTTTTGGTGGGGTATAGTTGTAATTTAAAAATAGCACATAGGATTTTTGCTAATAAAAATAGCATAGGTTTTTCTGGTTCATTGGGCAAAACATAGAGGGTATTTCGCATTTCATTCAACCAAGAAATTATGGAGAATATAGAGAAAGGAACTTACTTGTCGAACAAGATCAAGACAAAGATGGTGCTTGATGTCTCTTAGGAGATCCAAAGGTAGACCTTTCATAATAGTTTCTTCATCTACTCCTCGAGTTGTGACCCATTTATACAGATCAAATCTACGAACTCTCTCCTTCAATTCATGGGGAAGTTGGCGATGATGCATCCATTGTTCGGTGTCGGTTCTTCTAACCCTCCATTCTTCTAGTCGCGCGGTAGTAGATTGAAGGTAAGTCTAATGAAACCGAATAACATTTGCATTCAGAAGGTAGTTCCATATCCTTACAGATGTAAACCAGACAATGGCAATGGAGATAACTTACTTGCATATTCCCTATAAGCAATGCAAAAAGCAATAATCCGAGCATTGCAATGATTATTGCGAAAGTGATTTCCCCTATATAGGTACTTGTAAGGAGATTTTGTCCAATAGAGCTGCAAAATATCGATCTGCAAATAAGTAATCATCGGATATACATGTACAAGAGCTTTTCCTTTTTGGTTTCCAAAGGGTATTTAGTTCTCAGACCTGACTTAAAATGTACAAGAGCTTTATTACAAAGAAGAAGTACCCTTTATACTTACCTGAGATTTCGGAGTCCCCACCAAAGACAATACGAGTATTTGTTAAGGAAGCTCGACATGGCAACTCGATAAGTCAATGCATCAGCATAAATCCCGAAATTGTAGAATTCGCTACTATGACCACACAGTTTAGAAATATTGCTGGACTCAAACCAAATCCTCCTGTCATAATCCCCCTTTGTTTGGCAGTCAAAATAAAAGTACCGGCAATTAGGTTGCTGAAGATCGCAAACTTTTTTCCAGCACTCTTCTTGTCGTTCTAACGATAGAAGGTACCAACACGAACCAATGACCTGCAAAACGAGAACTCAATGAGCATAAGATTAATCACTTTAGATATAAATTATGAGGTTGAAAGTTTTTCCGCAGAACAAACTTACATGACTTGCAAGCATAAAGAGCATAAGATTAAAAGCTGCACCTGCCCATGCAGCTTCAACCATTACCCCGCAAGTCCTGATTATTTTAGACGAAAGGGGAAAAATAAGATACAGCCTCAAAAGGAACTGAAATATGATGGTAAGTCGGAGGCCGTGTTTGGCGCTTATCACGTTGGAACCCCTTAGAGACGGTATTGCAACCCAAATCAACAGCTGGAAAAAAGGTAAAACATCAACAGAAGTTAGCACAAAACAGACCGACCCTTCACAAAATGGGTCGACCCATGGACCCAGACCAACTAGTTAGAAGTATTAAAATTGATAAGCAACGCAATACCTGTGGAAGGGGCAAAGCAGATAATAAGTCGAGCCAAAAGCCGTTATGAAGATATCTTGAAGCAATCTTTGAAGAGTCAATGACCAGCTCTCCTCGTCCAAATACTCGAGAAGAAGGTGCCATATAAGCAGTTCTGAACTGAACATAAATCTGTATAAAGTAAAATGCATCTACTAGTGAACGAATTAAGGTAAGAACTGTCTCTAAGGAAACACTTCCTCTCATGCAAGCGTCCTCCTCGACACTCGGTAAATAAAAGAATAGGGGGTCGACGAAAAGGGAAACGAGACATGAAATCAGAAAACATTTGTTCCATCGGCATAGAAAAGATCCTCGTGGATCTAATATCTTCTTTTGGACAATCTTATAGTCCTCGGAGAATACTCTTGAAAGTTTCTTATCTTGAACGGGATTGTTTGCGTGAATTTCAGTGTTCTTCAAGTTAAGCAAAGGTGCTCCTTTCCCTTTATTGATTGTTCTGAGGGTCATATATGGAGAAGGATTTACATTTTCAAGGTCGTCTTGAAAACTGATAAACATGTAAATGTAATTAGTTTAAGAAGGAAGAATTTTTTCAATGGAAATTAAGCTTAATGCATCAACCAATTGTACTTTACACACTATACATAAAAAGACAAAAATGAGATCAGACTACCTTACGGATTTTGACCTCGTAATAAAGCTCAAGCTGCCCATAGTCGAAGTATTGTCTCTTTAGATATTCAGATGATCTGAGACTAAGAAATCTTCATGGAGAACCAAACCTCATCAAAAAAATTCTCTAAATGCAACCTTTATTTGTATCTTTCATGGAAGTTTGGCATATATAACATGCATAGAGATATTACAAGACAACAGAAGAAAGCATATATGGGAAAATTGGACAGTTCTGCTCCCAAGTTCTTGTTTTTGTCTGCTTGAACTATGTGCTGAATTTCAGCTGTTCTTCGACTCTGACCATATTTATAAAAGACTTGAGTTTGACTACACATTTGACACGACATCTAAGTGCTGATTATTGAAAAAGGAGACGGAATATCTTTGCTTTATTATGTCTGAGAAACTGCATTTTGATCATACTTGAAGCCACCAGATTGTTTTCAAAGTGTCCCCGGACACTCCAGCTCCTATATTGCTGAGACAAGATATTCTCATATAAACTTTAGTATTGTCCATTTTATTTTAATTTTTTTGTTTCTATTATATTCTATAGTGAAAACTAAAGCATCTAACAACTACTTCCTCATCTTCAGTATCAGTTCATAATAATATTAAAAATCACTACTATAACAAAAAGTCCATCTCAAGATTGAGTCTGTTCATGTCTGATCACATAGGAGATGTATTCTAATACCATCTGAATCTTCATATAAGACAATATACAATCTGGAATAATCAAACTGTGACAGAATCTGTTAAAAAATGCAACGTGTTTCACCAAGTTTCATTTTTTATTGTCAAATAGTGTAAGATCTACAGTAACATTCAGTTTTGGTTACTGTCAAAAGAATGGTCAACGGAGAATTAGAGGTGAAAACAGAAAACAAATCGAGGCAGGACAGATGGGTAAATTAGAATCTTTAATATTTAAAGTTAGTTAATCCACAGGGATACTTCCTTTTGGAAGCACAATAATTATTGGGTATATTATAGTCCTATAAAATGCAATTCCCTCTTTCTTACTTATGGTTCATTTAGTTTTTAATTTTATTTTTTATTCATAGCCCCTATTGGATGAAGGCCAGTTTGAGAAAAGAGTAAATATATGGAATGTCAGAATTTGAATCAGCTTCAAGCGTTTTTTGTTCGTTTAATTGGCATCGATAAAAAATAATTTTCCATAGCACATACACCACAAAGCCAAATAATAAAAAAAAAATGGAATTCTACAAAGTAATCAATATCCAGGGGATTACAAAAAAGTATACTTCTTATGCAATGTTAATACACTCGCAGGCTCCCGTGAGTCTAAATGCTACTAGAGTCATATATCGATAACTGCAACTTCAGTGCAGGTGAGACGAACAAACTCTTCCATTTCAAATTGAGCATCAATCCAATACGATTTCATGCAGTTACATCTCTTGATATATTGCTGCTGATACATATACCAGATGTCAAGAGAAAACTCACATTCATTTGTATACAAGATCAATTGTGCAGCGGATAAAAGGTTGAAATGTATTTCAAATGCAATGGAAATAAAATAATGATTTCAAACATGTACAATAACAACAATTAGCAAACTAAATATGCAAATGTATGTTGGAAATCTGGTGCTAATCCCTCGAACAAAATTTGCACAGGCAATTGAAATTTCCAAAAGTAAGAGATATACCCATCAATTGGAGGACCTTGAAAGATTTGGGCCATTAATATTGACGGGGTGGACGGGCTTCAGCAGGGCTAACTCTAATGGGTCGCCCATCCAGATCCTGCACCAAAAAGGTTCAAGGACATATCAACAAGTGAAATACTTCATCGACACTAAATAGTAATAGCACACACTAGCCTCAATTCAGAAAAACAAAACCAACATACTACTATTGAGTGTGCAACGAAATTGAAGACATTGACACACTTGTTGCTCGAATAAGATTGATTGTCAACAAATAAAGGTTTTTAACATAGATTATAATCTTAACTCAATATATTAAATGCTCAATTCATATCAACATTTACTGGCAAATTATGTTAAAAATCAAGAAAAGCATACAGCAGAGCAACCATCAAAGTAGATTTAAAAAAAACCCATGTTGAGCATTATAAAGTAAAACATTAAAAGAACAACAAACCACAATTCCAGGTGACAAATATATCAATGGGCATATGCACCAATTAAGACATTCTTATGATTTTTGTGGAACAGAATACTTACAGTGCCATCCAATGATTCAACAGCACTGTTGACTTCTTCAGGAGAACTGTAAGTTACAAAACCGAAACCCCTTGATCTACCGGTTTCTCTATCGTAAACGACCCTAGCTTCCTGAACCTTTCCCTGCTCACTAAACAAGGTCTCGAGGGCAAGATTGTCAACTCCCCATGAGAGATTACCCACATAAACTCTGTTATCAGAACTTCCACCTCCCCTGGGTCTTCTTTCGAATGAGGAATTCTCACTCTTCGGTGGTGCAGGTCCGTAATTGACCCTCAAAACTCTGCCCTGAAGTTCCTGCAAAAATTAACAAACTTGGGCTTACTATTAATTCCATAACAAGCTAAAGGAGAAAAAAAATATATTAAGATATTATGGAATCTATAGATCAATAAGAGAGATGGAAGCTTACATATCCATTGAATTGTTGTGCCGCAGCTTCAACTTCCTCAATTGAAGACATGGTAACAAAACCAAATCCCCTACTTCTTCCAGTATCCTTGTCATAGATAACCTGTAAAGTTTCATAACTCAATAAATGATTACTCCTACTTTACATTGTTCTCTATCAAAGAGATCTCAGATTGACTTCTTCTCACCCATTCTTCAACCTAGTACTGAAAATCAAATCAAACAACTCGATATTCGACTCAATTTAATTTTATAAAACCTCGTTTGCGTTTGGTTCTTTATACATATCAAACAATCTTGAATAATACTGATAAATTTTGAATATCAGTAGCTTGACTCCACAAGCTCACGAAATATATGTAAAAATAACAAGCTACTCAATACTCAATTAGCTCCTCTGATGAAATCTCGTTTGATTAAAGCTCATTTGAGCTGGTTTCGTTCATCAATCAAAAGTTCAAAGTCGATATAAATCTAAACCAAACTTGAACTACATGTACGTGATGCTCAACACTATTCGAGTAGTGGTAATGAAACAAAAAAATATTTCTTAGCATGAATGAGCATTATCTAAAACATTTTTCATTATCTAGAATGATAAATAATAAATAAATATCATCTTTCCTTATCTAGAATGAAAAATAAATAACATTTTTCCTTATCTAGAATGATAATAAATAAATAACTCAAGTTGTGATAATTTAGGCTTAAGTACCTCAACCATTTCAACATTTCCGGCTTGTTCGAACAAACCAGCAAGAGTAGCACTGTCAACATTGAAAGGCAAATTTCCCACAAATATTTTCAAATCAGCCGAAAAATTCCTCTGCTCAGAAGCATCCACGCTATCCTCCTCTTCTTCGTCCAACTCCGATGAAATTGCCACGTGTCTTACGAACCTTGAACCAGTATGTACGTGATTATTGACCGAAGAAAACTGAAGCGCGAGTTTCGGCAAAGATTTAAGAGTAGTGGAAGCAAACAGCGAAGGGGCGGGGGCGGCCGTTGAGGAGGCGGAGGAGTGGTGGTGGAGGGAGAGGGATTGCGGAGTGAGGGAGAGGAAGTGAAGTGAGGAAGACATTATTGCTACTGTTTTTGTGAAGATAAGGTTTTTGGTTTAGTTTTTCAGTTGTGGGGAGAAATGGGGGTTTTGGAGAGATTTTAATACAAGGGGAGAGGGAGATATTTATTTAATTTATAGAGAAAAGAAGGAGATAATAGAAATGAGGAAGGGAGGGATATTCTGCATGATTTTTGTGGATAAGGTCTCTCGAATAAAGAAAAACACGAATTGGATCACATTTTATTTTGGGCTTGGCCTTTGGGCTTAGTATAAAACGAGTTGATGTTTTAATGGATTGATTACCGGATTTGGATCCATATAATCCATGCAACTTGAGAAAACTAATCCTACAAAGTTGAGACTTTGCTCTCTAGACTAGAGGGGATTTGAAATCTCCCATGCAAGTGATCTACACTTGTATGAAAAGAAAAGAACACATTCACATTAATTATGCTATCATTTTCAAGTAAATTTTTTAAGGAGAATTACTTTACATTTTAAATAATAATTTGTAACAAAAATAAAGGAAATAATTACTACCAAATAAAAACTTAAACAAATTGTAAAGGGAAAAAAAAGAGTTAGAATAAAGAAAAATTGAAAAAAATAACACATTGAAATAAAAATAAAGAAAAAATCGAGGCAAAATTTAAGGAAACAAAAGAAATAGAGAAATTGAAATCTAATGTTCTTTGATGGATTAATTAATAGAAAGACTTTTTTTATATAAATTAATAAACATACCAATTTATTAGTTATAGAAGGAACGGGGACAATTTTAAAATATAAAGTCCAAAACCATTATATATGAAGGTAAGTGTTACAATTGATACTTTAGGAGCAAACTGTATTTTACCCTTCCTTCAATAAGTCGAATTCGGACAAGTTTGTTTGTGGAGTTACAAAAACGAGATTTAAAAGAATTTTAAAAGACGAATTTTGTTTAAAGTTAATTTAATTAGTAAAAGCTAAAGTTGAGAATTTCAAATACTTCAGTTACAATTGTCAAACAATAAATTTTGAATGAATGGATTCACTGAAATCCTTTCTAGAAAAATGTATCTAGATAAAATATTTCAAATTGTATAAATTTCATATTTATTAATTTGAAACATCTCAACATATTCAAGCCTACAAATACACTTGGGACATGTGGATGGATAATCAACATCACCTTATATTCTAGCCATGTTCCAAAAAAATAGGGATTAAAAAAATTATGTTCACATTGTCAAAACATGGATGATGTGGATTATTAATCCACATGTCCCAAGTATATTGATAGGCTGCACCACGTGTACTTGATGACGTGGTGGTGCAGCGATTGTACTAAATAATTTCTCCATAACAAGCCAAAGGATTTATATTTTCATACGGTTTTTGTTTTGTTTTTGTTAGATTTCTTATGAAAAAAAAAATCAAAATCAAGGGTGTCTTGCGGAATGAGAGAGTTGTTTTGCTATTGAGTTGGGTTGAATAAGTCTTAAGTGTAAAAATCAGTAGGCAATATAATTTACTCACCCTAAAATTTATATACTCCTTTCGCCCTTTCCTTTTCTCATATTTCCTTTTTGAAATGTTCAAAAACAACACTATCTTTCCAAATATGAAATTTTTTCTTCAAGTATCATTTCACATAAAAACGTTTTGAGTTTTATTTGATACCACTAATTATCTATTACTACTTTTGAGGGCATAAAAATAAAAATGCATACAAATTTTACCTTTTCAACTCTTACTTAAAACTCTGAGTCAAAACACAAGGAGTAAGGCCATCTCCAATGGTTGAGGGCAAGCCCCGGGCTCTGGAACCCCGGGCTAGCCCCGGGCCAGTCCTGAGCCCTGCCTGATCGTCTCCAATGGTCGGGCTTCGTGGAGGAATTAATTCCATTTTTTTCCTTTGCCCACTCTCACCTATTAATTTTATAGTTTTAAAATTTTTTAATATTAATATTAATAATAGTAATTATATTAGTACTCGTAATTTAATAATATAAATAATTTAAAAATATTATATCTAAAATATTTAAACATTATTGAGCTTTATGATGCTTACACAAATTCAATTGATTAAAATTTTCCTGAAGAGGCAATTAATTAAACTACACAGTCGTCTCAACTAATCTAATTCATCATAAATATGGGAGATAGATGTGTTTTCTCTAGCAAATTAAAATAAATCTCCACTATAGCCTCTTGAAAATTACGTATCTCATTAGTCTCAGAATCAAGCAGAAATCAAATTGAAGAAGAAAATGGAATTTCCCAATTGAAAGAAGATACAAATCAGATGAAAGAGATGGAGTAAAATTAGAAACAATTATTTATTCATAAACCGGGTTAGGCTAAGCTAAGTAGTAAACCGGATATTAGTTTTGATTAAATGGTCTAAAGCCCTATTAAATAGTCTAAAGCCCAATAATGAAACCAAAGAAGTAAGCCCATTAAGTTTTTAAATACTGCCGACATCAGAAAAAGGGAAGAGTGCCGCACTCTCCATCTTCTTCCCTTCTTCCTGACGCGCGCCCGTTCCAGCAGCCGTTCCGCCCCGAGCCCGCTAGCCAGCCCGTTCCAGCCTCCAATCCACCCCGCCCCGAAGCCCTCTGCTGTCTCCAGTGGTTTTCCGTCCTCAGTTCCGCCCCGCCCCGCCCCGACCCCGGCCATCTCCATTGGAGATGGCCTAATACTCTTAAAAAGTCCCAAAATACATATATACATATTCTTCTAGCAGTAGTATACATGCCGAAATGAAAACACAGATGATACTGACACAGTTTCCAAGAGCGGTTAAACTCGTAAGTTCACAAACACGGATTCAGCCTAAAATCATTCGAACAACGTTTAATTGTGGTTGGGCAAGACAGCCCGACATATGATTTCAAATACCGTTCAACAAACAGATGTTAGTTAGGTGGTCCTCTTGGCTGGGATCCGAAAATTATTAACGAGACCAGCAACTTGGTAACTAAAAAAATACTAGCAGATACAAGATATGAGTTTACTATACTAAAAGCAAGATATATATGTACTTCGATGTTCAGTTCTTTACAATACATACAAACCCAAATGAGAAAAACCAACAAATAAACAGAACCAATTTGTACTACTGGAAAGATCCATTAGCATATAACTGATCACTTCTCGATCAATAATTCTTCCAAGAAAATGAAGAAATCATCTTATAGACCGACCTAACTCTAACCCCCACAATGCCTCACCCTCAAAAGCAAACACAGCATGATGGAGAGAACATTATTAGCATATGCAAAAGGATAAGGAAAGGAATAATAAATCTTCATCTCTATCAATTAGCAACAGTTCAAAAGATACCATCAAATGGATACTGAAATTGGGAGTTGAAAAAGAACAACTCAAACATATTCATAAACCTACATATAAAGTTCAAAAATAACTAAATAGTTTCCCAAAATTTGAACTGCTCTTATTAGCAACAAGTAAATCACAACAGAAGAAACCTCAAAGCCGGACTCAAAATAAAATTTGAGGATTGAGTTGTCACCTTAGTGTAGCTGAAATTTCATAGATTTCTCATTTAAAAAGCTTCCGCAGCTTTCTTGTTTCCTTTCTTGCCATCAAGTTGTTGTCCCTTGATCATCCGTGATAGAATATCAGCTTGTTTTGTGTTCCCCTCCTCATTAAGATTCTTGATCAAGTCTTTGCAGCTACTCCAATCACTAACTCCTCCTTTCTCCATAATCTTACACAAAATCGAATAAGCATTAAGAGTCTTCCCAGCAGCTAAAAGAGCATCCAAAACCATATCATAGCTCGAAAACTCAATGTTATAGTCTCTCTCCAAACCAAAATCTAGTATCTTCAAAGCAGCAATGGTCTTTCCTTTCTCACAGAGAATAGACAACAGGCTATCGAGATTAAGCGCAACCCCACTATGCATAAGTAGTTCGATTCTTCCAATGGCTTCCTCAACATGGCCCCTCAAAAGCAGAGCTTCCAATATCTTAGCAATCAAATCTTCGTGTTCCTTTACCCCCTTCTCGATCATAGTCTTCATCACACGGCTAGCCGTTTGAACTCTTCCATCTTCAAACAAGCTTTCCATAACTGATCTATACATTGAAGAATCCGGAAGATGCCCATTCTCAATCATACTATCCAGAGCTGCTTTTGCATCAGCAGGCTCACTCTTCTTCAAATAGCTTCCCACAAGTGATTCAAAAGAACTTTTTTCCGACTCAACTTTTCTCCTAACCATGATCTTCAAAAGCTCAAAAGCAGAATCGGGTGTCCCCTCATTTGAATGTCCACGGATAAGAGTGTTAAAGGCAACAGAATCCTGAACACCCAATTTCATCAACTGCCGCATAAGTGCTTCGGCTATTGATGTCTGTCCATTCTCGCAAAGATACTCAATTATCGTGTTATATGCACTAGGCTCCATATGCAAAGTACTCTGAGAATTGAGAATGATCTCCTTCTCGATAAGCTTATCCAATAAGTTAACAGCTTTCTCATATTTTCCAGCCTTGCAGCAATTCTCGATTAGAACACCGTAATGCCCAGCTTCTGTTGGAACACTTAACCTAATCATAGCCTTGAGAACGTCTGATGCAGCATCTAAGTCACCAGTTTTGCATTGACCGGAAATTAGTCTCATGAAGATTGAGTTATCTTTAGGTGCAATATACTTCTCCGCCATCTCCTTCAAAATATTACGAGCTTCAGTCATCTTCTCTGCATCACATAGCCCTGGTAACAAAGTCGAGTATGTTATGGCATTCGGCTTAATTCCAATCCCATTCATCTCCTCCATTAATCTCAGTGCATCATCAACTCTCTCAACTGAGACATACCCTTTGATAAGAGTCGTGTAAGTAATTACCGTAGGCTCGATTTTCCTCTCTTTCATCTCAAGAAAATACTTCTCTGCCTCATCCATTTTCTTCACCCGATAAAACCCATTGATCAAGGTATTATACGTGATCACATCAGGCGCAATCTCCCTACTCTTCATATCCTCGTAAAACCTATTAGCTGTCTCCTCTTTTCCGGAAAGAAAAAAACCCCAAATCATAATGTTAAACGTATGCCTAGTGGGTACAATTCCGTCACTCACCATTTTGTTAAAATACCTCTTGGCCATCCCATACCTACCCCTACGTAAAATCACCTTAAACAAAGTATCGTAAGACTTTATAGTCCGCTCGACACCTAACTCCCCCATCTTCTGAAACATCTTCACACTCTCCTGAACTATCCCAGCCTTCCCATAACTATCAATCATTAAAACCCACAAATCCTCATCCCATTTCAAACCCTTTTTCGGCATATCTAATAAAATGCACCTAGCATGATTAAGTTTGGAAGCTCGACCCAAAATCTCAATGATTTTGAGATGGGTCTCTCGATTATGCTCGAATAGACCCGATCTTTCGACCCAGCGAAAGAACTGGAGAGCGTGCTCGGCGGTTTTGGCACTGTGCAACACATTGTATACGAGTTCGTGATCGAAACTCGGGACCATGTTACGGATCGAGTTCTGTAAACGGGTTGTCCAGGCTCGATTAGACATCATTCTACATATTATATCTTCTGTTTTTTCTGGGGTTTTTTTGCGATTACCTTCTGAACGAAGTGCTGGCCTTGTTGAGGGGAACTTTTCTTCGACATTTGAATTCGAGGAGGGTTCTTGATTTGAATCAGGGGGGTTTGGGGAGGAGCAGAAGAAGAAAAGGGATTTGAGGGAAAGTGGGGATGAAAGCTTGGATAGGTTCGGATTGAAATGGGTTTGCCTTGATGCTGCGAGATACGCCATTGTTTTGCTCAGCTGTTTACTGAAGAAGAAATGGTTTCAATAGGGGAGGAGTGAAAATAGGGTTTTGGGTTTTGAGTCGCATTGAAAAGTTGGGGCAAATTAGGGCCTGTTTGGATCAGAGTGAGAGTGCTGTGAAACGGGCAGCTTAAATCTGATTGAAATGTTAGTAGGGCTAACCTGTCAATTGGGCGGATTTCAATCTGAATTTGTCTCAATTCAAATTGGTCAATTAGGCAAAAAGTACTAAAGTAGTGTATTTTCCAAATTAGCTTCAAAATAAAAAATTGATGTGAAATTTGAAAATGGAATTTCTATTTGATCCAAGCAAGATTCGGTATATGGCCGAACAATGGTTTGACGGATACAAATATCTTAGACTTGAATATTCGAGCCAATCACTTGACGAGGATCATAATTCAAGAAGTTTTCATTTTTTAAATAACCAAAAATGAAAACAATAGCATTTAAAACTTCTAGGAATATAAGTGAAATTTATACTCAAGGAAAATTCTTAAAAAATATTTTATTTTACGTTAAAAACATATATTTTGGACCAAATGATACTATAATAATAGAATTTAAATCATGAACAAAATTCTTCTATAATCAACTGTCAACAAAATTTTCGCCAATTACTTAACTTTCTCTATCTCATATTGGCTTAAATAAGAAACTTAATACTTTTATAATTAAGAAATTTTCAAAGATTTTTCTTTTATGAATAAGGAATAATTTTTGGATAAAATTGTGGAATATAGAAAGTGGGAACTTTCTATTATACTTTAGCTCAATATGTGTAACAAAATTAGACTTTTTAGAGAAGCCAATAGGACAGACAATCATCGGAAAAGTTGAGATCCAGGACCAAGAGGTTCTAGGTTCAACTTACACGAATGTGGTTATTTCTTTTTTTAATACAAATGTTTGATAGTTATTTATTATTTGTAATTATTAATATTTTGACAGTTATCGAAATGATTTATATAATGCTTAATGATGAATGTATACTTAAAAAAAAATTATATAACTTCAGATTATCACTGCAAGGAGACTAATAAATACATAGTTCACTAAAAAAATTACATTATATTGTTTCAAACACAATTTTAAGCAAGTTGGTGTCAACTGTCAAGCTCCATTAAATACCTGATCAATCTTTAATAATCAGTAAGGCATGGACAAAACGTATCATGCCTGCCAATATTTTCTGAAGAACACATTTAATATATAGATAAAATCGATTAAATATAGAAATACGATACCGAAGAATGATTAGTCTAGTTGATGATACTCAGTTTCGAATTCTCGTTGGAAGAGATTCCTACATATGTATGACACGTCTTGAGACTTGACGTGTCACCCTTGAAAAACCAGAACGTAAAAGTGGACAAACGACTTTATAACCTCAATTCTTAAGATAGTTGTTGTTTCCTTATTTCCTATCAATCTGAAAAGAAATAAAATGATATATGTTCATGGAATCGATTTTTTATATACCACATGGACTCAATATGAATGTATACAAAAAAGAATAACACAAAATTTAGTGGAAGTACTTCTAAAAAGATATCATTCATATCACTTTCCATCTCATGTCCAAGTGTATAATTCCATCTCTTGAATTGATAAGATGGTACTTTTCACTAATATGCCCATTATACACTACATCAGCCAAATTAATATCAACATGCCCCAATGACTCCTACACAAAAACACAACATAATGAATATAAGTCATGGAGAAATTACATGTAAAACAGTTGAAATTTAAAAAATACCTTCATCATAATCCCTATTCGTCTCCTCTTGCTCATGACTTCAATGTGAATTCGTTCCTTTATCGGAGCCTCTTCTAGCACAAACTGAAATTCCTCGTTCCAATGTGGATGCCGAGTTTTCTTTATAGACTATAAACATATTACGCAATAAACAATTTAAGATCAACTATATGGATTGATAAGATTAATCTATAGTAGAGGAATTTTTTAAAGTACCTTAGTTTTTCTTTGTTCTCCTCTGAATAGAATTCTGACATAAGGGTTCGCTTGGTGCTTCCCTTCGACATCGTCTGCGCTCATTACATTAACCAGAAGTAAACCTGATCCACACAAAGACGTGTTTTCATGGCGACTATGGGAACTTCCATTTCCTTCATAATCCAATGGTCCGCTAAACCTTTTACTATCTTCTAAGAAAGGAACAAAGGTCGTCTCCAATGTAAGTTGTCCTCGTGGCTTCTTGTTATGAGGGTCATCGGGATCCATGCTATTAAGCAAATCAAGAGTGAAGTGTTTCTTCTCGTATGGAATGAGCTGGTCCAGTGGAACAACTTGCATTCCCAAATAATCATGAGCCCCAACCTTTAAAACAAGACCACAAAAGGGGTTAGTTTTAGCACTGAATCACAATAGTTTTTCATCAAATAAATTTTTTGGAAAACGAACTTTTTCCCAGTCGAAAAGTTGCAATTGGAGGACTTGAGAAACAGGATCCTTCACGATCAGCTTGAAATCCTCATCCCATTGGGGGTTCAAATTATTCATTTTGACAGAGGTCTTTTTTGCTGGAAGCCTTTCACCAGTTAGGCTGAGTTTAACATATGGATCAGATGTAGATAGGAAATCCATATTTAAAAGTTTGTGTGCTCTCACAATCTTCACATGTAGTATCCCGACGGGCTTCTTGTCCGCTCCTCTGTCCAAATAATCAAGAAAAGTGCATAGTAGTAAGAAAAGAAAAAAATAAATATCGTATTTTCACTAGAAACGTAACAAATTCAATATCTCGTAAATTGAACTTACATTGAGCAATCGATGATATCTATTTCGTATGTTTGGGGCCAGAGATAAAGCTTAGCAACTTGTCTACTCACAATTTCCTGAAAGAAATCCAAGTCCATAAATCACATTATATATGCAAAGAAGTGTTATTTTATTGGACTTTTTAGCGTGCTTTACAAACGATTGTGTATGAATATACACACCTGGACACATTGATATAGGCCAGGAATCGCCATAATGTCTCCTCCCACGACTTTCAGCCCGAAATCTATCTGCGGCTGCACTCTTGCAATAGGCATATAGGATGAGTACAAATTTATTTTAGTAGTATTATTATAAGGCAGAAACATAAAGAACCTCAAAATGGTAAAAGATAAAATTGTCTTACCTTCTCCATTAATGTAACTGCTATGCCTGCAAAACAAGGGAAAGTCGGCACAAAAGGTCTCAGAATGATCCTGGTTGCCGCAGATATTTGTAAATCCACCAACTGGCTTTATACAAAATTATGTGTTCTCAGAAAAAATTTAGTAATACTTATGTGATGAAATTTCCAATAAGTATATTTATGTCAAATAAAAAAATGCCGAGAAAGATATGATAGAAATGTACATGTGAATAGTACTAAAGTTAGTTTTTTTTCTAACCTGGACACTGAGTTGTAATGATAAGAACTTTATGGCAAGAACAATGTCGGGATTTCCAGCCCATCTCAACGCAAGATCAAGAACTAGTTGATTCTCATTTGAATCTTGTGCCTTGAGACCTGGAAAAATGTGAAATTGCTTACGAATTTCATGTTCATATGAGCACTAAGGTTGTTCATACTTCATAGATCCCGCCCGTGCACCTTTATATAAGTTCTTTTCATATTGCATTATATTCAAGACTTTCGTGTTCTATGTGCCCAATAATTAGAGCAATGCAATTTAATTTTCGCTTACTTACCATGCATCGTGGGAGGAAGAGTTCCAAGAGTTAGTCGATCAAAAGTAATGGAGTTTATTCGATAGGAGCCACTATACTCGGCAAATATAGGTTCTGCAGAGCTCTTAATAATTCCACAGGCTGCCTATATAAATAAGATAATAGAACTTATTTCAATGGGTTAAAACAACTAAAGAATCTCAATATATGTCTGAGATTTGAGCATAGATTCACCTTATCAAAGTATGGCCACATATCAGTGATAAACTTGTTTAACCAATTAACCTGCAGCACATTATTGTTTAAACTCAATTAAGACCAAAACCTTGAATTTAAACTTGAAAGAAAACCATTGAATATTGGCTCACTCGGTCATAGTCGGGACTCATCACCCATAATGGAAGTCTAGGGACTAGATCAATTAGAGAGCTTGAATCAAACTCATTAAGAGACTTGATGTCAGGTTCCTGCATATTGAAGAATATTCAAATTTCCAAGAAATAGTTATCTGATCTGGCAAATATTGTCTACTAAATTCCAATACACCAAAAAGTTTCTATTTTTGGTCAATCCAAACTTAACCAAAGAGTATTTCTTATTCAATATTTATATTTGATTACAAATTCTTCTGAATGTTTCCGAAAAATTATTGAAAACTTTATATTGACCGATACATACCAAGAAAAAGAAATTAGGAGGGACTGTAGTACCCAAAAGGACTAGAAGATCAATACCACATTGCAATACAATATACTAAGTATCAACAATAATTATCAATTGGAATAACTTTAAACCAGAGATACTTATGCATTTGATTTTAATAACTAAAACATGTAAAATTTCACAGATAACAGCATATGAATTTGTAAAATACAGAAAGGTTGAATAAATAGTAATCTAATCACTTATGATATGAAACTTTAAAATAAAAAAACCACCTTGACATCTCTGGGCTCAAAGTAGATGAATATGAAGAATCCCAAAAAACAACCTATTGGGATTCCGATTCCAAAGCCTATAATACCCAGAAAACTGTCCAAAAATCCCATTTTCCGAAATCATCAAAATAATAAAAACAAATCAAGGTCACATGTTTTATTGGTCATCAAGAATTAATCTTGTCCTACGTTGTAGAAACCAAAGCAATGTGAAATCAAGAACCAGAATCAGAAAGCAAGATATATAATTTGTATTTTACGTATAAACAAACAAAATAATATTTTATTTTCCAACTGGCGATTGAAGGCAACGAATGGAAGATTTGAAAATTTATGGTGACAAAACAGGGTTTAGTTTTAATGAAACGTGGCGGAAATCAAGGTTGGTTTTAGAGAGAAAATACCTTTTGTGCCCCCATTGGTAGTTGATTTGCTCAAGAATATGCCACTATCTGGTAGGATTTCGTCCAATCAAGACAAAGTTTGATTTTTTCTACTTTGATAAAGACGAGTTTGATTTGGTCTTTCCTTTTTCCTTTTTAATAAAATGATTAATACATCATTACAAATTTACAATCAATAAATTTTTGCAATTTCTACAAAAATAAACCAACTATGATGAGTATTATTGAGAATGATCTCGCGCTAACTTGATATAATCTGTTTTGGGTCGACCAAACATGGGACCCCGAAGCCCTTCTCCTTTGGATAATAGAGCATATGAATTTTGACTGTCGAGCATAAGTTGATTCACCCTAAACATAGTAATAGGTGGCGTGTTAATGAATGAGGAGGGTATGTGGATTTTTTATTTTTATTAGAGTTTGGGCTCGTATTGGATCGAGCAGGCAGAGCTTCTACCCCTCCAGGTTGGTTTGAGTGTCGCGTGGGAAAGGAGATTTTGGATTTCGGTGATAAAAATTGACACTGAGGTTATTTATAACCTCTTACAAAAGGTTGATATCCGAGAACACCCCTGGTCTTTATCTAAGATGATTGTAGGATTCTGCTCACCAAGTCGTGGACTGTTGTCAGATTATAAGGTCGGTTAACTCGATGGCGGATGTTTTGGCCAAACCTGACCATTTGATTGGATGGAAGAACCACCATATTCTGTTCGTGGCTTAGTTGAAAAGAATAGACAATGATTGTTCTTTTCGAATTTTTTATTTTTTTTTTTAAAAAAAAAGAAAAAACTAGTTTTACTAGTGAAATTCGAACTTGTATCACTTAATCTTGAATTGAAATAGTTTTTGCCGCTAAACTACGAATTCATTGGCAATTTTGTCTTTTCCTTGATTGTCTGATCTAGTTTAGGTGACTTGCTTGGTAAATGAAAAAAGAAAGGAAAATGATTATATAACAGTCCATTTCTTCACAGCCTTTTGTACAGCCTTAGTTAATGCTTTAAGCTTAGTTGTATTACCTATTACCTGTTTAACAGGTTACTTCTTCAAATAATTTTTCTCATATTCTATTGGCTGTACAAGTGGACTGTGATAAGGGGCTGTTATGCTAGTAGTGTCCAAAAAGAAATTGTCGACTGATGTGATATTCCTTGATTTTTCTCCTTTCATGATGAACTGGCATAACGTTTTTAATATGTGCGCACATCTCCTGACTCTGAATATTGTTGAACTTACTAGAAGTTTTGAAATTTAAGCTTAAAACTTACCAAAATTTCGTAATACCAATGGTTCAACCAATTAGATCAAATTAGGTGTGGTAATTAGCTTAGCTAGATGGGCCCAAGTAAGCCCAATATGACTTGAGTTGAACTAGGTTGGATTGAAATCGATCTGAACCATGTTTGGATTGAGTCGTCGCGTAGTTCATATCATTAAATCACTCATCTTATTTCAGTGTAGTTAACCCATCTTAAATAATGGTTTCGTACCAGTTATCTTTAAAACGTCTAGTTTGTTTAGTATGACAGTGTGAGTTCTTAAAAGTATAATTAAACATTTATCATGATTATAAAAGTTGTTTGACTCACATAAGAGTTAATGTAAATTTATTTCAGTGAAATGAATAATGTTCAATTTACTCCCATATAATTTAAAAAATAGCACTTTTCTCTTGTGAAAATTTTAAAGAAGCAATTTACTTCTTTTAGTCGGATAGTGCAACTCACTTGTCGAAATTAAGAGTGAGCATGAAAATTATGGTTGTAACATAGGGCGTAAATTGCCATATTTATATTAATATAGGGGATAAATTGTCATATTTATTATAACACAGGGGGATAAACTGTCATATATTAAAATATCAGGGAGACGGTGTGAAATTTTTCTAAGATTACAGGAGGAGTAAAATGCTATTTTTCAAATTACAGGGAGGTAAATTGAACATTATGAATATGATGATGGGTAAATTATCATTCACTCTCTCACAAAATCCAAAAAAAAAAAATTGTTAGATCAGTTATGATTTTTATTTTTATTTTTATGTTTGACCCAATTATCATAATTATTTTTCAGATCTTCAAACAAAAAACATCAATTTATTTCAAAAGGTCACAAAAATACCGAATCAATCTATGTTATTATCAACTAACAGGTGATTGTTCTAGCGGAAGTGACTAATAATTGCAAAATAGCGAATCTATGCTCAAATCCCTATTGAAAGAGATCCCCACATAATGTGTCTGACGTGCCTCGAAAGAGATAAAACCCTTGAAAAATAAAAAAATTCTATATTATTATCATTTATTGTCAATTAATAATCCTTTACTCTTTCTACTTGAGAAGAACATTATTGTCTATGGCAGATTTATCTTTCAATCGCTAGGTCAAAATCGCCAAAACACACAAGAGTTTATAAATTAAAAAGAGGGTAGTCATGTAGGAAGCATTACATTTACTTGGTCTTTTAAATAGTTTTAAGATTAATAATCCAGGTGAAGAGGAATTCCCAGTGTTTCAGTAAAGTTAGGCCCATTACATTGAAAACTTCACCAAACTGAATTCAGTAATCCGAATAAAAGCCCAACCTAATTTGCTAAACAAAAGAAAGAGAAGGGAAAAACACTTCCATGAAATTAATTAAGCCCAGCCCAGCCCAATTCCTAGAACCATGCCATGACGAAGTTTTTTTTTTTTTTGAGAGGACCATGCCATGACGAAGTGAACATTAAGAAATGACAATTTCAGATAGTAAAAATTAATATAAAGTTCACGTGTGTTAGAACTTAGAAGATAAGATACAATGTACCGACTGCTTTAACATTAATCAAAGAGAAACTCATGGAGTAATAAAAATGATTTTTCACGAAACCCCAAAAATCACAATCTAGTTAACTAATAATGGCAAAAACTAGATTCTTGGGAGTAATTATGTACGTGGATTTGTCTCCCCTAATGGTCTCTTTAACTGCCGAAAGATGTGTATTAATTCCCTTGGTTTTTAATCTCAAGGGGTTAAATTTATTAAATATATTGTTTAAACTTTAAATAGAAAAAATAGAGTACTTTTTTTATTTTTTAAATGAAATAGAAAAAAAAATAGAATACTAATGTTAGTGTTTTGGCACTATACCATGAATGTGTTCATCTTTTGCGTATATTCATGTCAGAGCTCAACTAATTAATTTATATGATTAAATAAAATATTTGTTGTGGAACCAATGATTTGTTGATTGATACAATGAATAAACGGATTGTTGATTCTAGCATGTGACATTAGAAATTATTGGAGCTTTTTAATTAGAATTTTTTTTTTTAAATTAAATAAATATTGATAGCAAGACTAAGAATTATATATTAATGGATGGATCAGTTTAAACATCCAACTGTAGATAGTTGGTGGGACTATAGAGGCATGCATCCAACTCTGCTATCTACGCAATCACATTGTAGAACTTAAACTAAATGAGTTGAGTTTTTTTTTTAATTAATTAAAAGAAAAGGTTGAACTACAGTACAACATTATTTAATTTGTTTAAATTAAATAATGCTTTTTAATATACTACGGTTATGAAGTTTATATCGAATAATAATATATATATTGCAGTATAAATTTGGTCTATTTAATCAAATAAATAAAACATGATAAATGTGGGATTTAAGGGAAATAAAAATTCTGAAACTTATTTCCAACACTCTCAACTAACCTCACATTTTCACCCAAAATTATGTAAGTAATACATTATTTCCATTGCAACTAAATTAAAATAAGCTAATCTTTCTCTTCTCTAACCGAAATTTCGCAATCATATAAATATGTCATTATAATCGTCAAATGCCAACTAATATGATTCTTCCAATAAATATTGTTAATATTTATGATGTTGATATGTTCATATAGATTTGTGTAGAGGAAAAATAGAAAACGGAAAAAAATCAAAAATTGTACGTACCTGTGAAAAGTCAAACCATTTCCCACCTTAAATTGTAGTAGTAATTTTACTTGTTAGTTATAAGTATTATGTTATTTAAATTAATTCGTTGTCTACTCTACCAGCTTTGCCACATACAAATCTTATCCCGATAAGTTTAATGCATCCACTATTTATCACATGAATTATGGTCAACGCGCGTCACCTTTTTAGAATCGCAACCCTACCAAATATTCACATTTATCTTATGATATATTCAAAAGTACGAGTAGCTACATTAATCCATTTTTATCAGGTCGAGTTAAATCTACTTCAAGTCTGGCTTTTCGAGCTCATAAAATTTTCTCCGAATTTTTAAATTTTTCTGGATTAAATTATTTTATAACAACTTGGTCGACTTGTACGAACTTGCTTTTTATGATAATGAAACCACATTAATTCAAAGATAAATTTAACTTTGATAAAAGAAATTGAGTTAAACTTGACCACTATTTGACTCAAAATAATCTCATCTAGATTTAACAACTTTTCACCGCCATATCGTCATGTAATTTTATTTTAAAATTATTTAGTACTCATTCCCCCAAAAATTAATTATGATTTCTCCAAAATCTCGAAACCTATGGGGCTTGTTTGTTTGGTATTTGGGAAAGTAGTTTGAGAGAGTAGTGGATGTTTGTAAAATAATTTCGATTTGCGTAATGTAGTTTATTTGAATTTTGAGAGACTGGTTTGAGAAATAAAATATGTGTATGTTTTTCTTTTATCTTTTTTCTTTTGAAGAGTGAGATTGTAAGTGTAAGATGCGTAAAGCTTTATATCAATCATGTTTGTTATGTGAGATAAATAGTATAAGAGATATGTTGTTTTATGTCAAATCAGAGTAGAGTTTGAATAAGTTTTGTGTAGAGATAAGAAAATTGTTGTTTATTTAGTTTTTGAGAGAGTAGTTTAAAAAAATTTAAAGATAAAAATTTATTTGGGAAAATAGAAAATTCTTTGTTTGACATTTTCCAAACACAAATATTTTTTGAAAACGCCAAACAAACAGACCCATAACTAATATTTGTTTATTAGTTCAAGAAGTCAAAGGAATTAAGATAGCACATTTCCTTGACAAAAGGGTCTTACGCGATTTTCATTAATCGTTTCAAAATATTTGGGACCGGATTACATATTGAATTTGTTCTGTCCCAACATAACTTCATTTGACTACCCTCGTTTTCAGGCTTAATTAAACATTACATTGGTGTAAATTGATGCACTTCTATATTTTTCTTTTTTTTTTTTTTTTTTTTTTGAGATTTTTAGGATTCCAGTCCAGTTTAATCTGATAAATTTTAAAATTACATTTTGTGATTCATCGAAGTTGGAGACGATTTTTACGATTTCACATTTTCGATAAATTTATTATATGTTAATTGATATATTAAATGCACAAACTATTTAAGATATACATTTGATTACTATATTATCGAGAGAATTGTAATTATGGTACCAAATTATATATCGATTCTTACTTGTGATACTATAAAAATCGAGGCCGACACATTTGGTACCACAATTTAAGAAATTGAATCACATTTGGTACCACCGTTAAAAATGGACGTTAACAGATAATGTGGCAATTAAGTTGCAAAATTGATACCATTACTTATGTTGACTGACAATTATACTTTAACATAGATTCGATAAAATATTAATTAAATCTAAAATTTAACACTTATGAATAATTATTGATCTCAAAAAATGGAGTAAGTTATATGTCCGCATGCCTCAAATATAGACTAATTCTTTCAAGTATAAAAATTTACTTAAGATCAGGTTGAGCTATCGGACATTGAATAAAACTGACTAAAAGTTGGCAAAATCAATGAATGGGTATATTATGATTTAATAATAACAATACTTCATCAAAATACTTAGAGGCAATACATTTGGATATTTTGTTTTGAGTTTTAAAGGTAAGAGAAGCTCCTATATTTGTTTAAAACATGTCAACTTTCAATCAAATGATGTGATCTAAAAACCAACTTCCTTCAAAAAGTGCAAGAAAAAAAGATACGTTGTAATTCGATAGTGAAGGGCCTGAGTTATAAATTTGAATAACTAATGAAGTACAAGACATAATAAGCCTTAAAAGAATACTAAAAATAAGAAAAGTTATACTTCGAACTAAATTTCACCTAAATAAAGTTATCCATTTAATACAATTGACAACCAATTAATAACATTTTTACACATGTAATTAAAAGATTGACCAATAATTTGGGAATGACACTACAAGAATAGTTAAAGACAAATTGTTGAGTACAATCATAAAACACTGACAGTACGTCAAAGTGAAACTCCTAGTCCAACTTATAGTGGTCTTACATGAAATATTTTACCATCTCTTATATTTTCTTTCTCTCATCTATTTAGATCGACTATTCTTTAAAATTTACTTTTACATACACACAATCACAAAATTATGTATATTAATTTTTCGTATGATTTTTTTTTCTAGAAAAAAATTAATTCAATTCCTTCTAATCACACTAACCAAAGTACTTTCGAGTGCATAAATAAAAAAAATTATTTATCTTGAGAATATTTGACGTGAGTTCATATCGATGTTGCCATGGTTTCGACATTTCGCTTAGATTTGATTTCGAAAAATCGATTGAATGGTTTGAGTTTAAATCTTAGGTTGGAATTTTCTTATATAGACTTGGTATATAAAAGTTTCAAGTTTTCGAAATTGATGGGATTCGAACCCAAGTCCGTTACTATAATGACTAATCCATTCCACTAGATCAATCACCTGTTGGTATAAATTTGAGTATTAAATCTCTTCAAGTGATATATTTTTTTAAATATGAAATATGTTCGTCTTTTTTTTTTTTAAACTATAATATTAGGATAAAAAGGGGCAAAATTTTAAATTCATATTTATATATTATGCAAATTTAATTTTTAAGAGATTAGATCTAATATTTTGTATATCGCAAAAGTTATTGTAAAATTATTAATATATTATTTTATTTTAAATATTTTTAATTAAATATTGCTATTTTTATATTTATAATATTATATGATAACTTGACCTATAGACTAAATTTTAAGTTTTTGTTAGTAGTTTAGTGATATTATTTCATTATTTTGTATATAGTATATATACATATATATTAATATTATATAATAATAATGTTATATCGATTCAATCAGTGGTTTAATTAATCCGACCAATAAAATCAGTGATCAATTAGCTCATCGATTAATTATCTAGTTCAATTTTAAAATATTGTAATCAGTAAAACAAGTGTTCAATTAACTCACCGATTAATTATCGGATTCAATTCTAAAATATTGTAAAAAAGTAAAACCACGAAATTGGTCCAACAACGATCCAATGAGCATAAAATCCCTTTTCTTTTTAACTCACATACATTTTGTGAAGTAAAAGTGAAAAATACCTTTCCATTTTCCCCTTTACCAAGGATTACTCATTTATAACTACGAAGAGGCAACCCCACACCTCCACACACACAAAATATATATAAATAAACAATTAATTTTATGTTACATAAAATATTTATTTCTCCTCCTCTTTCTCCACTCTCCCAGCTCACACTTCTCTCTATCTCTGTATCTGTATCTATATCTATATGTGTATGTGTGTGTTTATATAGGTTTCCTTTCAATCAGTGCAATTAACGCGTGGCTTTCTTGGAAGTCTCTGATCTAAATTCTGAGCACGCACAATCAAAGTGTAGAGACGGACGCGGAAAAGGTAAAAAAATAAAAAAGTAGAGAGAGAAAAAAAAAACCTAATAGTCTACGAACACCTGTTAAAATCTCTGTACGTACAATTCTTTTGTTTTTTATAGATACGGATTTACGGCCTGTTAATGTGCAACTATTATCAGGTCCAGATCCGTGGCAGTGTGTGTTTTAATTGTCTTGGTTATGGTTACTTGTTAGTTTTGAATGGATTGCAGATTTCAGCTCCTGCTTTAGGGTTTTGGGTTGAAGGGGTTTTGTCTGGAGAATTAGGCTTTCTGTGATTTGGGGGTGTATAATCTATCATGCTATTGAGATCTGATAGGTTTGAAGGGTTGAACTTTGGAGCATATGCTATAATTGTCATATAGTATTAATTTGCTAATTCCGTTTGGGGATATTTTTTACGTTAGCTATATGGTTGCTTGAGAAATACTACTCCTATTTGATTTTAGTTTATAGTTGTTGGGTTTAAACATGTACACAATCAATACTCTAATTGTTGGTTGTTTCTAAATTTTAATTCTCCCTTGTGCAATTTCCTGTTGTATTTCCTGGTTGGGGTTTTTTGCTTAATTTGTTAGATAATCTTAATATCAATTGGTCTTGAAATCCTTGAACCATCTTTAAAAGGAAGTCAATGGATTTGGGTTCCAAGAATGATATATCAAGATCCCAAATTTGCCTTGGAAAAATAATGAAATAGTTTGAATCATTTACCTGCTGCTAAAACAACATTTAACTTTGAAGAGAATGGAGTCTATTAACACTGTTACCTTATGTGTTGTCCACAGCATTTCAACATGTTCAGATGCTGAAAGTTGTTGAGATTATTTGCTTGGCGGACATCTTGTTTATCTTTGCACTTGTCTTGTTGAATCAGTATTAAAAAAGTGCAGCTCCACATAGAAGTGCTTAACAATGTCTAACTTATTGTAATGCATATTTGGAAGTATTACAACTTACTCTTCCCATTTATTTTGGTATGACTGCAGAAGTTTATCTCAGCCAGTAGCTTTTTTCAAGTCCAGCATTGAAACGATCCCACTTTGTTTTGGCAAGACTATGAAATTAGTTAACTATTGGCATGAAGATGGTTTTGATTGTGAGCATTACTAGTGTCAAGGTTCTACTTTGTCAGCTACTGTCATGTGACTAGACAAACAATGCTTGGATTGGGAAGAATGAATATATCCACGAAGTTTGGAGTGGCTTTATTATAAAGACTATGACGTTATATTGTTTATTCCATTGAACACTAGTGGAGTTTTTTTTTGTTAATTCCCCATTTAGTCCTTCCTTAGGTGGATTCCATCGTTATACACCAGGCAGTGTGATTAAGCTTAGAAGTGTTTGACCACATTTTCCAGCTGCTCGAGAGTTTCAAAACTCAGAGGATAAAGCTGTTCTTTTTTTTTTCCAATATTGATAACAAATGGAGTCCGAGACTCTGATAATCGATTATCAGCCAAGCACTAGTCAGCGGGTGCTTGCTGCTGCTGGACCAGTGCTTTGGATTGCTATCAGCTATGTAGACCCCGGAAAGTGGGCCACAGCTGTTGAGGGGGGAGCCCGACTTGGGTTTGACACAGCTCTGCTGATGCTGATTGTAAATTGTGCCGCTATTTTGTGTCAGTACCTGTCTGCCCGCATAGCCATTGCCACTGGAAAAGATCTTGCACAGGTACTTGCCATCAACATCTCATCTCTCATGCGGTGCATTTTTTTTATAAGATATTATAGCTTCAACTTCTTCAAGCATTTGATTGATGATGAAGTAGTCCAAACTCCAATGTCCATGAGAGAGAGATCATACGTGATGTAAATCTCATACATAGTATTTAATTTCACTGGCTAACTTAAGTTATCTGCATCAGTTTTTTGGGGTAAATATGATTAAGCCAAGGGCATATATGATATATTATGCGGTTATAATCTTCATGGTAGAAAGTTAAAACAAAATTTAGCGAGTAAAGTTGAGTACCATGTTATATTATATTATCTAGAGTATGAAACTTACGCTTTTGTCTAAGCTATGTGTTTATTCTGAAGAATATCATCTAATTGATAGCAAAATAAGTCTCATCACTTTCTTACCATACTTCATTTAGTTCTCTATTTTTTATTTTTTTTTTGGTTTACTTTAGTTCTGTATTTACTTCTGTATTATATCGAGTGTCTGCGGTACATATTCTGAGAGTCTATAATGTTATTAAAAATCTGAAACATGTGGAACTAATTGACCTTGGCATGACATAGATTTGCAGTGAGGAATATGATGGCAGAACATGCGTACTCTTAGGAATTCAAGCAGAGACCTCCATGATTGTGTTAGATCTCACGATGGTAGGTTCACTTATCCCGAAAAGATTTGAAGTAGGCAGGTTTTTCGGTTATTCTCTGTTTTGCTAACTGTTGGCATTACTGTTCTGATAGGTTCTGGGAACTGCTTATGGCCTTAATGCTGTCTTTGGGATTGACCTATTTACTTGTGTTCTTTTGACTGGATTTGATGCTGTTCTATTTCCTTTTCTTGCTAGCCTCCTTGTAAGTTTTTCTGCTTTACTCCAGTTTCTTATTTCTCAAATTGGTGGAAATATTAGTAATTATTGAACTGCTTTTCAGGAAAATCCCAAGGCAAAGTTTTCAGCCATATGCTTTGTAAGCTTTGTATTAGTATCTTATGTTTGTGTAATTCTGATAAGTCAACCAGAAAGCTCAGTCTCCATGGGTGGGATGCTTAATAAGCTGAGTGGGGAAAATGCTTATGCGTTGATGAGTCTTCTGGGAGCAAATATTATGCCTCACAATTTTTACCTCCATTCTTCTATTGTACAGGTCTCTCTCTCTCTCTCTCTTATATATATATGTGTGTGTGTGTGTGTGTGTGTGTGTGTAGATGTTTACCTAAGCCTAATTGAGTAGTTATGGATGATATCGTGCTTTCATTTATGCCTTCAAAGAGCAAAAAAATTGCTCCAAAATCATTATATGCTGCCCGGGCTTGCATACTGTTATATGTTTTTCTTTAGTTTTAATTTCCTCATTTTCTGATTTCGAATATGATTAGATCTGTGAGAAGTTATCTCACTTGATCATATATATGATTGCACACACTTGACTTTTTGCACGGGATATGTTTTATTCCTCATTTTCTTATATTATATCCTAAAAAGATTTTCTGTAAGGGTTTATGAGTTACTGATGACTATCCCTTAATGCTTTTGCAGCAAGATCAGGGGAGAACCAATGTTTCTAAAGGGGCATTGTGTCATGACCATTTTTTTGCCACTTTGTGCGTCTTCAGTGGCATTTTCCTCGTGAATTGTATGCTGATGAATCTGGCAGCCAATGTTTTCTATAGTAGTGGACTCGTTTCCCTCACTTTTCAAGATGCATTGTCATTGCTGGATCAGGTTGGGGAAAAATGCAAGATGTTAATTTGTGTTTCTTCAGATGCATTTGCATTTTGTAGTTTTCTGTTGCCTTGCTATCTCTAATGAATTTCTTTGACTGGTGATGCAGGTATCTAGGAGTTCAATAGCTTCAATTGCTTTATTATTGATTATGTTTTTTTCCAATCAACTGATATCATTACCATGGAGTCTTGGAAGAAGAGTAATTGCCCATGATTTCTTCAGATTGGATATTCCTTGTTGGCTTCATCGTGCTACAATCAGAATAATTGCCATCATTCCAGCCCTCTATTGTATTGGGAATTCAGGAGCTGATGGTATATTTCAACTCCTGATCTTTACACATGTTGTGGTTGCTCTTCTACTTCCATCATCTGTTATCCCACTCTTTCAAGTTGCTTCCTCTGGATCAATCATGGGTGCCTACAAAACCTCCCCTTTTGTGAAATTCTTAGCTTTAGTCTCATTTGTTGGGATGCTGGGGTTAAAGATCTTTTTTGTCATGGAATTGATATTTGGCAGTAGTGATTGGGTTAGTAGTTTAAAGTGGAACATTGAGAGTACTGTGCCTATTCTATATGTTATTCTTCTCGTGGCTGCTTTTGTCTCCCTCTTTTTGATGCTCTGGCTAGTAATCACTCCATTAAAATCTGCAAGATCTGGAGTTGATTCTCAAGTATTTCTGTGGGACGAAAAAGCTGCTATGCTTGAGTCATCTGTAGAGAGAGACCAAACTGAAATTAGTGAAGTTCAATATCAATCAGAAAAGCCCATGGAAGAGGAAACACATGCATTATCATCAGACAATTCCTTTGGGAACCATCAGAAGTTATCAACTCCAGGACCTGATCTGAATTTGCCAGAAACGCTTTTTGATTCTGATAGCAATATTCGTTTGACCACGATTCAGGAGAATAAATCTGATTTCGCATTTTCAAAGCCTTCCATCAGTCATCCTGAGGCATATGAAACCAGTCCAGACGTAGCCTCGCCTAAATTTGGCGAGCTTAATATAAGTGAACCTCTGAAAGCTAGCTCCTTGAGCACCGAGTCAAAAGACATGGTGGAAAAGGCGTCGATAATTGAGGAATATGTGCAGAATGAGAAGGATGATGATGGAGAAGATCCTTGGGAGCCTGAAGAATCGACAAAATATGTTCCTGAGAGTAGTCAGACTTTGACATCCGAGGGCACAGGATCATTTAGAAGTCTTAGCGGAAAACTTGATGATGTTGGAAGTGGTCCAGGAAGTCTATCGAGATTAGCAGGATTAGGCCGTGCCGCAAGGCGCCAATTAACTGCTACTCTTGATGAGTTCTGGGGACAGCTGTTTGATTTTCATGGGCAAGTAACACAGGATGCCAAAACTAAGAAACTGGATATTTTACTGGGGGCAAAGGTAGATTCAAAAACTTCCTTTGCATCTGTTAAATTGGAAAGTCTTACAAAGGATTCTACTGGGTATTACCCAGGTGGTAGAGGATCTGATTCTCTGAGAACTTCAAGTTTCTACACTTCTTCAATGCAGCAGATGGGACAGAGTAACATTGGATCACCACCCGGTGTTCAACAGAGGTCATCCATGTGGTCTAACAACATGCAACTATTAGATGCATATGGGCGAAATCCCGGACATAGCACTCTTGACTCTGGTGAGAGGCGCTACTATAGTGTGCGTATTCCATCATCTTCTGTTGGCCTTGATCAACAGCCAGCCACTATTCATAATTTGGCTTCATATCTTGGTCGAATGGATAAAGAAATGGGTTCTGATTATATTAAAGGTCAACTAGAGACATTAACTAAAACCTCCACACCCACAATCAAAACAAACACCATAGATTCATATAATCGGTCCTTGGGGCAGAAGCCACAAAATGGATCGCTCACTCGCCCGCCTGGTTTTCACAATGTTCCTGTTTCTCGAAACAGTTCATTGAAATCTGAAAGAGCCTTTCAAGACAGTTCCTCTCCTGAACCTGTGGATTACACTAATAACCCATCAAATGTAAAGAAGTTTCACAGCTTGCCAGACATATCAGGACTTTATATCCCTAATAGTGATTCTTTTCGGTCTGGTAACAATCCTCAATGGGATAACTATATGGGATATGGGCAGTCCATTAGCCGCTTAGCACGCGAGCAAACATGCCCCAGTGCTGGCACTTCTCTAGGATATAATGAATTCTCTCCAAAGGTTGGCAGAGATGCATTTTCATTACAGTACGGTTCTGGCTCAGGTGCTAGTTCACTGTGGTCTAAGCAGCCCTATGAACAATTTGGTGTCGCTGATAAGTCTCCACCAAAGATCCAAGAAACTGCATCGATTGTAGATATGGAAGCAAAGCTTCTTCAGTCTTTTAGAAGTTGTATAACGAAACTTCTTAAACTTGAAGGATCTGACTGGTTGTTTAGACAAAACGATGGGGCTGATGAGGACCTTATAGATCGAGTAGCTGCAAGGGAGAAATTCCTTTACGAAGTTGAAACAAGGACTCTAGACAGAAAGCACGAGGCAGACCATTCGAAGACATTGTCTGTTCCGAATTGTGGTGATGGATGTGTTTGGAAAGTAGATCTTGTTATTAGCTTTGGAGTTTGGTGCATCCACAGAATTCTTGAACTTTCCTTAATGGAAAGTAGACCAGAACTTTGGGGAAAGTATACCTATGTTCTCAATCGTCTACAGGTGTGAACATTATGTCTTTCTATTGGTAGTTTCGATTGTGATTGTTAATCTAAATGTATAGTTTCTTCTGCAGGGTATTATTGATCTGGATTGTGATTGTTAAATCTGAATATATAATTTCTTTTTACAGGGCATTATAGATCTGGCTTTTTCGAAACCTCGTACTCCAATGGTTCCATGTTTTTGCCTTCAGCTTCCTGTAGGATATCAGCAAAAGTCGAGCCCAACTGTGTCGAATGACAGCTTGCCACCACAACCTTCGAAACTGGGCAGAGGAAAGTTCACAACTGCTCCGATGCTATTAGAAATAATCAAAGATGTTGAAACTGCTATTAACTGCAGGAAGGGTCGAACAGGCACTGCAGCAGGTGATGTGGCTTTTCCTAAAGGAAAAGAAAATTTGGCATCTGTTCTCAAGAGATACAAACGACGCTTGTCTAGCAAATCCGTTGGGTGATCGTCTGATATAAATGCACCCTCACTCCAAGCTTGTGTATTATTATTGCATCTGTACTGATTCTAGTTTCCCAGTACTTGTGTCTGTGTATACATAGGATAAATGTACTTGGATATATTGCATCAGCAAAAGGAAATGGGTAGAAGAAAGAAAGATGGGAATAGTTTATTGGACAAGCAAAGTAACTGGTGTAGTATAGAGAATAAGCACAGAATGCTCTGGTTTCTTGATTAGATGTAGTGACTTTGTATATGTTACCATTTGAGTTTTTCTTCTTCTTGATTTGCAGCAGAAATATGCCATTGCTCTTTATTTGTGTTATAATTTGGTTTCTTGATTTGCTGAGGTCTCGAAATTTAGAGATCTCAAGCCTTTATTACTATGAGCATTTAGTAGTTGTATATAAATCTTAATTATTAGTTACGTATCTATTTATAATTTGGTAAGTATTATTAGTAGTGTGAATATTTATTTCGTTTTTGATAGAATAATAAGTTAACAATTTACAAAAAGAAAATTTATAGATTAACTAAGGCACCGATAATAAAATTCTGATAAGTATGAGCTTATGACATCATGCCATATGTCGGTTACTTATGAGTCTTTGATCATCTAATTAATTAATATACTGCCACAATTTCTTCCTGACGTCAATCTCCTTTTTATATCTTTCTTTCTTTATCAAGAATTTTCTAGACAGAAGAAAACCACTCGTACTAACTACTGAATTATCTTTCCTTTCCTCTTTTCTTTGGATTCTCTTTTCTGTTTTTACAGAGGAAAAATCTCAGTACGAGGGTTGGCTGTTGCGGTCTTTATTTGAGAGCAGGTATATATGTAATGTAATTTAAGGATTTCATTTCATGCACCCAAAAAAAATGTCTGTGTATGATTTCCTTTCCCTTTTCTCTTTCTTTCATTTTTTCATCCAGCTGAAGTAGAAGTGGTATTTGCTTTTATTTTGCTTTTGTTAATAATACTTATCTTTTGATGATAAAAGAAAAATATCTTTTGATTTGTTGCGAATTAAAGGAGCTGCTCAGTCTTTAGATAATTGAGATTATTGGCATGTTTCAAAGCATGAGAGATAAAAGAAATCATTTTAAGTTGGTACTCAAAATTTTAGGTTGTTTTTGTTTTCAAGGAATTATAGAATATTAATTTTCTTGGTTAGGGAAGAAAATATTATATAATTGTTGATAACATTTTTATATCGTTCATCTCTTTTATTAGAGACTTTCATTCCAGTTTAGTCCTATTCGTTTTACAAAATTATTTTTTATGAATTGAGTTTATTATTATTTTAGTTTATAAACTCAACTCATATTTGATGGGCTTCTTGGTTAATTCTGGGTTAGATGAACATTCCAAAGTTTATTAATATTTTTTCTTCTTTTCTTTTAACTGTACACTTTTAAATATCAATAAAAAAAAAGAAAAAAAGAAAAACACTAATGTTGGGCTTTGGCCAAAACTGATGAAAAGGAAAGTTTTTGACCGAATGCAGGAAAAGTCGGGTTATAGTAAAGAGCGACAATGGGGTACGTGTTGGTGATATCTTTTCCGGTGATTCTATTCTTCTTGATTACAGCCATTGCTTGTTATCTAATCGGTAGGGCGCGTGGTAGACAAGAAAAGCATAGACTTCCTACGTTTTATGGACCTCCAGTTCCAGTTCCCCCTCCAATTGAACCACAAACTCATGCTCCTGAGAAATCGGGCACTGTTAGTTGAACTAATTAAAATCTCCTACTTTTGTTCTATCTTCATATATGTCATATACATCAAGCTTTAATTTTTTTTTCTTCCTTAATAAATAGATTCCATTTAGTTAGATTTTGAGGCGGGTTTAAAATATACGATATGTACATGGGTTATTGGTTACTAAGATATTAAGTTAGTAGTTTGAGGAGGAAATGTGCGTCATGACAATACTTGTCGTCTAGGCTTTCGAGGGTCGCTCATGTGTTGTACTATTTCATGGATATGACGCACTTTATGAATAAAAGAGAAAGATATGCTGTATCGGAGAAATAAATCGATTCAGTCTTTGTTTTTATTGTTCATATTTAGAATGTCCAATATTATTGAAATCCATAGTCAAACTTTTTTAATTTTAATTATATTGAGTATTTGATATCGTTGATTAAGTAAACCAAAAACCTATGACATAGATGCATAAAACAAATTTACGAAACTTCTCTATTTAAAATAAAGTAATTACTCAAGGTTTAGAGGCTAGAGGTAGATTATCAGATGGGTAAATTAAATTTATCATTTTTCTTTTTAGATGAGCAAATAAGTCTTTCTTTCCCCGTATACATATCATAGATGTAATATTGACTTATGTCTAGAATTGCCATAAACATAGAGCTAGCACAAACTAGTTAAATATTATTTTCTTTCTTGAAGAGCTAAATGAAATTTACCCTAGCTAATATTTTGCATAACATGATGATGAACTGATTGAAAGCACTTAACATTTGATCAAGTGTTCTAAGAATAAATAATAAACAAAAGATATGCTTAATTTCAGTGGGCAAAACGAAACCACAAAATTTAATAAAATAAATTTGGCAAGGGGGTTTGGTGAAAATGCAACTTAAAACTTTTAATTGAAATGAATAAAAAAGGGTGTTTCTAAAATGAGATTTTATGAAAAATAGGTGTACATGATATATTCAATATTAACCACTAAAAAAATCAAATTTAAATTTTGACCATAAAAAATACTCTTAAATGCCCGAAGATAGACAAGGGAATCGGACATTTGAATAAAGTAGGCATTCTGTAAATTACATAAATAGTCTTAAAAAATTATATTTCACGGAGAGAATAATTTTATCTCTCTAACTTTCCTCTCTCTTTGCAATTCTCCAATCCTCCTCACCTTCATCATCACATCTACCCAAAAATAATCGTTTCTTTCTACAAATTTACAGAAAAAAGTGGTCACTTATAATTTACGATATTATTTATTCCTTCATATTCTCTTATTCTAAAATTTTTTCTTACACTTTCATATCTATTTTTCATTCATTCCCAACTGAAAATCATATATTTCATCTGTCCCATTTATTTTGCTCCCTTTGTTATATTACTCGGTCAGTTTTTTTAATTTTCTCAAGTGACTTATCATATTAAATTATTTACATTTATGGTTTATTAAATATTATAAATATTAATATATATGGTATCATATATATTATGAACTTATTTGTGAAAGATATGAATTTTTATAAATTTAGTCAAGTTGACCATACCAAGAGAACAAAATAAATGATACCGAGGGAATATTTATTTTTTGAATATTTCAAGAACATAATTCTTCGGAAGTTCGTTCATGTAAAAAATCCTTGTCATATAGAGTGTTCTTCATTTTTCGTTCATTAATATGGATTATGTCCTTCACTAATTTATCTTAATTTTCTCTATTTTATGAACCGGTTATTTCCAAAATATTTTATTAGTAATGGATTTTATTGATAATGGGAAGTTTGTTTGTTTTTTCAATCGATGATAATTAATTCATTTTTTAGGCTAAGTTTTTGGAGATTCTAACAATTCGGGTGCAGATTTACATATATTCTTATTGAAGTTTGAAGAGAATATTTTAGATTTACATACACTACATAGGGGGTAAATGGCGTAGGGAAGAAAATGGAGAGATGGAGATGGAGAATTTAGATGAGTTGGAGAAAGAAAAGAACAATTAATAATGAATTATGTATGTAACTCGAAAGCAAAATATGGTATATGAGTCAGAGTACGGTTGGATTGGGTTTGATCCAGAGTCAATTACAATATGTCAGGTTGGATTAGATTTAATTCTGATTTAGGTCTGTAATTTTTTAATCCAACGAATGTATAGGTCGAATATCGAATTTTTTAAGAATTTATATGACTTTCCACTTTCAAATTCACACTATCTTTTCTATAACAACTTTGTCAGCGATACAATTTCATTTAATGTAGCTCACATGTTCAAATTTTTTTAACTAATGTTTATATTCTTAAATAAAATATACATGAAAATGAACTTATGAATGAAATATTAATTACTCACTTGTTCAACATATATTCACTAGAAATTTTATAAATCTCAAAATTCAACAACTTTCACTGGAAGTCAAATTTGGGTGTCAAATTTTCGGGGTATTTTATTCGTGCAAAGAAATCAAGTTAAATTCCTCCTATCAAACAAATTCTTTTAATTTTTAATGGAGCCAATAAAGCATCCTCCAATATCAATTCTTCAATACAATAATTTTCCTCCTTACAGTCAACCAATTCCTTATATTATTTTCAATATCAGATGCATCTATGACCAAAGAATATTAATGCATGCATCTGGAGACTATCTTTAGGAAGAAATTCAATGTAATTGCCAAAGTTAGGACTTAGGAGTAGACTATCCAATCATTGGATAAAATTTAGCGAAGTAGGTAAAATTTAATGTAATTCCAAATTTCCATTGAATAGCGAAGTAGGTAAAATTTAGCTCAGAAATTTTTTTCCCGCAATAAATATATAGAAATAAAACACCACACCTTTTGGGAAATCGTTAGTACATCTCTTTTATCTTTGCCAAAGGAGTTCGTTTATATTTTACCTTCCCTTTCCAAAATTCCATATGAGCGTTTCATGTAGAGCTTCAACCTTTATTTGATTTAAAAAATTCTTCATTATCGATTTTCATGAAATACAAAAAAACATGGGTCATATATTATAATGATCAATCTCTTAAGATATTAATCTTACGACCATTTTTTTAGATTGTTCTGAAATTTGTGTTTTATGTAAATTTAATAATCATAGAATGAAAATTTAATAGAAATATAATATAAACAAAATAGTGAAACGATTGGCTTGGTTTGAAAGTCACACCACTAGACGTTGGTTTAAGAAAGTGATTGCCTCCCCTCGTGCAGGTATTGGCGGCTGATCATAATCCCAAAATAAAATCCAATGACTACGCCGGTCTTCATCCTTATGCACGTACATGAACACAAGAATCATACACTATCTTATAGAAAGTATAATTTTCATGGAAACAAGAATCATACACTATCTTATAGAAAGTATAATTTTCATGGAAACGCCAGCAACCGTGCACTTGGGTTCTAAAATTTAATCATCTACTCCAAAAGGGAAACATATAATTAAAAAAAAAAATTCCAATATTTGATTACCCATCCCATTCCTTACACACAAGAAAATAAAAGCAAAAAACTCACCCACCCCCTTAAATAAATAATAGAAGTAATTCTATTTTCATAATTCCTAACAACCATTTCCCCTATATATAAACCACATGCTTCACTAATTACCACATTTCAAGAACAACCTCATAAAACACCCACACCCAACACACTACAAAACATTATACAAAAAGCAAGGCTTCATCGACGACAATTTTTCTATATTTTAAAATGACAAATGTGTATGAGAACGATAACCACTCGAATAGATTTTGCGTGAAGCAGAACGATCAGTTGAATTGGGGGGTGGCCGTGGAGGGTCTAAAGTCGAGCCACCTCGATGAAGTGAAGCGGATGGTGGAGGAGTATAGAAAGCCGGTGGTGAATCTCGGCGGAGAAAGCCTTACGATATCTCAAGTGGCGGCGATTGCATCGAGGGAAAATGTTGTGGCGGTGGAGCTGGCGGAGACGGCTAGGGCCGACGTTAAGGCGAGCAGTGATTGGGTGATGGAGAGTGTGAATAAAGGGACGGATATTTATGCTGTTACTACGGGTTTTGGTGCCACGTCACACCGTAGGACTAAGCAAGGTGGTTCTCTTCAGAAGGAGCTCATTAGGTACGTACATACCCAAACTTATTAATTTCTCCTAATTAAGTTTTTTTATACTTTATTTAATTTCACGATTGAAAATTGCTTAAAGAGAAAAATAAGAAATAGTTACTCTTACACCAATATATTCTCTTTTATTGGTAATTGTGGTTTTTCAAGCGTTGCAGCCGAATTTGGCTTCAAGTAGTTGGTGTCTAAGAACGTAATCAACTACCTAAAATGCTTTATTTAAATTTTGAATTCATGCTGAGTGTGATTAGTGATTACAACCAATTATGACATAAGTAGATAGATTAAATGAATTTCACGCTTTATATTAATTTCGGTGTCATATACATACATCTTCAATTAATTCCTCTTTCATGTATATTTTTTTTAACTAATATGCAACAGAAAAATATGACACGAATATAATTTTAAAAAGCATTTTTTGTCATGACCAATCATAAGATAGGTATATTGACGATACCAAAAGTGTAATTCCATTTTGCGTGATTGGAATTAGAATTTTTTTTTTTTGGAATAAAATGATTGGATTTAGTTATAAAAAATTCATTCTTGTGAAATTCGATGGCGATTATACTTTTTTACTTTAAATTATTCGTTTGGTAGACTTAAGAAATGTATTCCCTCCGTTTCATATTAATTGGCATATTTGCCAAAAAAAATTTGTTTCAAATTAATTGACATGTTTGAATTTTCAAAGTATTTTTTTTTCAATTTTATCCCTTTCTCTCATTGGAGTTAGAAAACTCAATTGTCACAATTCACTAATAAAAAACTAAAAGGTAGTCAATATTAGAAAGGAAAATGAGAATATGACAGCCCATTATATCACAGTCCATGTACAGCCAAATATACTTGGTTGGAGAAATTTTGTTACATGTGGCAACTTGTTTAGTAGGTTTTTTTTTTCTTTCAATTTTCACCCCCAAAATTTGATTTGTGAAAGACTTTTGCAATTTTCACTCTCACAAATTTGTATAGTAGAAATCTTTTGCAACTTTTATCACTAAATTTAGATTTTATTATGATGTGACATTATATAATTTAAAATCTTAAAATACATTAAAAAAAGTTAAAAATATCTCAAATTTAAAAAATTACAACAGAACACCTAAATTATGCGATATTACTCATATAAAAATTAATTAATTACTTTCAAAATGTTAATTTATTATTTTTCAATATTTGAATATAAATATTTCGAAAATTACCATAAAAATATAAACTCATAATTTAAAAGTATTTGCAATGCATATAATTTAGAGTTTATGACATAATATTTAATTTAGGGTTTAGGTTTTAGGATTTAGATTTATTTTATAAATAGGATTTATTTTTATTTGATGATTAATTATGGGTTTTTTTTGTAATTTTATTTTATGGGGGGTTTTAGGGTTTAGGGTTTTAGGATCTTTGGGTCTAGGATTTTAGAATTTATGGTTTAGGATTTATTTTAATTTATTGATTAATTATGGGTTTGTTTTGCAATTTTGTTTTACTATTTATTTTTTAGAAAGAAAAGTCATGCCAGTATGCCACAACCGGTTGTACATATGTACAACCGGTTGAGGACTGTTATGCTAGCAGTACTCTATTAGAAAGGGTATTTGAGATACCGTAAAAAAATACGTATTCTTAATATGTGTGAAAAATAAAAATGTGTCAATTAATTTAAAACGGAGGGAGTAATTACTATTGCCACATAATTCAGTAGTTTCAGTGTAGTGCACTATTAAATTGAACTTTCCTTGAATAGCTCTTATCTTATCTTAATCACACTGAATTTTGGGTAAAGTGGTTTACTAAATTAAAACAGAAATTGCTTAAGAATCCAACAGGCCAGGCGTTGAACGTTAGTTGTATATCTATAATCAAATGCCAATTTAAAAAAAGTTTATTCTAATTAATTATTGATCCCACAGTACGTACTCTCTGTTTCAGTGTTTTGCCTTTTTCTTAGTAAAACGAAAATATATTTTGATTTATTTGAAACTAACAAACTACTACAACCAGGGGCGGACCCAGGTAAGGGCTAGTGGGGTCTACAGCCCCCACTCAAATATCTTATATATATATTAGAGTATTAGTCTTGTTTTGCATATCACTTTGTTGGATAGTTGGTTTGGGCTGAGCAAGTTAAAGCCTCTGAATTTTTGCTAGAGTTCGATTTCCATCTCCTGCACCAATATCTTTTAACTAGCTTCCTTTGGTTTTCTAGTCCTTTCACCTTTTCAATTAATAATTGTGCTTTTAACTTATTTTTAGCCTGGTTCGATAATCACGTCCTCCACAAACATCTTTCAAATAATTTCCTTTAGTTTTCTAATCCTTTTACCTTTTTAACTAATAATTGTTCTTTTAACTTATTTCTATTTCTTAACTATTATTCTATTAACTTCTATTTTTCTTTCTCAATAATTTTTTCAATTTTATTTCTTTCTTAAAAAACTACCAATAAAATTCAATTTTTTTTCTCTTTAGTCTTATTTCTTTCTTAATTAACATTTCTTCTTTTAATTTATTTTCTTTCTTAACAATTGTTCTCTTATTTTCTTTTTCTTTCTTAAAAATTATTCTATTAATATTTTTTCTCAATTTTATTTCTTTCTTAATAACTATCAGTATAATTCAATTTTTTTATAATACTTGTTATCTTTTTATGTAATATATTACTACACAAAATTTCATTTCCCCAATAATATTGATCTAGCTCAAATGAAAATTAACGTGGTCAATTGTGAATGTAATTTGTGTCATTTGAAATTGTAATTAGGATACATAAATGTGTTGTGTTTTTTTGGGGTCATAATGGGATATTATGTAATTAAAGTAACTTGTGAATATTATTTTTGTCAAATTTCACCTCCTTATTTTGTTTCTCCTCATATATATTTTTGTGATTAAAATATAATTATCGTAGAATCTCAGCCCCCACTACACTGAATTCCTGGATCCGCCCCTGACTACAACAAACTATAAGGACTAAAGTTCAACCTCAATACTTTGCTTCTTCATTTAATTGGGTTGTAATCCCAAATTTAATTTAAATATCACTGATTGAAAACATAGTAAACATTAAACTTTGCCATGTTAAGATTCCAACACAAAATATTTATGGTTTTGAATCCACACATAATTTCCCGAAAATATAAACTAGTCCTAACTCCAACATAAATTCCTTGTTTTATAATATTTTCAGATGTTTCCTGTAAATTTTCCGAAAAGTTCTTGAAAAATTACTTTCTGATCAACTGCTATTAATTGGTGCTTGCTGTGGTGCTATTCTTTAGCTAACATACTTTACACAGAGTCTTGAATGCTGGCGTTTTCGGAAATGGCACAGCAGAATCATGCCACACTCTGCCACTCTCAGCCACCAGAGCCGCCATGCTCGTTAGAATCAATTCCCTTCTCCAAGGATATTCAGGCATTAGATTCGAAATCTTGGAAGCCATGACAAAATTCCTTAACCAAAACATCACCCCATGTTTACCCCTTCGTGGAACGATCACCGCATCCGGCGACCTCGTTCCCTTATCCTATATTGTCGGGCTCTTAACCGGTCGCCCCAACTCCAAATCTGTGGGGCCCAACGGAGAATCCCTCAATGCCGAACAAGCCTTCAAACTTGCCGGTGTCGAAGGAGGCTTCTTCGAGTTGCAACCTAAAGAAGGCTTTGCATTAGTCAATGGCACGGCGGTTGGTTCCGGATTGGCCTCGATTGCTCTATACGAAGCTAATATACTCTCCGTTTTATCTGAAGTCATGTCTGCTATTTTTGCCGAAGTTATGAACGGGAAACCTGAGTTTACGGATCACTTGACGCATAAGTTGAAGCACCACCCGGGCCAAATCGAGGCTGCCGCGATAATGGAACACATCCTCGATGGTAGCGCGTACGTTAAGGCGGCGCAAAAGTTGCATGAAATTGATCCTTTGCTAAAGCCAAAGCAAGATAGATATGCTCTTAGAACTTCACCACAATGGTTAGGGCCTCAAATTGAAGTCATCCGCTCAGCTACTAAGATGATCGAGAGAGAGATAAACTCAGTTAACGACAACCCTTTGATCGATGTTTCTAGAAACAAGGCGTTACACGGTGGAAACTTCCAGGGTACGCCTATTGGAGTGTCGATGGACAATACAAGATTGGCTATTGCATCGATTGGGAAGTTGATGTTTGCACAATTTTCGGAACTTGTTAATGATTTCTACAACAATGGCTTGCCATCTAATCTTTCGGGTGGAAGGAATCCGAGCTTGGATTATGGATTCAAAGGATCTGAAATCGCCATGGCTTCTTATTGTTCCGAGCTCCAATTCTTGGCTAATCCAGTGACCAACCACGTGCAAAGCGCGGAGCAACATAACCAAGATGTGAACTCTTTAGGCTTGATCTCTTCAAGGAAAACAACTGAGGCTTTGGATATATTAAAGCTCATGTCTTCAACATACTTAATTGCTCTGTGCCAAGCCATTGATTTAAGGCACTTAGAGGAAAATCTGAGATTTGCTGTCAAGACCATCGTCAGCCAAGTTGCCAAAAGAACTTTGACAATGGGCGTAAATGGGGAGCTTCATCCATCAGGGTTCTCGGATGAAGATTTGCTCCGTGTAGTGGACCGTGAGTACGTTTTTGCTTACATCGATGATCCTTGTAGTGGGACCTACCCTTTGATGCAAAAATTGAGGCAAGTTCTTGTGGAACATGCGTTGAAAAACGGTGACAAAGAAAAGAATGCGAGCACATCTATTTTCCAAAAGATCGAGGCTTTTGAGGATGAACTTAAGGCCGTTTTGCCTAAAGAAGTCGAGAGTGCAAGAATTGCTTTAGAGGCTGGAAATCCTGCGATTGGTAACCGCATTACGGAGTGTAGATCGTATCCGTTGTATAAGTTCATTAGAGAGGAATTAGGATCTGAGTTCTTGACTGGAGAAAAGATTACTTCGCCGGGCGAGGAATGTGATAAGGTGTTTACTGCTATGAGTAAGGGGTTGATTGTTGATCCATTGTTGAAGTGCCTTGAGGGTTGGACCGGTGCACCTCTTCCTATATGTTAGTAAATTTTTATTCAAACAAACATATTTTTTATTTACTTTTTGGTAAGGACTTTGTGTTTGTTATGCTGTTGGAATTAATGATTAATAATTGTGATATGTTTGTATGGTACTGAATATTGTGTAAATTGATGGATTTCTCTGGTTTTTAGCTGTGTAGACATTTATTTTTTAGCCGTGCATCTTGAGGAATGGAATTTGAAACATGAGCTCTGAGACGAGACTTTAAATTTAGTTTGGTTTTTCAACAATTTTTAGAGTGCCTTCATTTATGGTTTGATTTAAAGAACAAAAACCTCTCAAATGAAATTTAATCTAGTTAAACAAGAACAAAGCCATATTTTCTTTAATTTATTATATGAAATTTTAAAACTAACAAACAAGAATTTCATTTAATATAAAGTATCCAAAAATAAATCCATACCGACGATAATTTTATAATTTTTGTTAAAGCGGCCAGAAATTTTTACCGAGGGGGCGAAATTAATTTAGACAATTATTAATATTTTAAAACATAAATATTTACCAAAAAAATATAAATAGTTATTGTGAAAAAATAATTGTATATTATATCTATAATTTTGTGATGATCAATATATACATAATGTATAAATAATCAAGTAAAATTAACATATCTATCGCGAGATATTAACTAGTTCATCAAATTTCATCACTCTTTCTACTAGATTTGTAAAACTTTATTTAATAAATTGATATTGTTTTAAAATACATCATAAATATAAAAGAGAGATGAGAAACCTTGTTCCCAAATATTTATATATCAAGAAATTTTAAAACAGATAAGAATCAATAGAAAGTCTACAAATATAATTGAAAATTATAGTGATAAAATTCATCACATCTTTAACAATAAATTAGGAATAAATTTAAATATTCATGATTTGAAGTTTTAGAATAATAATTCTTTTACAATATTTTGTTGATAAATTATATTGTATTTATGAAGATTTAGGAAAAGATTACTTTGTTATAATTGATCAAGTGTTCTAAAAATTTTAGATAAGTTAAACTTAAATTTAGGATTAGTAAAAGAAATGCTTAATTGGGCAAAAAGAAACCACAAAATTTAATAAAATAAATTTGGTTAGGGGGTTGGTGGAAATGCAACTTAAACTTTAATTTGAATTGAATGAATAATAAAACTTAAAAATTTTACAATCAAAAGAATTATGATGGGATATTGGGCCCTAAGAAATTTTGTGTGCGGCTTAATATAAGGCCACTAGCCAAAGTGGGCCCACTGGCCTTTTACAAAAAATGACAGGTCCTTTATGTGTCACCTATGTCGTTGTTATAGCCCAAAGATATGGATGATAATCAAACCATGTGAATTAAGTTTATTGTATATGGCTGTCAATGAGTTGGATCAGGTTGGATTGGGTTCGACTCAGATCCGATTTCATTTTTGTCAGGCCGGATTCAAATCTTATTTAGATTTGAAATTTTTTAGTCTAATAAATTTATCGATCGAATATAAAATAATTTAAGAATCTATTGGACTCTCCACTTTCAAATTCGCACTATTTCTTTCAAAAACAACTCTGTTAACGTTACAGTTTTATTTATATAGCTCACATGTTCAAACTTTCTTAACTAATGTTCATGTTTTTAGATAAAATATACAAAAAAATTAACTGGTGAATGAAGTATTAATTACTCTATTATATTCTTCGAGTGTTGGTAAAATTAAATATTAATGTTACTTGTATTAATATAACATCATGTATATGTATAATTCTTTTATTCATTGTCAAAAATAGATCTCTAACAAATGGAAGCAACCTCAGTCTATATTTGCTCTTCATATCCATCGAATTTTTGATCTTACAAACATTCTTATTAATTGGACCAAATCTATTTGGATCGAATTCAGATTGATATCCATTCTATCGACAACCCCATATACTTTATGTTATATCACACTATCTTGTCCTTCATTTTTAACTCTTATTTTCATTTTTTTCTAGATTATCAAAATAAGTATTTTCTTTTTGAGATTCTAAAAATAAGACTTAATTTCCAAAATATAATTATTTTTTGAAAATTGCCCCTCATGTGAAGTAAACATTACTACACAATGTTGCTAAGACCAACTTCTTTACTTTACCTTGACAATGGAAACGCCAAAACCGTGAACTTGGGGTTCTAAATTATAGTTTATAAAACGTTAAACTACTCAAGACCAATTATGAAGTACTATTAGTCATGAGGAGGCATGTAATCTCAAATTATTTTACCAAAAGTTCTAAATGGATAATGATTTGACCAATTAAATATTGGTATTACAAAATATCACCTAAATAAATACCTTCACCAACTTCAGACCTTTTCTTTTTTGTTAGAAATCACCAACTTCAGACTTGGTCTTGCTATAAAGTTCAAAACAAAAATCCAAAGCAATTAAAAAGTTATTGAAAAACCTCTAAAAAACAGTAGAGTTTCTTCTAAACGACACCGTACGTTCAAACATAATGGATCGGAAGAGATCAAGTGGCTTAATAGTTTGAATGAATACAAGGTGTAATGACCTCATGTTCGTTCACATGACGTCAATGAAAATGAGGTCGTTATGCCTTGTATTTTTGTTCTAGATCTAGCTATATATTAATTAATTTAGGGCTATATATAAATTTTCAACCGAAGAATAAAACACATAAGTTGAGGGGAAAATGCAATATATATACTCCCCCGTGTCATGCTAAACCTGCAAGAAACTACCCTGTGAAATTTTTATTGCGCCAAACTTTCTTGTGTTTCCAAAAACCCTGCAAAAAACACCCAAATTGTAAAAAATAAGTTGTTTTGGATCGACAAATTTCAAGAAATAATTTTTAAAATATATCACGTGAAGTTATAGGGAACAACTTGAAGTATTTTAGAAATGATTTCTTGAAATATGTCGATAAAAAACAACCTATTTTTAACATATTGGGTGTTTTTTGCAGGGTTTATGAAAACACAAGTAAATTTGACGCAATAAAAATTTCACAGGGTAGTTTCTTGCAGGTTTAGCATAACAGGGGAGTATTATTGGAGCAAAATTATGTTATCACCAAAGTTAATTATGTGAATAAATACACTACAAAATTGGGTGGGAGTAATATTCAATAATTTGCTATACTGTTAATATATTGGTTTCTACTATGTAGTTTCCTAAGTACTTTTAATTGAATAAAACAACAAATTTTCTATTTGTCATTATATCCATGGAGTTATTGATCCAAACGTAGGCCTCCTCCAATATGGATCGAGCCCCTTTTTTTTTGCTATATATAATTAGTCCCTTTGATAAATGCACTGTCTAATTAATTAATTAGATTAATTTTATTTCTGCTACTAGCTAGCTATGTTTGTCCTTTTTGATTGCATTCTATTGTTTAATTTTCGTGGTGGGTTTTGTATTTATCTGAGAAAGTGATCGAAAGCACAGCTTATATATATCAACAAGTTTAACTACTAATTTGCAAAATATATAGTTTATGTTTTAGTACTGATGAATCTGTTGTATCCTTTAAAAATAATCTGCGAACGAAATGATTTTTTGGACCCAGACAATTCATCTGAAAAGTAAATTAACAGTCACCTTTTTTTTTAAATGAATATAACAGTGAGGGTGTCTTCGGTTTGTACAATAAACTAAGATCCAAAAATTAATTATGTCCATATCACATGTTTGATTTGAACTATTTAGAGTTAAATTATTGCCTACTTTAATTTCGGATTAAATTATTTCATAAAATTTTGATTGAATTATTTTTTAGAGATTATGCTTTGACTTCAAACGATTCTTCAAATATATATAGAGATTGTACATGATGCTTCCATTTATAATATGTTTAATCTTACGCAACCAGGTATATATTGACACTTCCCTGATATTATTCAATCAAACATTTTCCTTTATATATCGACACTTCCCTGATATTATTCAACCAAACATTTTTCTTATATTTTTTAATACTGGTGCTCTAGCTCATCAACCAAACATTTTCCTTATGTTTTTTAATACTGGTGCTCTAGCTCATCAACAGCCCTCGTCGAGGCATTCTCAGATGTCAAACTCGGACAATGTTTCTGAAACACCAAATATGTAGTCTTATGATTTATTTTAGAATTTTAATATTGTATCGCAATTGTTTTGTTTAATTAGAATATTGTGTTATCAAAATATATATGTGTACGTATTGAATATTTATAATATATGTAAGAATCGAATATTTTTAGTATATTTAAGAATTGAATATTTTATTATGAGTAAATTGAAATTTGCTATGTAATTGCTTGTCGAGAATTCATACAGACTCTAAATTAAAAAATGAAATTGAAATGGGAGTATAAAAGAACGAAGAAAAAAAATGAAATGGGAGTATATATTCGCACATAAATTGGGTGGGAATAAATTCCCACTGAAACATTCCCTGGAAATTTCGATTGGAATTTTACCGGTCGAAATCCGATTCCAACCCGGTTTTTTTCCAACCGATTGTTTTGGTTGAAATTTCGGTCGGAATCTTATAATTCCGAACGATTTTTCTCAAAATCAATAGGAATTTCCCTTTTTTTTTTAGTAGTGGAAAATGGGTTTTTTGCAAGTTAACTCCCTGTGATATATCTAATGGGCAATATACTTCCCTGTGAAATAAAAATAGGCAATTTAACTCCATGTGAAATGAAATAATGAGCAATTTACCTCCTTGTGATATAAAAATGGACAATTTTCCTCCCTGTTAAATGAAATAATGAGCAATTTAACTCACAATGATATGAATTAATAAGGAATTTAGAGGGAGGCAATGCGCTTCTTTTATAAAAAACAGGAATGTATTTTACCCTTTTTGATCTTATCACATGGAGTAAGTTGTCTATTTAGGATATCACAAGGAATTAAATTACCTATTTAAAATAATAATGAGAGTTAATTTGCTACTCAGTTGATGAAAAACTATATTATGGTTTATTACATTTATCTCCATAATGTTGAGATCTTAAACATGTTCGATATCATATTAATTATATAGAGTAACTAACATCGTATTTGTCATACAATTTTTAAAATTGGACTTCTAGAATCAGTTTGTTAATTAATAAGTACCTATTGAATTTATGCTCCGAGTTGGAAAATTTTGGTTCGGCATTTGTTGGACGGATACGGATCTAAAGAATATTAATCTTGCATGTTCTTTATAAGATATGATTCCGATAATTTGATCATATTTGTCAACTTGTTTATTGATGAATTTGATTTGTGTACTTTTTAATTTGAAAAAACTAGTTCCTGATGATGGAGTTGTACTTCAATTACTACTATATCATAATACAAGTAAATTATGACAATCAAATTGAAGTTAAATAATGAAATGCCTCAAGAAAAATATATTTTAATTTAAAAAAAAAGTACTAATTAACTTTTTGGAAATAGTCATTATTTTGCATATATTAAAAGATGATTCTTTTTATTTGCAAGTGGCTGAGTATAGAAATTTTATCTTATAGTCGTCAACGGTCAACACTTGCTCCAAGGCGAAGCACCAACTACCATGCTAATTTTCTTAAAATAGATTATTAACTGAGTATTAGACTAAAGAATTTATTGCATGTCTTTTAAGGTAAGTAGGTAAACTTTTGGTTTATCCTCACAACCTTTTGCCGGCAACTCTTTCTTCTTCTTCTTTTTTTAATATTTACAAAAATTATTTATGTTCAAAATTTAGACTTTACTCGATTTATTTTAAGACGGATCAATCCCATTATACGAAAATCTCTTTCAATGAAAATTTGAACTTGAAATTGCCTCGCTATGGAAATTGATCTACTTCATTAAATCACTTATCAGTTGGTAATTTCTTTTTTATATTTACCACAATGTTAGATAACAATGAATATAGTAGTAAAAACAAATGGAACCTAATTTTTATCCTTCTAAAAATTAATATAATTAATTAAGTTGCCTCATGCATTGCATGATGACAATTGCACCCTCGTTCTTAGGAACAGTACAACTCATCTCCCTAAAAAAGACTATATAAACATTGTCATTAATACTAACTGTTCCTCTACCAAAGCCCCTTTGTTCTGCCCGCTCTATTTGAATTGAACACGTGTCCAGTCTAATTTGAGAATTGATTTAAAAATGACTCAGCTCAATCGCAAACCTATGCTCATTTTTTGCATTAGGTATTGAAATCATTAGTTTGAAAAGCATACCAACTTACACCTAACTCTCAATTAATTTATTTTAGCAAGAAAAATAAAAAACACTCAATTAATATATTAGTTTTATAAATTTTTATTAGATAAGTCGAATGCCCTTTGAATGCGAACTAAGTTTAAGTTTAAAATCATCATATACGATACTACTTAAATTTAATATTAAATTCTCAACTGATCACGAAGTTCGATTAATTAATTACTAACTTTCACAATATCGTAACAAAAACAATAATACAAACTACTTAAATTAAAATATTGAAATGCAATAAGTTTCCATTAAATTATAGCTATTTATGTCAATCTTACTCGAGTACTTAATTAATCATCTACTCCAAAAGGGAAAAATATTATTTAAAAAAATTCCGATATTAAATTCCAATCCTTAATTACCCCCATCACATCCCATTCCTCACCAACCACCACCTCCTTTTACACACAAGAAAAATAAGGGTTAATTACAGGGACCTCCCCTGAGGTTTGGTGAAACTCGCGTTCATTCCCCTCTAAGAATACTAATTACTCGGACCTCCCCTGAGGTTTGCAAAACCTTACAACCGTTAGGGTTCCGTTAATTTTTGCTTACGTCATCATAAATTTTTTGAAGATTGCCAATTTTGCCCCCGACTTACTGTAGCAAATATGTATGGACTATATTACCCCTCTCAGCAAATGTTACATTGTTGCATGAGAATGGATCTAGTTGCAATGTCAAATTACATTTGTGGATTAAAATGTTGTTAAATTTATATAAAATGTGTAATGACTTTATTAATGTATATTTATATTTAAAATAACATTTTAAATATTTCTAAAGTATTTTCTTACTTATTGTAAAATATATGCAAAGAGAAATACACTACTAACTCTTACAAAAAATTATTTTTATTCAAATAAATATAAACATTGAAATTTATTTTTAATGTATAGATTTCCACATTGTCCCTCTTATTTGTGTATATAAATTCAAATAAATATAAACATTCAAATTTATTTTTACTATTATTTTTAGTGTTCTTATATTTTGCTTGATAGAAAAAATTGTAAATACTCAAGTTTAATTTTTATGTCTATAAATATAAAATTTTATAATGGTCAATAATGTTTTAGAAAAAATATTACACATGTTTATAAAATTTTATATTAGCCAATAATGTTTTAGAAAAAATATTACACATATTACACATATATCAACTCAAGTTTTATTGATATGAAATAATTAAAGAACTTATTTGTTGGGAAATTATTATTTTTTAATTATTCATAAATATAACATAACAATTTTTAAAGAAAAAAAATATTCAATAATATTTTAATTTTTATAATAAAAATAAAAATATAATTTTTTAAAAAAAACCCTAAAATCACCCCACCCCAAACCCCCAACCCCGCCGCCACCACTTTCCCAGGCCGTCCCGACGGCCTGGGATCACCAGATCCAGGCCGGCGACGACCTGGGGAGAATATCCCAGGCCGTCGTCGGCCTGGAACCAGCGATCCCAGACAATAATTTATTGATTACTTAAACCCAATACTATTAAATAATATTTACTATAAAATACTAAAATAAATCTTGTTTACATAATTAATAAATTATTTTTTACGCTATTGATAAATTATACAGTATTGAAATATGTATTTTATAAAAATTTAACTAAAAAAATCAATAAATATTTTTTTCACAAAATTTAAAGATACTAATTCAAATACCCTTTTATAAAATAATTATTTATGAGGTATTTGTAAATAATTAAATTTATGGGTTATTTCAGTTTTAAACTTAAATATATATATATATATATATATATATATATATAAATAAGTGTTTAATATTTTCAACAATGAAATCATAAATTTATATCTTACTTAAATACAATACAATTATATAATATTTTATTATAAAATACAAAAATAAAATCTTATTTACATATTTATTATTACTATTAATTGCATAATTAATAAACTATTTTTTTTTTCTTTTTTATGTGATATAAATCGGGGTGGGGTTAGTTTTTCTTTTCTTTTTATGTGTAAATTTAATTTTATTAAAGTTTGGGGACTAATAGGCAAATATAAATTTTTGTAAGGTTTTGTAAACCTTAGGGGAGGTCGAAGTAATTAAAATTGATGAGGGCAAGAGGGTAATTTCACGCATTCCATCCACCTCCGTTAGTCTCCGTTAGGGTTTTGTAAGGTTTTGCAAACCTCAGGGGAGGTCCGAGTAATTAGTATTCTTAGAGGGGAATGAACGCGAGTTTCACCAAACCTCAGGGGAGGTCCCTGTAATTAATCATCTACTCCAAAAGGGAAAAATATTATTTAAAAAAATTCCGATATTAAATTCCAATCCTTAATTACCCCCATCACATCCCATTCCTCACCAACCACCACCTCCTTTTACACACAAGAAAAATAAAAGCAAAAAACTCACACACGTCCCCAAATCCTCACCGTCAAACAGTCCAATAACCAACGGCCGAGATCATTCCTCAACCAACTTGTTCATACGCACTTGTCTGTCCTTAGTCCTTACTACCTCCATCCCCCGCTCCTTCTAATCCACACTCACCTACCAAAATTTATACATATACCAATAAATAAATAATAATTATATTTTCATAATTCCTAACAACCATTTCCCTCTATATAAACCACATAATTCACTTACCACATTTAAAAAACAACCCCATAAAACTCCCACACCCAACGCACTACAAAACTTATAAAAAAAAAAAAAAAAAAACAAGGCTTCACCTACAACAGTTTTTCCGTGTCTTAAAATGACAGGTGTAAATGAAAACGGTCACCACTCGAATGGATTTTGCGTGAAGCAAAACGATCCATTGAACTGGGGGGTGGCCGCGGAGGGTCTAAAGTCGAGCCACCTCGATGAAGTGAAGCGGATGGTGGAGGAGTATAGAAAGCCGGTAGTGAAGCTCGGCGGAGAAAGTCTTACGATATCTCAAGTGGCGGCGATTGCATCGAGGGATAATGTTGTGGCGGTGGAGCTGGCGGAGACGAAGAGGGCCGGCGTTAAGGCGAGCAGTGATTGGGTGATGGAGAGCATGAATAAAGGGACTGATAGTTATGGTGTTACTACGGGTTTTGGTGCCACGTCACACCGTAGGACTAAGCAAGGTGGTGCTCTTCAGAAGGAGCTCATAAGGTACGTACATACCCAAACTTATTAATTTTCTCCTAATTAAGTTTTTTTTTTATATTTTATTTAATTTCATGAATGAAAATTGCATAAATAGAAAAATAACTAATAGGAATTATACCAATATATAGATTCTCTCTTTTATTGGTAGTTATGGTTTTTCCAATTAAAGCGTTGAAGCCGAATTTGGCTTAAAGTAATTGGTAACGTAATCATTAATCAACTACCTAAAAAGCTTTATTGAAAATTTGAATTCATGCTGAGTGTGATTATTGATTACAACCAATCATGATATAAGTAGGGAAAATTCTTGTCCAAGCCTGGTTTGGCCAAACCCAACCAACCACCAAGCAAGTGTATTGCACTTGCTTTGTGATTGGTCACTCTCCTGAGAGTTACATCCAATCCCAAAGCAAGTGTATTACACTTGCCATGTAATTACTTTGGGTTCGGCCAAACCCGGTCTGGGTAAGAATTTCCCTATAAGTAGATAGATTAAATTAAATGAATTTCACGCTTTATATTAATTTCGGTGTCATATACATATATCTACCTTTAATTAATTCCTCTTTCATAAATTTTTGAACTAATATGTATATATGCAATTGAAATATATGACACGAATATATTTTTACAAAAGCATTTTTCATGATCGAGTGAACATTATTTTTTTGTCTTGACCACTCATAAGATAGGTATACTGACGATGCCAAAAGTCTAACTCCACGTGGCGTGACTGGATTTAGGCGCACTTTTTTTTTTTTTGATAAAATGATTGGATTTAGTTATAAAAGATTTTTTCGTGTGAAATTGTTCGTTTGGTAGACTTAAAAAATGTAATTATTATTGCCACATATAATTCAGTAGTTTGAATGTAATGTATTATTAAACTTTCCTTGAATAGTAAATAATTAATGACCAAATTGGTTTAAATAATCCAACCGGCCAGGCGTTGACAGTTAGTTGGATATTTATAATCATATGCCATTTTTAAATTTAAAAAAGTTTATTATTTTTTAAATATTGATACCAAAGTCCAAAGCCGTATTGATCCTAGATCCCGCAATAAATGCTTTGCGTTTTTTTCAAAAAAAAAAAAAAAATAGTAAAACGTAATTTCATAAGAAAAATCATTTACTGTTGAACATAATTCTTTGTTTTAATTTTGAAAATTTCTGAAAAGTTATAATAATTTGCTAATGGAAACATACTTTATCCATGTATAAAACAGGTTCTTGAATGCTGGAGTTTTCGGAAATGGCACAGAATCATGCCACACTCTGCCACTCTCAGCCACCAGAGCCGCCATGCTCGTTAGAATCAACACCCTTCTCCAAGGATATTCAGGCATTAGATTCGAAATCTTAGAAGCCATAACCAAATTCCTTAACCAAAACATCACCCCATGTTTACCTCTCCGTGGAACGATCACCGCATCCGGCGACCTCGTTCCCTTATCCTACATTGCCGGGCTCTTAACAGGTCGCCCCAACTCCAAAGCCGTGGGCCCGAACGGAGAACCCCTCAATGCCGAACAAGCCTTCAAACTTGCTGGTGTAGAAGGAGGCTTCTTCGAGTTGCAACCTAAAGAAGGCCTCGCACTTGTCAATGGCACGGCGGTTGGTTCTGGATTGGCCTCGATTGCTCTATACGAAGCTAATATACTCTCCGTTTTATCTGAAGTCATGTCGGCTATTTTTGCTGAAGTTATGAACGGAAAACCTGAGTTTACGGATCACTTGACGCATAAGTTGAAGCACCACCCGGGTCAAATCGAGGCTGCTGCGATAATGGAACATATTCTCGATGGTAGCGCGTATGTTAAAGCGGCTCAAAAGTTGCACGAAATGGATCCTTTGCAAAAGCCAAAACAAGATAGATATGCTCTTAGAACCTCACCACAATGGTTAGGACCTCAAATTGAAGTCATCCGCTCAGCTACTAAGATGATAGAGAGAGAGATAAACTCGGTTAACGACAACCCTTTGATCGATGTTTCTAGAAACAAGGCATTGCACGGTGGAAACTTCCAAGGTACGCCTATTGGAGTGTCGATGGACAATACAAGATTGGCTATTGCATCGATTGGGAAGTTAATGTTTGCACAATTTTCCGAACTTGTTAATGATTTCTACAACAATGGTTTGCCGTCTAATCTTTCGGGTGGGAGGAACCCAAGCTTGGATTACGGATTCAAAGGATCTGAAATCGCCATGGCTTCTTATTGTTCTGAGCTTCAATTCTTGGCAAATCCGGTGACAAACCACGTGCAAAGCGCGGAGCAACATAACCAAGATGTGAACTCTCTAGGCTTGATCTCTTCAAGGAAAACAGCCGAGGCTTTGGATATTTTAAAGCTCATGTCTTCAACATACTTAATTGCTCTGTGCCAAGCCATTGATTTAAGGCACTTAGAGGAAAATCTGAGACTTGCTGTCAAGAACACCGTGAGCCAAGTTGCTAAAAGAACTTTGACAATGGGCGTAAATGGAGAGCTTCATCCATCAAGATTCTCGGAGAAAGATTTGCTCCGTGTAGTGGACCGCGAGTATGTTTTTGCTTACATCGATGATCCTTGCAGCGGGACCTACCCTTTGATGCAAAAATTGAGGCAAGTTCTCGTGGAGCATGCCTTGAAAAACGGCGACAAAGAAAAGAACGCAAGCACGTCTATTTTCCAAAAGATCGAGGCTTTTGAGGATGAACTTAAGGCCGTTTTGCCTAAAGAAGTCGAGAGTGCAAGAATTGCTTTAGAGGCTGGAAATCCATCCATTGGTAACCGCATTACGGAGTGTAGATCGTATCCGTTGTATAAGTTCATTAGAGAGGAACTGGGATCTGAGTTCTTGACTGGAGAAAAGATTACTTCGCCGGGCGAGGAATGTGATAAGGTGTTTACAGCTATGAGTAAGGGGTTGATTGTTGATCCATTGTTGAAGTGCCTTGAGGGTTGGAACGGTGCCCCTCTTCCTATATGCTAGTTCATTTTTATTCTAAGAAACATTTTTTATATATTTTTTGGTAATGACTTTGTGTTTGCTATGATGTTGGAATTAATGATTAATAAATGTGTAAGTATGGTGAAATATTTTACAAATTGTTGGAATATATCATGTTTTTAGCTGTGTAGATATGATATCCTTTATCTACTTGTTTCTGTGAATCTCAAACGGAATTTGAAACTTCATAAAGGAATTTTCATGTCAATATTACTTTTAGCATGGGTAATGGGACTTTATCAGATCTACTTGCTACACAGTTAATAAATCACATTTATGTTATTCAAGTAGAAAGTGTTTTACACTTGTATCCCTTTTGCAAAAAAGTTACACTTAAGTCACTCTTATATAAAATATGTTACACCATTAGACCCGGTGAAATTTGACGTTTTTCTTATAGTGAGCTAAAAAATTAACGTAGTTGGTTAAAATTGTGTTCCATATGAAATATAATGTATGAAGGTCTATGTCACAATTTATATATATATATATATATATCATGGATCAAAATTTCCATCTTTTCCTTCGAAAACATCGAAAAGTTCCTGTTTTTGAATCAAGCGAAACGAAAATAAGATGTAATTTCAAAACTATTTGTTTGTATTAAACTCTGTTATTTATCTAAATTTAGTAACTTTTATTACAATTTTTACTTAGAGTTTCCGAAACATTTCCGAAACATCTCGAAAAGTTTTCAATATTTGACTGACCGAAACATACACTCGAAACGAAAATTTGATCCATGATATATATATATATATATATATATATATATATATATATATATATATATATATATATATATATATATATAAGATTTGTGCATTCAAATAACATAAAGATCTCTAAACTCCAACTTGGACAAAAATATCATTTGATATCGGCCTTTTCAAATTTATATTTACAACATGTGACTTTTTTTTTTATGTTATTTTGAAGTTATTTTATGGGTAATTGTCAATTTCATTCTTTGCAAATGAATTAAAACCCTAAAACCCCAAATTCAAATTTATATTTACAATATGTGATGTCTTATTTTTTTTCATATTTTTTTGGAGTTATATTAATGGGTAATTGTTAATTTTACTCTTAATTGCACATTAATCTCACATTAGTACATTTTGTAGGGAATAATGTTGACTTTTGAAGGAAGTGACAAAAATATCCCAACTTTTTGGCCTAAAATTCACTTAGGGTACGTGCAAAGTGAAAGACAATATATGTTTTGAAGATACAAAGTGAAATTGATTTTTTCCGAAGAGGCAAAGTGCCAAACTGATACATTTCTATGAGGCAAAGGGGGATTAAAGCCAACTTTTATTGAGATCAAATTGTGATGGTTAAATATTATTTTAATAGAAAGGATTAAACCCACTATCATTACCAATTCCATCCGCGTAAGGGGTTGAGATTGGTACCTTTTTTTCTTTCTCTTAGGCCATCTCCAATGGAGCCCCGAGCCAGCCCTGCCCCCCCTTCTCCCCCCCCCCCCCCCCCTTGAGCCCTACTTGGTCGTCAACACTTGCCCACTCTCACCTATACTTTTAGCTTTAATTTTGTTTTCAATATTTATATTAATAATAGTAAGAATTATTAGTACTTTTAAATAAAAAAATTGGAAAAATAGCTTTAGTTTAGTTTTTAATATTAATAATAGTAATGATTTTAATTTAAAATAAATTAATTTTATTATATTAAATAATCAAATTAAAAATTGGTGACTATATATATTTATTAAATATGTACAATAAATATACTAAGACATTTTTTTAAATAATTTAATTAGGAGAAATTTTTAATTTTATTAAAAATTAATTTAAAAAATTAATCATACTATATACTATATCTATAAGTATATCATAATTATATAAAGTAACACATTAATTATGATATAGTATATAACACATTAATTAAAACCTATCACATTAATTAAAGTAACACATTAATTATGCAACTAACTAAAAGAAATAACACATTAATTAAAACTTATCACATTAATTAAAATAACACATTAATTATGCAATTAACTAAAAGAATAACACATTAATTAAAACCTATCACATTAATTATATGCAACTAACTAAAAGAAATAAAAAAAAAAGGAAAATGAACCGCTCAGTGGCGGCACCATCTTTCTGGGTTCCAGCCCGAGAGCCGCCCCACCCCTGACCAATGGAGATGGCTTCTCCTCCATCGCACCGCGCCCAATGCCCTCTCCATTGGAGATGACCTTATAGTTTTACTTTTTTCTGAATTTATATTTTAAGATAATAATACATTGATTATTTTGGAATGTATATGTAGATATTATTTGATGAAAGGTAGAGTTATTAGGATTTTTTCATGCCTCAAATCAAGTTTTAGATAAATTATTTCGTGTTCAAAATAACAATACAAATCTTGGGAAGTAGTTTTAATATCTCCCTCTTTTTAATTTTATATGACTAGAAAGTTTAAGTTATCTAATAAATTTTGTGGGTGAACTTGAAAAATAATACATAACCTACTTGACTTTTTTCCCTCAAAAGATCGAATTTAAGGTACACATTTTGTTTGTTACTTCTTGTTGAGGACTTTGGGGAGAGGAGTAAATCTCATGCTTTATCATAGGGTTGGTAGAGTTTGAGGTAAATATTTTGTCGGTTCTTGTTGTGGACTTACGGCGGGAACTGGTGGGGGTTGGGGGGTGAATTAATGTCATGGGCGTCACAGGGTTGGTGGACGATGAAGACATTCTATACACATAATATGACACATTATACCCATCATACCAAGAACAAGAAAAACTAAAACATAGTTACATAGACACTTTCATATGTTATTACTTTCTCTTTTTTGTCATCTTGGTGTAGATTTACTACAGAATTCAAATATACTTGAAATGAAATAATATATTTATCTTGTAATAGTTGAAAAGAATATTTTTATCAAATTCGATTCGTTGAATCAACCGTGTTGTACTTTTCTTTGTGTCTGTAAATGGGGTTATTAAAGTATCAAAAATATTAATTCTATAAAAAAAATTGTTTTGAATGTTGGGAAATATGATCTTTATTTCTAAAAAGCAAATACATATTAATATCTGATCCAAGTAAAATTAGATACGTGGTTGTTAGTTAACTGAGTAAATTTTACAATATTGTTTGAATCGTATCAATTTTGAATTTTTTTTAAGTAAGCCTAAAATATATATTCTATGTAAAATTTGTGGAAAATATTAGTAATTGAGTTTAAACTATTATGCATTTGAATCATCTACAAGATCACTTAAATTTAATTATTTTGCATTTCAGCTGTTATAACTATTATGACAGTGACAGACCACCATATTTAGTAGGACTATATAAATTTTAACATATATATTTAATTTAAAGAGCAATTCCCTTTTATGTTATTCCTGTTTCGTCCTTTGGTACAACACCATTACAGCACAAATCACATGTGAGAAAAAAATATCAGTCACAGAGAATCTCAACCCTTCCACCCACCCCCTTACCCTAAATTTACCCACTTTCCCCAATACAACTAAATAATTATATATAGAGCTCTATATATACAACAACTCAACTCACTCTGCTTCGATCTGCTCTCTGAATTTCCCATAATTTCACGCGCATTTCATCTCAAAAGCTAATAGAAATGGAGAACGAGGGCATTCTACTCGGGATGGGAAATCCACTTTTGGATATTTCCGCCGTCGTTGATCAAGAATTCTTAGACAAGTAAGTTGTTGACATTCACATTACATTTGAGCTTGAGATCTGGCAGTTTGGTGATCAGATCTGTATGCAATGCTGAATGTTCAGCTTAATTGCCAGTATTTTGATGTTTTTCTATTTTGTAAATCGCGGTTTTCAGTTTATTTACGTAGATCTCAGATTTGGCAATGGGAGGAATGTGATTCCAAATATTTTTTGGTAGAGAATGAAACTAATTATGTTTATTTGCATTACAGATATGATCTTAAGTCGAACAATGCGATTCTCGCAGAGGAGAAGCACGTACCTCTGTAAGTAGTCTGTTTCCTTATTCATTTGCTCGGTGAAGTTGTACTGTGGAATTTGTTAAATACTTATAAAATTCGAACTTTCTGTCTTACAATAACAGATATTGATCAATTGTGAAATATGCAGTGGTTCAAGATATATTACTTTGTTCTCCAAATTAATTTTTGTTTATTGTAGTCTTGTGAACCACCACAAAAATAGATCTAAAAATTAGATTCTTAAAATTTCTCTCTTGAGCTAGTGTAGGCAAGGAAATATGTTTCGAGAAAATAATGAATGTGTATGTAATGAATCTTGCATTTGAGATCTTGTTTCTTTTTCAAGATATACGTAAAGATTCGTAGGAAAGTGGAAAATTAGCAATTATAAGGATATAATGTGATGTTTACCTAGATGTAGTATTGAACAAAACTACTGGATTTATATAAGTTCAGTATTTTGGTAGATAGTGAGGAGGCTCAGCTGATATTGCAAAAAGATTTAATTGAGAGATTCTTTCTCCGGACAGTTGTTTATTTAATCAGGTATTGGAAATAATATTTGATCAATGTATTTCTTAGGTATGATGAAATGGCATCTAAGTACAAGGTGGAGTATATCGCCGGAGGTAACTTATTACTCTACCAAACACTGGGATTTTCAACTGGTTTTCATGGCACATTTTGTTCATCTATTATCAGCTTTTATTCGTTACTTATGACTTTGTATTGCAGGTGCTACTCAAAATTCAATCAGAGTTGCACAGGTACTTGACCTTCCTGGTTTTGGCTTGATAATCCTTGTTGAATTGTTTAAAATAATAATTTCAAATTGTATTCTTTAGTGGATGCTTCAAATTCCCGGTGCAACCAGTTACATGGGTTCCATTGGAAAGGACAAATTTGGGGAGGAAATGAAGAAAAATGCAAAACTAGCTGGTGTTAATGTAAGAATTCTGTTTCAGTTCTATGCCTTTTATCTACAATTATCATGTTTCTCATAATTACTGTAAATATCAACATATGTTCTCTTTTCAAGGAGAAAATCATTTTGAATTTCATGACCATGTTTAATATCTTAACATATCTTGTAGTTTGCTTAAAATATGTATTTCTGAGGTCATTATCGTATTTTTTGTGTTTATCTATTATTCCCTTAATTTTCTGTCATGCAAGATCCAGCGACTAGTACATAATTATGGTAGTAACCTTCTCTATTTTTCCTCATGGCTGTATTAGGTTCATTACTATGAAGATGAATCTCCAACTGGTACTTGTGGTGTCTGTGTGGTTGGTGACGAAAGGTCAGTCTCCTAATACTGTTAAACTCTTAGTTCATCATACTGTAGCAATTTTATCAAGAATATTTCTTTGGTGATATGCCCAATAGCCCAATCAACCTTTTAAGTTAGTTTCTTAGCTATGACCAATTAAAATGTGAATAAAATTAAAAAATTATAGCATCCATATATAAATTACAGAAATAATATTTATTTCAATTTATAAATTAATATTGAAATTATGTAAGCCAATTTAACTTTCTTTACTTTGCCATGATATCACAATGTTTTGTAACAATAAGCATGATAAGAGGACATCTTGAAGTATAGGGTAGTCTGTGGTTGTTATATGTAAATGTTAAGCTATGGGGAGCTTTAGTCTTTTTAGTTTTGTCACTTTTAGTGAAGCAATTGAAATATTTGTTGTTAATCTTGTTGATGGTTCATCAAGTCCCTCGGTGTTTTACTTCTTGATTTACACTTGTATGGATGGTCTTATTATTTTCTGCACATGCTTATATTGGACAGACCAATCATCAATAAATCTATATTGCAGATCACTTGTTGCCAATTTGTCAGCTGCTAATTGCTACAAAACTGATCATTTGAAGAAACCCGAAAATTGGGCTTTAGGTACAGTTTTTTATTTGTACTGTTTGGAACATGTTATACTTTGTATTAAACTTCATTCATCTATTGACAGTTGAAAAGGCCAAGTACTACTACATTGCCGGATTCTTTCTCACAGTTTCCCCAGAGTCAATCATGCTTGTTGCTGAGCATGCAGCTGCTAAAAACAAGGTGAGAAGTTGGACAGTCAATTTACTGCTATTTTCATGCTATCTATCTTTCAACAAGTCTGCTTCTTTCTCCTAAATGTTCATTCATGTAGGTTTTCTCGATGAATCTTTCTGCTCCATTTATCTGTGAGTTCTTCAAGGATGTACAAGACAAAGTAGTCCCGTAAGGCTGATTTGTTATTCTTCTATATACCATGGCATTTGGGAAGTACAGATTTTGATTGAGGACCTGCTACTATTTGTATTTCAGGTACATGGACTACGTTTTTGGAAATGAAACAGAAGCAAGAGTTTTCTCCAAAGTTCATGGCTGGGAGGTAAATAATTTCACGGCCCTTTACTCACAAGTCTGTATTCTACTTAGTAACTAATTTCGGCTTTTTTGGATGAACAGACTGAGAACGTTGAAGAAATTGCTTTGAAAATTACCCAGTTGCCAAAGGCATCTGGAACCCACAAAAGGATCGCTGTTATTACACAGGGTGCCGATCCAGTTGTGGTTGCTGAGGATGGAAAGGTGAAATTGTTCCCAGTTATTCTGTTGCCAAAAGAGAAAATTGTTGATACCAATGGTGCAGGTGAGTATTTTCTGTGTTTTTAAGAACTCGTAGGGACCTTATGGATTAGGGCTGGCCCAAATGGAGTCCATCAAAAACTGACATAGAGCTGTAACGCCAAAGAGTCACTTAATATCTACTCGATCTATTTCCATATCAAACTCTTAAAATTTCCTTGGTAATAATTCTGCTTCACAATAATGTTGTAGGTGATGCATTCGTCGGGGGATTTTTGTCTCAGTTAGTTCAAGAGAAACCCATTGAAGATTGCGTGAAGGCAGGTTGTTATGCAGCAAATGTGATCATCCAGATGTCCGGCTGCACGTACCCTGAGAAGCCTGATTTCGAATGAGGCACTCTTTAATTTCCCATTGCCTCTATCATTATTAATTGGATTTTGATTGTTGAGAAACTTATTAAGTATTTTACAATATTTGTATTTGGCCCAAGGCTAAGCCATACGTGGTTCTATCACCTGTATCTCACATTCCATAAATTGTTTGCTAGGGATTTTATTTGCCCTTAATTAGAATTTGCTTAATGGCATTATTTTATAAACAATTAGTTTACTGGAAATGGTTGTATTTGTCATGGCTGGTGGCCAAACTCTAGATATATATCGACTTTCAATCCTTAAAACATGTCACGTAATTTCTCTTTTTTCACGTCGATGTTATTTTTCTGCTAAGGTTATTTATTTATTTATTTTATTTTTCATTTTTAATATCGTTCACTTGGTCAGTCTTAAAGATGGTTTTAGATTTAGCCCTTGTGCAAAATAAAGTTTAGTTGTGAAGAATACATGCAAATGAAAATAAGGGCTTGTTTGTTTAGCATTTGTGACAGTAGTTTGTAAAATATTCTTGATTTGTGTAATGTTATTTGTTTGGATTTTGAAATAGTGGTTTGGGAAATAAGGTTGGTGTAGTTTTTTTAGGAGAATTTAGGTTATACATGTATGATGTGTAAATTTTTTATATCAAATCATGTATGTTATGTGATATAAGTTGAGTAAGAGATAAATTGTTTTATGTCATATCAAAGTAGAGTTTGTGTATGTTTTTTTTTTTAAATAAGAAAATTGTTATTTGTTTGACTTTTGTGAGAATAGTTGAGAAACTTGAGAGAGGATAAATCTATTTCAGAAAGAAAAAAAATGACGTTTGTGTCGCTTTTTTCAAACATGGATATTTTTTGGGAGATGTCAGACAAACAGATTCTAGATTTTACTCCCTCCGTTTCAATTTAATAGGCACATTTGGTTTTTTCAATAATTAATTACTTTTTTAAGATAAAATATCAAATACCCTTTAATGGTTGATTTAATTAATGTCATTGATCTTTGTGTTCTATTTTATTTTGGCTCAAGATCCTCTATACCACTATTAATGTACCACTAATAAGTAGTACACAAGTGTGGTACACTAATAGTGGTATAGAGGATCTTCACCCATTTTATTGTGTAAACTTAAAGTAAGGCTCAAGATCCTCTATGCCACTTTTGTGTACCATCTTTGTCTTTCGCTGTCAGGGGTAAAATTGTGACATCAAAAGCAAAATGTGAACAAATACTTGCAATTTTAACGTTTGAAACACACTCTCTTTTATAGGGGGTGTATTTGACACTTACTTGAGATCAAATGAAGGTTTTTAGGAGTTAAAATAACACAGAAGTTTTTAAAGAATTAGACAAAGCATAGGGGTTATTTTTATCTTTAGCTCAATTGGAAAGGCAAAGAGCAAACACTGTTTCATACTAGCATTTCTCTAGTTTAGTACTAGTAATTAGTTTACTTTGATATCAGTGTAAAGTTTCGATTCGATAGAGTATTTGATGTAATAATATATTCACCATTAAAAAACAATTTATCAAAAAGAAAAAAAAAACACTGAAAATTTATTTAGTCCTTTCTGGTAAATCCCGATGTATAAGAGATGCTCTACCTGTCTAGCTACTTCAACATTTTCTCTCATTTTTTGGTGCAAAATAATGAACTTTAAACTTAGGTAAAATTGCAGAAAACATCCCAAACTAATTAGTAATTTTGGATTTTCGTTCCAAAGTATATTATCTCACTGAATTTCATCCCGCAATTTAATATTTGTTTGAAATATCGTCCCAAACTAATTACTAATTTTGATTATTCGTCCCAAACTATATCAACTCGCCGAATTTCGTCCCATAATTTATCATTTTGTATGAATTTAGTCCCAATATTTAATTTCTAATTTAATGGAAATGACAGTTCAATCTTATATTTAGTTTGGGACGAATTCTGTTATATTATATAATTATTCATGTTAAAATTTAACACGTCATGACCAGGGACGGATCCAGGAATTTGGTGTAGTGGGGGCTAAAATTCAATAATAAATTTAATAATCGAAATATATAAAAAAAAGTCAAACTTAGAGAATATATTTCATTCACGATAAAGTATACGAAAAAGAGGAGGTGAAATTTGACAATGATAACCTCTATTAATTATTTTAATCATACACCGTTATGACTTCAAAAGAATTCAAAACATCTATGTATCTTAATTACATTGTTAAATGACACCAATTACATAATTGACAACGTCAATTTTTTTCTTTCTAAAACTGGTCCATAAGGCCATCTCCAATGGTTGAGGGCTAGCCCCGGGCTCCGGAGCCCGGGCTAGCCCAGGGCCAGCCCGGGGCCCTGCTGGTCGTCTCCAATGGTTGGGGCTCCGTGGAGAAATTAATTAAATTTTTTTCCTTTGCCCACTCTCACTTAATATTATAGTTTTAAATTTTTTTAATATTAATATTAATAATAGTAATTATATTAGTACTCGTAATTTAATTATTAATTATATTAAAATATTAATATTAAATAGAATATTTAATTAAAGTAACTTAAAATTAATACATAATAGAAAATACAAGAAAGAAAATACAAACAACAAAGAAAATACAAGAAATCGAAAATACGGGAAATACAAGATGTTTCACGAAGAAGGCAAACGTTGGATAATTATATGCAGCGTCATGAAGCAATTCGTTCCAAGGTGACCAACCGTAGACTCCAAAAAGACTTAATAGAACATGTTTATGCAAAATACGGTTAAAAATTAGTGAAGCAAGTAAAATAACACATTCATTAAAATAAAACACTAATTAAAATAACACATTAATTAAAATAACACATTAAATAAAATCACATTAATTACAATAACACATTATTTAAAATAAAACACTAATTAAAATAACACATTAATTAAAATTACATACAACATATTTATTATACAAAATTAACCATTTAAAATTACATACACACATTAAATTATACACATAATTCTTTAAAAGAAAAACAAAAAAAAATGAACTACCAATCAGGTGCCGCCACTTGGCGGCACCTGTTTTAAAGAGGCAAAATGTTGAAACCCTTTTCTCGATTTGCACGTGGGATTCACCTCAACAGTTGAAAGCTTTGATATTTGCCCAATTTTTGGAAAGGGTTTTCTGGGTATTTCACTTTATTTAGATCTGAGCTGAATCTTTGATGCGCCATTGTTTGTTAATTTGGGGAAAGGTTTGAGCTTTTTATCAAAATTGATTCTTGAAGAAGAAGAAGAAGAAGTAGCACATGAATTTGAGGAGGATTCTTCCCCAAATTTCCCACGCGAGCCGCGGGCTGGCCTGCAGTCTCCGCGCAGCCCGCAGCCCGCCCCGTTCCACCCCGCTGCCGACCCCGACCCCGGCCCCTCTCCATCTCCAACCGTTTCCCCCGCCGACCCCGACCCCGGCCCCGGCCCCGCGGCTGCCATTGGAGATGGCCTAATAGTAAGGGGAAGAACTAGAACAATATTCTAATTTATCTTTATTTTTTGGTGGAGGAATTTATGTAGTAATAAATAAATAAAATAAGAAGAATAAACCGTATTATAAAAATAATCGAATTTTCTTGATTGTTATTAAGAAAGAACAAAAATTAAAGAACAATTATTAAAAAAAAAATTAAAGAACAATTTTAAAGAAATTAAAAGAGCAATTATCGAGAAAGAAAAATAAATTAAAAGAACAATTGTTAAGAAACTAAAAGAAAAAAGAATAATTGTTAAGAAAGAAAGAAAAAATGATTAAAAAATTACCCAAAGAAATTGGTTAATTTACTTATGCCAAGAAAACTATTACTTTAAGTTAAAACAATATACTTATACACTTCAAGCAAGAAAGAAAATCTGAAGAAGTAAAAGAGTATATTTTGGGTTTTGAACACTGGACCTAGCCACAAAACTTGCAGTACTAAAACCATTGAGCCAAAGTTTTATTTTTGTTGGGAAAACTAATAGTTTAAATTTATAAAACTGAGGGGGGTTTATAGACCCCACTAGCCCTGGTGTGGGTCCGCCCCTGGTCATGACACGTAAGCATCCATGTGATAATTTAACGGCAAATGCGCAATTTTCATCTTATAATTAATGGTGGGACGATATTCCAAAAAAATATTAAATTACGGGACGAAATTCGCCAAGTTGAATAGTTTGGGACGAAAATTCAAAATCAGTGATTAGTTTGGTACGATTTTTGCAATTTTGTCTTAAACTTATTATCAATTTGTGGGGAAAATGAATGAGAGTACTATCCAGGACTGGCTCTAGCTTTTTAGGGGTCCTGGGCAAAATAAAAAAACTGGGTCCTATATTATGAACAAATTACTCCTAATCTAAGATACACTTTTTTTCTTCTTGTTTCATAGAACAAATGTATATATTACTCTTGATGTTTTGATTTTTGTAATATTTTTCCCCTAAATAAAAAGTATTTTTTTAACATAGTCAATCACAAACATGTTCTCCTAATTTTAGTTTTCATAAACTTCTTTTAGAATGGATAATTGTTATATCGTAATATGAATATTGTTTAATAATAAGTTCACAACTGTATGTAACATTTTACTTTTGATTTAATAAATTAATGTCTTTATCAAATAAATAAACTTTTACTACTAATAATAACTATGATAAAAGAGAACATAAAATATTTCTACATATTGAATAACATAGTATAGATATTTTATATGTTATCAAAACTCTAAAAAGATTAAATTATCAAAACTTATAAGGATAAAATCTTGTAAAATTTGGGGCTCCTCTAGAGAGGGGGCCCTAGGCATTGGCCTAGTTAATCATATGCTTAAGCCGATCCTGATACTATCATGTGTTACGCGAAATTTGCACTAAATTATTCTGTGAATTTTATGTTCAAAAGTTCAAACCAAGTACAAGAGAGTTTTAAGCAAATATTAAAAAATACGAGGGAGTTTTGCGCAAATATTCCAAAGTCCAAGGGAGTTTTATAAAATTATGTCAAAATTAACAGCGTGAGTAACTAATGAAGATTGGGTAATTTATGCAAGATTTTTAAAAGTACAAGAAATTTTAATAAAAGAAAATTATAAAGTATTTTTTTGCAGGTTTCACATAACATAACATAATGCATAATTTTTTTCTTTCTTTTTTCCATATTAAAATAATGATGATCTCGTTTCAAGTTAAAATTTCAAAATTTCTACTTGATTATATCAAACATATAACTTCATAATCTTAATAAAATTCAACATCAGAAACAAATTCTGTCATAACAATAATAGAAACGAATTCTACTTGATTAAATGTGTATTCTTTTGTAGATTAAATTCATTCCATATTTATAAATCCATAAAATCTCGTCTTTCACATATAATTGAGCAAAATCTCAAGAATATTAATATTTTCAATCCAACCGATATTTGCATCACTTTAAAATTTTATGAAACTCATAAGGGCATGTCTAGGGGCAGTTCCACTTGTGAAAAATTGCCCACAGTTTTAGCCCAAAATGAACTTGGGGACTATTTTATTATTATTTTTGTGACCTGCTAATCCGGTTACATTTAGCAGGTCACATTTTGTCTTTTTACATATTTGTCCCTGCATATTAATAATACATAATAAAAACATAAAATCCCTAATATATAGTAAAAAGGCAAAATTGCAGAAAAGGTCCCAAACTAATTGGCAATTTTGGTTTTCGTCCCACACTTTATCACCTCACCGAATTTCGTCCCGTAATTTTATTTTTTTTTGGGATTTCGTCCCGTCGTTAAGTATTAGACGGAAATTGCACACGTGGCCGTTAAATTGCCACGTGGCTGCTTACGTGTCATGATGACGTGGCAATTAGCATGACCAATTATACAAGATTGCAGAATTAGTCCCAAACTAATTAAAAATTTTGGTTTTTCGTCCCAAACTAATTACAAATTTTGATTTTTCGTCCCAAACTATATCAATTAGCCAAATTTCATCCCGTGATTTACCATTTTGCATGAATTTAGTCCCACTATAAATTTCTAATTTAACAAAAATGACGATTCAATCTTTTACATTTTCTTTTTCAGAAAAAATAATATGAATTTTCGAAACTCCTATGCTCTTTTGAGAAATAAAATTCTCATGTCATTTCATTAGAAAAATATTGTGCGTTCTTTTTTAGTATTAAAATATTATAAATATTGACATTATTGACTATGTTATTCACATGTTCATAATGTTTCATTTTTTCTCAATAAATTTCATATTTTCCAATTTGCAAATATGCTTGTTCCGGAAGAAATCTTCAGTTTGGATAATAATTGTGCTGATGAAATTTTGATTAGCGCCTAATCAACATTGATATTGTGTTCTTTTTTAGTATTAAAAATATTTATAATATTTTAATACTAAAAAAGAACACACAATATTTTTCTAATGAAATGACATGAGAATTTTATTTCTCAAAAGAGCATAGGAGTTTCGAAAATTCATACTATTTTTCTTGGAAAAGAAAATGTAAAAGATTGAATCGTCATATTTATTAAATTAGAAATTTATAGTGGGATTAAATTCATGCAAAATGGTAAATCACGGGATGAAATTTGGCTAATTGATATAGTTTGGGACGAAAAATCAAAATTTGTAATTAGTTTGGGACGAAAAACCAAAATTTTTAATTAGTTTGGGACTAATTCTGCAATCTTGTATAATTGGTCATGCTAATTGCCACGTCATCATGACACGTAAGCAGCCACGTGGCAATTTAACGGCCACGTGTGCAATTTCCGTCTAATACTTAACGGCGGGACGAAATCCCAAAAAAAAATAAAATTACGGGACGAAATTCGGTGAGGTGACAAAGTGTGGGACGAAAACCCAAAATTGCCAATTAGTTTGGGACCTTTTCTGCAATTTTGCCTAGTAAAAACATAAATTTTACTTATTGTATATACAAATTTATTTAACTAATTTGATTTTATAAATAATATTAACAATCAAATAATACTTTAAAATTAAAAAAATTCAATTCAAAAATTTATATAATGTATTAATTTATTTAATATTATTAAAATCCCTAATATATAGTAAAAACATAAATTTTACTTATTGTATATACAAATTTATTTAACTAATTTGATTTTATAAACAATATTAACAATCAAATAATACTTTAAAATTAAAAAAAATTCAAATCAAAAATTTATATAATGTATTAATTTATTTAATATTATTAAAACAATAATTATTAATATAATAAATAATTAAAATTAAAAAAAAAAACTAAATCCCCAACCACCCCCCACACCCACTCCACCCCACCCCACCCCACCCCACCCTGCCAAACCCTAACCCTAACTACCCCCCACCCGGCGGCGGCCTGGGATCTTCGTCCCAGGCCAGCGGCGGCGGCGGGGCCTGGGACGGACGAGCCTAGGCCGCCACGGCCTGGGTTCTGCAAATTGCAACCCAGGCCGTGGTGGCCTGGGGTTCGTCCTTCCCAGGCCCCGTCGGCCTGGGAGGGGTCGATCCCAGGTCGTCGCTGGTCTGGGACGACGATCCCAGGCCGGCGGCGGCCTGGGCTATGTTGGTGGGTGGGTGGTTAGGTGGGTTGGGGTGGAAGAGTTTTAGATTTTTTTTTTTATTTTTTCCAGAATTAATTGAGGAGGGTATAAAAGTAATTTCGCGATAGACTATAGTGTAATAAGTCTTCCAGTAACAGGTTACACATTTGCCACGTGGCGTTACCTAAATGGTGTACTGCCAATAGTTCCGCCAAAGGCGAACTGCTCCTAGCAAGGCCGAACTCATAATCTCAAGGGTTAATTACAGGGACCTCCCCTGAGGTTTGGTGAAACTCGCGTTCATTCCCCTCTAAGAATACTAATTACTCGGACCTCCCTCGAGGTTTGAAAAACATTACAACCGTTAGGGTTCCGTTAAATTTTGCTTACGTCATCATAAAATTTTTGATAGATTGCCAATTTTGCCCCGACTTACTGTAGCAAATATGTATGGACTATATTACCCCTCTCAGCAAAGGTTACATTGTTGCATGAGAATGGATCTAATAGTAATATCAAATTACATTTGTGGATTAAAATGTTAAATTTATATAAAATGTGTAATGACTTTAGTAATGTATATTTATATTTAAAATAACATTTTAAATATTTCTAAAGTATTTTCTTACTTATTGTAAAATATATGCAACGAGAAATACACTACTAAATCTTACAAAAAATTATTTTTGTTCAAATAAATATAAACATTGAAATTTATTTTTAATGTATAGATTTCCACATTGTCCCTCTTATTTTTGTATATAAATTCAAATAAATATAAACATTCAAATTTATTTTTATTATTATTATTAGTGTTTTATTATTTTACTTGATAGAAAAATATTTGAAATACTCAAGTTTAATTTTTATGTCTAATTTATAATAGTCAATAATGTTTTAGAAAAAATATTACACATATTACACATATATCAACTCAAGTTTTATTGATATGAAATAATTAAAGAACTTATTTGTTGGGAAATTATTAATTTTTAATTATTCATAAATATAACATAACAATTTTTAAAGAAAAAATATATATTCATTAATATTTTTGTTGGGAATTTTTTTTAATTATTCATACATATAACATAACAATTTTTAAAGAAAAAATATATATTCATTAATATTTTAATTTTTATAATAAAAATATAAATATAAAATTTTTATTTTAAAAAAAAATACCGTAAAATCACCCCACCCCACTCCACCCCCAACCCCCAACCCCGCCGCCACCACCTTCCCAGGCCGTCGGGACGATCCAGGCCGGCGACGACCTGGGGAGAATATCCCAGGCCGTCGCCGGCCTGGAGTGTAATTTCCGAGGCCTGCGATGGCCTTCGACTTGAGGCCGTCGCAGGCCTCAAGTTGTTATTCCCTAACGCCAAACGTCCCAATCAAAAACTCCTTCCAAGCCTGCGACACCGGCCTGGAAGGAGTCAGGCCGTCTAGCGGCCTGGGTTAAGAGCTTAGGCCTGCAACGGCGCCCTGGGTTAAAGAACCTAGGCCGGCGACGGCCTAGGGTTTGTCATCGCAGGCTTGGGTTCTTCAACCCAGGCCGCGCGACGACCTGGAAGGAGTTTTTGATTGGGACGATGAGGTAGGGGCGGGGGTGGGTGGGTAGTTTTTTTTTTTTAAATAATATATATTAAATTTTTTATTGATTTATAATAATTATTTTTAATATTTATATTTTTATAATAATTATTTTATTAAATCAGATAATTGAATGAATATTTTTACTTTTTGTACAAAAAAAAAATTAGTTAAAATTTTATGAATTTTTTAGTACGGATTAATTATGAACATGTGAGCATTTTTATAATGTCTAATAACTTATGTTCAAGTTTTTTTTCTTCTCATGATTATATTTAAATTATAATTTTTTTAAAATTTACATTTCGGGTTAAATGTGAAATGTACAATTTTTTTGCATAAAATTAATTTTTTAAAAGTTATGGATTAATGTGCAATTATGATTTTTTATTTCTATTCAAAGTTAGGGTTAATTACAGGGACCTCCCCTGAGGTTTGGTCAAACTCGCGCCCAGTCCCCTCCAACTATCATAATTACAGGGACCTCCTCGAGGGTAAAAGGGTAAAAAGACACGTTCCGTCCAAGTCCGTCGACTTCCGTTAGGGTTTTGTAATGTTTTTCAAACCTCGAGGGAGGTCCGAGTAATTAGTATTCTTAGAGGGGAATGAACGCGAGTTTCACCAAACCTCAGGGGAGGTCCCTGTAATTAACCCTAATCTCAAATTTTACTCACCTTAAACACTGCTAATTATCCTAGTCACGTCGTCTTTAATCCTCAACCTTTTGAATCCCTTTCCTTTATTTTCTTTCTTTGCATTATCTATACTTCTATACTATTAAAAAAGATAAGCCTGTTTTTACTCACAAAGTGACGGTTGTGACACCATGCTACACCAAAATCTTTTTTCACTTTGATTATCATGACAAAGCCACGATTGAACTTTTCTAAGTTGAATCTTTGCATATATTTTTTGCATATTCAAAATTAGTCTAATATATTACAAAAAATTAATATGCCAAAATAAATTATAATTCAAAGAATCCAACACACACGAATACCGCGTGCCACAGCGGCTAGTCAGCTAATACCGAACCATCATGTTCAAGATATTTCCTCTTTTAGTAAAATCTATCCAGGTTAGAATTTCCAAATAGAAAAAAGAAAAAAACATGATTTCTTCTCAACAATAATTTCTTCTCAATTTCCAAGATCCCAAAACTCCACACACTTCAATCCCCAAATTATTCCAAAATTTCCCAAATCACATTTTTCTCCAAATCCCTCGAACCATGAACCCGCCACCACCTCCGCCTATCATCCGCCACACAACCACCGCCCAAATCCTCAAACAAACGACGTCGTTATTCTATTCTCACCTCCTCACCTTCCTCTTCCTCTCTTCCCTCCTCTTCACCTTCCGCACTAATGTCCACAGCGCTTCTCACTATCTCTCTTCCCTAATCGATCGCGACCCTTCCTTGAAATCCCTCCTCTCCCGCCTTGAATTCTCCGCCGCTGCCCCTCACCACCACCAGCTCCGCCACCATCGCCGACGCCGTGCCTTCCTGCACCTCTCGCGCGTTGGAACCCTAGATGACGATTTCTTCTCCGGAGATTCTGATTTTGACAGTTCCCTATTTCGACCTTCCCCCAGAAAACCCCCTCCGAATGCAACTACTGCTATTCTCTCTGGCTTCGGAACTATTTTTGGATTCTCCAATTCGGTTGTCGATCACGGAATTTCCTTTCCGAAAGTTGTTAAGCCTGGTGTTGTTGGTTTTAGGGTTGAATTTAGGGAAAATGCTACGGTTTTGGAGGAAGAGGAGAGGGAATTTGTGGAGAGGAAGTTAGATGATAGTAATGCGGTGGTGGATTTTGATTTTTTAGTTAAGGGTTTTGAGTTGGGGCGTCAGGATGCTAATTCGTTATTCTTTTTGGCTGGGGTTTTATCTGCTGCTTATGCTTACGTTGTTGTGGCATTTATAGTTACGTATACTTGGTCGAGTGGAATTGTTTTTCTTAAGGTGGTTGATTGTTTGTTGGGGAATCGGAGGTCTTTTTTTCGAACGGTTTGGGATGGGTCGAGTATTGGGCTCAAGAGGCTTTCAGGGTTTGTTTTGATGAAATGGGCGGTGAGGGATGCCCTGGCTCAGCTAATGGGGATATACTTTTTTGGGGAGATTGAAGATCAGTACGTTTTCTTTAAGGTTTTTTTGAGGATGAAGTTTATGCCCTTTGCCAATTTGGCACCTTGGGTTAGAGGGCATGAGTGGGAGAGTGCGGGCTTCATTGTGGTCTGGTTCTTGAGCGACTTGATCGTGGGTTTTATATTTGCCGTGGATTCTTGGATTGCTATAGTGGACTCGAGGAGGCCTGGAAGAGAGATTGTTAAGGAAGGTTGTCACATGTTGTTAGCATTATTTTTTCCAGCTTTTGTGATAAGGTGGTTGGAAGCAATCTTTTGTGGGCCGTTCGGGAGGTGGGCGCTGAGGAGTTTGTTGGGGGATGTTTGCACATTGGTTTTCCAATCATTGATGGAAGTGTACTTCATGGTAGCTTGGTTGATTTTTTACTTTGCCGCAAGGCATAAAGATGATACTTCCCTTGGAAGGACGTTTGGGAGAAGAGAATTGGAAGGTCTTCTTGAGGCTGCTAGATGATAGTTAATGAAGATTGAATTATTATAGGTTGCGAACCTTGAGTTCTTGTACCAAAAGTAGTGGTAACTGCCTTAGTTGCGATGCTAAAATAGCGGTAACCCTTTTTGTGCTTCTGTTGTTCATTGGAAAAAATGTGAACTACCACTGCCATTGTTTTGTGATGTCACTATTTAAGCATTGTATGTACTTTGCGATGAAGCAATATGTTGTAAATCTCCACGTAATTTCATCATGTGTATACACTTCTGCAACATATGCTTTTTTGGCCTTCAAATACTGGTTATGAAACTAAAGGTTAAAAAGATGGTTCTGATTGTTGTTTTAGTTGAATGTTTGTATGTGATTGTTCAGGCGAGAATTTCATTGTCACAGAATACGTATACTCAAAAATATGGGTTCTAGTTCTTTGATCCTTCTACAAAAGCGGTTGCAACATTAATTTCTTTCTTCCATGTGTTGTAACATATTATAATTCACTTTCTTAGCTTTGATTCCATCCAGCTTGCGATCAATTTCTTGTACTTTATGTGCTTACCAGACACGTTTTGGTTACTATATGTGATATTTAATTGGTTGGATCGTGAATAATTGGTTTGAGTTTTAAAGCAACATTCTTGTGCACAATTTTTAGACAAGTTCATGATTGCGTTGTAGGCAAGCTACTCCAAGTACAGTGTCATAGTTTTTTAATTATTCAGAATTAACCCGTGTACAGTTGCATGATCATTGCTATTTTGACTCGGTATCTGTCAATCAGTGTTGGTTGTGCATATTTCTTTGAAAATTTTTGTATGTTACTGTAGATGGATTTGTTTGAGAATGAGAGAAAAGGTACCAACTAGGCAACTTAGACACTTCATCTTTGATCCAGAAGTACAGGCAATGATAGTTGTGTGAACTTAGCCTTCGGTCCTTGACTTTGGTCAAAACTATATTTATCTCTCCAAAATCCTAATGCTTGAATCCTGATAGTGGTTTAAATTTGTGGTCTAGTTTATGGATATCTTAAAGTCCTTTCTCTGCCATTTTTATAAAATATTTACTGAGTTGGATGGTGAATAATTAAGAAACAGTTACTGATCTTGCATCTATTTTACCTGCATTTTAAGCTGTACTCAGCAGCAGGACATTGGTTTTTGAGAGATGATGATTCAATAAATATTGAAGTTGTACTGAGTCATTTGCTAGCCCCGGCAATGAATTCCTTCTGATGGGGTTAATCTCTTTGTCATCAAAAGTTCATCCTTCCATTATTTTTTCAGTTTTGTAAATGTTGACTGAGGCTGGACATTTCAATTAAAATAAATACTTCTAAATATGTGAAATAAAATCCTATTTGCATCAAAACATAGTGTCTGAAAGATTTCAGCTTTCGACTTTCATGATCCATGTATTGAAAGGATGATCCAAAAAAAAAGAAGTTGCTGTCCTGTCGGCTTTGACCCTCAAATTCATTGCAAGCAAGACTGTTATCTTGCATATTACAAACTTGGAATGTAGTGTTCCAAATAGTTCTGTCAATGACTCAATGTTGTGATGGGGTTTCTGCTTTACTGGTTTTATTATGGTAACTTATGAGTGTCGAACTGTGCTTTCTATCATGTATGCATGGAGTTCAGTGGTGCTCTGTGCTGGTTCATTTACTACCGCCTAGACTATGAGTGTTGGTATTAGTTCAGACATCTAGATACTCTGAAAAGCTTGTGTTAGATGAGCATCGAAATTGATGAACTTGTATGTGCAGGCTGAAGGATGTGTAAATTTAACACATATTACACATGCTTATTCCTACGTTCTAGTATTGGAAACATTCTTCCTCCAGGCTTTCTTATTGGATAGTAGAACTGTTTGGCTGAGTTAAACAAAAGAAGAATGTTAACTTCGCGATACTTTCAAAGATGGTAAGTAAAATTTATAGTTGACTCTACCACTTGACAACTCTCTAATGGCATCACTGATAAAATGCCTCCGAAGTTTGGACTTGAGAGAATCAAGTGGTTGATGACCACCTGATCCAAAAAAGTCAAATGGAGTCTATAGGTACCTTCATCTCTGGATGAAATATTTTACTTAAGAGGAAAAATTACATTGTTATTAAATCTGCTATATTACACTTAAATATAGTCTAAAATAGGATATGGCTCTACTTACTAGTTACTACTCATAAATGAAGAGTTAAATTACAAAGAATGATATTATATAGCATGATTTGCAGATGAATTGTCATAGGCAGAATGATAGCCGCCGATCTGGAGGAGATTTGGCACATTGAACAACATCGAGGAACATATTCTCGTCGCAGGGGATACAAAGTTTTGAATCAGCAGTGAAATCGTACACTTCCCGAGCTTGATCTAGCAATGCTTGGAAGAGTGGGTGCTTCAATAAGGTAATTTTGATCACAAACCTCGTGTGTTTTTCTCCTACATACACTACCAAGTGACCCTTTGGGACATCTCTTGGGATTATTTTCTCTTCATGCAGTGAAGGCCAGATAGACCATTGACAGCACATACAACAGGATGCACAGGGTATGACTCTTAGTCCCATTCTTCGCCATTTTTTCACACATGCTTTAAGGTATTTGCATTTCATAATATTCATCTTCTCTCTCTTGTGTATGTCTAGTGTGTGTGAAAATTTCAGATGGTAAGGTGGAGATTTTGGGGTATGAGAAAAGGTTTATATAAGAGTGGGGAAAGATCCAATATTTTGGAGCATTAAATGGCTGACTTAAGTGTAGCTAAGAGGCAAGCTAAGTGTGACTTATTTTTACTACACACTTTGCTCTGCTGTACTTTTCTCTTCCTTATTTAGTATTGCCTCTTGATACGAAATTGTACGAACATGCATTGCATGATATACTTTCTCCTATAGATAAAATATAATAGCATCTCATAGTCCTCTCTCTCTGTGATCTTTCTAGGTTCTCAAAGTAAGACCCCACCAGTTGACAATGGAATAGATAAGATATGAAAGAGGGATGGGAGAGATAAGCTTCTTCTTGGGCAAAGTGCAATGTGTACTAATGATTCATCATAGCACATTACATTGAGATATCATAAAAAAAACTAAGCATCTCTCTCCCTCTCTTTGTGTGTGCGTGCGTGCGTGCGTGTGTAAATGAAGGGAGATGGTTATCTAAATATTCCTTTTTCTGTTCACATTTCGGCTAATTAGACAACTGGAAAGGTTAATGGATGCCACGTAATTAGTTTTAAGAATCAGCCAATTAGTGCAATGATAGTAATCTAATTTGGCATTTAATTAAATTTTACACTTTCATTAAATTAGCATTTTTCTTCCCCTAAGTTCTATACTTGGTACTTCAACTTTTGATTATCTTATTGCTTTTCATGAGTGGGAATATTGTCATCTTGATCAGTACATATAGTGTGTACTGGCCCGTACATGGCTATTTTTTATGTAGGCATATAACATTATCTATTCATTACCTATTCTTTTTATCTGTTTCTGACCAAGTCATGTACTGCAGTTTTTGAAAAGAATCGGGAAAGAGAGTCGAATTAGTCTCTTTTCCTTGTAAACCTCGCGAAAGGTTAAGAAAGAAACACGTGCATCAATGATCACTTTATCAGTAGCTCTGATGATTTATACAGCAGATGTTTCTGTGGTTGAAAGCGCATTCGGGTTCACATTAACTCATACATGAAGAAATGCACGCAGAATCTTAGCTGTGAAGATAAAATGAGTTAATGCTCCTCTCTTTCTTTTGTTTCCAAGTAAATTAATGCATGTATGTAAAAATGTGATGTGATATATCATACACATCTGAGCAGAAGAAACTTAATTGAAAGGCCAGTCCAGCCAATAGATGATAAATTGATTCATCCCCCAAGGACAATTGTTCTTGTACTCCAATCTGTCATACATTCCATTGTTTTTCAATCTGTAGAGGTAGAAACAATTTGTTTCATGGATTTTTGGTCCACAAAAAAGGGAATTAATTGAGATTCGAGAGTGAGAATAAAAATAATACGGAGTATATATGAATGAGAACTCGAAGAGCGTGTTCTTTGAACTGGACCTCAAAAGATATCTGAACTCGAGGCCGAGACGAGACGAGATTTTGAATTGGCCTGAGGCCACCATGTAATTCTCTCAATTAAATGATGTAGTTCATATAACAGCAATCCACTCAGTCCCATTCAATAACAAGATCATGCTTATGTTTCAGGCCTAGTAGTTGAGAAATTATCTAAATCTTATTATGATAAATTATCAAAGAAATAGTAGCTCGTAATTTCAACACTTAAACTTTCAACTGAAAAATGGTTCATTTGTGGATTCAGACTCAGATATGTCTTTTTTTTTTTTTTTTTTTTTTTTGTCCTCCTGTTAATATCCCAAACAAGAATACATGGAGTTTTTTGACATGGTAATATTTCACCTAATTTTTTTTTTAAGCTTTCCCACCCACAAGCATGGATATTTAAAGAGAATCCGACAAAAATGAAAATACGAATGGGGTGTCTTAATTAAGGAAACCCTTTTGTTTCAAGAAGGAAGCCTCTTCTTCGTACTTTCTTTATATAATATAATATTATTATATAGATAAATAAATAAATGTACATACATATATATAAGGGAGATGAGAATGTATTATTATTATGTATATATTGCACTGCACATGAAGGCAGGACCCAGGAGGAGAGGAGTACTGGCATTCCACGGTTCAATCAAATTCCATCCGCTTAACCAAACTAATTATTTCGTCAAAGTCTTCTTTTATTGACTTTTTTTTTTTTTTTTTCTTTATAAAGTCAGATTTGAATTTGTATCAAAAACTCGCAGCTGACCAATACTGAAGTAGTTATTGTTTGAAATCCTCAATATTGGAATACTCTTTATTGAGTAAATAGCATTTTTTATTCTCTTGTGGATTAATTTTTGCACATTCGTCCCTCTTAAATTCAAAATACATCAATTTTCGTTCATTTTAGGATGTGTTTTGATATCAAATGATGTGTTTTGAATTTAAGAAGGACGAATGTGTTACACTACATTAATAAGAAGGACGAATCTGCTACAAAAAGTTTCAGATGCATTTACTCTTTTAGGTTTGATTTAGAGTTTCGGGTATAAAATGGGGATTCTATTAATTTTTAGAATCTTCATACTTCTCATTAGAAAAATGTTTGCGGAATTAAAAGAGTATAACCAGTTGTGCTTAAATAGGATTAATTGATATACATTATCATATACATATATCATGCATGCATGTATCAAAATACTGTGCGTGTGGGGGTGTATAAAATCCAATATTATATCCATGCATAATGCCAAGTCAATGAATTTGGATACGACTATATCTATATATTAAAAATCCAAATTTCACGTGAATTTCTTCAGTTCTTCTATAATAATGGACTACATAGTAGCTGGCACCTGGCTAGCTGGAGCATTTATATACTTGAGGGGCCTTTTCTTTTTTGATCGATGAGTTGAGGGGCCTCATTGCGATTAATTTGAGCATAAAATTTGAGGTAAGGACTAAGGAGCTAGGAAAATTATTGATTCTGTGTTTCCTTTTAGTTTTAGGGTGTCAATATTCAATTCCAGAAATTGTAGTTTAAGATATGGACCACTTTCTACACGTTATTATTACAAGGTAAAATTGCAAAAACGTCTCAAATTAATTAGCAATTTTGAATTTTCATCTCAAATTATATCACCTCACTGAATTTCATCTCCTAATTTACTATAGTTTTGGAATATCGTTCGACCGTTAATTCTGAAACGGAAATTGCACATGTGTCCGTTAAATTGCCACTTGACGGCTTACGGGTCATGACGTGACAAATTTTAGCATAAACAATTAATTATACAAGATTGCATAATTTTTTAAATTTTGATTTTTCATCCCAAACTATATCAACTTGTCGAATTCCATCCCTTAATGTACCATTTTGCATGAATTTAGTCCAACTATTAAATTTCTAATTTAAAAGAAATGACGGTTCAATCTTTTATTAATTTAGAAGAAAAATATTATGAGTTTTCGAAACTCCTTTGCGCTTTTGAGATGAAAGAAATCCCGTGTCATTTCATTAGAAAAATATTGTGTGTTATTTTTTAGTATTAATAAATATTAAATATTAATAAAAAATGCTAGAAAATTGAAATTTAATTTAATTTCTGAAAATTTTTGTGGTTAAAAGACTTTTGGTTTCCGAGAAGAGAACTTCGAAAATTGATAATCACATACGGTCGAAAAGAGAAACACTTCAATATTTATCTAGAGAGATAAATATTGAAGCAAGATAATTCCAATATGATCAAGTGAAATTTCTAATTTCTAAAATTTGAATATTTATTCTTATGGTGGAGAACAATCAGTTCGAAATGATTGGTTTCAATTGGTGAAAAATACAAGAGGAAGTGTTTGTATCTTTATTTTTTAATTTCTCATAAATATTTATTATTTATTAATATATTTTCCTAATGAAATGACACAAGATTATTTTGTCTTCTCAAAAGCGCACGAGTTTCGAAAAACACACATTATTTTTCAATTAATTAAAAAGAAGTAAAAGGTTGAACCGTTATTTTAATTAAATTAGAAATTTAATAGTGGGATTAAATTCATGCAAATGGTAAATTAGGAGATAAAATCAGTGAATTGATATAGTTTGGAACAAATCATCAAAATTTGTAATTCGTTTGGGATAAATTCTGCATTCTTGTATGATTGTTCAAGCTAAAATTTGCCACGTCATGACACATAAGCCGCCAGCTGTCAATTTAACGGACACGTGTGCAATTTTCGCTCATGCTCCCCATTCCACCATTTGCAAGGTCCAAATACTAAATGCTCTTTTTTGCCCATCTTCTATCCATGAAATTCTCAAAATAAATATTCCCCTGAATGGAATTAATGTTTCTTCATTTCAAATAAACTTGTTTCTCAGGGACCAAGAATATAAGGACTACCCTAGTAGACACATAAAATTGCTTGGAAATCATAAAACCATCAATTGAACTACGCAAATTGACACATACTTCAATAAGACTACATTCATCTTCCACAGTAATGGTGAGACGATATTAAAAAAAATATTAAATTATGGTACGAAATTCGGTGATGTGATATAATCTAGAACGAAAACCCAAATTAGCTAATTATTTGAGACGTTTTCTGCGATTTTGCCTTATAACGATTCTCACTTTAGATATTTTTCTCTTTTTGTTTTCAAGGGAAGTTAGGCATCTGATTTAAATTTTTTCGAGACGTGTTTATTTTTTCCTTTTATTTGACGAGTTGGATATATTATGTGGAAACCCTCTAAAGAATATTTAAACATGAGTTAGCGATATCATTAGAATTAATCCCTTTCATTTACCAATCACCGGTTGATTTTCACTTCAGATATATAACACTATATCTGTCATTACAAAGCAAACAATTATAAAATATTATTCTTTTTCTTTAATCTCTTAAACTTGGATTATTTTTAACATAGTAAATTTGAATGGAGGGATAATATGAATGGATATATACTTAAATAGTTCTCTCATTGTTATTTTGGTACATATATATATTCTTCAATTTAAAAAAAAAAATCATTTCAAAAAAATTGTTGAAAAAATATTATAAATGGTGATATGAATGGACAATTAATAATATAAATTGCAATGATCTGATATTAATTTATACATACAATAAAGTAGTACCAAATGGATTGAGGATGTAAAATATTTTGGTATCGTCAGTCTTAGAGATCTCTCGTGTTTGGTTGCGACGATAGTTCACCTTTTTACTAACTTTCGTCGCTTTTTTTTTTTTTTTTTTTTATGTAAATATTATCTGATTTTTTTTTTTTGAACAAAGGAGAAAACAAAAATACTAACATTCACACGTCTGTTGAGGTCGAATAAACCTTTCATTTATCAATATTATGACTCGAAGAAGGTTTCATTGACAATATCAAGACATTCTGTAGACGGATATTTAAGGATGTATAATTCACATTTGGGAGTAGGAGTATATGCGATATAGTTCAGTGTGGTTTTACACTAACTTAAACTTAAATCAATATTTGCGATATCTTAAAATTCTAGCTCAAATTCAATGGAATTTCTCAAAAAAAAAATGAAAAAAATATTGGAATGCACTGTAGTGAAACTTTTAGAAGTCAAAAGAATATATGAGATGATACCATTTTTTTATATATAATTAATAAGCTCAAAAGAAAAAAAATGGTAACAAGTCTTGAGAATTCACTTTGCGGTCCATTCGGACTTAAAGCAAGTTGAACAGGTTTTGCCGTTTTGCGATCTTACCAACTTTAACATTGTTTTGAAATTTGATAAATTAAATGCACAAAATTCATTAACACATGGTATTAACACATGGTATTTCGGTATTATACTTTCATATGTGAATAACTTTCATACATTAGCATAAAATTATGATAGAGATATTGAAAATACCTATTAACAAAACATAATTGCTAAACGAATACTTAATTATTGTTCTTTGTTCTTTGGATCCTAGTGTTCGGCACTTGGGGAGATAATAAATCATGTAGAGATTGTGGTTGGGTGCGGATAATGCATTTTATTCAAACCCAATTGCAAGTTGCTATCAGTTTGGATTAAGCTGATCGGTTATGACGGTTTGACTGTTTCGTTGAACATTCAAGTTGAAAGGACGTAATATATTTTTATTTGATATATATTACTTTTTTATATTAGCATATAGGTTTTTAATATTCATGCATCGCATTAGTCTTTTTCATGTTGTTCCACATGTGTGATGTATTTTAATTATGTTAAAAAAATTAAGAAAATGATTTGATTTTCGTTAATATATGTTCTTAGTGAATTGACTGGATTATTCATCTGTTATTTTTGGTTATATAAGTTATAAGTAGCATTTATTACTGTAGATTATATAACAATATATGAATAGCAAAAAAAAATGGTGAAAGGTAAAAATAGACTATGTGGCTGCTGGGATTAAAAAATGGTGAAAGGTAAAAATAGAATATGTGGCTGCTGGGATTAAAAAATGGTGAAAGGTAAAAATAGACTATGTGGCTGCTGGGATTCGAGCCCAGGTCTCCACGGCCACAACGTGGAATTCTTACCACTAAACTACAGCCACTGGTTGTTAACATTCGTTGATCAAATTTTTATATACTTTCGATAAGTCTGGTGTAGGTAATTGCTTTGGAAACTCCTAAAAGTATGATGATAAAAAAAGATAACTGAATGTTCAATATTCAATAGAAATACTAGTCCAAGATGAAATTCCATTTATTCCCGTCATGATGACACATTTATATTTACAAGTTCGAGTTACGGCTAACTCAAGATAGAAAATGGAATATAATACAAAAAACCTTCATGTTGAAAATATTTATATTTAATATCAAATATGTCTAATATTTAGAATGGACAATAAATTTGAGCAGAGAAGCATCGCAAAATTTATTTTTTAATAGAAGAGTTTGTATATACAATTTTACTTGGAATACCCAACAAAAGGGATTGAAGATGCAAACTTTAGAATAATATTTTAAATTTTCTTATTTAGTTTGTAAAATCTTTCTTTACTTTGAGAAAAGTTTGTAAAATAAAAGAATATGTCCCGGTATTTCCAGGGACGGAGTCAGAAATTTTAGTCGTGGGGGCGAGATTAAAATGGAAAGTATATAATTAAATTATTTAAAAATTTATGATTATCAAAATTTATTTTTAATATGCCGATAATTCTTATGATACTTGATATTGATAAAATATCTAATCAAATAAGATAATCAAAAAATTTATGTGTTAAAGAAAATTTTTCTTATCAAATTCTACTTATACTAGGCAACTCTATTAGTGGGGCTGTATTCCCTATGATCTGACTACACATTTAATTAAAGTAGAGAAAGAGTTTTGATTCACACAGATTCTTTCCTTTAGAAATTTAGAGGTACTAACAATAATACATAAGTTACTACTATAATAATAATAATAGATATGTGCTACTATTTTTTTTTTTTTTGCTGGGGTTAGGATGCCCCCACCCGCACCCCCTATACCTCCGCCCCTGGGTATTTCTATCATAATCTTTTTCTTAACACATACTAATCTTTTCTCAATATTAGGACACCGTTAATTGTCAATTTTTACTTCTAGAGAAAAATTATATTTTACACTGTTTCTCATTAAAAGTATTTCATCCAATAAGTTTGAAATAATATAAAAATGGAATGAGGAGCAAGATCACTCAAACATAAAGATGTAAATGAGTCAAGTAATATAAAAGAGTATTTATTTTAATAAATAACATCACATTATTTAAATTTGATATAACTTTTATATTAAGTTTGAAATTATATTTGAATTTGATTTCATAGCTAAATGAACATTGCCAAACAAACTCCTAACATATACGAGTCAAATATTATCAATCACATTATTTTAAACCTAATATGAATCTTATATCGGGTTTAGTTTAATGGTTAAACTTTGTTTGATCGTTAAATGAACAAAGCTTAATAAGCTCCAACCTGCTCCGACCATATATCGAGTAATTTCTCATTTTTAGACATATTTCTTCAAATTATAACTTATTAACTCAAGCTCGAACCAATCTTCAAATGATATCAATGAAAAAAATGTTGTTTGTTATATGCATACCGAAGACAATTCATACGGTATTTTGAGAAATGATCTCGAGTCGAATATTGAAATAGTATTTTCAATCCTACTAAACAAGGTTATAAACGTGGAAATCTGCTACTAAATCCAGATCCCTTGTGCTGCTTTACTTAGGGAAGTAAAGAAAACCAAAGCAATGGGCATAATTTTCCATTAAGTAGTCATGCAGTGAAACTTAATCTTTAGAAGATAAGTTAAATACTCTTATTATCACTCACGTTGCAGTTACCTAATCTACGATGTAGCTAAACATAATATATAGTTATGATTATATTAAAAACACAAGAAATCGACACTCTTAAGAAACATATCAATATGTTTTTAAACCATAAGTGAAATTTTTAGAATAGACAAGTAGTTAAGTTGAAAGATGTATAGAATTCCCTAGTCAATTTACCCATTAATACTCCGTAGGATTCTTCTATAGTCGTTCAACGTTATATCTGCACTTCTATCGGGAGAATCGTGATTAATATGCGTGATCTTGGGTTTACGACCTTTGGGATAAGGATACATGTTGGCAAGTTCACAAACACGGTGAAGGATGGACTTTGGCAGAGGCCTCCATGCCGGATTACGTTTCTTCCCTCCCTGCATCAAGTTGGACGTTAGAAACAAAAGACGGTAGAATGAAATTATGGAAAGTTTACCTGTCGATTGCCTCGTTCCAGAATACCACTCGCTTTCAAAAGGTTTCTCCATTTGTCCTGTGTAAATTCGTGAATCGTGTTACATTTCAGAAACCTGCCAAACAGAGTATTGTGGAAGGAAAAGGAGCAGACCTTGAGATCTACAGAGGTACGATGGGCAGAGGAGGAAAAGAAGAGCTTCTTTATTCGACTCCATCTACCAACTCCATATTGAGAGACACCATCAACTAATTTTCTGACTTCTGCAATAGTCCAAAGTCTATGATGTTTCCTACGACCACTAATTTCCTCAGGGCTCTCCTCTTCAGTGAGATAATCATCTCTTTTCTTCTTTTCTGATAATGTTGAAATGTCATCCTTTTTCTTTTGACTCACTGGTGTAATAACACGGTCGTCCCTTTTCTTTGGACTTTGGGCAATAATGCAATCATCCCGTTTTTTCTGACTTGTAGCCGTGTGACGCTCATTCCTTTTCTTTAAACAAGCAGAAGTAACACCATCATCTCTTTTCTTTGGATGAAATGGTGTATAACATTCATCTTTTTTCTTTTGATTCTCTGGACTACAACTTTTATCTTTTGGCTTAGTCATCAAATTTCCACTATCTGTACTATGCACCTGTTTACATAAAGCACCAAGTTCTGAGTTCAATAGCTACAGAAATATTTCAATTTCCTAGACTTTTAAACAGATAAAGAAGAACATTCCTGTGCAATCAAGAACAGGTATAAAGCAATTGATGATATAGATCATGTAACACTATCTTTCTTTTAAACTTACTGCATCATATGGTTGGCTTTTCAGACATTCTTTATGCACTAAAGAAGCAAAGGGCACTTGAATAGCTTTAACAGAAGACTCCTCTGCGGGTAACTTCACTGCTTTAGATCCCATATGACACTTTTTATGATCTTTGACAGCTATGGACTTATCCTTGGGGGTGGTGGAAGAAACCTCTCGTCTTTTTTTGGGATATCTTGGAATAGGATCTGATAATTCATCAATGTACCTCTGAGTGGGCTTACGCGATCTCTTCTGCATAGGCAAAACATTCAAGCAGCTTCCTTGAGACGAAATTGTTGCTAATCCATCCTGCCCCTGAGATCTATTGACTTCACTATCCTTGCCTGTCGACCCAAATTCATCATTTTTCTCGATCTTTGGACTGCAGAGCACGTCAGTCGACGTAGAAAGGCTTCCATCATTTTCATCAGATAAGACTTCTTCAAATGAACAGCTTGAAATGTCATGAAACTTGCCAATATTCTGTAAAGTACATGATGTAAGTGAATTCAAAGGCTTCTCCGTAGCCAAAGCAGGCCTGCTGACATTATGCTGTTCACTCTGGCAGCCAGGCACTTCCATAAGTCTAAATATATCTGATTTCCAAGGAGTGTCGTGACCACAACTAGGTGCTAATAATGGGCAGTCTGAAACTGAAGTGTGCAATCGCTCGTTTGAACCATAATCCAAATTTGTAATACTTTCAGCAAATTCAACACCTGCAACAATTACAGCAATTTTTTTACTTAAAAGTTATTCGGAGGGGGGGGGGGGGGGTAGGGAGTTGTATAAACTATTAGAGCTTTGAAATTAATCAAAACAAATGGCCCACCTAGAAGGTACTCTTCTCCCATGCTACATAAATCACTCTGCATCCGAAAATATCCAACATCGTCCTCATTATGCATTGCATTAAGTACCTAAATGGGAAGCGCCAATAATATTAAAATGACATCATACAAAGTAGATAAAATCAAGGCAAAAAAACCAAACAGTTAAGCAAATACTTGCTCCAATCATTATGCAATCAAATGTAATATCATAACGCGTTCGGCGTTCCAATACGGTGATCTCTTACGTACATGTATACACACACACACACACAGAGGGGGGGGGGGGGATTCAGCAATATGAGTGTGTGATAACGGTACAATATGCACTTAATAATAACCAAGGAATTTTGAGCAAAATAAACAAGAGCGAAAACTATATCCAATAACTAACCAAAAGTTAGAACTATGCACATGGGCAAAAACAAAATATATACATAAGTGAATTTGCAAGGCAACACAACCATATCCAATCAAATGCATGGCTGTGGTAGACTCTAAACAAAAACTTTAGAGAACAAGCAATAAAGTCACATATTATCACATATTTGAAAGCATCTCACTCAATCATTAGTAAGTATCATACATCTCCATCGATAACATCTTTCCTTTCCTGAGCAAAAGCATTATCTGGACCACCTGCATAAAGTAACAAAGTGATGAGCAATGGCAGGTGATATCAAAGCAACCACTCAAACAGACAGGACATTAGATTCAAAACAGATGCACAGACTATACTTACTAAGAAAACAATGGATTGCACTTGTCAATCACATTCAAGGAGGAGCTCAAAAGGGGGATTGCTTAACAGGACAACTTGGGAAATAACAACAGGAGAAAAAACGGGAGTAAAATTTCACTTGTGCAGAGAGATGCAAGGTAGCATATTAAGAACCTAGTCAAAGCAAATCAAAATATAGAATCAATGAAACATGCTACCATCTCTTTCCTAAACGACATCACACTTCATCTTCCTGCATGATTTTATGAAGGAAATGTATGGGGTATTATGACATGATACAAACTACATATTATCCTATGAAGTGCTAATTATCAGGCAAGGGCGCCAGTATTGTGATAGATTCTTTTAACTCGTCCTTTTCAAGTATAAATATGCTTAAAGTAGCATTTTTTTTCAAATCACTCCTACTACCATTTGCAAAATAAAAAGATAATAATGGAGTTAGTTATTGACATTCAGACTAGAGAGGAATTCAACACTGCTAGAATTTTAGGCAATACCAAAACTGCGGGAAACCTCTTTCATGTGGATGGTATTCTCCGGGATCTTCTGATTAAAATATATGACACTATCCATTGATACATGCCCATCTTGGGGTTCTACGAGCAGACGCTCAACATCAATTGTAGCATCTTCCAGTCCAAGAGTCATAGGTCCATTCTCCATGACCTGATAAATGTTATTATTGATATAAAGGGTATTGTATACAAGTTTCATTGAACAAAAACATAATATTCTGTGTACGATGATCACACAGGAATACATATGCACCAAAGATACAGAAAAGCAACAAAAAATATACAAGGAAAGATTTCTTAAATAATTGGCAATAGGAAACACCATTCCTCCCGCCTCTCTCAATATTTGTTCCCAAGGTTCATTTAATCAGGTCCACTCACAAATTATTTCATTTGCTTTGCTAAAAAAAGAAAGAGAAAAGTGGTTTCCATGAACGTTCATTTGATACCCGTTCATTAGTTTCGAAAAGGAGAAAGGGATGATAAGAAATTCATGCTAAATTAATTCCATCAAACATTTGCAGGTAGTTCATCATGATTGATAAAACCCCAAAATATATTAGGTCTCATTTACCTAAAGCAAGAACTCTTGAAGCCACCAATTTATGTGAAGGTGATTCAATGTCAGATAATCTACATGATTATATCAATATTCCGAGGCTCGTCACTAAGTTATCGAATACGGCATATATCACAAATACCATTTTTTCAGTACATTTGACTAAGAAAATCATTGAATTGTCATTTATGGTAAATGTATCAATAGAAACTACAAGATACTAACATGTCATGTGCGAAAAGGTTAAATCTGAAAAGATTAATAACTGAATCCACTAATATTCAACGTCACTATAGAAGAAAACGACAAGAACAATCCAGGAATCAGATGATCTCTCTTCATTACACATAAAACTTGCTGCCGACATATACCAGATTCTATATTATTAATGAAATACGACAAAAAAAATTACGATATTTGATCTTGCAGTTAATTTTTCACTTTATCCCGACCAACTTCAACCTGTACATCGAGATATTGCTTAATTTCCGCGGCCACTAAGCACACAGGCTTATCCATATTGTGATATCCATAACTTTTGGAGGTATGGGGCCACTAAGCACATACGCTTACCCAGCCTCTAAGTACCTCAAACTCAACATAGTGATCCAAATTTATAAATATTCTATTCACTTCACCGTGATATTTCATAAATAATATAAATTACAAGAGTACAAATAATAAATTCAGACATGTACTGCATTTTTGTGTAATCAGCACGAGCCACCAACATCATAGAGCCACGGTACATATATTTAATATACAAAAAATGTTAAGAAGGCCAATACTTAAATTATAAGAACACAAAAACCAGCTCAACAAGAAATTGATTAGCCCAAATCGCCAAGCATATTATACTCTTCCTTCAGTGCATCCCTTTTGCCAACTGATGCATTTATAATATTTTAACTTCTATTTTTCAATCTAGTTGAGTTAAAATAAAAAATTCACACACTAGAACACATGAATACACTAATTTATCCCTCCCCACAAATACCACAAATTTACGAATCTAAAAAATCACATATTATAGAAATGTGAAGCTTTTAAGCTAAGGCAAGCCACATTATCTCCCCATACCCACCTCCCCACCCCAAAAAGAAACAAAAAAGAATAAAATCAATACGAATGCATTAGCATATAAAAAAGGACTAACCGGAAAACTTCAATTTTCCCCGAGTTGTAAAATTGACTCAGTGTGTTAATCGGTGAGTGTTTGTGAGAGAGAAAGAGAGAGAGAATAAAATAGAGAAAGTTCATGGGAGAATGGGAAAGTAGCAGTAGGTACAGTGCACAATTTATTCGACGGATTCCAAAGGGCTTTTACAAAGTTAGAATGGAATGAGTAGTTTGAAGTCCGCCGTGGCGATGTGCAGTTAAGTTGTATCATGTATGTGTGTCACGGTGCGTGGCGGTGAAATGACGCCTAACAACACACATGCATAATCCTCCTATTTCATTTTCGTTGTTGCCTAGGTCAAATTATAATAAAATAAAATAATAATGTTACTTACTTATGTCGATCTCCTGTCTTAATCTTAGTTGACTCCAAATTGACCAAAGTCAAGGAATTTCAATACATCTTAAGCTAACACAAATTAAATTGTACCTACGATCAAACTACTTTATTTAAATTTTACGATATTTGACCTAGCTAATTTTTCAAAATTTGATTATTTGTCTCTTAAGCTCAAATGAATTAGTTTGTCATCAATTGCTTCTTTTTTCTTTCGTTAGTAGGGTAATTTATGATTTGAGTTAAACACGGTTATCAGTAGGGGTGTTCACGGTGCGGTCTAGTGCGATTTTGTACTTGTCCAAATCAAATCCAATATTTGCGGGTTTTGAAATCTCTAGTCCAAACTCAACCCAACAAGTCTTGAGATTGCACCATGCGGTTCATTTGAGTTGGGGCGGGTTTTGCGGTCTCAATTATCAACTTTCTTGTATTTTTATTATTTGATGAGTTAAATATAAATGCACTAATTAATTATAATTTTATTTTTATTTAATAAATTTAGTAAACTTTCATAGAAAATATAATGGAGATAATGTAAAATATCAATTAACATATGATTTTCAATGAATACATAATTTAATGAAAGCTAAAAACAAACCCGAACACTAAATTAACAAGTTTTCATTACACAAATATCAAATTGTTCCCAAAGAATAAACAAAAGAGAAAAATATCTTTATATTCGAACTTGGTGTTGGTGGTGAATGGCTTACTTTATGTTTTTCGCAAAATATTTTTTAACTAATTTGTTCTAGTTTTGGATCTATTTTTCATCTTTTTGGCACTTAAAATTGGAGATTTACGTAAGATTGTAGGGTTTATCTAATATAATTAGGGTTTGGGTTGTGGAACACAACTAATTTGTTAAAGTATATACTTATATTATATTTCTCAATTTCTTAAATTTTGGACTAAATTAAATAATAAAATAAAATAAAACATATATACATCATCATTTATATAAAGTACGGTCGAATGCGGTTATGCGGTCTAAAAAAGTATAAAACCAAACCCGATTGAAAATTGCGGTCGGTTTGAGTTGTGTTGATCATATCGGTTGGGGCGGTCTAGCGGTTTCGTTGAACACCCCTAGTTGTCATAATTTTTTTTTTCTACAGATACTACTAATTATATAAAATAATATTTAAATTAATGAGACTTGAACTCATGACTTCTTAATCTTGGGATCTCAAAAATCAGCTCCATTAACATTTTACATATTTCTGGTCATCTATCTTTTGAGCAAATATTGTATTTTAGATATTTATTATTTTATTATTAACACTTCAAATAGAATGATTTATCATGTACTTCGTATAAGTATATTTAACTTTATTATGATGCTAATAAACTCAATTTCGGCTAAAAGTTCACGTATTAATAGCATGACCTATAGTTTTTCATGAAAATATTATTTGATTTTCTTCTAGGTGTTGTATTTTCATAATTTCATGTTTGTGTTTTCTGTTCACCAGAGTCATATTGGATTGAATTCTTTCAACCATAATAATGTAAATATATTAACATTCGTCATGTTAATGATCATTCTTTTAAAATATTATCTGATCAGAAAATAAGTATAATGTATTACATTTATCATATAATTATTTCGAATTAAGCCAATCCCGATTAAAGATAAAATTCCACGTCCCTTCGAACTATTATGTCTCTTTCCCTAATAGTCGAAACTCGAAAACGTGTCCACCCAATCGATAATATGAAAGAATGAAAAAAAATCAATTCACTAATTAAGTTCCCTTTATCCTCCATGACACTTGAAGCAAAATTTTCTATATTAAGCAAAATGAAAGAAAGATAAACTAGTCAGTCTACGTATAGGATAATTTCCAATTTTTGGTTTCTTTTTCCACCTTTTTTTTCTAATAAAAATACAACGATTATATTCTCTTTCAGACTTATATCTCATTTACTAATTGTATTTCTTTAAGAAATTATGTTAAACAAATTAAAAGAAAGAAAACTCGTGAGTTGAGTTTGAAACTATATATAATATAATCATGAAGCTTATGGTAAATGAGTTTTGTGAGTGTGTTAAATAATAAATACAATACATAATTTTACAAGGCTCCATTCAAATGTATACGCAACTGTAATTGCACTTTTAAAAAACAGAGTTGCTTACAAAACTCTAGTAAAAAATTACCATTCTAAAATATTTTTACATCAGATAAATCTAGCCTGCCCATATTTTGTACATCAACGATCCATGCTGGAAAGCTCATTTCTTTCCAAATTTTAGCAAACAAAAGAAGGCTAAAAACCTACAAACTACACCGCTTCCAAAAAGTAAACCTAGACAATAACCCCAATGGTGAACACTGTACCCAAAGTCATTTAATACAGCACATCTTGTTATCAACCATACTCCAGAAAATCTGAACAAGAAAAATCAAATAGGAATTAGAACTTAATAAACCTGCAATGGTGATTAACTCGAATGACGTATAACTATACCGACCTTTGAGCATTTGCGATGAGAAAGGCTTCTAAAGCCCACTTTGGATAACAGTAAGCTCCAAGATACCTTCCAAATTTATCGTCTTTACCTTGATTCGAGATGAGAGTAAGAACAACAGGAAGAAGCACACACCACTGTATTGAAACAGAACAAACATGTGAATGAATAGGTAAATTGAATTATTGATTAATGAAACATATTTACGAGGCTTACCAGTTGTGCTTGACTAGGCTGTAGGAAGATAGCGAACACATAAGCTATGCCGGTAACGCAGTATATAAGACAGAACAAGACAATGTAATTATCCGCGAAAGTTGATCTTGGATTGTTGAAAGAATAGAACATAGAAAGGAAAACTAGAGGCTTTATAGCTGTATTGAAATGATCAACTGTATCTTTGGAAAGGAAATAGGCTAAACTGCTCATCCCACTTTCACTCTCTCTTCTGTAGTGTAGTTTGTCCAGCGCAAAGGAACGCAAAGCTGAAATCTTACAGAGAAGCGCTGCAAAAAATGTACAAAACATAAAATTCAATAGCTACTTCTATCAATACATTGAAAAAAACCGAGAAAAGGTTTGATACTTACAGACAGCAATAACGGTATACATATAACCATGATACCCAAAAGTGTCACCGTTAACTTTTGAAAGAGTTCCTAAGCATGCTCCAGCAAGCAAAAGGATCAAATAATCTGCTGCTTGTAGCTTAGCTTCTCGTAGCCGTTGTTTAACGTTTCTGAACAAAATCATATCATATCAATCAAAAAATGAAGATTCATAAATTTCATTGAAAGTACGAGATTATATACCTTCCAAGGAAATATCTATACTGCTGAGGCACGCCAGGTGTAAAACGATTAGATAAGTCGTAAGGTTTTAAAAAAGTCATCTGTGCATGATCATGATTATCGTGCCACGTGCTTCCGGTGAAAGAAGGTTCTGGAACTTCCGTAGAACTGGTACTTCCACCTTTAGAGGAAGATGAAATTTGATCACAATACTGAAGCATATCTGGAGGCACCGGGTAGCCATTGTGAAGCATCCAGCGTACAGGTAGCTGTTCAACAGTTAATCCAACGGTACTTGGTTTTACAATACCCTCGAGTATGTCAATGAAGTGATCAGGAGGATTTACACGTTCAGGTACATTGATTCCGAAGCTTGAAAAGTACTCTTCAACTTTCTTTACGGATCCGTGGTATACAGTTAGACCACCTTTGGCTAAAAGTATTAAGTCATCGAACATCTTGTACAAAGTATAGCTGAAGCAAATCAAATCATCAGTTAATTTGAAATATATTGATTGTCCAATTCATCTAAAAGCTTAAGCTGTTAGAGACAAAGACATTTAGTATTTATGACTTAACACACCCCCTCACGTGTAGGTGGTATGCATTTTACTCAAGCCTAACATGTGAAATTTAAAATTGGCTGGCGTAGAGATTCGAATGCAGGACCTCTTTTGGGCCTGGCTCTGATACCATATTGAATGTTCAATTCATCTAAAAACTTAAATTGTTATAGAGAAGAGACATTTATTATTTATGACTTAACAAAATATAATGAATATCTATATCTATATCTATATCTATATATATATGTATATATATATATATGTATGTACACATAAATTTTTTTAACTTGCCTGGGTTGGTGAACCACCATACATATATTTACTCCTTCAAGAGCTTCACGTCTAAGAGCTCTTAGAAGTAAGTTGGAAGATGAACTGTCTAAGCCAGATGTGGGCTCATCTAGGATTAGTAGTGAAGGTTCCATGACCATTTCCAGTCCTACATTAACTCGTTTTCTCTGGCCTCCAGAGATACCTCGTTTCTCTACTGTCCCAACAAGTGAATCCCTCACACCCTGTAGTCCAAGAGACTCAATAACTCTTTCCACAACAAGAACCTTATCGGCCTTCGGCATGTCTGCAGAAAGCCTTCACAAAGAGTAGTGAGCAACAATCAGCATACCAGAAAACAAACAATAAATTGTTCTATTTAATATTAAGAGACATTTAATATTTATACTTAACATGTCCCCTCACGTGTACGAGATATACATTTTACTCAAGCCTAACACATGGAATTTAGAATTGTAAGTTGTTAGAGAGGAGAGACACTTAATATTTTTACTTAACATGCCCCTCACATGTAGGCTGTATACATTTTACTCAAGCCGAAAACGTGAAATTTAGAATTGGATGGTGGGGATATTCAAACATAGGACCTATTTTGGTCTGAGCTCTGATACCAAATTGAATGTCCAACTATGTGAGTTGGACATGCAATATTGTCAAATCAAGAAACAGCAAAATTATACCTGCACCGAGCGCTGAATCGGAGGTTCTCTTCTACAGTCAAGTTTCCATGAACAATATCATCTTGTGGGACAAAACCAATGATTTTCTTGTAACAATGAATCGAGTCAGGCCTTCCATTTATGAGAATTGAACCAGATATGGTGCATCCCCTTATCTTTCCAGCCACTGCAGAAAGAAATGTTGTTTTCCCTGCACCTGATGGACCCATGACGGCAGATATTCGACCAGGCAAAATTTTTCCAGTCACACTCCTCATTAAATGTTTGTGTTTGTGGTTCAAGGTTATTGTAAGATCTTTGAAGGCAACTTCAATGGTAGGCCTCGTCTTGATATCTGTGTCTGTTGCCATCGAGATAACTCCAGAGAAGGTCAAGTTCTGTTGCTTCTGCTCCATAGCTTTCTCTTTCTCAAGTTGACCATATGCATACTTAAATATTTGGCTCTTGGTGTGAAGCTGTTTAGCTGTGGGCATTTGCTTTTTAATATGTTTATTCCCAATCTCCACATCGAAACCTTTGTGACCGTCTGGATCATTTTCGAGATTTTGCAGCATTTTAGTGAGGTTGCTGTCCTTCTTCTTTGCTTTCGAAACACCAGATGGTGTAGTCGAGTTACTCGGAAACATAGGGGGTAATGAGTCACTTGTCTTCACTGGCTCTACTGGCTGTGCAGCACTTTTACGAGAAAATGTGCGCGACAACTGAGTTTGCAATCCCACAGCTCGTTTTTTCGCAACAGTTTTAGCAACTTTCCACCTTTCTCTTGCTTGTGCTGTTTCACGAGCACTTCTTGCCGCTCTCTCTCTGGATTTGGCCAGTCTTGCATACCGAGTTGTGAGGACTTGATCAGAGCAATTGTAAAACACTATCAGAATCAAGCTCAGTGCACCCTGCAAAAATCCACTTAGAAAGTTAAGCCATTATTATATCTTAAGCGAGAACATAATAAGTAAACCTCCACTTACAATGAGCAGAAAGCCATATGCATGCAAGTTCTGTTGTTCGGAATTTGGATTACAAGTACTCAACTTGAAGCAAGCTGCAAATATTAATCACAAAATTAATACAAAAGAAAATGAAATAAACCATAAGATCAAAAGTCATTATAAGATACCATGTTGGTCCGTAGAGCCTTGCCTGCAGTAATGTCTGGATTTGCATCAACAAGAAGATTAGTAAACATAAATGCCAAACTCGGAAATGCAAGCATAAAGAATGGAACTGAATGCGAAATTACCCCCTGTGCTTTGTCCAATTGGCAAAGCCCTATGTTATTTTTATTAGCAAACCACCCCCCCCCCCCTGTGTTCTTTCTTTATTAGCAAAATACCCCATTTGAAATTCTTTCATAAATCAATAAGGAGGTTATTGCCAATAATTAAGTGAACATGAGGGTTGTTGCTAATTTTCCAAAGTTTAACATGGGATTATTGCTAATTTTTAGGTAAATAGGGGTGTTTTCGCATTTTTTGGTGGGGGTATAATCGTCATTTTTCCTGCAAAATATGTAAGAGGGTTTCTTTTTGCTAATAAAAAGTAGCACCGGGGGGGGGGGGGGGGGGGTTCGTAATAAAATAACGCGGGGGGTGGGGTGGTTTACTAATTAGGCCCAGTATAGGGGTATTTTTGCATTTCTCCCTAAAGATGACTAGATTATTACCCCTTGGTGCATGGAACCCTTCTGGTGGTAGTTGGACAGTAAGATCCCGCTGAACAAAATATCTCCTGACTACTAGTTACACCTGCCCATGTATCTGCTCCACCGCAAGAGTGATTTGCTTTACCCGGAGGTAATTTATAAGCATATCTGTAGATTTTCTTTACCACCTTATGTATCAAAAGACCATACAAACAATAGAGAAAATATATTTATTATATGTACGAGAAAGTCTCATCTGCAAAACAACTTACGGATCACATTCGCCAGATGTTCTATTTAGCTTTGAACCTGGGCAATACGAACCTAGAGGGCAAGCTTCAATAAAAAGGGAATAATTGAGTTAGTTGAAAATAATTAGTTCATTTACAATTATGAGTACTTGAAAAAACACTTACGAATCATGCAGGTGAGGCCTCGCGGGCAGAAAAAACCTTCGCAACAAGGTTTACTATCACGAGTTCGATCAGGAATTTCCCTTGCGTTTTTTAGGTCAACCTGTACACTTTGAGGAACAGTACTAGCCCAACCAGGTTCACATCCAGAACCCCACGAGGTTAAGTTACAGTTCCGATTTGGTCTTAAAATATTAGTTTCAGCTGACTTTGTGTCCATAAAACTAGAAAAGTAGAACTTCATTTCTGCTGCTGTACATATCCTCTTTGTCACATCTGTCGAATTGAGCAATGCTGTGTAAGAAATTGGGTCCTAAAAATGAAGCAGACTTAAATAAACATATCTAACTCATTTACATATAGGCCAAAAAGAAATAACTTTGATCAACTTGTACAGTAAATATTTAGTGGCATTTAAGTTATATAGCACAAAACAAAGGCACATCTCCATACCAAGTATTAAAAATCTTTCATTTACATATAAGTATGCATCATGCCATCATTATCAAGGATTGATACCTTTCAATTCTCTAACACAATTACTCAAAAAATCCAAATTGCTGGAAAAATTGAATGCCCCATTCACATCAGCATCCCTGTGAAAGAAGAAAGACTTAGCGAATTGGATAAGAATCAATTCGAGTAAGTAGCAAAAAGATTAGAAATGTGATTGAACTCACACATCCTTAATGCAATATCCCAAGCTATCTCTAATTTCGACATTGAATATCTTTGTAAGATTCAATATTTGGTTATAGATTAGAGATGTCACAAGCGGTAACGCTCGAGGATTTCCCGAGTATTCATCTTCATCCGCACCCCACGCACCCCGTGAAGAACCCAAAACAAGAACCAAAACAAATAGCGCCAAGGATGGAACTCGCGAGGAATTGATCCTCGTTCCACCCATTTCAGCCATGTAAATCTTTCCGACCCTCATGCATAAGGACAATCTTCCAATAATCAATGGAGAATCATCCAAGAAACATTGAAAACTTCCAAAAAAATGGCTGTTCTACACAAAATGGTCTTCACATGTAACTTTTCGAGCATCAAGCTCAATACTTGATGGATGATGATGAAATGTGTATAAATTTTTTGGTCTTTTTTTTTTTGGGCAAAAAATAAGAATTAATGTACGTAGGTTGATATACGTAGGTTGATCACATGGCTTGGATGATTGAGGAGCCAAAAAAACAAAAGCTCTTCTGGTCAAGTGTTTTGGAAGAAAGATGTTAGAATGATGTCCAAGTTTGGGGAGGAGCTCCATCGAGAATAATTGGCGGGGAGAGATTGATGGCGCAGTTTTAGGACTCTAAAAAATAGCATACCATTACCAACCTTTTTTTAGTCTACATTATTTCATACACACTTAAGCATTAATACAAACACCTGTTGTGCATAACAATTTATTTTTGGTTTTAATTTGAGAAGTGGAAAATACACATTGGACCCGGTATCTTTAAAAATCATAACAAAAATGGCACTGAGGTAGGTGCGAATATTTAACCATGCCCATTAATCCACTTTCACAATCGCTTTTAGTGTCAAAGGGATCGGGAAGCAAAATAAGAAGGAAAGAAAAGATAGAATCAAGAATTCACAAATTGTACCCCTGTTCAGAATGCTATTAATCAGACAACTCGTTATTTTTATAAATAAAATACTAACAATTTTTGATAAATTTATAAATAAATAACTTATTGACATATTCAAAAGTTACCTATATTTGGTAAAATAAGGTCTAGTCCAATTTGAATAGATTTTGGATCGAAATGAATCCAAATCTCAGATTTTGATATATTTTACTATTTATAGTAATACTATGAAAATCATAATAATTTATTATAACTATTTCAGCTATTATATAATATAATATTTCAAATCTTATAAATTTAATTACTAGACACATTCCATTTACTTTCTTTCATAAATCTTAATAAGCAATATTATATTATATCTAAAACCTCGTAAAATTACTTATTTGATACATAATATTTATTTTTGTAAAATTCAAAATTCATTAATTATTATTTTATTAATATTTTATCATCTCAATATCTTATTGAAAACTAATCTCAACTCGAGAGTAAAAAGTTCTACGAAAACCCCCAAATCTATTTTTGAAACAAATCAAAACACTATTGAACCAAGAGTCTTCCGTAATAGCCAAATATTTGTTGGTAGAAAAACAATATTTATAATTTCCTTTTGCTGCGAAACGGTATCAAATAAATAACGAAATGCCAATAAAAATAATTACGTGGATTAGCTAGTTGATAATTCATTCGTTCATTTTTATATAAGCGATGACGAGATCTTCCCTTGACTTGAAAAAAAAAAAAAAAAAAAATGTCGTTTTCCTCCATAAATTCGTTCAAATGGGTCTTCTCTTCTTGTTTTAGAAGGCCGCCTTCACACTTAACTTACATTTCCAGTTCTATGCCTTTTCTCTATTGACCCCACCAAATATGTATAATATCATAGAAGAAAGAACACAATAACATAATATATGTATTTATATATGCATATATAATATTCCTTATTGTGACTGTTCACATGATTGAGCTGTGATTAAGTTTAATTTAGTCATTGTAGTCGTTTGTTTGCTACACTACTTTCCTGTCTTTTTAATTTTTCATTAGACTTAAAAACGAGGAACAGCTGCAGTGTGTAAAACAAGCTATTGAAGAAGTCTCCGGGAATTTAAAGTATTTCAGTCATTTCTACAATCAAGATTGAATTTATCTGGGTCATCCTCAAAATTAAGAAGAAGAAGAAGAAGAAGAAGAAGAAGAAGAAGAGCAGTTGCAGGCATCATATTTGGAAAAGGTAAATTGAGAATTCATTTGGGTTCTTAAATCTATAGTGATCGACCATTTACTGAAAAAGTTTTAAAAGATATTGTGTTTTTATTTACCTAGTATTTTATAAAATCCTGAATAAACATCAATCTTTGGCACCAGATTGAGAAGTATAATAGTTGTAGAAGAAGACATTTTTAGTGTAGTTTTATGTATGGGAGTCAACTTTGCTTTGTTAAGATCATATAATTAATTTTATCTGTAGATTAATACGAGGGGTTTTGGCTGTTTGAATTTTCTTGAGGTTATAATTCATTTTCTTCTTTGTTATCATTATATGATCAATTTATAGTTTAGGTTAATGAAGCATGAGCTGAACTTTGTTAATAACTTATTGTAGATGCTTTATTAGCCTTTATGGATCATTGGATGTCACTATGATGGTTTCTTCAAGTGGTTAGATTAAAATTACGGTTTTTTGGCGATTCTGTTAAGGGTAATTCTTGCCCAGACCGGGGTCTCGCGTAACCAAATATATCTACATGCCGAGTGCAATAAAGTTCTTTTGTGATTGTATAGGCTTGGACAAGAATTTTCCTTCTAATGCAGCGGGAATATGTTTAGAGTTGCTAGAGTTCGATATTGTACTCTGTATGCAGTACTTCGAATTTTCTTTATGTAATCTTAGTCAACAAATATATGTAGCAGGTACCCAATATTGAATTTGATTTCTATAGCTAGATTTCTGTGGTGAATGGTATTACAAATTACAAACCGTTAAAGGCCATGAAGTGTTTCAACTTCTACTTTGGAGAGAAAAAGGAAGAACCAAAGACCCCAAGGCCAAATTCATTCCCGCCCTCATTTACTGATCGTGAATTGAGGCAATCTGGATCTGAATTTGATTCTCAGAATGCATCAGACACTAGCACCGAGTCCAGAGGACGGAACCATTTCCCTGATATGTCCGAGAGTAATCTTAAGGTTTTTACCTTTTCAGAGTTAAAACAAGTGACAAAAAATTTCAGTCGAACTGCCAAACTCGGAGAAGGTGGATTCGGATGTGTTTTCAAGGGCATGATCAAGAGCTCTGAAGATCCAGCGAAGAAAATCGACGTGGCTATAAAACAACTAGGCAAAAGAGGGCTGCAGGTACAGAATATACTCTTTTTGCAACTTGACGCATACTAGTTAATTAATATTTAATACTTGCCATTTTACATGATGATAGGGTCATAAAGAATGGGTGACGGAAGTTAATGTTCTCGGTGTTGTTGAACATACGAATCTCGTGAAACTCATTGGCTACTGTGCCGAGGATGATGAAAGAGGAATCCAACGGCTTCTAATATACGAGTACATGCCTAACGGTAGCGTAGAAGACCATTTATCAATTAGGTCACTCACACCCCTTACCTGGGACACGAGGCTGAGGATTGCCTTAGATGCTGCTCGTGGCTTAACGTACCTGCACGAGGAAATGGATTTTCAGGTTATTTTCTCTTATAATTGTTCTTTACTTAATGAGGGAAAATTCTTGCCTAGGCCTAGTCTAGGAGATTTTTCTAAACCTTGTGGTTGCAAATGCCCACATCATACATTGTGAGATCATGACATCACCAAAAGGAATGATGTGGTATGTTTACAACCACAAGGTCTAGGAAAATCTCCTAGACTAGGTCTAGGCAATAATTTTCCCATAACAAGTAATAAATATTAAGTGTATCTTTTCTGTGATAGTGTAAACTTTTAGATGAGTTGGACATTCAAAATCGCCATAACACTGACATGTATGATTTATTTCATTCAGATCATATTTAGAGATTTTAAATCTTCAAATATTCTCTTAGATGAGAATTGGAATGCTAAGCTGTCGGATTTTGGGTTGGCTCGATTGGGTCCTCCCGATGGACTAACACATGTATCAACTGCGGTTGTTGGAACTATGGGATATGCAGCTCCTGAATATATTCAAAGTGGTCGACTCACATCAAAAAGCGATGTTTGGAGCTACGGTGTTTTCCTTTACGAACTCATTACAGGTAGACGACCATTGGATAGAAATCGACCCAGAAGCGAGCAGAAGCTTTTAGAATGGGTAAAACCGCACTTATCCGATGCCAGGAAATTTCAACATATATTAGATCCAAGGCTTGACAAAAAGCAAATTCTGAAATCGGCTCACAAGCTTTCACTTATTGCTAACCGTTGCTTGGCTAGACTTCCGAAAACCCGGCCAAAAATGAGTCAAGTTCTTGAAATGGTTGATCGAATTGTGGAGGGATCGAGCTATTCAGAACCACTTTTGAAGAGTAAAGAGCTGAGTGAAGCTGATGTGAAAGTTACTGATGGTAGCTGGATAGGTCCCGTTTGGCCATCAAAGCTCGTGCAGACTTAATTTTTCATTGGCAACAGAATGAACTACTTCTAATTACTTTGGCATTTATAGTGACCAATTTGTATTTATGTAGTAACTCTCTCTCTCTATGCTGGAAGAAAAGATTGGAGATGAATTGCCAGGAAGTTTTTGTATGATCTCTATAAGCACCATGAAAATCTGGATGATTAATTAAAAATTAAAAATTACAAATAGGTGTTCACCAGTTCGGAAATATATTGTTTATCCTTGTATAATTTTAGAGGAGTATAAAATGGGGAATATCTCCGGGAGTAAAATGTATTATTTTGAAAAAGAAAGAAACTCTTGTGTTATAGTATGAACTATACTTTGTTTAGTTTCCCTCGTGTCTATAAAAATATAGCAATAGGACTCATCTGCGCATTAAGTGTCATGTACGTGCAATTTATTAATTGCTTTTTCTTAAATTTAATTCGGAATTTTATTAAGTTAATTAATTTTTCTACTCCACTCTACAAAATAATCAAACGAGCTAATGTATTTGATTATTTGAACTATAAACGTCTTTTTAGCTTAAAACAGCTAGTCTTCAAAATTATGCATCTAATGATGAATACAAATAACTTTTGTACTACTATAAAATAATCAATAATTGTGTTCTGCACATGTTTGCCGCCGTATACGGATGGAGAAATTGTTGAAAATTCTACTCCATATCATGTTTTTGAATGTCTACAAAAATAAAATATTGTATTAAAGTTGTTGCTACTTGAAGCTTAAATTTATATATATATATATATATATATATATATATATACTAGTTTATTCTCGTACTATGCACAAATCCAAATAATTTATATATATTTATTTTAATTCAAATAAATAAATTATAATGTATTATAATCACTACAGTTTCATCGGAGTATACACAACAGTGACAGTCTAACCGAATCCAACGATGCCCTATCTCGATTGGATTCTACGACTCTTGAATATGTTCTAGATCACGGCCTTGAAGATCAGTCCACGGGTTGTCCCATAGCCCTGTGATCTAAGGACTTCTATCCTTATGCGTAGATAATTATTACATAAGATAAAGATGACCATATAATAAAGTGATTTTATTAATCAAGATTGAATAGTTCCCTTATTTATAACAATAAATGATAGCCATACAGCTGGTTTGCAGGACACTATTTCTATCACAAGTGATTTTGTTTTATTGTGTCTCATTATTCTGGAAAGAAAATATTATAATATTGTTGTTTTGCATTAATATAGAATTTGATGTAACTTATATTCGACGAGTTTGAATCAAACTACAATTTTTATTAGTTTATTATAAAGATACTCAAACTACATACACGTCTCGATTTTTTTTTGTAGCAGATTGAACCGTTTGATAATCGAACCAAATAATTCAATTTTATGTATTGTACAAATTTTAAAACTACCGCGTCAGACTAGATACCCAAAATTTGTATTATTCAATTTTATCTTACCGAATACTAACTTCTTAACCATGTTCTATATATTGTAGCCATTTATTTAAAAATAAGCATATTGTTAAACTTAAGTTGTCAAGAATGCTTGGATTTGAACTAAAGAAAATTATTTAATGACGAATGAATTTGCAAGCTCATCCAAGTTATTTTGAAATATTCAAGTGTACGGATTCAGACCTCGAGAAAAAAAGAAGAAGCTTGTGTTATGTATATAATATATATTAATTGGAATAGGGGGTTTTTAAGGGGTTAAGTACACAAAATTTTAAAATATCAAAATGTAACTTGCAATTTGAAAAAATAAAAAAAATTTAGTTATATTTTTGAACGAAAATTCAAATTTAGAAGTTTTTTTAACGAAATTTTAACTAGTCTTAATTGTTTATTTATTTATTTATAAATAAATCATCTCTATACTAAAAATATTTTTTATCTAATCAAATCAAATAAATTTGCAAGTAAACAATTAAAATAAAAAATTTGTTATAAGATTAAAATCAGATTACAATGTAATTATCAAGGTAAGGAATTCTATGAAAATGTGCTTTGAAATATTAATATTCTAATAACTTATATACTAATATTTTGTGCACTTAGCCCCTCAAAAAATTAAAATTATTGCACGAAACCTCAAATTTACATTTCTATCCTTTGAAATCCAACAAATTATTGACCAGAGGGCAAAATACACTCACTTAGCAACTTCTAAGGGGTACTGTCATATTTTTTCAATCATAAAGGGGAAAGTACTAAAATAATCAACAATTGTGTTATGCACATCTTTGCCGCCCGTATACGGATGGAGAAATTGTTGAAAATTCCACCTCAAATCATGCTTTTGAATGTCTACCAAAATAAAATATTGTATTAAATTTGTTGCTAATTGAAACTTAAAGTGATATATATATATATATATATATATATATATATATATAGCACGTGTTTAATTAATTTCTTTTAATTAAATTAGAAAAGTGCACATGTTTTGCACGTGATTAACTAATTTTTTTATCAAATTAGAAAAGTGCACGTGATTAACTAATTTCTTTTAATCAAATTAGAAAAGTGCACGTGTTTTGCACTTGGTTAACTAATTTCTTATGTTAGTTGAATCATATCATCATTTTTAATCATACTATGGTCTAAATGACATACCACATAATTTTTTTGATTAAATCGCTTTAATTATTACTATGTTATTCCAAAAAATTTAAAGTTGTTACTTGAAAATAAAAAGAACTATAATTACGAAGTATTTCTAATACAAAACTACATGTCTACATAACTATTATTCTAAAACAACCATTTGAGCTAATGAATAATATCAATTATTTTCTTCTTTGTCTTTGATATTTCCATCTAAACCAGTTTCTGTTATTTTAATCCGTTCTTTCACTAATTTCACCGATTTTTGTGGTTTATTACATTCGTTAATCAATTCACTCATTTTCTCCAATTTAACCAAATTTAAGTCGATTTTACTTATTCTTTTGCTGATTTGTCCTATTTTCTCGACTATATCACCTTTCTTTTTGGTCATTTTAACTCATCTTTTTGTTCTTGTTCTTTGTCAATTTGATCAGTTTTTTGTTATCATGTGTTTAGTCGATTTCATTCAATATTTTACCAGTTTTCTTCATTGTTTTATCGATTTTTATCATTTTTTGTTGTTTAATTCTTTTTTATTCGATCTAACCCATTTTTTCATTTTTATCTTATATTATCATAAATACCTAAAGGATGAAATACAGTTTTCCCCCTTAAAGTATGAAAGTGGTATTAGATACCCTCCTAAAGTATCAAAGAATTTTTAGTAATTAAAGGAAAACATAAAATGTAATTGTAACACTTACTCCCCTCTGTTATAGTTTTGTAGTTTTTATTCCAAAAATAATGATACCCCTTTCATAAAAAAAATTCACACTTAAGTATCTCTTATATAAAACGTGTTACACCGAGCCGGAGAGTGTAACTCACTTGCCGAAATTAAAAGTGAGCATGAAAAGTGTTTGTGTAACATATATGATAAATTGTCATATTTATCATGCATAATATAGGGGGTAACCTACCACTTTATCATAAAATATGAGTGTAAAATGCCACTTATGAAAATGTCATGGAGACAGTGTGAAATATTAATGACATTATAGGAGGTAAAGTGCTCTTTATATATTAATTGAAAGAATAAAAAGAACACACAAACAACGTACATTACTGAGTGGAATGCAGAAACACTGTCGTTTGTTTAAATATCAACCTCCCTATGTTATTTTTATTAGCCCCTCTGTGTTATTATTTCTTAACAAAAAAATCCATTTGAGTGAATTATTAAGTGAATGCGGGGTTATTGCCTGTTTTCAATCATAGTAGTCCTTCTATGTTTATTTGTGAATTATTAAGTGAATGCGGGGTTATTTATGTTGAAGTATGATTCTTCAAGTTATTTTCTATTTTACTATTAATAATAAAATTTAAGTAGGGGTATATTAGTCTTCACAAAAAATTCAAGAAACTCTATTTTCTGAACTCGTACTTTTATTTGTATATATAGATATATATATATATATATACTTGCATATCTAAAATGATTCAAGTTTTTTATTTGGCTAATTAAAATGATTTAATAATTAGTTAATATAATTCATTACATATTAATCGAGTATATTAAAATGACAATCTTTACATTTAATACATATTCCCTAAAAAAAAAAAAAAACATATAATTAAATTTGGGGTAAAAACATGCTGAACACACCACGCCTTTCTCTGTATAATTACTCAAGCACCATAATTACAATCGAGTAATTGACAATTCACATCCAAAAAAAATAATTATTTTTACACTTGCATTTCTGTAATTAAATTTTTGATACTTTAGACCTTTCAAATCGCATATTTTCGCAAACAATGGATAGTGAGATTGCAAATGTGAGAATTGCATTTTTCACGTCAAATTTTACCTACTTTAGACATTTGATATCTTAAAAAAAGAAATATATAATATCAAAATCATAGGACTTTTTTCGTATTTGCTTGAAATTTAATGGTGAATTTTTGTATGCTCTACAATTTTTTATAATCATAGCATGACGCTCTATATCATATATGAAAATTATTGTGGCATAATTCGTTTTAGATTATGAGATATGATTTAATTTTAATTAATATCCCGAAACTTTGTTAATTTTCTGCGGAATATTTATTTGCGTTTCATGGACTAAAACTTGTACCACTAGAAAGGTTTTTTCAGTCATGTAAAGAACACAAAATTTGACGGATAAAGAAAATATGAAATAAATATTTTAATTTTGATATTAATATGTCTTATTTGAAAGTATTGTACCAAATATCTGGGTAAAAAATTGGTAGATACAATTCCGTCAATTGCAAATTATGCAAATCTTTAGTGTGAATTACTCATAATCAACCGGTCAAGAAAATGCCGCTTAAACAACCGGCATCTTTCGTTTTATATAAAAGCCACCCATAAAGGTTTTCTAAAAGCTCCGTACGCCACTCAGTATTCCATTTATGTCTAACTTGTTCAATCTTTAACAATTTCAGCTGCCCTTACCCAAACAGTATATAAACCCTTCTAATTCCTCATTTCAATTTTCCTCTTCCCATTCATAACTGTTATCTTCTCTCTTTCTCTATTAATTATACATTTTGAGTTGTTCATATAACTGGAATTAGATTGAAGGTGAGTTTTGATATTATTGTATTAATTGTGATCTCCGTGTTCAGTTTAATTCAGGTAAAGATTTTGATTTGGAATTGCTTTGTCTTGAAGTTTTGGATTCTTCTGCATACGGCAATAGTTTGTTTCTCTGAATTTACTTATATCAATTTTGTATGCGCGATTCTGGTACTAAGTGTTTATATCTATATGTGTTAAAACATTTTGATTAAAGAATCATTCTCTGATTAGTTTCTGCTAATAGTTGTGCTGATTTTATTTGCCTTCCCTTTCTATTAATGGAGAATCTAAGAAGGAAGTTTCATGATTTACTTAATTCAATTCTGTATGCACGATTCTGGTACTAAATGTTTATATCTATGTGTTCAAACATTTTTATTAAAGGATCATTCTCTGATTAGTTTCTGCTAATAGTTATGCTGATTCTTTTTGCCTTCCCTTTCTATTAATGGAGAATCTAAGTAGGAATTTTCATGATTTAAAGTCCTTTCAAATTTTGCAAACAGAAGCCTAAAGTAGAAACTTTTGGTTGGAGCTTATTTGGGGTATGGAATCCAGGGAAGAGTAACATATAGATTTGCTAGATCTGATCCGTGGATTTTTTTTTTGCTTTACTCATTATACAGTTTACAAAGTTTCATTTGTACAATTCTGACTGAGGAGGATATTGATACTACATCAAATGTATACATATATGCCTCAATTATAAACGATTTGTCTTATTATAAGCATATGATACTTGATTTATGTGATTAATGCTTATAGTAATTTGAATTGTTCCATCTGGAAGAGAACAATCAAATGAGAAAATGGTTATCGATATATGCCTCATGGGTTTATATAACAGAGGAAGAAACTTTTTGTTATCTTATGCTACTAATTAGGATGAAAAATCAATATAATACAATAGTTTCCTTCATGTTGCTACTAGGGAAAAATAGTAATATCCCTATCACTTCTAGATACTTTACTTATATAGGTATATATTTGATATTACTAAACTGACTACTTAATCATTTTTTCGTTCACCCTAGAGGTATCGACTAAAGTTTATAGCTTTGTATGCCATATTATTAATTGGGTGGTACACATTTTAGTTGGAAGAAACAATAATGCATGAGCCCGAACTAGATGCTGCTCCATGGGGTTTTCTCAACGTCGACCATATTTTCAATAATAATTACTATGGGGACAGCAATCAACATGATGTGACAATTTGTCGTGAACAATACATTATGAATAATCCTTGTGATACTTGGTACGGCAGCATAGACAACGATGAGATTTTTGCACGCGCTCTTCTGCAGGAAGAATTGTTACAATTATCAATATCAGATTCTTCTGACTTGTCCCATTCTGGGGAGGATTACTCACAAAATCCCACTTTTGTGCCAAATTGGCACAACTCTTCAAATAATTATTACCCTGGTATCTTCTTGTTTCTTTTAATTACTGATGTCCATCCCATGTTCCCATGTTAGATAAGTATTCTGATAAAAGCCCAAGCCTAAAAATTTTGCAGGCCAAGAGGGTGGCCTATATGAGACTGGTAATATGAGAAGTTTATGCTCCAGTCCAGGAGATAGATCATGTGACGGAGATGATTATTCTTATACTTTGGAAATAACAGATGATTCTGAACTGGATGGAGAAGTTGAAAAGAGGTTATACCAAATGAATCCTGTTCCTGTAAGTGCCTCTTCCTTGAAGTCTTGTTTTTGCATGTCAGGTTGAAGTCATTACTTTGTACATCATTTTCCATCATCAGATACAAAACCTTGAGTTGCATCTCTTTACTATTTCTTTGCTTTCTCAATTTCTCATTCTGTAAGGATACGGAGTTAATGTTCCTAGGTAGGTAATTTAGCAAATAACATTGAGGTAATTCAAATTCTGTTTCAGTTTTAAGCTTAAAAAACTGCATAATTCCGGGAGATGTTAATTTCTTTGTATTTTAATCCGCAAGTGGATAGTTGTACTTTCTGAGTATATAGACTCTTTGATGATGTAAAGGCGTTCTATGCTTTCGATGTGCTTGGCATCTTATAGTCTTTGTATATAACTGTAGATTGATATCTTAGTGTCTCTATCTTACTGATCCATGTAGCAATATCATTATTCATTATCTTTTGGTAGCATATATATGCTAATTACTATGTTATATAATTTGCAAACTTAATGTAGTGTCTATGGCATGTCAAAGGCCTGATATTTCAGCAGATCTTTATGGTTTTAGGCATTTACCCACTGGCGAATTAATAGGTTGTGTGTTTGATCATGAATTTTTTTTTTCTTTTTCTTTTTGGATGATCAATTGAATTGAATTTCCTCAAGAAAGGTATATCAGAAGGAATTTAAGAGTTCCGTTTTTCTATGCAGCATATTCCAAGAATAAATGGAGATATACCTTCAGTTGATGAAGCAACTTCCGACCATCAAAGGCTGATAGATAGGTACTTGTGTTTCCTCTTGTTGTTGGCTTATAACAAATTACAATGGTGATCCTATATTTATTAGCTGTATAGATTCTTGGTATCTTGCTATGGAGACAGATTGCATTCTTTGCTGTAGCCAGATATATCTTGTGTAATATACATTCTAAAGATTAGTAAAATGGGTGGAGCACCTTTGTGAAATCAAATATTGATTGTTTTTGGCTTCAGGTTAGAGTTATATGACTTAATTGAGCAAAAAGTTCAAGGCGACGGTAACTGTCAGGTTGGTTGCTATGTTTATTACATTGTTTAGTGCTCATTATATGTCATCCCATCCTGCAATTAAATGTCGCAAGCTAATTAATTGTCAGTTTCATATACATTAAATATAACCAGCTAGAATGAGACAAACATTTATTAACTCTTGTTTTATTTTAACTATTTAACCGTGTGAAAGAGTAAGAGTTATTTCTCATATCCATCGGATGAATAGCTAATACTATAATAAGCTAGGATGCTACAGGCGACTATTTGAATTTGTGTTTTAGAGGAAGTTTCAAGTATACGTGTACTTTTTTGTACCAGAAAATATCATTAACAAGAAACTATGCAATTCTCACCACTGACCATGTACGCATCGTGTCTTCACATATCCCTTGTTTCTGACCTAGCCTGGGTTTGGAAATTACCCTAGTAAACTTCACTTCTTTATTTTTATATTTCTCGGAATGGATGTCCATTTACAATGTTTCATGATCTGTTTGGGATAAGAGTGATTTATCTTTACTATTACAAGTTATTATCACATCGTTATCTTAAATTGATGATTATCTTGTTAATTACTGAGGACATCTAAGATTCACATAATTTATTCCTTAGAAATTAGAGAGCCGATATTGGCAGTTATGGATTCTGTTTTCTTTTCCTTTGTGTAAAGTGAAACACTTGTGATATGCACCTAGGTTTGTCAATGTTTAACTCTGTGTAATAGTGCTTTTAACCTTTGTGAAAGTTGTATAGACTGTATATTTGGAGTGAAAATATAACCCTGTGAGCTTTTCCCGTGCAAATGTTAAATATAAATGGTTTTAGTTTTTTGATAATTAAATGGTTTCATGTGATCTCTTGTTTTACTTGATAGAGCTAAACTAGTAACTCGTTACATGCTGTTTTGAATCTCTTTATTCATATCCTGTGAATTTATGATTCTAAAGTTACATAATTTGGAATACACACATGCTTTTGTAGAGTTTTATTCTCATGTCTAAACTTTTAACCTTGGATACACCTAATAAAGATGGTTATTGTTTTGGTTTTCTCATCTATGCACGGGTAATTGTTGACTTGGTGCTTGGGTAGTTCATTTGCTTTTGTCATCTGGTCTTTGTACAAGATAGAAAATGCAAATATTTGTGATTCTCCTTTTATGTGTAATCTTTCTCTTGCATAATTATTACTGTACTATATAATAGGATGTGTCATCTTCATTAATCTTTTGTTTGACGTAGGCCATAGTATTTCTTGTGACGGTGTTAGATTTAACGTCTATACATTGTTGTAATTCCACTTACTATTAGATTTTTATATACAGTTTCGCGCACTGTCAGATCAGTTTTATCGGACCCCTGACCACCACAAATTTGTGAGACAACAAGTTGTCCGTCAGGTAGGTTTAATCAAAAGGAAATTCGTTATTTGTTGTCTCGTTTGCTTGTATTTATGTAATTTGTTTTACTTTGATGTCTTATTGGGCATTGTTATTGTCAGCTCAAAGCCCATCCAGAAATGTACAAGGGGTACGTTCCCATGGAATATGCGGACTATATGAAAAGGATGTACAAGTATTGCTCTTGGCCTTGATTTTATAATTTACATCATTAATGTTGCTTCATTTTTAGCAGCTTCAACTACATGCTTATATTTGCATTGAATATTATAACAGAAGTGGGGAATGGGGTGATCACGTAACTCTGCAGGCCGCTGCTGATTCGGTATCAATTACTATGCTTTCAAAACTTGTGACTTACTAATGACTTTTAATTTAGTATGAGACGATTTATTAGCTATAAGGACTGACAAGTGTTTTTTCTGCTTTTTTTTTTTTTTACAGTATGGGGTGAGAATTATCGTAGTAACTTCATTTAAAGACACATGCTACATTGAGATTCTTCCCAAAGACCAGAACTCAAAAAGAGGTTAGTTTTTGGAGTTGAGAGTATTCTATGAGTAATTCATTTCATGACTCACATCATGACGATTTTAATGCAGTTTTCGACAGTTGTTGATAAATCTTGATGCATTTCTTATGTTCTTTATCTGCTATGCCTTTTTCATGTGGTTCCAAAGCATTATTCAATCTTGTTCTATATTAGCTAATTCGAAAATCACAGTAGTTTGTTAGACTTGATCCCAGTTTTCTCAGTTCACGAATATCAAACCCACACCTATCTTGAATTGGTTATATTCATGAAAGAAAAAGAATATGACAACATCTGTATGACTAGCAAAATTCAAAGCTGTCGCGAAAATCTGACAAATTCTCGAAATAGTGGAATTAGTTCTTTACGTTTACAGTCAACTTGATGTTCAGTGCTTGATATTCAATGCAGTTACACTGAGTCATGTTCTTATTTTGTTTGGTTTTTCAAGTTTCATTATCATTGTGATAGATACATGCAACTTACCTGTTTGCCATAGTTCTCATATCTTTGGTAACTTATCATCATATTTTGATGTGTTCTTTTGCAGTCATATATTTGAGTTTCTGGGCTGAAGTACACTACAACTCTATCTATCCCCAAGGAGGTAATTTGTCATTTTTTCCAAAGTCGATCAGATTTAGGATAGAGGAAGGACAAATATAATGAGTCTTGAATTTAAACCATTATTTTCTAGTTACATGATATGAATTCACTACATAATGAAGTGCACCACACAAAGCTTAATCCTCCATCAGTTATTTGCTTAATATATGGAGTTTCAATTTTTCAGCCTTTCTGTCCATTAATCAATAAATATGATTTCTATTTTTACTGACCAGATCTACCTCCGAGTGATTTTAAGATGAAGAAGAAGTGGTGGAACTTTGGAAGCAAGCACTAGACATGACAACCTTGAAATTCTATGTACCTCATATAATATATTGCACCCTGGCTTCAGTTGTACAGTATTAATAATAAGTAACTTTATCTTATATATTTAATAACTACATAATTATCATTACACATATATATTTTCAAATTTTACACTTATCTTTCACATACATGTTATCTTGAAGTAGCTACCTGCTTATGGTATCATGGATTTTTCTTCCAAGTATAGGAAATATATAAGTTATGTGCTGTTATTATGAATCTTGTAGTCCTAATGTTAATTGTTAGCATGTCCTTTTTTAGGGTGTGTGGCGATCTTTGAAGGATGTAACTTTTTGTGAGACCAAATTTTGATTTTGAAGTTTTAGCAGTGATGGTGTTTTTGGTGTTGGTGGCGACGGAGTAAGGGAATGGAGGAGTGGTGACAGTGGAGGAGTAGGGGAGTGGATGGGTGGTGTCGGTGGAGGTGTAGAGAAGTGGTTGGTTGGTGGTGGCGGAATAGGGAGTGGATGGTTGGTGGCAGTGGAGTAGGGGAGTGGAGGAGTGGAAGAGTAGGGATGTGGATGGGTGTCGGAGTAGAGGACTGGAGGGATGTTGACAATGGAGGACTAAGAGGGTGGAGAAAAGGAGTGGGATAGCGATTATATGGAAAATACATTGTTTTTTACGAGTGGGTAGAGGGGTATTCTGGTAATTACCTCTCCGTTGAAGGAGACTATAATTGAATCCACTAGTTAAGCTATACTATGAGATGAGTGTGATAGCGAGAGACCGGGGAGAGGGGGGGGACACATTTTTATAATGGAAAAAACAAATTTGAATGACGCAGACATTGACATTTGTCGATTTGGAAAATTATGTGCGCTTTTAGCCCACACTTTATGGTCATGTTTAGGTATTTTGTGGACCTTTAAAGATCTTTATCTATAACTCCACAGTGGATCCCAACCCCCTCTCCATGGATTGTTCGCATGGACTAAATCGCCGCTCTTTCTATAGGGGGTATATTTGGATTATATTTCTAGTTCCATTAGATTTCTTAGGTATTACTCCCTCTGTCCCATTATTTTTACTCCTTTAGCTACAGTACTCGGTCACACTTTTTAATCTTTTAAGTGACTTATCATCTTAAATTATTTACATTTTTTGCGTATTAAACCTTTTAAATATTAATATACATATTGTCAAATTATTAGTTATATATATTAATTAAATTATTTATTATAATTTATTGAAATTTAGTCAAGTTGACTGGTCAACGATACCAAGGGATAAAAATTAATAGGACGGAGGAAGTATAATAATAGGATTCTCCTTTTGCTTGATTAAGAATAATTAGGTTTGAAATCAGTATGATTAGTTTTTTTGATTACTTGATAATCCTTATATTATAGGGAGGTTGTTGAAATTGTAGAGTGATAGTTTACTAATCATGTTACATACGATCATAATTGTATGTTTCATACAATATTAATGACTTCCTATATATTTTCTCTATACTAGAAAAGTTCAAGTACATTGTACGTGTCTAGTTAATTTCATAAATAAATTTTATAAATTTTAGCAAAATTAACTTTGTCATGTCAAAAAAATAGCACAAATTAATGACTAAAGTTCAATTTAATTAATAAAAATGATGACTTTAAATTTTGTAATAAAATATAATTGATGATTGATTTGTTCATAAGATCTTGTAGATTTTTATCTAAAATATGATCACAATAAAATTATTTAGTTCAATCTATTATAGTAATTTTCATTTAAAAAACATTATTTTAAGAGCATTATTTATTTGTTTTAATTTGAAATGCATTTGTTTACGAAAAATTTGTGCCTTAATCCACCGGGATGCTGGATGAATGCCACATGAGCATGAAATGATAATTTTTTGTTCTCTCATGCCTATGTGTAAGACATTCAACCGCAATAGATTAAATTCATTAGAGTAGGATCTAAGTAACCGTATGTAACACCTAATAAGTTTTTCACCTATTCAATTCATTAGTTTAATTCACGGGTTTATCCTATCTTTTTACCGATTTTATTCATTTTGCATTGATTAAATATATTTTTTTCTTCGATTTACCAGTTATTAAATTGAAATTAAACATTCATTATTTTTTCCATTTTTTGTCGATTTTATTTTTATTTTTTCCGATTTAAACCATTTTGTACCCATTTCATTATGTTTTAGTTGGTTAAACTATTTTTTTCTTTTTACAGTTTCACTCGTTTTTCCATTGATTTACATGTTTATTCACCAATTTCTCATATTAAATTAATTTTACAGGGTAAACACCACATTTGGTCCCTCTTATCATTAACTTTTTACAGAGTGGTCCCTCTTATGTTTTTTTTCCCAGTTTAGTCCCTACTATGTATTATTTATTTCACTTTAGTCCTTTTCAGGTGTTCCAAGCCGGTTCCAATAACATGTGATATGCTCATAAGGGCAATTTCGTCATTTCAAGTAAACTAACATGGATATTTTCGTCTTTCTAATCATTTGAAAAAAAATTAAAGATTTAATCTCTTTCAAACTAGGCTTTCATTTCAGTCCAACTTAATCGTCCATTTCGTTCCAAAGTAAAGTTTTCTCCCAAATTCTTCTTCAAACACCAAAATTGCTCACCAATTAAACAATATCTCAAATGGTCTCAATAGCAAATGGACGAAAATGCCCTAAAAAATATTCATATACATGTCACGTGTTATCAGAACCACTTGATAAGGACTAAAGTGAAACACATAATTCATAATAGGGACTAAAGTGAAATAAATAATTCATAGTAGGGACTAAAGTGGGAAAAAAACATAAAAGGGACCACTCTGTAAAAAGTTAATGATAAGAGGGATCAAAAGTGATATTTACCCAATTTTACATGTTTTCATCTATTTCACCTTTATTTCCCGATTCACTGATTTCACCCATTTTTGACGTTTTCATCCGGTTTTCACTAATATCACCGATCTCATCCGTTTTTCACAAATTTCATCCAAAGTTATTCGATTTCAAATATATTTATCGATTTTATAGGCGCATTTTTACCATGTTCACTCATTTTTCACCAATTTTACCAGTATTCACTCATTTTTCACCAATTTTACCAGTATTCACCAATTTCACCCTTTTTTTTTATTTTTTTTTTATCAATTTCGCATGTTTTAACCATTTTTTTTTATCGATTTCACCTATTTCCTTGAAAAGAACTCTATGAAAATTCGAGTATCACCAATTTCATCAGGTTTTCATGAATTTCACAATTTTTATTTTATCGATTTTACACGTTGTTTCGCCAACTTTACTAATATTTTCAAGGTTATTCATTGATATTCTTGAATTTTATTTATATTTTGCTTCTCTAGCCAAAGTTAAATTATGTAATTAGCTAAGTCATAAGCATTTTTTCTTTAACCGCACGTTGTACGTGTCTGGTTAATTTTTTTAAAATTTTATAAATTATAGTAAAATTAACTTTGTCATGTCATAAAATAGCAAAAATTAATAACCAATATTCAATTTAATTATTATTTCATCAAAAAAATGATAACATGAAATTATTGTAATCAAATATAAAATGATGATTGATTTGTTTTTAAGATCTTGTAAATTCTTTTCTAAAATAAGATAATAACAAAATTATTTAGTTCATTCCATTATACTGGTTTCATTTAAAAATCACTATTTTAAGAACACTATTTATTTATTTTAATTTGAAATAATATTGGTCTTTTGAAATGCGTTTATTTAAATACCTAAGCCAATTTTCATATATTTAATCCATTTTTCACGGGTTTAACACGTCTTTGTATCGATTTCATTCATTTTAAATCGTTTTAATATATATTTTTATTTGATTTACCCGTTTCTTTTATCCGTTTAACTCATATTAATTATTTTTTCCATTTTTCATCAATTTCATTTATTTTTCCGGTTTCACCCTGTTTTTGTTGGTTAAACTATAATTTTTTTTATAGATTTCACTCGTTTTAGCTGTTTCACATGTTTTTTCATTTTTACATATTTTTTCATCAATTTCACCTCATATTTCATTGATTTCACATGTTTTTACTGACTTTACATTCGTTCCTGATTCACTGATTTCACCAATTTTTAACGATTTCATCCGTTTCACTAATTTTACCGGTCTGATCCGATTTTCAAGAATTCTATCCAAAGTTATGCGATTTCGTATGTATTATCAATATCATGGGCGCCTTTTACTGGCTTCATTCATTTTCTTCAACTTTACAAGTGTTCACCAATTTCACCTAATTTTTATCATTTTCATATGTTTTAATCGACTTTCTCAATTTCAACAATTTTTTATTAACCTATCCCATATTCCATGAAAAGAACTCCATCAAAATTCGAGTATCATCAATTTCATCTATTTTTTACAAATTTAACCTGAATTTTCATCGGTTTCATAATTTTTTTTAGATGTATTTCTATTATCTTTACTAATTCACTATACTAATAATCCTTATTCTAATGCCACGGTGTGGTGGCTAGTGTTGATCAACCTATGCATTTACATGAATTAGCTTTTATATGGTTGGATATGGACTTTGAAATTTCGATAGGAAAAGGACGATATATTTTTTCAAGTGGTAGTGTTTATATAGAAGTATCCTTCTTCAAGTATTTTTCTATTTTGCCATTTATAATAAAATTTAAGTAAGGGTATATTAGTCTTCACAAAATAATAAAATTTAAGTAAGGGTATATTAGTCTTCACAAAAAATTCAAGAAATTCTATTTTTTGCACTCATACTTTTATATGTATAAACATAGATATAGATTATGGTAATATAGTTCATATCTTGGATCAATCTTTAATCGAATTAGTCATTTGTCCTAGAATTGACGCGAGATCATAATTAACAAAATTGATGTTTGTATTAGTAAGGATAAGATAACCGTTACAATTGAGAATTTTTCGTGATGTTAGTTTGTCGTATAATGTCATGTAACTTGATTTTTAAACTAAACAAAATTATGAATTATTTATTATGTAGACATCACCATTGAAAATTTGTCTTGATCTTAGTAAATCGTATACATACGTGTAACTTGATTACTAAAAAATATTACATCTAGTTTGTCGTATACTATCGTGTAACTTGATTTTCAATCAAAACCTGTAGTTCATTTATTATACAAACATTATTGTCAAAAATTTGCAATGATGTTAGTTTATTGTATGTTGTCTTGTAACTTGATTTTCAATAATAATTGATGGTTAATTTATTATGCATCTATCACCGTTGAAAATTTGTTGTGATGTTAGTTTATCATAGATTGTTATGTAACTTGATTACCGACACAAAATTATTGTTAATTTGTCGTATATTATAGTCTAACTTATTTTCCAAACTAAATTTATACTTCATTTATCATATAGACGTTATTTTTTTTTTATATGTATATCATATAGACGTTATCGCCGAGAACTACATGATATTAGTTAATAATATGTTGTTTGAGTAACTTGATACGTACCAACACAAAATTGCAAGTCGTATACCTTCATGTAAATTTCTTTTCAAACACAATTTATAGTTTTATACATATGTACCGTAACAAATATATCGTGACATTAGTCTATGATATACTATCGTGTAATTTAATTACCAACACAAATTACATTTCATTATCTACAATTAAATTTGCCATATATCCTAAATTAATTTAAAGGCAATGTGGCACACCATTTACTACAAAAATATTACTTATGGTGAAATGATCTAAACATACTTTACCAAAATAGTTAACGTCTAATGGTAAAAAAAATTGAATTTCTATATTATCATTATCTTCATTTTTTTTCACTTTCTGCTGCATAAAATGACAAACATTCGGAAATCAGTGAAACATTATCACTATTTAGTTTAGTTTTTTCGAAAAAAGTTTGTAGTATCCTACTGAAAATCTTGTTCTTTTCTTTCAAAAATTTTATATTTCACTTAATGTAAAATGCAAATGTTTGGTAACAAATTAATCTCTAAAGGGACACGTGTCATCATCTCTTCGATCATACATAAATATTGACAACCATGAAAATGGACTTCAATGTAAGCATTTTTGCTTACTCTAAAGTAAGCAAAATTGTGACTTCATTGAGGAAAATAAAGTAACATCGATATTATACCTCGGATGTTGCCAAAATAAAGAAAACTTTTCGTAAGAATTTCCATAAGAGATTGCAAATTTTGAATTAGAAATGTACATGTCAATTGAAAAGTAATGTGGTTAACCATTTTTTTGTTAGTAATTAATGTGATATTATCGAATGACTAAATAACATAATCAATGTGCTTTTTGGATATTAACAAAATTTGACGCCAAACTAATACAATTAATGTTGTGTTTATTTTCAGAAAAAGGGGACCGGAAAGAGAAAATGAAGTAATTGTAGAATCAAACAACTGGAAAAATTAATGATTAGCATTATTGCCATAACAACAATTGTTGTTGCCAAATCAAATATTTCATAATTCCAGTTATACCCTTTATTGTCAAAACTATTAGTTAATTAATCATTAATATGATTTATACATAGCTTTGTTCTGGGAAAAAACCTAATATACATGAAATGAAACCTGCACAATTCTTCTATGTTATTTTACTGCGTAGAATTCCTTTGAGGCTACAAAATATTGTAGAGAATCCTTTTTATGTCCAAAGTGTCACTTGCTTTTTGTGAGACTAAAATCCAAATTATCAAATTACTAAAATACCTAAAATTGGAAAAGAGGGTCTTTAATTCAACTATTACAAACAATTACAAAATCTGAATTGATGCAATTAAAAACTCTGCTAATAGGGCTGAAAATCAAATCAAGCTTTTCGATACTCGACTCAAGCACATTCAATAAAATATCGTTTGAGGAGCTCGGTTCGTCACACTATTCAAACAAGTTTGAACATCATTTTTCGTTCGATAACTTTTGAAGCTCAGCTCGAGCTCAAGTCGATAAGCTAAAAATTGATAATATACATGTAAAATATCAAGTTACTCGATATTCGGCTCGAGCTCGTTCGATAAAAGCTCAATTTAGCTCGACACATTGAATAATCAAACCAAGCTCAAACACAAAATTTCAAGATAGATAAAATTCAAACCAAACTTAAACTGTGTGTTGTTCGATATTATTCGACTTGATTACACCCCTATATGCTACGTACATTGTTTAAAACTACTACTATTTTGAAAATATAGAAACAATACTACTACCTTCGTTCCATATTATTTTTCTCTTTGACAAAAAGTTTATTTAAATTTATTTATTATTTTAGAAGTTCAATGCAAAACTAATTTATTTTTTCCAGATTTACTCTTTCATCATAATTGTTCTAACTCCCAATTAAAATTTAGAGAGAGAAAATCAATTATTACTCAAGTGAGATTATTCTTGATTTTTTTTCAAGCAATGACTTTTAACAAGCTTCATAGTCTCTGTCTCACTATCGAATTTCGTAATAATTTTGTTACCAATCAAATTACATAAGCAAAAACACGTATTCTGGATTGTGGAGAAATTCTTACAAAGTTGTCCTACGCCTACACAATAATTTCTATTTGGAAACCTACTCTACCATGCATGGATGGGTGTGGTCCACAATGACTGAACAATGTAATTTATGACCAAAAACTGAACAATGTAATTTATTTCATCACTAAACACACCAATATTAAATGCACCTACCAACATCATTTTGCTGATACAAACGTAATCACTTGACCGACTTGAGCCCAGGGCCCGATTCATTTCTTGAAATGGCAAACTCCAAATCATTTGTTCATCGCAAAACTAAAATAATTCTTCTTTTACAACATTTTGCAGACTTCATGAAAGCACAATCATATTTATTTAATTTCGTCAGAGAATCCTCCATCACACTATGATATTTCATTTTAGTGATAAATTCTCTCTCCAAGTGAATGTGTGGGTCCATATAACTTTTAAATTTACACATCTATCAATAGATTTATTTGCGTGATACAAAATTAAATGTAACATGCAGTGATAGAAGATCCACTCAGATTTAATTTCTTCTACATAGATTACAAATTGCTTTATTTATGAAAACATCTAGAAAAATATGCCGTCCTCTATAAAAAATTAATAGATTTGGCTTCCACTTTTTTAACATTATAAATAATTACAAGCTCTCATTCTCTTTTTCTTCGACACTTTACTTTCAAACAAGCATTTACCTAGGAGATATTATTTGGCACATCATTTGCACTGATAATATAGTCCTACAAAGAGTTGAGGTTATTCTGGTTGATTTTTGCATACAAATACATGGAAAATTCTTGCCCAAGCCTGGCTTGGCCAAACTCATCCAACCACCAAGCCAGTGTATTGCACTTGTTTTGTGATTAGTCACTCTCCTGGAAGTTACATCCAATCCCAAGGCAAGTGTATTACACTTGCCATATAGTTGCTTTAGGTTCGGTCAAACCCGGTCGGGATAAGAAGTGAGATAAGATCATAAAATTAACTTATTCGATCCTAATTTTTAGGAATAAAATGAATCTCCATCATGTTTATCATCACACATTTTTCATGATGAATCTAACTAAGGCAAAGTAAAAGAAATGTTATGGAAGAGTACTTGGTAAATAAATTTCAGGTACTAAAAAACTAAAGAAGTGCACATTTTATATAATTGCCAATAGTTATATCTCTTTCATCATACATTACACAAATCCTTAACATAAAAAGAGATGAGATGACAATAACACCTAGTACATTCTTAAACTTACCCCCTCCAAAATCCCAACACATTATTACTAATAATTTTTTAATTATTTCATAAAACCATTAACCCCCCCAATTAGATTACACTAGTAAATTTATTTCCAATCCTCTTAGCTAGATAGCTCAAATCTATCTACTGCTGCTGCACCCCCATCGTATCATTCCAGGTCTGCTCAAACTCATCCTCCAACGCCACCACCACTTGCTTCAACAAAGCCGATAACGAATTCAACAATGGAACCATCATATTCGGCGGCGCCGGGATCGGCTGCAGCATATACATGCCACTTTCATAGCCACCCCCCCATCATCGGTGCATGGACAATGGTGGAAATGAATGACGGTGCCATAGTTGGTGGAGATAGGCCCAGCAGGGTTAGACCCAACATCGATGGTACCGATGACGGCTGGCTAGGCTTGATGAAAGAGCCATTTGATGGTTACTCCATTGAAGCGGTGGCCGAGTTCTTAGGTAAACTGGAAGATAAGGGCAACTTAGAAGTTTCGGCATGCAAATACGGCGGCCATGTCCGTTCACCTTGCTGATAACGTCGTGAAAACGTCGTTATTACCTATCCCTTTAAGCTCAAAATATCTTGTTTTGATCCGAGTTTCTTTGTGTCTGATAACGCCGTGAGAACGTCGTTATTACCTATCTCTTTAAGCCCAAAACATCTTGTTTTGATTCGAGTTTTTGTGTGTCTTTGCGTGTTTTCGTGTCTTTTGTGCTTTTGGCCCTTTGTTCGGCCTTTGTTCGTTTTTTGCCTTTTTGTTCGTGTTTTGATCGTTTTCTCCGTGGTTTATAGGTATTGACATCTTAGAGAGATTCGGAGTTGCGTATCAATGATGCGAGTCACTCTACCCACCCCGCGAGTCAAGAAAAGGGCTTCAAAGGAATGAAGAACCCGGAGCAAATTGTACAAGAATGTAGATAGCTGCTCACTAGAACATGCATAAATGTTTGATGGATGATCCAAATGAGCTGAATTTTGGATATGTCATAGATGAGTGAGTTAGCTACGCTATGGACTTTACGGATCCGGATTCGGAGTTCGGAATCAAAAGATATGCTGCTCGGAAAGAAGTGCGGCAGAGCAGGAAACCTACTGCATGTACCTCGCGGCCGCGAGGTTTAACCTCGCGGCAGCGAGCTGGTGGCAGAAAGTTTCTGCCCAGGTCTCGCTGCAGCGAGGTTCAACCTCGCTGCAGCGAGGCCTGCTCTGTTTTTCAGCGTTTTTTGAGGGCTATTTTGTCTAAAGCCCTTCTCCTACTTGTAAATACAACCTCCTTTAGGGACTTGTTGGCCTTTGTTACTATAGTTTTTGGGGTAATTTAGGCATGAGTGGGTGATAGTTTGCTAGGTTATAAGGGTAGAAGGTGGAATTCTTTTGGGGGGTCTTGCATTCTACAATTCTACACTTTCACTTTCCTCTTGCCTCTTTTGAAGAAAAGAGAAGGGTTTGCACTTTGGAAAGAAGAACTCTCACTTGGACTCCTAAAGAAGATAAAAAGGCATTGAGGGAGAAGTTGTTGAAGACCTCATCACCTAAGCTTGCTCTAACTCTATCTTTCTTGTTTTGTTCATTTACATTTATGGATTTCATTAATGTAATGAATGATTTATTTAATGTTATGAGTAGCTAATCTCCTTTATTCTATGTTTTTATTGATCCTATGTTTGGTTCTTGATTCTTGATTAAATGATGAGTTAATGGTTGTTGCTATGCTTGTATACAAGTGTTTGTTAAACTAGTTTGAGCTTTTGTCAACTTGTGGTTTGATCAACCATAGGATGAAATGAATTGATCTTTAATTGCTAGGTATAGTGGATTAAAGATAAGATTGTAAAACTAGGTTGTGATTTGATTTTAGGATAGAATTATACCTAGGTCATTTCATGTTCTTATAAGGTTTGAGAATTAAAGCATCACTTAGGCTTAATCCTCTTAGACATAAATTGGATTAGTCTACTTTGGTAGGTTCGTACGATATCGAAAGATACGTATGAATATTTTATGAAATCTTGAACAACAAACATAAGTGTGGTTGCCAATCGTTGAGTCGTTTGTCTTGAATTGAACTAGGTGACGTAAAAGCCTAGAAGTCTTTACATATTGTTAAGTCAAGTGTTAGTTTCCTTAGTCACCTTAATTGAGTTGTAGTATCAAAATCACCATCACCTCATCAAACTCAACTTACAAATCTAAGTCGAAGTAACAAGACGTTAGTTGGTAATTAATTGAACAATTCCTCGTGGGTTCGACACTCATTTATCACTTTATTACTTGTAACGACCGTATACTTGCGTGTTTGCGTATTAGTATTTGGAGCGCAACAAGTTTTTGGCGCCGTTGCCGGGGAATTGTAACGATTGTTTGCCAATTTTTATTCTTGTATATCTTAGCTTGGATTTGTTATTTACGTTGTGATCTTTGTCTTCCTAGGTACGATGGCCTACAATGATTGCTATCGAAGGTCAACCGAGGGACGATCACTTTGTTATTGTATACATTGCATGGGGGAGAGCACCATAGCCGGTTGCCCAATGAGTCCAACTCATTTTCAATATGAGAATTCATACATGGGTAATCATTATGAGCCGAGTCCCACTTACAATGACTACAATATCGAATGGGGAGATGGCCCGTATTATCCAAGGAACAATGAGTGGGGAGGTGGACCACACCCGGATATGATGATGACTACTTCATTCATCCAACCGAACTATCATGAATATTCTCAACCTCCGGTAGAAGCAAAATCATCTTTGGAAGAAGCATTTACTATGTTCATGGAGCACACCACCAAATACATGGTTGACAATGATTCTAAATTGGAAGAGGTTTCCAAACAATTGAAAGAGGTTTCCAAACAATTGCAAGAAGACTCGGGAACATTAAGGGATCTTCAAACACAAATGGAGAAAATCTCACAAGCTTTAAGCATAAGACCCCCGGGAGCTTTGCCGAGTTCAATTGAATCAGTTGCTCCTAATGAAAGCTTTAATGAACCGAGTGAAATGTTAGAAACAAATGAGCTTCCTACTAGAGAGGAAGAACAAGGTGGATCGAAAAAGCTTGCGAGGGAAGAAAAATTCATCATAGATGAAGAGTCGGATCAAAAGGTCATCAAATGTTCTTATGTGGACTTGATTATTCCCAAAGAAGACAAGTGGATCCACCCGAGCAAAGTAACGTGGATAATTATGGGTAAAGATTACAAGAGATTTGAACCGGGAGATAAAAGTTTTCGATTTGATATGTGGTTCAAATCCGTCCCAAAAGGCCGTACAATGGAAAAGTTAAGGCGTGGGATGAATTTAAAAGCGAGGAGGCCGGGGCTCATACTTGATCCCGATGGGATCCTATTCGATTATTGGCCACCCTAAAAGAAAAGGAAAGTTTAAAGTTGAGCTACCAACTATAAACAAGCGCTTCTCGGGAGGCAACCCGAGCCTATTGATTTGTGTTTTTGTGTTTTTGTTGTTCGTTTTTGTTTTCGTTTTGCGTTTTGTGTTGTAGGTAAGTGAGCGCGCACGAAAGATTGAGGATTAACAAGCATAATTCGAGTGAGATCGAGCGAACGAACCATGGATTGCGAACGGCGTAAGGTGAGATTATGTTGAATTAATTGATCGAGTGGAAGGGGAAATTTTTCTGCCAACCCTCGCAGCCGCGAGCTTCCAGCTCGCCGCCGCGAGGATTTGGCAGAAACTTTCTGCCCGACCCTCGCGGCCGCGAGCTTCCAGCTCGCCGCCGCGAAGTCTGGGCAGAAAGTTTCTGCCCAGTTCTCGCGGCCGCGAGACATGTTTAAAAAAAAAAAAAAAAAAAAAAAAATTTAAAAAACGGGTAATACATACAACCCTCCCTCACTTTCAAACACAACATCAAAATTCCCTCCATCTCTCAATCGCCTCTCACACTCCCTCTCATAAAACTCTCTCAATCTCTCATCTACTCACACAATCATCCATTCCTCCTTCACTCTCAATCATCCAAATCACCCAATTAACCCAAAAAGAGCAAAAACTTCACCCACATAGTACCAAATCCGAAAATTCACCCTAGGGGTTCGAAAATTGCAAGTTCTTCGATTCCAATCCGAAGGTAAGTGTGGCTAAACTCTTGGTATTGCTTGATTGATATTGTGTGGATTGGTATTGAGTTGATTTGGTATTGAATTTTTTTGGGTGGAAGCTCTTGTAAAATTTAAAGAGAATTAGTGAATTGAGGAGTGCACACAAGGTGTTTGATAAATTGCGTGTGAGAAATTTTTACCCTCTTTGCTATTTTTCGATTGTGGAGTTGTCGGGGTATTGGTTTATTGAGGTTGTGTAGTTGCAACATAAGTTTGGGGGAATTTTGCGCATTTGAACTAAAAAGGGAAGAGTACGGGAAAGCAATGGAGCGTGCTCTCAACGCACGAAACCACTAAAGACGGGAGCAACCGCGGGATGCATACGAAAAGGGACGTTGGATTTAAATTTACGCAGTCCCGTCGGTTTAAATTGAGCTTACAATGTTTTCATTCTATTCTCGTCTTTTATTGGTTTTGTTATTAACTCTTGAGAGATATTGGTATGTTTGCTTGTTTAAAGTTATAACGTTTGCTTGTTGACTTTATTTAGAGCCGTGCTCGCTCGTTTATCGTTTCGTTTTGTTTTGTTTTGTTTTGTTTTGCTTGTGTTTTTGTTGTGTTCTTGTTTTTGTCGTGTCGTACCTTGTTCCGTCACTCTCAATTCACACAATGGGGACATTGTGCATTTTAAGTTTGGGGGAGTAAGGTCGCGCTTGTTGCATGCTAGGTCGACCCGCCAAAATTTTTCAAATTCTTATTATTATTTGAACATGCTCTACAAAGTTCAAAGCACATTGACTAAGGTTAGGTAATATTTAAAGTGGATAACGAACTTTGGCGATAATAGGTTCTAGGACTCCTTTTGCTTAACTTAGAATCCCTCCAATCCATAGCTTGGAATCTAAATGTAAAAAGAGCATAAATGGCCTAAGTTTGGGGGAGTAAACCCTTTTCGAGAATGAAAGACCTTTGTACACCTAGCTCTCAAAAGAAATGAGTAGAGAAGTTGCTAAAATGTACGCACTTCTATGAGAGAAAAGAAAGGTTAAGCCTTCAATTGATAATATTCGTTGATCATTTGTGGTAATTACTCTATCTCATTGTTTTAGTGCAAAAGTTGTAAAAGAAGAAAAGAGAGTGGTGCTAGTAGCCCACAAAAGCAAAATTGCATCAAGTTCGCCATTAGTGCAAGTATCGCATTGTAATATCGTTGTAAAGCACAAAGTGCCTTGTTTCATTGTAAAAACAAGTATGGTGAGAAAAGAGTTAGGAGCTAAAATCGTCAATTAACTCAAGAATAGGGACAACACTCTTAAATTACCTATAACTTAGTCCCGTGAAGTGATTTGAGCATTAAGTTTGTAATCTACGGTGAGGAGAGATTCTTTGTCAAACATTAGAAGTCCTTGCAAATAGAACCGATGATTTTGACCTATCGGGACGTATTCACCTAAAATAAAATCTAGCCGAAGCCATCACACACACATGGAGTTTGTTTAAATAATAATTTGAAAGTGTTAAGTTTTAGCATTTCGATCTTAAGTATGTTTGTTTTGTTCTTGTTTTGTTTTCTTTGCTCGAGGACGAGCAAGTGTTTAAGTTTGGGGGTGTTGATAACGCCGTGAGAACGTCGTTATTATCTATCTCTTTAAGCCCAAAACATCTTGTTTTGATTCGAGTTTTTGTGTGTCTTTGCGTGTTTTCGTGTCTTTTGTGCTTTTGGCCCTTTGTTCGGCCTTTGTTCGTTTTTTGCCTTTTTGTTCGTGTTTTGATCGTTTTCTCCGTGGTTTATAGGTATTGACATCTTAGAGAGATTCGGAGTTGCGTATCAATGATGCGAGTCACTCTACCCACCCCGCGAGTCAAGAAAAGGGCTTCAAAGGAATGAAGAACCCGGAGCAAATTGTACAAGAATGTAGATAGCTGCTCACTAGAACATGCATAAATGTTTGATGGATGATCCAAATGAGCTGAATTTTGGATATGTCATAGATGAGTGAGTTAGCTACGCTATGGACTTTACGGATCCGGATTCGGAGTTCGGAATCAAAAGATATGCTGCTCGGAAAGAAGTGCGGCAGAGCAGGAAACCTACTGCATGTACCTCGCGGCCGCGAGGTTTAACCTCGCGGCAGCGAGCTGGTGGCAGAAAGTTTCTGCCCAGGTCTCGCTGCAGCGAGGTTCAACCTCGCTGCAGCGAGGCCTGCTCTGTTTTTCAGCGTTTTTTGAGGGCTATTTTGTCTAAAGCCCTTCTCCCACTTGTAAATACAACCTCCTTTAGGGACTTGTTGGCCTTTGTTACTATAGTTTTTGGGGTAATTTAGGCATGAGTGGGTGATAGTTTGCTAGGTTATAAGGGTAGAAGGTGGAATTCTTTTGGGGGGTCTTGCATTCTACAATTCTACACTTTCACTTTCCTCTTGCCTCTTTTGAAGAAAAGAGAAGGGTTTGCACTTTGGAAAGAAGAACTCTCACTTGGACTCCTAAAGAAGATAAAAAGGCATTGAGGGAGAAGTTGTTGAAGACCTCATCACCTAAGCTTGCTCTAACTCTATCTTTCTTGTTTTGTTCATTTACATTTATGGATTTCATTAATGTAATGAATGATTTATTTAATGTTATGAGTAGCTAATCTCCTTTATTCTATGTTTTTATTGATCCTATGTTTGGTTCTTGATTCTTGATTAAATGATGAGTTAATGGTTGTTGCTATGCTTGTATACAAGTGTTTGTTAAACTAGTTTGAGCTTTTGTCAACTTGTGGTTTGATCAACCATAGGATGAAATGAATTGATCTTTAATTGCTAGGTATAGTGGATTAAAGATAAGATTGTAAAACTAGGTTGTGATTTGATTTTAGGATAGAATTATACCTAGGTCATTTCATGTTCTTATAAGGTTTGAGAATTAAAGCATCACTTAGGCTTAATCCTCTTAGACATAAATTGGATTAGTCTACTTTGGTAGGTTCGTACGATATCGAAAGATATGTATGAATATTTTATGAAATCTTGAACAACAAACATAAGTGTGGTTGCCAATCGTTGAGTCGTTTGTCTTGAATTGAACTAGGTGACGTAAAAGCCTAGAAGTCTTTACATATTGTTAAGTCAAGTGTTAGTTTCCTTAGTCACCTTAATTGAGTTGTAGTATCAAAATCACCATCACCTCATCAAACTCAACTTACAAATCTAAGTCGAAGTAACAAGACGTTAGTTGGTAATTAATTGAACAATTCCTCGTGGGTTCGACACTCATTTATCACTTTATTACTTGTAACGACCGTATACTTGCGTGTTTGCGTATTAGTATTTGGAGCGCAACAGTGTCTTTGCGTGTTTTCGTGTCGTTTGTGCTTTGGGTCCCTTTGTTCGACCTTTGTTCGTTTTCCGTGTTTTGTTCGTGTTTTGCTTTTGTTTGTCGGTGTTTTGTAGGTTTTGACGTATTGGAGCACATCCGGAACGTTTCGTGCGTGGATGGCAAGTCTCCTTCGACCGAGGGGGGGCCTAACGCAAACGAGAGAGCAAGAATCGAAGAATTAGGCGCCTGCCTAACCTCGCCGCAGCGAGGTAGTTGCTCGCCGCCGCGAGCTGAGGCAGAAACATTCTGCCCAGGTCTCGCGGCCGCGAGAAGCAGGCAGAAGGTTTCTGCCTCGACCTCGCGGCCGCGAGCCTCCAGCTCGCCGCTGCGAGGTGACCACCACCTGCAGGCTCGCGGCCGCGAGCCTGACCTGTTCTGTTTTTCTGCGCACTTTGAAGGGCCTTTTTGTATATTGTCTTCTTCCCCACTTGTAATTAGGACCTTCCTTTAGGGATATTTTGGCCTAAGTTGCTATAGTTTTTGGGGCAATTTAGGCATGAGTGGGTGATAGTTTGCTAGGTTATAAAGGTAGAAGGTGGAATTCATTGACAACTTTTGCAACTTACAACACAATACTTGAAAAAGATTTTTCTCTTGCCTCCATAAAAAAGAAGAAGAGTTCTTGCTTGGAGCTTTGGTTGGAAGACTAAAGAAGCTTGAGAGAAGAGTTGTAGTGGCTTCTATTACATAAGCTTATCTCTATCCTTTAAATTTATCTTGTACTTATGATTTTAATGAATGTAATGAATGTTTTATTGATAAATATGAGTAGCTAAGCATTTAACTCCTAGGTTTTCATGAAGCTTTGATGGATCTATGATTGAATGATGAGTTTATGATTGTTGCTATGCTTACAAATGTTTGTTAAATTAGTTTGAGCTTTTGTCAACTTGTGGTAAGATCAACCATAAGATGAAATGAATTGATCTTTAATTGCTAGGCATAGTGGATTAAAGATTAGATTGTAAAACTAGGTTGTGATTTGATTTTAGGATAGGAATATACCTGGGCCATTTCATGTTCTAACAAGGTTTGGAGTTAATGGATCACTTAGGTTTAATTCTTTTAGACATAAATTGGATTAGTCTACTTTGATAGGTTCGTACGATATCGGAAGATACGTATGAATATTTTATGAAATCTTGAACAACAAGCATAAGTTTTGTTGTCAATTGTTGAGTCGTTTGTCTTGAATCGAACTAGGTGACGTAAAATCCTAGAAGCCTTTACATATTGTTAAGTCAAGTGTTAGTTTAATAATCACCTTACCTTAGCTTTAAATATCACACCACCACCATTTTACCTTAATCATCTTACAAATCTAAGTCGAAGTAACAAGACGTTTGTCGGTAATTAATTGAACAATTCCTCGTGGGTTCGACACTCCTTATCACTTTATTACTTGTAACGACCGTATACTTGCGTGTTTGCGTACTAGTATTTGGAACGTAACAAGTTTTTGGCGCCGTTGCCGGGGAGTAGTAACCATTATTGCCAATTTATATTCTTGTTTATCTTAGCTTGAATTTATTACTTACCTTGTGATCTTTGTATTCATAGGTACCTTTCTCTTGGTGTATGCCAAGAGCTTCGACATCACCCTTAGCTCTTGTTGATCCGGAGATTGAGAGGACTTTTCGAAAGCGAAGAAAAGCAAGGAAGAAAAAGGATAAATCTCTACCAATGGAAGATCAAAGAATAGATCCGGCTATGGTTAACCCTATACAAGTTGCTCCCGAAGAACCAAATAATAGGAATCGACCTATTAATGAGTATGACACTCCTAAGCTAGATGAGCTCGGTTCTTGCATCGTCAGACCTACAATTACGGCAACTAACTTTGAGCTTAAGCCAGTCATGTTCAACATGCTCAATGCCGCGGGTCAATTTGGAGGTCATTCTAGCGAAGATCCTCATGCTCACTTAAAGAAGTTCATGATGATTAGCGACTCATTCATCATAGCGGGTGTAACAAAGGATGCATTGAGGTTGATGCTATTTCCATACTCGTTGAGAGACCTCACAAAAGATTGGTTGGATTCTCTTCAATCCCAATCCATTACTTCGTGGGAAGATCTAACGGGAAAGTTCTTGAGGAAGTTTTTCCCTCCCCCGAAGACTACAAAATTAAGGAATGATATTCTAGGCTTCCGGCAATTAGATCAAGAATCTTTATATGAAGCTTGGGAGAGATTCAAAGAGTTGTTAAAAAAGTGTCAACACCACGGCATAGCCGAGTATATCCTAATGCAAACGTTTTACAATGGTTTGCATGGACCTACTCGAGCTCTCGTGGATGCCACTGCGGGGGGTGCTATGCTTTCTAAGTCCTACGATGAATCGTGGGAAATTCTTGACACCATGGCTTATAACAATCACTCATGGACGTCCGAGAGAGGAACTTCGGCTAAATCTACTCCGGGAAGGCTTGAATTGGATGCAATTACAGCATTAAGTGCCCAAATGGCGATCTTGAGCAACAAAGTAGACAAGCTTGGCCAAAAGCCGGAAGTAGTACAACAAGTACAATCTATGCCGCCAAGTTGCGTGACATGTGGGGGATCGCATACTTATGATATGTGTCCCGGAAATCCCGAGGCGGTGAATTACCTTGGGAACAATTATCGCAACAATCAAGGACACCCTCCCTATCAAAACAACAACTACATCCCTCATTGGCAAAAGCACCCAAAATTCTCTTGGAGTAATCCAAACAATGCCCAACAACAACCACCATATCAAGAAGGTCATCAATCCTCCACTCCCCCCGGATTTCAAGATCGACAAAAGCAACCCGTAGAGTCGAAGCCTTCGTGGGAAGATGCATTTGGTGATTTCATGAAACATACCACCAAATATATGGTAACTAATGACTCTAAGTTGCAAGATGTGTTTAAGAATCAACAAGAACATTCGGTTGCCTTGAGAAATCTTCAAACTCAAATGGGGCAAGTCTCACAAGCCTTAAGTGTGAGACCTCAAGGAGCTTTGCCAAGTACAACCGAGTCACCTAATCAAGGCTCGAATGAACATTGCAAAGCTATTTCTTTGAGGAATGGAAAGAGGTATGAAGGTCCGGCTATGCCTAATGAAAATCCAATGGAAGCCGAGGAGACTCAAAGTGGAAGTAAGGAGTCTTTGGTTGAAGAAGTGGAGTCGGAAAAGGTGGTATCTAAAGAACCAATCATTTCGACACCAATACCGGCTAGTAAACCAACGCCTCCGTTCCCTCAAAGATTTCAAAAGAAAAAGGATGAAAAGCAATTTGAGAAATTCTTGAATATCTTGAAGCAATTGCATATAAACATCCCTCTTGTGGAAGCATTTGAGCAAATGCCAAAGTATGTTAAGTTTATGAAAGACGTGCTATCAAAGAAAATAAGATTGGGGGAATTTGAAACGGTTGCACTAACCGAGGAATGTAGTGCTATTTTACAAAACAAATTACCTCCAAAGCTCAAGGATCCGGGGAGTTTCACTATCCCGTGTACGATTGGTGATAAGTATTTTGGAAGAGCTCTTTGTAATTTGGGAGCTAGCATTAATCTTATGCCTAAATCTATCTTTCAAAAGCTTGGAATCGGAGAAGCACGGCCTACTACGGTTTCTTTGCAACTTGCCGACCGTTCCATCACTTATCCGGAAGGAAAAATCGACGATGTCTTGGTAAGAGTTGATAAATTCATATTTCCCGTTGATTTTATTGTTCTTGATTATGAGGCGGATGTCAATGTACCTATCATACTTGGTAGACCATTTTTAGCTACGGGTAGAGCTTTAATTGATGTGCAAAAAGGGGAACTTACTATGAGGGTACATGATGAAGAAGTGAAATTCGATGTCTTTAATGCTATGAGATACCCGGATGATGAGGAAGAAATCTCTTCCATTTGTATGATTGATTCATTGGTAGCTAATACATTCGAGGAGAATCACTACGAAAATCTAATTGAGGGAGCTATCTTGAATAAACTTGATGAAGAAATTGAGGAAATGGCTCAAGCAATCTCACAATTGGAAGCTAATTCGGTTGGGGAAAACTATAGAAGAAGATTTGAATCTCTTGACTTGCCGCTATCAAACCCCAAGCCATTGAAATCTTCTATTGAGGAGCCTCCAATCTTGGAGTTGAAACCACTTCCATCTCATTTGAACTATGCCTACTTGGGAGATTCTTCTACTCTTCCGGTTATTATTGCGGCGGACTTAACGGAGACCCAAAGGGGGAAATTGTTGAGAGTGCTCAAGTGTCATAAGAAAGCCATCGGGTGGACTATTGCCGACATCAAAGGGATTAGTCCCACCTTTTGTATGCATAAGATCAACTTGGAGGACAATTTCAAGGAGTCCGTTGAGCACCAAAGAAGATTGAATCCAATTATGAAAGAGGTGGTCAAAAAGGAAATAATCAAGTGGTTGGATTCCAGAATCGTTTTTCCTATTTCCGATAGCAAATGGGTGAGTCCGGTTCAGTGTGTCCCAAAGAAGAGTGGAATGACGGTGATAACCAATGAAAAGAACGAGTTGATACCTTCTAGAACGGTTACCGGGTGGAGAGTATGCATGGATTACCGAAAACTGAACCAAAATACGAAGAAAGATCATTTTCCGTTGCCTTTCATTGATCAAATGTTGGATAGACTAGCGGGAAGAGCTTTCTATTGCTTTTTGGATGGATATTCGGGTTTTAACCAAATCGTCATCGCCCCCGTGGATCAAGAGAAAACTACGTTCACATGTCCGTATGGGACATTTGCTTTTAGAAGAATGCCTTTCGGCTTATGCAATGCTCCCGCAACTTTTCAAAGGTGTATGATGGCTATCTTCACCGATATGATCGAGAAATTCGTAGAAGTTTTCATGGATGACTTCTCTATCTTTGGGGATTCATTTGATGAATGCTTGGGAAATCTGGAAAAAGTCCTTCAAAGGTGTGAAGAAACGAGCCTAGTATTGAATTGGGAGAAATGCCATTTTATGGTAAAAGAAGGCATCGTCTTGAGTCACAAGATCTCGAGCAAGGGTATTGAGGTAGATAGAGCAAAAATTGAGACGATCGAGAAACTACCTCCACCTATATCCGTGAAAGGAATTCGGAGTTTTCTTGGGCACGCGGGCTTCTATAGAAGGTTTATAAAAGACTTCTCACAAATTTCAAAGCCTTTGTGCAATTTATTGGAGAAAGATGTTCCTTTTGTTTTCACGGACCAATGTATGGAAGCATTCGCGACTTTGAATCAAATGCTAATTTCGGCACCAATTGTTGTAGCACCGGACTGGAATCTACCTTTCGAAGTAATGTGCGACGCGAGTGATATAGCAGTCGGAGCTGTTTTGGGACAAAGAGAAAGCAAAGTTTTCCATTCCATATATTATGCTAGCAAGACTTTGAACGACGCCCAACTGAACTACACAGTCACGGAAAAGGAGCTTTTAGCGATGGTGTTTGCCTTCGATAAATTCCGAACCTATTTGGTTGGTACGAAGGTAATAGTTTACACGGATCATTCGGCTATTCGATACTTGATGACAAAGAAAGATGCGAAACCCCGATTAATCCGTTGGATCTTATTGCTTCACAGGATAGAAAAGGGTCCGAAAATCAAGTAGCCGATCACTTATCTAGGCTCGAGAATGCTAAAGCTACAGAGGATCCCAAGATTATTAACGAATCTTTTCCGGATGAACAACTCTTTGCCCTCGCACTATCTCCAACTCCATGGTATGCCGACTACGTGAATTATCTGGTATGTGGCTTATTACCCCCTGATTTTACTTATCAACAAAAGAAAAGGTTTTTACATTATGTAAAGAATTTTGTATGGGATGAGCCGTTTCTTTTTAAGATTTGTGCAGACAGGGTTATAAGGAGATGCATTCCCGAGGAGGACACACATGCAATTCTAAAAGATTGCCATGCCGCACCCTATGGAGGTCATTTCAAGGGAGATCGTACGGCTGCAAAAGTGTTGCAATCGGGATTCTATTGGCCTACTTTATTCAAAGATGCGCACATGTTCGTGTCCCAATGTGATCGGTGCCAAAGGGTAGGAAACATTTCCCAAAGAAATGAGACGCCACTAACGACCATTCTTGAAGTGGAGTTGTTTGATGTATGGGGAATTGACTTCATGGGACCTTTTGTACCTTCTAACGGGAACCAATACATTTTGGTAGCCGTCGATTATGTTTCCAAGTGGGTCGAGGCAAGTGCGTTTCCCAAGGATGATTCAAACGCAGTCATGAGCTTTATAAAGAAGAATATCTTCAGTCGTTTTGGCACGCCGAGAGCATTAATAAGTGACGGTGGTTCTCACTTTTGTAACCGTTGGCTTGATGTTCTTTTAGCGAAATATGGAGTGAAGCACAAGGTGACAACTGCTTATCACCCGCAGGCTAATGGGCAAGCCGAGATATCCAACCGTGAAATAAAAAGTATCTTGGAAAAGACGGTATCTCCTAACCGAAAAGACTGGTCGCTGAGACTTGATGATGCTCTATGGGCTTATCGTACCGCGTACAAGACGCCAATTGGAATGTCTCCCTATAAGCTTATGTTCGGAAAATCTTGCCATCTACCGTTAGAATTAGAGCACAAGGCTTATTGGGCCGTCAAGAAGCTAAATATGGATGCAAGTTTAGCCGGAGAGAAGCGGTTGTTTCAATTGAATGAGCTAGACGAATTTCGGTTGGAAGCTTATGAGAATGCCAAGCTCTATAAGGAAAGGATGAAAAAATGGCATGATCGACGTATATTGGAAAGGAAGTTTGAACCGGGGCAACAAGTGCTACTTTTCAACTCAAGGCTTCGATTATTTCCCAGAAAACTAAAGTCACGTTGGTCGGGACCGTTTCAAGTAGTTGAAGCATTCCCTTATGGAGCAGTGGAGATTTCCAATCCCTCAACCGGAAATAAATTTAAAGTGAATGGCCAACGCCTCAAACATTATTGGGGCGGAGAATTTGAAAGAATCTTCTGTGGTCCTATCGTGAAGTTATCATGCCGTATCCAAGTCGAGCTCACGACTATAAACAAGCGCTTCTCGGGAGGCAACCCGAGCCTATTGCTTTATTATTTTTGTGTTTTGTGTTGTGTGTTGTGTTTTTGTGTTTTGTGTTTTGTGTTGTTTTCGTTTTGCGTTTTGTGTTGTAGGTAAATGAGCGCGCACGAAAGATCGAGGATTAACAAGCATAATTCGAGTGAGATCGAGCGAATGAACCTTGGACGGCGTAAGGTGAGATTTTGTTAAATTATTCGATCGTGAGGAAGGGGAAATTTTTCTGCCAACCCTCGCGGCCGCGAGCTTCCAGCTCGCCGCCGCGAGGATTTGGCAGAAAGCTCTCTGCCCGACCTCGCGGCCGCGAGACGAAAATTTAAAAAAAAAAAAATTTGAGTTTTCCGAAAATTTAAACTCCCTAACTCCCTCACTCCCTCACTTCTCACGAACAAAACACCCTCTAAACTCCCCTCTCTCAATCGGCTATCTCTCAAACTCACTCAATCAACCAATTGCTAATACAATCACTCACTCAATGACTCACTCAATCCCTAAGAATCTCAATTCCTCCACATACTCTTCAACAAATCCGAATTCTCCCCCAAATTGCAAGTTCTTCGATTCCAATCCGAAGGTAAGTGTGGCTAAAACTCATGGTATTGTTTGATTGATATTGTGTGTATTGGTGTTACATTGCTTGGTATTGAAAATTTTTGGGTTGAAGCTCTTGTAAATTTTGAAGAAAAGTAGTAACTTTGGATGTGCACGGAAGGTGTTCGATAAATTGCTTGTGAGAGTAGTTTTGCCATTTTGCTAGTTTTCGATTATAAGTTGCCGGGTTATTGATTGGTTGAGATTGTGAGATTGAATCACAAGTTTGGGGGAATTTTGTGCCATTTTGATTAAAGGGAATCATACATTCAAAGAAAAATGTCTAGGAGATCGAAAGCCGGAAGTTCGAGTGTACCTCCCAAACGAACGAAGGAACCAAAAGGAAAGAGAAAGGTTGTCGAAGAAGATTATGATACCTTTCGGTTTGTGCATAAGGATGCTTCAAAGGCGTACGAGAAAGATGAAGGCCAATCCTTCGTTGCCGAAAGATTCATTAATTACGAGAAAGAAGCATTCCCTTATTTACAAGACCAAATTGAAGCTAGAGGTTGGGATGAGTTCTTGAAGAGGCCGCCTCGCGACACTTACGCTGGCGAAATTGTTAGAGAATTTTACGCCAACGCTAGCATAAAAAGGGATGACGATGCTACAATTGTGAGGGAGCGGGAGATAAAATTCGATCCGGACACAATAAATGCATATTACAGGATCGAGTGGCCTGCGAACCAAAGAGATGAGCTTGAGGAACTGTCCAGAGACATGAGGAGAGGTAGGAGAAGCATGGATCAATTGAAAGAGTTCATCACCTTGCCCGGAACGGTCGTTCAGGGCATTCCGAGGGTGGCGCATAAAATGTTGACTCAGGAAGCAAAAGCATGGTCTTTGATCTTACTTGCACATTTCCGTCCGAGCAAACACAACATCGACTATGGTGAAGATCGCATTCCCCTACTATATGCACTCACCCGAGGGCTTTCAATAAATGTTGGTCGGATAATACGCGAGGTGATAGAGGAAACTATTATAAAGAAAAATCCTAATGTAAGGAGTTTTGTGTTTCCGCACCTCATTGATGGACTATGTAGAAATGCGGGGGTTGACTTCGGGGTCATCATTGAGAAGAGGAGGTTGACTGGCGTGATCAATACGGCTACCATTTGCAAGACTTTGAAGTTGGACTTCGAAAGTGCATACAATGATAAAGTATACAAGTATAGTGAAGCAAATGAGCAGGGTCTACCCGATGAAGAAGGTCAACCGGGTCTACAGGGTCAAGATGATCAGGAGGAGGAGCAGAACGAGGAGCAGCCGAGCACTCAGGCACAGATGGGGGGTCAAGATGATATCGGGAGATTGACTCATCTTGTCCAAGCAATGGACGACAGGGTCCGAGACATATGTGACATGCAAAGACAACTGGCTCAGTACATTTATGCTGCGATCGATAGGCATGACGCTATGTTCCGAACAGTGCTCGGAGATGAACATTACAATGCCATTCAGCTGCCTGCCCTTCCTGGCCGTATCAACCTACCTCCGCGGGAGCCGAGAGATCAAGGAGACGAGCTTCACTTTGATGAAGCAGAAGAGCGAGCCCGCAATGAACGAAACCGCTAAAGATTGGAAGCAACCACGGGATGTATACATAAGGGACGTTGGATTTAAATTTATTCATTCCCGTTGGTTTATTTTAAACTTACAATGTTTTAAAATATATTTCCATCTTATGATGATTTTGTTTTGTACTCTCGAAAGTGTTAACTTGTAAACTCTTTAATTTTGCGTTGTTTATCGTTAAAAACTATTAGAGCTGTGTTCGCTCATTTATCTTTTTGTGTTGTTCTGTTTTGCTTGTGTTTCCGTTTTGTTCTTGTTTTGTCGTGTCGTACCTAATTCCGTCATACTTAATTCACACAATGGGGACATTGTGCATTTTAAGTTTGGGGGAGTAAGTCGCACTTGTGGCATGCTAAGTCGAACCGTCAAAATTTTTCAAATTCCTCTTATTCTTTCAACATGCTCTACAAAGTTCGAGTACATTGACTATAGCTAAGATTCTATTTAAAGTGGATAATGAACTTTAACGATAATAGGATCTAGGACTTCTTTTGCGTAACCTAGAATATCTCCAATCTTTAGCTTGGAAATTAAATGTGAGGAGGGCATAAATGGCCTAAGTTTGGGGGAGTAACCCCTTTTTAAGAATAAAATACCTTTGAACACCTAGCTCTTAAAAGAAACGAGTAGAGAAGTTGCTAAAATGTATGCACTTCTATGAGAGAAAAGAAAGGCAAAGCCTTCAAACGATGAAATTCATGAATCAATTTTTGTAATTACTCTATTTCGTTGGAATGGTGCTAGTAGCCCAAAAAGTTAACAATCATCATGATTTGTGTTAGTTTTGTATTGTAATATCGTAAAGCACAAAGTGCTATGTTATCATTGTAAATCAAAAGAAGAAAAGCAAAAGTATGGTGAGAAAAGAGCTAGGAACTAAAATCGTCAATAATTCAAGAAAAGGGACAACACCCTTAAATTTCCTATAACTTAGTGTCGTGAAGTGATTTGAACGTTAAGTTTGCAATCTACGGCTAGGAGGGATTATTTGTTAAACATTAGAAGTCCTTGCAAATAGAACCGATGATTTTGACCTATCGGGAATTGTTCACCTAAGATAGAATCTAGCCAAAAGCCATCACACACACACGTGGAGTTTGTTTTAAGAATAATTTGAAAGTGTTAAGCTTTGGTGTTTTGATCTCAAGCATGCTTGTTTAGTTCTTGTTTTGTTTTCTTTGCTCGAGGACGAGCAAGTGTTTAAGTTTGGGGGTGTTGATAACGCCGTGAAAACGTCGTTATTACCTATCCCTTTAAGCTCAAAATATCTTGTTTTGATCCGAGTTTCTTTGTGTCTTTGCGTGTTTTCGTGTCGTTTGTGCTTTGGGTCCCTTTGTTCGACCTTTGTTCGTTTTCCGTGTTTTATTCGTGTTTTGCTTTTGTTTGTCGGTGTTTTGTAGGTTTTGACGTATTGGAGCACATCCGGAACGTTTCGTGTGTGGATGGCAAGTCTCCTTCGACCGAGGGGGGCCTAACGCAAACGAGAGAGCAAGAATCGAAGAATTAGGCGCCTGCCTAACCTCGCCGCAGCGAGGTAGTTGCTCGCCGCCGCGAGCTGAGGCAGAAACATTCTGCCCAGGTCTCGCGGCCGCGAGGTTCAACCTCGCGGCCGCGAGAAGCAGGCAGAAGGTTTCTGCCTCGACCTCGCGGCCGCGAGCCTCCAGCTCGCCGCCGCGAGGTGACCACCACCTGCAGGCTCGCGGCCGCGAGCCTGACCTGTTCTGTTTTTCTGCGCACTTTGAAGGGCCTTTTTGTATATTGTCTTCTTCCCCACTTGTAATTAGAACCTTCCTTTAGGGATATTTTGGCCTAAGTTGCTATAGTTTTTGGGGCAATTTAGGCATGAGTGGATGATAGTTTGCTAGGTTATAAGGGTAGAAGGTGGAATTCATTGACAACTTTTGCAACTTACAACACAATACTTGAAAAAGATTTTTCTCTTGCCTCCATCAAAAAGAAGAAGAGTTCTTGCTTGGAGCTTTGGTTGGAAGACTAAAGAAGCTTGAGAGAAGAGTTGTAGTGGCTTCCATTTACATAAGCTTATTCCTACCTTTATCTTTATCTTGTATTATGAATATTTTGAATGTAATGAATATGTTATTGATCAATATGAGTAGCTAAGCATTTAACTCCTAGGTTTTCATGAAGCTTTGATGGATCTATGATTGAATGATGAGTTTATGATTGTTGCTATGCTTACAAATGTTTGTTAATCTAGTTTGAGCCTTTGTCAACTTGTGATTAGGCCAACCATAGGATGAAATGGATTGATCTTTAATTGCTAGATATAGTTGATTAAAGATTAGATTATAAAACTAGGTTGTGATTTGATTTTAGGATAGGAATATACCTAGATCACTTCATGTTCTAATAAGGTTTGGAAAGTAAAAGCATCACTTAGGCTTAATCCTTTTAGACATAAATTGGATTAGCCTAAGTTGGTAGGTTCGTATGATATCGGAAGATACGTATGAATAAATAATGAAATCTTGAACAACAAACATAAGTATAGTTGTCAACTTGTGAATCATTCGAGATTGGATCACTCTTAGTGACATGGAAATCTAGGAACCTTTATCTAATCGAATCAAAGTATTGCGTCTTTATTTAACTCGCCTTTTATGTGTTCGAACAAACTACAAACCTACTATTTTTAATCACATAAGTTCGCGTAAGATATTAGAATAGATCTTGATAATTATTCGTTAGATTCCTCGTGGGTTCGACACCCCTTATCACTTTATTACCTGCGTGTTTACGCACTCGTATTTGGAGCGTAACACTTGCCATGCCGATCTGTGGAGGATAACCTGTTTGTGACACCCAATTTGGATTTTCAAGTTTTAGCAGTGGTGGCTTTTTTTTTGTTGGTGGCGGCGGAGTAAGGGAGTGGAGAGGTGGTGACAGTGGAGGAGTAGGGGAGTTGATGGTTGGTGGTGGCGAAGTTGGGGAATGGACTGGTAGCGGAGAAGGGGAGTGGATGGGTGGTGACAATGGAAGTGTAAGGGAGTGGAGGGGTGGTGATGATGGAGAAAGGAATGGGGTGGCTGTGATGTGGAAAAAAATACATTATTTTTTAGGATGATGGAGTGGAGAGGCATTTTGGTAATTAAGTCTCTGTTGAAGGATACTATAATTGACCACACGAGCTAAGCTATACTATGAGATGAGAGTGACAGTGAGAGTCGAGGGGGTGGGGAAACACATTTTTATAATGGGAAAAAAACATATTTGGATGAAGCAAACATTGCCATTTGTAAATTTTGGAAATTATATGGGCCTATTTAGGCATTTTTTGGAACTTTGAAGATCTATATCTATAACCTCGTAGTGAATCCTAACCCCCTCCCCCTACCCCCTGCATTTTTTGCATAGGCTAGATCCCCACTCTTTTTCTATGGGGCATATTTTAGATTTTTTTTGGTTCCATTAGATTTCTTAAATTAGGTATTATAATTATAGGATCCCGCTTTTGCTTGATTAACAATAAATAGGTTTGAAATAAATCTAATTAGTTTATTTAATTACGTAGTAATCCTTATGTTATTGGGAGTTTATGGAAATTGTAGAGTGTTAGTTTCCTATTCATGTTACATGTATGTTCCGTACAATATTAATGACTTTCTATATATTATTGTAAGATAAATGTTAGCATTCAAATTTTTTCGTATCCTGTCATGTAAATTCGATATAAGATTTATAGTTCATTTATGTTGGATCAATCTTTAATAGAATTAGTCATTCGTCCTAGAATTGATGCGAGGCCATAATTAACAAAACTGTTTATGTTAGTTAGGATAAGATAACCATTACAATTGAGATTTTTTCGTGTTTGTTTGCCGTAAACTGTCGTGTAACTTGATTTTCAAATCAGACAAAATTTATGGTTTATTTACTGTGTAGATGTCACCGTTGAAAATTTGTCTTGATCTTAGTTTTTTTTTTTTTTTTGGAGAACTCCAACGGGGTATAATTCATTAGACTTCAATATCAGCAAGTACAAGATTTAGAATAAAACAGGGAAGCTCATCCGTAGCCGGGGAAATAGAATATGCAACTTTGGCTAGAGCATGAACTACGGTATTACTCTCTCTATAAACATGCCTACAACTAAAAGAATATAGTCTATTAATCATAGTCTTCACTTCATCAAACAAATGACCAAGCGGGTGGAAAGGAGTATGAGTTCGGGGTGCCAAGATACTTTCAATAACTTTCTTGCAATCTCCTTCTAGGATAATATTTGACCAACCCTTTGTGATACCGAATTCCACCCCACAAACAGCTGCTACAGTTTCTGCAACTTCAGGCTTAATTCGAAAATCGATTTTTTTTATTCCCCAGTCCAACAAGCACCAAGGTGGTTCCGAGCAAAAAGCCGACACCAAAACAACCCAAATCCTTATTGATTGACGCATCAACATTAATCTTAATTATCCCAATCGGTGGAGGCTTCCATCTGGAGTTGAGCCGAACTGTAGAAGAGGCACGGTGTTGTGGTCTTGAACCAATAAACCGAGAAAAGAAGTCCTTGGCATAAACAACTATATCTAGAGGTTGAAAGTCAAAGTCTTCCCATAATTTCTTGTTTCTACTATACCACATCCACCACGTTAATACAGCAATAAAGCCAAACTCATTCTTATTCAATTTATTGTTCAACTTTTTGAACCAATCCTCTGGACCTGGAGAGTTAAAATTTACTGTTGCAAGGGGAATACCTGAGGCTGTCCAAACTGAGTTAGCAAATGGACAGTGCATCAAAATGTGTAGAATTGTTTCCGAGTCATTACCGCATCTGGGACATGAATCATTCGTTATCACTTTACGCTTTATAAGACGTTCCCGAACAGAAAGCGCTTGAGCACAACAAGACCACAAGAATATTTTTACTTTCGGCGGAACAATATCATTCCAAATCCAGCTTCGATCCGGCAGTGGTTGCATATTCAAGTGAGGATCACGTGCTGCAATTTTCAGTTTTCGACAAAAGTGGTATCCAAATTTAACCGAATAAATACCAGTTTCCCTTAGTGCCAAATTCTGATGTCTGGGCTAGAAAGATTACCAAGAGGGATCGACAAAATACTCTCGGCAACTGTTTTATCAAACACTAATGAAAGTAAATTTATATCCCATGTACTCTGATTTACATCGAATAATTCATTGACTGTCGAGTCCAAGGGCAAAAACCGAGGAGTGGACGAGACCTTGAAAGAACCGCGAATTGGTAGCCATTGATCCCACCGAATCCGAATAGATTTACCATCACCCACTCTCCACCTAACTCCAGCTGGCAATAATTCCAAAGAATTCCAAATACTTCGCCAGGTTAAAGATGGGGCTGACCTTGATCTTAGTTAATCGCATACATACGTGTAACTTGAATATTACCAAAACAATACGTCTAGTTTGTCGTATACCAACATGTAACTAGATTTTCAAACAAATATGTAGTTCATTTATCATAAAAACGTTATCATAAAAAAATTGCTATGATGTTAGTTTGTCGTATGTTGTCTTGCAACTTGATTTTCCGTTATAATTGATAGTTAATTTATTATGCCGATATTACTGTTGAAAATTATCACGACGTTAGTTTATTATATATTGTTATATAACTTTATTATCAACACAATATTACAGTTAGTTTTTCGTATACTGTCGTCTAACTTATTTTCCAAACTAAATTTATAGTTCTTTTATTATACAGTCATTATCACCGAAATATACGTGATATTATTTTATAATATATTGTCTGAGTAACTTGTTTACGTACCAACACAAGATTGCAATTATTTTTTCGTATCATGTCATGAAAATTGAATTTCAAACATAATTTATAATTTTATACACATATTACCGTAACAAATTTATCATGACATTATTATCATATACTATCATGTAATTCAATTACCAACACAAAATTAGAGTTCATTATCCACAATTAAATTTGTTATATATCCTAAATTAATTTAAAAATTAATATGGCACACCATTTATTACAAAAAAATTACTTATGGTAAAATGATCTAAACATTACCACAACAGTGAATGTCTAATGGTAAAAAAATTTGAATTTCCATATTATCATTATCATCGTTCCTTATCTTCTCTTTCTGTTGCATAAAATGACAAATTTTCAGAAATCAGTAAAAATTATCACTATTTAGTTTAGCTTTTTCGAAATCCAAGAGTCAATCATACAAGAGTCCAAAGTATCCTACTGGAACTTTTGTTCTTTTATATATTTCACAAATTTCACGTTTCCCTTACTATAAAAGACAAAAGTTTGGTCACAAATCACTCTCTAGAAGTACACATTTCATCGTCTTTTCGTTCATACATAAGTAATGGCAACGATGAAAATAGACCACAACTCAGGCATTTTTGCTTACTACAAAGTAAGCAAAATTGTGAACATCATTGAGGAAAATAAAGTAACATTGATATTATACCTCGGAAGTTGCCAAAATAAAGAAACCTTTCGTGAGATTTTTCATACAAATTTTGATTTAGAAAAGTAGACATCAATTGGAAAATAATGTAGTTAACCATTTTTAGTTAGTTATTAATGTGATATTATCCCAATAACTTGATAACATAATTAATATGCTTTTGGATATTGACAAATATGATGCCAACTAATACAATTAATGTTGTGTTTATTTTTAGGAAAAAGGGGATTGAAAAGAGAAAATGAGGTAAATATAGAATCAAACAACTGGAAAATTAATGATTAGCGATATTGTCAGAACAACAATTGTTGTTGCCAGAGCACATAATTTCAGCTATACCCTTTATTGTCAAAACTAATTAGTTGATTAATCATTAATATAATTTATACATAGCTTTGTTCTGGGCAAAAAACATAATATACACATATGTTATAAAAAACCTGCACAATTCTTCTACGTTATTTTATTGCGTAGAATTCCATTTGTTATACAAAATATAACAGAGAATCCTCTTTCTTTCAGCATAATTTTTTTACTGCCAATTAAAAGATGAGAGAGAGAAAAATAATTATGACTCCAGTGATAGTATTTTTGGTTTTTTAATCTTCAAATAATGACTATTTAACAAGCTTTGTAAATTGTAATCTTTGTGTCACTATCCGAACTCGTAATAAATTAGTTTCCATCGAAACTACATAAGCAAAAGCATGTGTTCTGCATTATGGAGAAACTCTTGCAAAGTTGTCCTACACCTACACAATACTCTCTATTTGGCAACCTATTTTTCCATTCATGGATGGATGTGGTCCACAATGATTGAACAATGTAATTTATGACCCGAAAATGAATATCCCATGAGAATTAATTATATGTATTTATTTCATCACTCAACAAACCAATATTAAATCCACCTACCAACATTATTTTGCTGATGCAAACAAAATCACTTGACCAACCTGAGCCCAGGTCCCAATTCATTTCTTGAACTGGCAAATCCCAATCATTTGTTCATAGCAAAACTAAAATGATTTTTCTTTTACAACATTTTGCAGACTTCATGAAAGCACCACTATATTTATTTAATTTCGTCTAAAAATCCTCTACTTTGATATCTCATTTTAGTGATAAATTCTCTCTCCAAGTGAATGTCTGGGTCCATATAAATTTTAAATTTACACACCCATCAATATATTTATTTGTGTGACACAAAATTAAATGTAACATACACCTAAGTGTGATAGAAGATCCATCCGGATTTAATTTTTCTAGATAGATTATAAATTGCTTTATTTTTGAAAATATCTAGAAAAATATGGTCAACCACAAAAGTTTAATAATTATGGTTCCACTTTTTTACCATTACAAATAATTACAAGCTTGCCATCTCTCTTTCTTCGTCACTTTACTTTCAAACAAGCCTTTAATTATGAGATATTATTTGGAACATCATTTGCACATATAATATAGTCCTACAAAGAGTTGAAGTTATTCTGGTTAACTTTTGCGTACAAATACATGGTGAGATAAGTCCATCATGTTTTTCATCACACCATTTTTCGTGATGAATTTAACTAAGGCAAAGTAAAAGAAATGGTATGGAAGAGTACTTAGTAAATAAATTTCAGGTAATAAAAAACTCAAAAGGTGCATATAACATCTCTTTCATCCTACATTACACAAATTCTTAACGTAAAAAGAGATTAGATGAAGAAAACACCTACCACATTGCTAAAATCTTAAAATCACCCCACCCCTCTAGCAAATTGTTCCCAATCCTTCTAGTTAGATATCCTCAAATCTATCTACATCGGCTGCTGGTCCACCTGTACCTCCTCCGTATCATTCCACGTTTCTTCAAACTCACCCTCCAACGCCGCCGTCGCTTGCTTCAACAAATCTAATAACGAATTCGGCTGCGGAACCAGTATACTTGGTGGCGTCGGGATTGGCTGCACCATATACATGCTGCCTCGATAGCCACTCCCCATTACAGGTGCATGTATAGTGGCGGAAGGGAATGACGGCGGAAGAGTGCCATAGCTAGTGGAGATGGACTCATCCGTGGTAAACCTAGTCCCAGTGGCGGCTACGATGGCTGGTTCGGCTTGATGAAGGAGCCATTCGATGGTTTCTCCATCGGAATGGTGGCCGAGTTCTCGGGTAAGCTGGAAGATACGAGCGGCACAAAGGGCCGGCAAGCGGATCCGGCGGCCTCGTCCGCTCACCTTGTTATGTCGATCCTTGGAGGATGAACTTTTCGTGACACCCGATTTTGATTTTGAAGTTTTAGTAGGGGTGGTAGTTTTGGTGTTGGTGGCGATAGCTTCCGGAAGTGGAGGAGTGGTAACAGTGGAGGAGTAGAGTAGTGGATGGTTGGTGGTGATGGTGTAGGGGAGTGGAGGGGGGGAGGAGTAGGGGAGTGGATGGTTGGTGGTGGTGGAGTAGGGGAGCGGAGGGGGGGAGGAGTAGGGGAGTGGATGGTTGGTGGTGGTGGAGTAGGGGAGCGGAGGGGGGGAGGAGTAGGGGAGTGGATGGTTGGTGGTGGTGGAGTAGGGGAGTGGAGGGGGGGAGGAGTAGGGGAGTGGAGAGGTGGTGACAATGGAAGAGTAGGGGAGTGGAGGGGTGGTGATGGCGGAGTAGGGAGTGGGGTGGCGGTGATGTGGAAAATTCATTATTTTTTAGGAGAATGGGCTAGAGAGGTATTCTGGTAACGAAGTCTTTGTTGAAGGATACTATAAATGACCAAATGAGCTAAGCTATACTATGAGATGAGTTTAATAGTAAGAGTCGAGGGGGAGGGGAGACAAATTTTTATAATAGGAAAAAGCAGATATGGATGACGCTGACATGGACATTTGTCGGTTTTCAAAATTATGTGGGCCCATTTAGGTATTTTTGGAACTTTGTATATCTTATTTATAACCCTGTAGTGGGTCCCAATGCCCTTTCCTCCCCTGCATTTTTGCATAGGTTAAATCACAACTATTTCTTTAAGGGGCATATTTTAGATTATAATTTTGGTTCCATTGGATTTCTTAAATTAGGTATTATAATTATAGGATCCTTCTTTTGCTTGATTAACTATAATTAGGTTTGAAATAAATCTGATTAGTATTTTCAATTACTTGATAATCCTTATGTTATAGGGAATTTGTTGATATTGTAAAGTTTTAGTTTTCTAATCATGGTACGCACGATAGTAAATATATGTTTTGTACAATATTAAAGACTTCCTATATATTTTCTATATATTATGCAAAGATAAATTCGTATCCTGTTATGTAACTCGATATAAGATTTATAGTTCATTTATGTTGGATCAATTTTTAATAGAATTAGTCATTTGTCCTAGAAGTGATGTGAGATCATAATTAACAAAATTGTTTATATTAGTTAGGATAAGATAACCGTTACAATTGAGATTATTTTGGTGATGTTAGTTTGTTTTAAACTGTTATGTTACTTGATTTTCAAATTAAACAAAATTTATGGTTTTTTTTTATTATGTAGACCTCACTGTTAAAAATTTGTCGTGATCTTAGTTAATCGTATGCATACGTGTAACTTAATTACTAACAAAACATTACATCTAGTTTGTCGTATATTGTCTTGTAACTTGATTATCAAACAAACATGTAGTTCATTTATTATACAAACGTTATCATAAAAAGGAAAGACTTGATACACATATATGTTTTTAAAAATCTTAAAAAAAAATCTCCTATGTTATTTTACTGTGTAGAATCCCCTTGTGTCTACAAAATATTAATGAGAATTCGTTCCGTCCAAAGTGTCACTTGTTTTTAGTTAGACATAATTCAAATTTAATTAATTCAAATTAATAAATTACTAAAATACCCGAAATTAGAAGAAAAAAATACCCTCTTCTTCTAGTACCCCCACCCCCAACCCACCATCAAATTCCAGTTGCACCCATATGGCCAACAAAAAACACCTAAAAGGATGATATAAATTACCTACTAGACATTATCCCTCTTATCATAATAATAAATCATTCCTCATTACTAATTAGTTAAGTCCTCAATTGATAACGAAGTATCAATTTTTAAAATTAATGCTTGGAAGATTTTCATTTAACATAAATCAAATGAGAATTTAATAAGTTTCTTCAAAAAAATGTTATCTTCAGTGATCATAAAGCATTTGCAAAATGCATTTAGGTTTCTGGTTGCTTTAGGGAGGTTGTTTCGGTTACGGGGTGGTTTTTTTTATTAATTATTTTTTTAATTATAATAATCTCTTAATAATATATAAATTTATTATTTAAAAATAAATAAATAGTAGTAATATATAGATAATACGGGGTGGTTTCCTAATCTGTTGTTTCTGGTCAATGGTCATTAAACATATATTTATCAATTCCTAAATTACTCAATATTTAATCAATAACTCAATATTGTCTCTCTTAAATACATCATTGATTTATTTTCTTTTTTCTTTATCCTTGAGAAATAATTTCTTTTTCCATTTTAATATTATATTTTAACAAGGAAATAAATAAATTATTTTAATGACCTTTTTTAGAGTGAAAACTTATTCAATGACCTTCTAGATAATCACAAAATTGTTAATGTATTGGAACTATATATTTAATGAACTAAACTTATAAAATAATAGTTGATGTATTGAAAATTTTAATTTAATTTTGTATTATTTTTAATGTTGGTTTTATCAAGCCGAAAACATTTTTATAATAAGGCTTGTGTCATTTTTTTTGTTTTTCATTTAGAGAGATGGTGATTACATTACTACATCAATAAATCAATTTTGATCACTAATAATGTGCAAATATTACCAAAATAACAAATACAATGTAGATCCACTAAAAACTAGTACTATTAAGCTTAAAAAAGGCAACAGTAGTATATGCATCTTTAAGTTATACAAGAAATATGTAGAAAATTAAGGGTAATTTTGCCTCTTAACTCAAATATTACAAACAACTACAAAATTTGCTCAATTTAATTTAAAACTTTCCTATGTACATTGTTTTGAACTTCTACTATTGTTTTGAAAATTTGGAAATACTAAAAATTTAGTTTACATCAAAATTGCACCGTTAAAAGATAAGGAATACATTGTTTAAAACTACTACTACTATTTTGAAAATTTTGAAACACTAATAATTTAGTTTCCATAGAAATTACAACTTTAAAATATAAGAAAAAACATGTGTTCTATGTTGTGGAGAAATCTTGCAAAGCTGTCCTACGCCTGCAAAATACTATTTTCTATGTAATATTTGGCAACCTACTCTTGAGTGTGGTCCACAAATAATGATTGAACAATGCAATTTATGACCAGAAAAGAAATATCCCAAAAGAATTAAGCATGTATTTCATCACTCAATAAACACATATTAAATGTACGAATATTTAATTTGTTGATACAATAATCTAAACTAAAAGCTAGGGATAGTGCCAAAGCAATATTGTTGTTGTCAGAACATCTTTTTTCCAATTTCCTAATATGTCATTTCAAGTTAATGGTTAAAAACCTATATTTTTCAATTACCAAAAATACTCATTGCTTAATTGGTAACTCAACAATCCAAACTAAATCATAGCAATAGTGCCAGAGCAATATTGTTGCTGTCAGAACAATTTTTTTCAATTTCCTAAATGCCCCTTCTAGTTAATGGTTCTTAAATCTATATTTCTCAATTACCAAATTAGTACTTAATTGGTAACTAATTATTCCCTCTTTTAAATATATCATTAATTTCTTTTTTTTTTTCTTTTTTCCTTGAGAAGTAATATTTTTGTTCTATTTTAATATTATATTTCAACAAGAATAAATAAATTATTTTAATGAACTTTTTTTGAATTTATATTAGTTTTAGATAATCACAAAACTGTTAAACTCTGTAAATTTACATGTTATTTGTCGTATAAAAACTATAGATGAAAGAAGCTTTTCATCACCATTCTTAAAGGTAATTCTTTATAACTTCATTTGTAATATTAAGGGTTAACTTCCTTATCATTAGCTTTTTACATAGTGATCCCTCTTATGTTTTTTCTCATAGTGGTCCCCGCTATGAATTGTTTATTTCACTTTGGTCATTTACAATGGTATTTTACTTATAATGCTCTCTTTAGTCCCTCATAAAATTATTTTGGTACTTTAGTATATCTTGGACCACCGAAAGATGATCAAAGTGAAAAAAATAATTCATAACATGGGAAAAAAACACACGAGGGACCACTATGTTAAAATTTAATGATAAGAAGGACCATTAGTGGTATTTACCCTAATATTAAATTGGCCTAGTGATGCTTTTTTCCTTGCCAGTCTCATGTATATTTTATTTCCTCAAAATAAATATCATGTATGACACTTATATATGACATTGTAATAATTTGTTTGGATAGTAGTAATGTATTTTCCATTTGAACTTTGTTTCATATTTTTATAATCGGACTCGAATGAGTTTTAATTGAAATGAACATGAATTAAACTCGTATAATGAAAAGTAAAATATTTCGTTCCATCACATCTCGGTAGATGAAAAATAGAATCTTTATTATTCCTTTAAATTTTTATATTTTTTAATTTTGACTTAGTGAATCGAGTTTGATAGAAATAATAAAAATTGAGCTCAAACAAATCTTCAATTAAAGAATTTAATATTTCATCCCTCGTGTGAAGTCCATCGGCTACGCTGATTTTCCATTACCTATGTTTGCTACATTTTGAAAACATTTGATAATAAGAAAAAAATAAAAATAAAAAGTTCACTTAAAAAAAGAAAACTTAAAATTATGCAATAGTTCTTTTCATCCTAAAGTAATTTCATAAGATAGAGTTAAGAATTATTACATATCATTCGTATTATACTAACTATGGCATTATTTATATAATTAAAGAATTATAGGGAAAGGAAAATTAAATTAAATTAAATTATCAAGGAATTAAAATAAGCTAATGATATATTAATAAGAGAGAGAAAATTGATGGTGAATAGTAAATAATAAGGAGTATCATGGGAAGTGTAAATTTTAAGTTTTGTGACCTTTGATAGAATAGTGTCCTGCAAGCCAACTATTTGGCTGCATTTAATTGAAAGGACCATTCAATTGGATTAATAAATGCATTTTATTATTATATGGTCATCTTTATCTTATGTAATAATTATCTACGCATAAGGATAGAAGTCCTTAGATCACAGGGTTATGGGACAACCCGTGGACTGATCTCCAAGGCCGTGATCTAGAACATATTCAAGAGTCATAGAATCCAATCGAGATAGGACATCGTTGGATTCGGTTAGACTCTCACTATTGTGTATACTCCGATGAACTGGAGAACGCTGGGGTCCACGAGCGTGACTGGGATAGTCGATACACATAAGTGGGTGGCTTGCTGGGATGGCAAGCGCACTGAATACCCCAATTAGGAAATAACTCACCATGGAAGCGGTAGTCGCATATCGGGGATGAAGTTATTCCAATTTACAATAGTATACGAGGAACGATCCCTAATTACTTGAGATGATAGGGTTTATCTGGTGCGAGAACGTCTATGCTTTGATATGAGTCCCGACTGACTGGAGATCGCCAGAAAGTCTCTGTGGACTCATATTGGGTATAGAGGAACTCGTATGCAGATTCATATCATCAACAAAGGATCCATTGACCCGACTTGATAGGTTGGGAAATTCTCCTATGGATTTCTGTGAGAAATTAATTCTGGTAAAATCCTCGGCCGAGGTATCTGACGGCTTTATGTAAGTAGCTCATAAAGGTTAAGTCAAAGAGAATTATTTCGAGACCAGAATGCATAAGGTCAAGACAAAAGAAAAGGGAAACCGATGAAAGACCATACCCTTAAGTCTCGACTGGGAGATTGGTTGATGGAGAGATTATGTCGTATATGGAAATTGTAAATGATAAAAGGTTCACTGAATTAATTCACCAGTGATTGGGCTCCATGGGCTTGTGGCTGGACATCGACCGTGGATTGTGGGAGAATTCCCAAATTGGCAGGGGTGCTAATTTTGGAATGATCAATCGACAGAGTGTTCGATTGATTTAGAGTAAGTCTTACTCGAATAATTAAATAATATTTAATTATAACCCACGACCAATTATGTGGTGAACCTACGGGGGCATACACAATACACATGAAGCGAAAGCGAGGAAATGAGAACGACCGAGTCGACTGGGTCGACTGGGTGAATAATCGACTAGGTCGATTATGATGGGTGGGTCGACTGGGTCGACCCAATTGGAGCAAATTGGGATCCAATTGGAATTGGATCAGGATCATAAATTAAATTGGAATTTAATTTGTGGATTAATTAATTAAGTTGGATTTAATTAATTAGAAGGGATTTTAATTAAATGGGCTTAGAGTCTGATTTAATTAATGGGAGATTAAGTTAATTAATTGGGCTATTTAATTGGGAGATTAAATAAAGCCTGTTCAAATTAATTAACTGGGCCATGAATTAATTAGAAGACTTGGTCTTCCAATTAAAGAGGGCCATGGCCCATGTAGGAGAGAAGAGCCCTAGTCCTAATAGGACTAGGTTAGGGAGATAACTATAAGTAGCTATCTTGTAGTTATTTTTAAAACAACTCCATATGCAAAATTGAGCAAGAGCAAAAATTCTCTCTCCCTCTCCTAAGCTATAATCGACCGAACCCTGTCTTCCACTTGGAAGAATTTTCGTTTTCGATTCTTGTTCCAAAATCGTTCCTATATCCTAGATCATAATATATCTTGTGTTCTAGCTGATCAAGATTTATTATTTTCGTGTAATTGTGGTGTATCAACTCGTAGAGGCGCAACACGTGGGGCGCTCCTAAGAAGCTTGGATCGATTTCTGCTGGAGAAGAATTCAGAGCTCGTTTTGCTAGCCGATGATTTGCAAGGAGATAGGTATAACGTGCAAACTTATACTATTGTTTTTATTTATATTCATATATATACGACTAGAGTAGTATCCTGGCAAGATTCCGTAAGAGGTCCTAAAATTTTTATATTCCGCTGTGCCTAGGGCTGTTTATCTTACCGAATCCCAACAGTGGTATCAGAGCCAACTCTAGGCTTTGTATATATATGAATTTGCAAATTCTGTGTTATAAATCATATGTTTGATTTATGTATGGCTAGTTCTTTAACAGTATATGTTTTAGAACGTAGATCTGTTAACTTAGAGTTAATGTAAAATTTTGATTCGAAATTTTATCGTGTTAATTTTTATTTTGGTTTGGGATTTAATTAATTGGATATGTTTAATTAAATCAAAAGTAATCGAACAAGAAAAGTTATATATTTTTGGGATCAACCGCGGTGGCACGAGGTGCCACCGCGTGCAGCCGTACGCGGCAGCGCGTGAACAGGCGCGCTGTCTGCGCGTGCAACACACGGCAGCTGCCCTCGGGCAGTTTGCCGCGTGCTGGCAACGCGCAGCAGCAAGCTGCTACGCGCGGCAGCAGCTACTGCGTGGGGCTCACGCGCGGCTTCCGTGGCCATGTGTGTGCTGCCACGTGGCAGAGTTCAATTCGTCACTTCGTGGCTGAATTTTGGTTGATCTCAAACTCACCTATTTTGGAAGTCCTGAAAATCTTGGAGATTTGGTTGTTATGGAATCTTGGTGAATCTTGGATTGATCTTAGAGATCTTATTAAACAAGGAAACTTAGAGTTTCATTTAATATAAGACATTTAATTAAAATTAATGTCTTGTAGTTAATTACCAAGATTAAAGATCTTAGAGATCTTATTAAACAAGGAAACTTAGAGTTTCAATTGTGATAAGAGATTTAATTAAAATTAATCTCTCCTAGTAAGTTACCAAGATTAAAGATCTTGTTAAATTAGGAAACTTGGAGTTTTGGATAAGGTATAAATCTTGGAGGATTTGGACACTACCTTAGTTAACTAATCTAATCAAAATAGGATTATCTTGAGAATCTTAGAGATTTGTAAAATTGGGAAACTTAGAGTTTTGGATAAGATAGTAATCTTGGAAGATTTGTAACTATCTTAATTAACCAACTTTATCAAGATAAGAGTTGTAGATTACTTAGAACTCAAGTAAGAGTTAATTAATCTTAGAGATTAATTGTTAATTCAAAATTAAATTAACTTGGATAATTTTTGTGAATTAAAATTAAAGGAGCCGGTAAATTTACATTTATGCCCTTATGTGAATTTATGCATGTTCTTGAGTGAATATGTGGATTGGTTGATTTTGCCCTTAAGCCCTGTGTAGTTTTGGTTTATTTATATTATGGGTTGTAATTAAATGGGCCTAATTGGTGCCCTTGCTTGCGCAAACGAATGTAATAGAATAGGGCCATTTAAATTTGTAAGCTAGGCTTAGATTAGGCTTGGAGCCGAGAAGACCTCATGAAGACTTGGAGATCCACATGGAGGCCCATAACCTTGGAGGACATGGAGGCCCAATTCATTACATGGAGGCCCAATCAAGCTGGATATTACAAGAAGGCCCATGATGTATGGGTTAGAAAATTGTAATAGTTAGGACATTTAATTTCCACCCTAGACTGACCAATTGGTCCATCATGTGGCTCGTGATGGATCGCATAGGATGGGCAATCGACCAATCATATGTGCAATGCTAGGTGATATATGTTTACTATTATTCTTTGATGTATGTCTTGCATGCTTAGAATAGATCACGTAAACAAGATAAAGCATAATCTGATGAGACCTCGCACGAAGAAAACTTAAAACCTCCAATTGAACTTAAAAACTCAATTAGAATATTAAATCGATTAACGGGCGCATATGAATGGTGTCTATGGTCCGAGCCTATCCAATTACTAGGTCTTAGGCATATTGTACAAATATATATCGATGTCTCACGAGTCGTGGGTCGAGCTATAGGAAGATGATATGTCTATTGCCTCGATGCACAGTTTAGTGCCAAGGGAGGGGATAGCAAGGTTCTAGGCGCTGTCTCACGAGTCGTGGGGCGTCTAGGATTGAACTATTTCTCTTCACGAGTATTGGACATGATTTAACGCGAGTAAGTATGGATGTCTCACGAGTCGTGGGTCCATAACGAAAACCGAGGCTGAATGAACTCAAGGGTTAGCTGGGATGGTTAACCGGCGACGTGATCGCCCACCAAGTGGATCGATTGGTATGGCCAACGAGTCGTGGGTACTGAGCGATTGCATTTGGGCCTTGAGCCCATTAGGAAATTTTTATTTCCCGAACCTTATGTGGGGGCATAAGTATTCGACAAAAATAGTGGGAGTAATTTACAAATAAAAACCATGTTTGTAAATTATGCATTGATATTAATCTGCCGCGTATTTATCGTCATGTTTATGATAGTTTATCATAAGTTATGTATCCATGAATATTTACCATCATACTTGAATCAAATAAATTGACTGAACCCAAATGAATTTTTGAATGACTTCGAAACTTGAGAAATTATGCTCGAGTCCAAGCAAGGGCTAATCTCCTTACAAAGATTTCATTGTTTTTCCTTTCGAAGTTATACTTCGACTGGAATGGTGATAGGTTTCACTAAGCTGCCTTTTTTCGAAGTTACTCTTCAAATAAGAAAGGTGATAAGTTTCACCAGAGGGTTGAGGATGGTTCTCAAGCCCAAATTTTCTTGAAGGCAAACATGAAATCTCCCATGAATGGGAAGTAACATCTTGTGAAAAGGCCTCAAAAGGCTCGAGAGATGGAAGAAGAGGAATGTATCCTCTCTAAAGGGAAATAACCTTAGAGGTTTTTCTGTAAGGATGATAACTTGAAAAGTCAATCAAAATGATTCTTCCATGGATTAAGATCAAGGGAAGAGGGAATTGAACATATTCATCCCATAAGGGATGATTAAATTTTATTGAACTTAACCTTATGGTTAAAGTAATGCATAAGGGTGTTGGATGCCCGATGAAGCACTCATTGATGCATTCAATGCATCTAAAGCCATGAATTATTTAGATCATTGGAATTTGCTTATACCATCTCTTGTCTTAAGGGATGTGATAGTTCCATAATGGTTGGAACTGATTGCGCTATAAGATTTATACGCAAAAGGTGTACATAAGCAAATGAGTATGGATACTCATATAATGACTAAATATAATATGCATAGTCAATAAAATATAAATAATCAAGATTTCACACACTTGAGTCGTTGTAAACCGAAAGGCAATACACGAGTACTAAAACATATTTCCGAATTAAAGATTCAAAGACTGAGCTCGACTGGGTCGAGCTTGACTGGGATGCTATACATAGTAACCGATTTTCGAATCTTGCTTAATGAAAATTAGATTTAGTAGTTGGTTGCTAGGCAACCAAGAGGCATAAACAATTGCAATGGATTTAATCCATTTATAAGTGTGTAGAAACACTAAAGCATTAGTGGGAGATAAGGCGTCTCTAGTACCCTCATGGGTAAAAGTAAGTTGTGATGTACAATTCCAAATTACTTTTGGAATAAAAGAAGAGAGCCTAATCAATGAAAGCATGTAAGAGATTTGGATCAATTTAAAATCGAACATGCATTGGCAGTACGCCATTGATTATTTAATAGAGAATTAGATTCTCGAAATGTAAGACCCGCTCGAAACGTTGTCTGTTGTCGAGCATTTTGGACATGTAAATGTCCATTAAGAAATCTTACATGAAATTCCTTATTCAAACAAATGAAACTTGATCGAGAAAATCGAAGATACTGAGCTAAGTATCTCTGAAGCCAGATCTAAAACATATCACGTGATATGAGTTTTGGTATTGTACCTTCATATGCATTCATGCGCATATGGGGTCTCCCGCTTATGTGAATAAGCTGGTGGGAGATAAGTTGGACGTAAAATCCATCTTATGCAATTCGTGGGGTATCCAGAAAACTCTATAGGATACAAGTTCTACGATCCTACAAGATAAACTACGTTTGTCTCAAGGAACGCACACTTCTTGGAGAAGGATTTCTTGCTAGGCAAGAAGGAACACAACGTAGAACTAGATGAGGTCACTGAAGCTGAAAAGACCAAAGAGGTCGATCAAGCTGACCCATCACCACAGGCAGTGGGAGAACAAAAGCATGAAAGTACATCAGAAAGTACATCGGTACTTCGTAAGTCAGAAAGACAACGTAGAGAACCCGAGAGGTACTACGGTCTGCTGCGTGAGACTAGACAGTCTCTAACTGACCCAAGGACTTACGAAGAGGCTATGCTAGGCATAGACTCGGGAAAGTGGCGTGAAGCCATGGAATTCGAATTGGACTCCATGCACTCGAACAAGGTCTGGGCCTTGGTAGATCCACCAGTGGGAGTAGCTCCCGTGGGTTGCAAGTGGATCTATAAGCGAAAGCTTAGAGTGAACGGAGAGGTAATAACCTACAAGGCGCGACTAGTGGGAAAAGGATACACTCAAAGGCCAAGCATCGACTTTGAGGAGACCTTCTCGCCCGTCGCAATGCCTAAATCCATTCGAATCTTGCTGGCCATAGCTGCGTGGTATAACTACGAGATATGGTAGATGGATGTAAAGACTGCCTTTCTCAATGGGAAATTGATAAGGAGATCTACATGGAGCAACCAAAAGGATATGCATCCAAAGGAGATGAACACAAGGTGTGCAAACTCCAGAGGTCCATTTATGGACTGAAGCAAGTTTCCCGAAGTTGGAACACCCGTTTCGATAAAACAATCCAAACTTATGGATTCATCAAAAACGTGTTCGAACCTTGCGTGTACAAGAAGATCGGTGGGAGTACAGTTGAATTTTTGGTGCTTTACGTTGATGGCATTTTTCTCATTGGAATGTGAAAGTGTTGTCCGAAACTAAAGCATGGTTATCTACACAATTCTCAATGAAGGATTTGGGAGAAGCATCCTTTGTACTAGGTACAAGGATCTACAGAGATAGATCAAAATGACTGCTGGGCCTCTCCCAATCCCAGTACATAGATAAAATCTTGAAAAGATTTAGCATGGAAGAATCCAAGAGAGGATTGCTTCCAATGAGACATGGGATTGCACTCTCTAAGTCTATGGCCCCAAAGACGCCTGAAGAGAGAAGCAATATGTCTCGAGTACCATATGCATCCGCGATAGGAAGCATAATGTATGGTATGTTATGCACTAGACCAGACGTAGCATACGCTCTAAGCGTTACAAGTCGCTACCAGTCTGATCCAGGTGAGCAGCACTGGATAGCCGTAAAGACAATTCTGAAGTACCTGAGAAGGACTGAGGAATTGTTCTTGGTATACGGTGGAAGAGAATTGAAATTGGAAGGCTATACTGATTCTAGCTTCCAATGTAATGTAGACGACTTCAAGTCGACATCTGGATACGTGTTCTGCCTCTATATTGGTGCGGTAAGCTGGAAGAGCTCCAAGCAAAACACTACCGCAGATTCAACCACCGAGACAGAATACATTGCCGCGAGTGAAGCAGCAAAGGAAGGTGTTTGGATGAAAAACTTCATCCAGGAATTGGATGTGATACCTAGCATTGTCGAGCCATTACTATCTTCTGTGATAATAATGGAGCTATCTCGCAAGCGAAGGAGTCGATATCTCATCAGAATCGAAGCACGAACTAAGACGATACCATTTGATATTTATATCATTGGTAGAGGAGACATAAAGATGGAACGTGTCACCTCAAGGGATAATACGACGGACTCGCTGTCTAAGCCATTGCCTTAAAGGCATCCGAAAACATCTGTCTAAGATGGGAATCAGAAGTATGAAAAGTTGGCTTTAGTACAAGTGGGAGATTGATAGAATAGTGTCCTGCAAGCCAACTATTTGGCTGCATTTAATTGAAAGGACCATTCAATTGGATTAATAAATGCATTTTATTATTATATGGTCATCTTTATCTTATGTAATAATTATCTACGCATAAGGATAGAAGTCCTTAGATCACAGGGCTATGGGACAACCCGTGGACTGATCTCCAATGCCGTGATCTAGAACATATTCAAGAGTCATAGAATCCAATCGAGATAGGACATCGTTGGATTCGGTTAGACTCTCACTATTGTGTATACTCCGATGAACTGGAGAACGCTGGGGTCCACGAGCGTGACTGAGATAGTCGATACACATAAGTGGGTGGCTTGCTGGGATGGCAAGCGCACTGAATACCCCAATTAGGAAATAACTCACCATGGAAGCGGTAGTCGCATATTGGGGATGAAGTTATTCCAATTTACAATAGTATACGAGGAACGATCCCTAATTACTTGAGATGATAGGGTTTATCTGGTGCGAGAACGTCTATGCTTTGATATGAGTCCCGACTGACTGGAGATCGCCAGAAAGTCTCTGTGGACTCATATTGGGTATAGAGGAACTCTTATGCAGATTCATATCATCAACAAAGAATCCATTGACCCGACTTGATAGGTTGGGAAATTCTCCTATGGATTTCTGTGAGAAATTAATTCTGGTAAAATCCTCGGCCGAGGTATCTGACGGCTTTATGTAAGTAGCTCATAAAGGTTAAGTCAAAGAGAATTATTTCGAGACCAGAATGCATAAGGTCAAGACAAAAGAAAAGGGAAACCGATGAAAGACCATACCCTTAAGTCTCGACTGGGAGATTGGTTGATGGAGAGATTATGTCGTATATGGAAATTGTAAATGATAAAAGGTTCACTGAATTAATTCACCAGTGATTGGGCTCCATGGGCTTGTGGCTGGACATCGACCGTGGAGTGTGGGAGAATTCCCAAATTGGCAGGGGTGATAATTTTGGAATGATCAATCGACAGAGTGTTCGATTGATTTAGAGTAAGTCTTACTCGAATAATTAAATAATATTTAATTATAACCCACGGCCAATTATGTGGTGAACCTACGGGGGCATACACAATACACATGAAGCGAAAGCGAGGAAATGAGAACGACCGAGTCGACTGGGTCGACTGGGTGAATAATCGACTAGGTCGATTATGATGGGTGGGTCGACTGGGTCGACCCAATTGGAGCAAATTGGGATCCAATTGGAATTGGATCATGATCATAAATTAAATTGGAATTTAATTTGTGGATTAATTAATTAAGTTGGATTTAATTAATTAGAAGGGATTTTAATTAAATGGGCTTAGAGTCTGATTTAATTAATGGGAGATTAAGTTAATTAATTGGGCTATTTAATTGGGAGATTAAATAAAGCCTGGTCAAATTAATTAACTGGGCCATGAATTAATTAGAAGACTTGGTCTTCCAATTAAAGAGGGCCATGACCCATGTAGGAGAGAAGAGCCCTAGTCCTAATAGGACTAGGTTAGGGAGATAACTATAATTAGCTATCTTGTAGTTATTTTTAAAACAACTCCATATGCAAAATTGAGCAAGAGCAAAAATTCTCTCTCCCTCTCCTAAGCTATAATCGACCGAACCCTGTCTTTCACTTGGAAGAATTTTCGTTTTCGATTCTTGTTCCAAAATCGTTCCTATATCCTAGATCATAATATATCTTGTGTTCTAGCTGATCAAGATTTATTATTTTCGTGTAATTGTGGTGTATCAACTCGTAGAGGCGCAACACGTGGGGCGCTCCTAAGAAGCTTGGATCGATTTCTGCTGGAGAAGAATTCAGAGCTCGTTTTGCTAGCCGATGATTTGCAAGGAGATAGGTATAACGTGCAAACTTATACTATTGTTTTTATTTATATTCATATATATACGACTAGAGTAGTATCCTGGCAAGATTCCGTAAGAGGTCCTAAAATTTTTATATTCCGCTGTGCCTAGGGCTGTTTATTTTACCGAATCCCAACAACCTTTTGACTAGAATGGATAGATTACAAAATAAAAAATAAAAAAAGAAGTTGCTCTGGTTACAACAATTTTTTAGATTTGTCCACATGAAAAAATTAGTTAAAAATATACAGCTACAAAATATTATTTGATGTATTGGAAAACTAAATTTCATTTGTCATGCTTGTTTATGTTAATTTTATCAAGCCTAAAACATTTTTATAATAATGCTTGCATATTTTTTTCTTTTAGTGAAATGGTGATTATATCACTACGTCAATAAATCTGTTTTGGTCACTAGTAAAAGTACAAAGATTATCAAAGTAATAAATACAAAAATTATCCAATAAAAATAGAACTAATAAGTTGAAAACATACTGATATTTGCTTCTTTAAGTTATACAAGAAATATGTAGAGAATTTAGGGTAATTTTGCCACTAAATCAAATATTACAAACATCTATTAAATCTGACCCAATTCATTTGAAATTTATGTTGCATGAATTGTTTAAAACTACTACAACTATTTTGAAAATTTAGTAACACTACTAATTTAGTTTCCATCGAAATTACACTGTTAAAAGATAAGCAAAAACACGTGTTCTCCGTTATGGATAAACCCTTGCAAAGCTGTCCTACACCTACCAAATAAAACTTTCTATATAGTATTTGGCAACCTACTCTTTCATGCATGGGTGTGGTCCACGAATAATGATTGAGCAGTGTAATTCATGACAAGAAAAGGAATATCCAAAGAGAATTAAGTATGTATTTCATTACTCAACAAACCAATATATACTAATATATATTTTTAGGAATACTCAACAAATCAATATTAAATGTACCAACATTTAATTTGTTGATACACTAAAATAAATTAAATCATCTGACCTGACCTGAGCCTAGGTCCCGGATCTTTTCTTAAAATGGCAAACTCCAATTGTTCATTAATTGCAAAATTAAAATGATTATTCTTTCACAACATTTAATATGAAAACTTCAAATTAAGCATCCTCATATTTATTCAATTTCTTCCATTCACATTACAAATTTCTTTTTACATCCATTAGTTAATAGTACCTTTGCCAAACAGAACAAACCACTCGCATCAATGCTGTAATAATTTTGTAAAAATCAATGTTGCTATCTATTTGAAAACAGCAAGAAAAATATTCTACTCCATAAAAATTTTATGATTAAATACAGCTTCCACCTTTCTTCCATTATAAAAAAATTAATTACAAGTTCTCTATATCTCTCTTTTCGTACGTTTCTAAACAAGTATTAAATTTTGGTTCATCATCTGCACAAATAATTTAGTCCATCAAAGAATCAAATTTATTTGGATTAACTTTTGCATAAAACTATATGTTGAGGTAAGATCATAAAATTAACTTCTTAATAAGATCCTCAATTTTCCGATCACATTAACTTTCCTTTATGTTTTCCATCAAGTCATTTTTCCACAAGTGTACATGAACGAGCTACCAAAGCGAAGTAACAAAAAATTTGGTATGAGAAAGTACTTAGTAAACAAATTTCATATAATTGAAAACTAGGTGCATATATTAATTGAGAATACTTACATCTCTTTCATCATACAACTAAGAAATTAAAGTACATAAATCCTTGATATAAAAAAGAGATGAGATGGAAGTAACACCAACAATACATTCTTAAAATTCCCCACCCATTATTACTAATAATTATTTTAATTCTTTCATGAAACCCCTAACCCACAACCAGATTACAATAATTTATTCCCAATTCAAATACTAGATAGCATAAAATCTATCAATTGATGTTGGTCCCCGTGCACCTCTATCCATAGACACTTCCCATCACCGGCGCATAGACGGTGACAGGATAGAATGACGGTTGAATGGTGTTGTTGTTGGTGGAGATAGGACCGGCGGATTAGACCCAGTCCTAGTAGCGGCAATGATTGATGGCTTGGCTTGATGGAGAAGCCATTCGATGGTTTCTCCATCAGTGTGGTGGCCGAGTTTTTGGGTAAGCTGGAAGATATGGGCGGCGCAGAGTGCCGGGATGCGGATTCGACGGCCACGATCGCTCACCTTCTTGTGGCGATCTTTAGATGATGAACTTTTTGTGACACCAGAATTGGATTTTGAAGTTTGAGCGGCGGTGGTGTCAGTGAAGGGAAGTGGAGGGGTGGTGCTGGTGGTGGAGAGAGGGGTGGTGCTGGTGGTGGAGAGAGGAGTGGGCTGATAATTTGGAAAAGACATTGTTTTTTAGAAGATGGGGTGAGGGTGTATTTTGGTAATGTTGAGAGAGACTAGAAAAGAAAAATAATTGACCTCACGAGTTATACTATGAGTGTGATAGTGAGAGTGGGGGCACATTTTTATAATGGGAAAAAATAGATTTGGATAACACTAATGTTGACATTTGTCGATTCTGGAAATTGTGTGGGCTTTTAGCCCATATTTTATGAGCCTATTTAAGGTGTTTTGTGGATCATTGAAGATCTTTATCTGAATTCCTGAAATGGGTGCCAACCCTCTCTATATATTTTGCATAGGTTAATTCACCCCTCTACATATTTGAAATAGACTTGATTAGTTTTTTCAATTACTTGATCATCCTTATGTTGTAGGAAGTTTATTGAGGTTGTAGAGTCTTAGTTTTTAATGTTACGTATGATCGTAAACATATGATCCGTACATTATTAATGACAACTTATATATTTTATATATATTGCGTCGATCTTGACGTCGCAATTATGACCTAGGTAATGATTGTTAGGATCTTCCAATTAATTTAATATATGACAATGTGAATCCAACACTCGATAATGATTGATTGTGAAGCTACTTCTCATATTACGGTAAGATAAACTTTAATGTTCAAATTTTTTCGTGATAAAGTTTGTCATATCCAGTCATTTAAATCGATATCACATTTCATTTATGTTGGACCAATCTTTAATAGAATTAGTCATTTGTCCTGGAATGATGCGAGACCATGAATAAACAAAATTTATGTTTATATAAGTTAGGACAAGATAACCATTACAATTGATAATTTTTCGTAAATGTTAGTTTGTCATATATTCTCGTGTAACTTGATTTTCAAACAAAATTTATAGTTTATTTATTAGGTAGATGTCACCATTGAAAATTTGTTGTGATCATAGTTAATCGTATACATAGTGTAACTTGATTACCAACACCACATTACATCTAGTTTGTCGTATATTGTCGTGTAAATTGATTTTCAAACAAACCTGTAATTCATTTATTTTACAAATTTAATCGTAAAAAAATTTCCATGATGTTAGTTTATCGTATATTTTCTTGTAACTTGATTTTCAATAATAACTTATAGTTGATTTATTATGTAGTTCAATACAAATGTTAATGGAAAAATTAGTCGTGACATCATAAAAAAGGTTGAAGTATCCTATAAAGTAAGAAAAATTGTGAACCTTATTGAGGAAAATAAAGTAACATTGATATTATTCCTCAGAATTAGCCAAAATATAGAAAATCTTTCGTAAGATTTTTCATAAGAGATTGCAAATTTTGAATTAGAAAAGTAGATATCAATTGGAAAAAAATGAGTAATTAACACTTTTAATTTAGTTAGTAATTAATGTGACAATATCCCAATGACTAGATAACATAATTAATATATTAGTTGAATTTTGAAAAATATGATGCCAACTAATGCAATTAATGATATGTCTAGAAATATACTTATTGGAAAGAGAAAATGAGTAAATGTAGAATCAAATAACTAAATTAATGGAAAAATTAATGGCAGGTGATATTGTCAAAGCAACAGTTGTTACTATTAGAGCAAATATATGTAATTCAAGTTAAAACCTTTATAATCAAAACTAGTTAGTTAATATTAGAGCAAATATATGTAATTCAAGTTAAAACCTTTATAATCAAAACTAGTTAGTTAATCAATCATTAATATAATTTATACATAACCCCTTTCCGGGGGAAAACATGATACTCACATATGTTTTAAGAAATCTACACAAATTAATCTTATGTTATTTTACTACGTAGAATCCCCTTGTGTCTACAAAATATTTTAGAGAATCATCTTTCCGTCCAAAGTGTCACTTATTTTTTGTGAGACTGAAATTAAAATTAATAAATTACAAAATATCCAAAATTAGAAGGAAAAAAAATACACTTTTCTTCATGTAACCCCACCCACAAACTTCAAATGTACCCATACCGCCAGAATAACCATCTAGAAGGATGGCAAAAATTACCTACTAGACATTATCCCTCTGACAATAATAATAAAATTACCTACTAGACATTATCCTTTTGAAAATAATAATAAAATCGTTCATCATTGGTAATAGTTCAGTCCTAAATTGATAACGAAGTATCAGTGATCAAAACTAAATTCAATACCAAAATCTCAACCACAAAATTTGCTTGTATGCTAGGAAGAATTTTTTTCAACAAACGATAATTTAATAAGTTTCTATTAATAATATCATCTTCAGTGATCATAAAGCATTTGCAAAATACATTTAGGGTTATGGGTTGCTTTTGCGAGGTGGTTTTTTTTATTCAAATTTTTAATTAAAATAATTTTTAATAATATATAATTTTTTATTAAAAAAATTAAATAGCAATATATAGACATTCGATGTATAGTTTTTTCTATCAGATTTTATATTATATTATTAGTTTATTTATTAATATTGTATATAAAATTAAATTAGTTTAATAAATATTTAAATATAATAAATATAGAGGGTAAATAATATTTAACTTAAAAAACTAATGGATTTAATAATTTAATGAAGGAAAATTATGCAATATTTTGTAAAAGAAGGGGATTCCTTGAAAAAAAATAACACAAAGGGTTTTGTTCAAGTTTTTCAAAATACATGCGGGTATGATATATTTTTTCCAGCTCCACTCCCACACAACTACTCTTTCATTTCTATGTTTTCCAAGGATATATTAGCATAACAGAGGAAACAAATATCATAGTTTTCTCCATTATCTTATCTAGCTCCTTCTCCGCTCTAACTAATACATTGTTTTGCTGCAAGAAATAACTTGTAACTAACATGACATTAAATTTGGTTTTTGTCTTGAACTCTAATTTTATTACCTTGTTCAAATGTCTCGATTGTAAAAGAATTTGGAATAAACCTGCATAATAGAGGCAAAAGGGAAAGTTCATTCACTCAATACGTCCAACAAGATAAAAATTTACAATTATTTCTAAGTATGAATTATTTTCTCAGCCAAATCCGAAGTTATTCCCTAAAACTTATGATTGGAGGACACATTTTTTAGATGAATTCATCATATTGTTTTTATTTTTATTTTAAAAAAGATCTAGACAATGACTTTAACCCCCAATAGTCTCCCAAATCCCATGGATCCATCCGTGAAAAAGAAGACAAAATATTTTTCGAGTCTTAATTATCTTTGAGAAAAAAAAAAATTGAAGCCTGACTTGGTCAAATTACCCATCCTACCACCAAGCAAGTTTATTGCACTTGTTTTGTGATTTGTTACTCTCATGGACAAATCCAGGACCGAATGGTTGGAGAGGGAGGGAGAGGGAGGAGCGAGTTTAGCCATCGCAGGAATGAGTTGAAAATGATATTCAATATATTTTATTTGCCTAAGAATGTATTATTGATAACGCCGTGAAAACGTCGTTATTACTCATCTCTTTAAGCCCGAAACATCTTGTTTTGATCCGAGTTTTCGTGTGTCTTTGCGTGTTTGTCGCGTCTTTTGTGCTCTTGGCCCTTTGTTAGGCCTTTGTTCGGTTTTTATCTTTTTGTTCGTGTTTTGATCGTTTTCTCCGTGATTTGTAGATATTGACATCTTAGAGAAATTCGGAGTTGCGTATCAATGATGCGAGTCGCTCTAACCACCCCGCGAGTCAAGCTTGAGCTTCAAAGGAATTAGAACCCGGTGCGAATATTACAAGAATGTAGATAGCTGCTCACTAGAACATGCATAAATATTTCATGGATGATCCAAATGAGCTGAGTTTTGGATATATCATAGATGAGTGAGTTAGCTACGCTACGGACTTTACGGATCCGCAATCGGAGTTCGGAATCAGAAGATATGCTGCTCGGAAGAAATTGCGGCAGGGCTGAAAACTCAACCTTACCTTCGGCAAGAACCTCGCCGCGGCGAGGTGGAGGCTCGCCGCGGCGAGCTTGAGGCAGAAAATTCATCTTGCCTACGGCAAGAACCTCGCCGCGGCGAGGTGGAGCCTCGCCGCGGCGAGGTGGTAGCAGAAAAAACCATATCACTTACGGCATAAACCTCGCCGCGGCGAGGTGGGACCTCGCCGCGGCGAGGTCTGCTCTGTTTTTCTGCGTTTTTGAGGGCCTTTATGTATATAACCTTCCTCCCCACTTGTAATTAGAACCTTCCTTTAGGGATCTTTTGGGCCAAGTTGCTATAGTTTTTGGGGCAATTTAGGCATTGGTGGGTGATAGTTTGCTAGGTTATAAGGGTAGAAGGTGGAAATCATTACACAACTCTTGGAACTTACAACAAAATACTTGAAAAAGATTTTTCTCTTGCCTCCATCAAAAAGAAGAAAAGTTCTTGCTTGGAGCTTTGGTTGGAAGACTAAAGAAGCTTGAGAGAAGAGTTGTAGTGGCTTCTATTACATAAGCTTATCTCTATCCTTTAAATTTATCTTGTACTTATGATTTTAATGAATGTAATGAATGTTTTATTGATAAATATGAGTAGCTAAGCATTTAACTCCTAGGTTTTCATGAAGCTTTGATGGATCTATGATTGAATGATAAGTTTATGATTGTTGCTATGCTTACATGTGTTTGTTAATCTAGTTTGAGCCTTTGTCAACTTGTGGTTAGGCCAACCATAGGATGAAATGGATTGATCTTTAATGGCTAGATATAGTTGATTAAAGATTAGATTATAAAACTAGGTTGTGATTTGATTTTAGGATAGAAATATACCTAGATCATTTCATGTTCTATTAAGATTTGGAAATCAAAGCATCATTTAAGCTTAATCCTTTTAGAAATAAATTGGATTAGTTTACTTTGGTAGGTTCGTACGATATCGAAAGATACGTATGAATAGATTATGAAATCTTGAACAACAAACATAAGTATAGTCGTCAACTTGCGAATCATTCGAGATTGGATAACTCTTAGTGACATGGAAATCTAGGAACCTTTATCTAATCGAATCAACGTATTGTGTTTTTATTTAATTCACTTTTATATGTTCAAACAAACAACAAACCAACTACTTTTAATCACACAAGTTCGCGTAAGATATTAGAATAGATCTTGATAATTATTCGTTAGATTCCTCGTGGGTTCGACACCCTTTACCACTTTATTACTTGAAAGCGACCGTATACTTGCGTTTCTACGCACTCGTATTTGGAGCGTAACAATTATCAATTAGATTTTTATTGAATCAAAAGGCAAAAGTAATTAATCAATAAATAATCGAAGTTGTACCCGACGCTATATCATAACATAAAAATCATCTATGATAAAATCAATACCAAAATTCTCAACAATTTTCTATCAATGTAAATAATCCAAAAATCCTCATAGATTGATCATTCTTTTCCTTTCTAATTAAGCTTATTTTGACCAAATTCATTGCTAAGAATAAGCAGTCGGTTGCGCGATAGTAACAAGAAGAGTTAATATAGTGTGAATCGAACGATCAATTATGTTACACCATAGACTTTCTTTTACGCTTCAATCGTAAATTAACCAAAGATCATAAATATAAGGTAAAATTACATAAAACGTCCCAAACTATATTACCTCACTGAATTTCGTTCCGCATTTTAATATTTGTTTGAAATATCGTCCCAAACTATTACTAATTTTGATTTTTCGTCCCAAATTATATCAACTCGCCGAATTTCGTCCCATAATTTACCATGTTTTTGTTGATTTTCTTATGAAACCGTATATTTTACCTTAATTAAATTGTTTGACTACCTTAAATTGATTTGCTTATCATCCAAATCAAGGAAATGTATACATGTTTTCTATCATGCAAGAATTTTAGAATATAAAATTTAAGTACTCAATTTAAACTTTGTGACTTTAAAGGTTATTTTAAGAAGTTCGAAGAATTTGCCACGACAACAATTATAGCTCTGACAATATTGCTAGTCAAAACTGATTTTAATAGTCCGAGTTCAATATGAAGTAAATTAAAAAAAAAATCTAAATTTCAGGATAGCTTATGACGTTTGCTAGAGATTTTATTTTAAGCAATAAGCAGATTAAAAGAAATCAAAAACATATTTTGGTGTTATCAATAATATTTGCTTAAAATAATCAGAAAGTAATAAGCTAATAATAATTACGAGGCCCAGAATTAGACTATTATTGAGTTGGGCCTGCTCGAGACTTGTTGAGTATAGTCTCATTTTTAGGCCAATTAATGAGCCAATTGTGAGTTTAATTAAGCTTGATCCGAATAAAGCTCAATTTGTTAAAATATTCATGCTTGAATAATTTTATATGAGTTTTTTTCATGCTTGAATAATTTTATTTGTTATATAATGTGAATTTCTATTTGAAGCATATTGATGAATGGAGGTATGCCTTTCCTATTTTTGTACATTTAATAAGTATGTGTAAATATTTTATATATTGATAGTCATTGTAGCTATTAGGGGTGGGCATGGGGCGGGTTTGAGACAGGTTCGGGACTAGAGATACGAGTATAATATATTTTGGGATTGACACTTTTAATTTCAAATCAGTCCCGTAATATAAGCGGGTACTCGAAATATTGCGGGACGGAAGAGGTTGGGAATACTGGATCCATAGTTTATTTAAATATAAATTCTCCACGGACCTAACAAAAGCAAATTACACAATCACTTTTTCATCATTTTTTCTTTTGCTAAGTTGAATCGTTTATATCTATTATTTACATAGAACATATCAACATAAGAAATTAACAACCATTTCAAATATATCTAAAATTTGACCCAAATACCAAAGCATATCTCAATAAAAAATACCAATTCATACTATCTCTAACATATACTAAAATAATTTATCCAAGTCCACTCTACCACACTTAAATGGTGTCAATAAATTAACTAGATTATCTTGTATTTATGTAAAGGGTATAAGTACTAGTATAATATTAAAAATATATATATATATATATATATATATATATATATATATATATATATAAGATAGAGGCTGGTTCGGTTTAGGTATTCTCATAATGATATAAGGATTTCTCAAATTTGGATACCCAAACCCAAAAATACCCATCTTCCGTTTAGGTTTTACATTAAATTTTAGCTTGTTAAATTGTTAAATATAAGCCAAAAGTACTCTAGAAAGAAGAACTGGTAGAGTTTGCTTGAATATTTGCATTGAGAAGATAGTAGCATCTCTGAATTGCTTCTGCTTATGGCCCTCAATATAACTTTCTAAGAAAATCAAAAGGTGAAGCAACTTTTACAAACACAATTTTTCATCATTAGATATTTGTAAACACCCCATTAAGCATAAAGGAACAAAGGAAAGCTTTTTTCAATGGGGTTGGACTTTGGAGTTGTTAATATCAATTTTTTCCCGTCAACTGTTAAAGGGGATTGGACCGTGATTTATGACCAGTAAGAGTCTAGAAGATGTCATGTTGGGCCAGGAATGGATCTTGAAAGAAGAAAAAGGCCAACTCAAACACACCCTGAGTGGAACCTTAGTTGGAACTCGACTGGGTTGAGCCTTTTTTAGTACTATACAATGAAGGAAAAATACAAGAAATCAAGAAAAATGACGGAAATATTCAAGAAATCAAGAAATCAAGAAATCAAGAAATTTCAATTGCTGGCTAAATAAGGATGATTATATTACCTCTTTAATTTCTTCAATGTAATAATAAGATATAAAACATCTTAATACCGAACGACCAACCCCAAGAACACATGCATTATGCGTGCTAAGTTCAACAATTATAAATTTAGATGAGTAGAGGATGCTAACTATCATTTCAAACTAAAATTCATTCTTTATTTTTCAGAATCTTGTAAGTGTTATTTCTTCGTATATAGCACAAATACATGAACTATGTCCTTTGTAGTTTCATCTCTTGTCAATTCTTCATAAAATCAGACAAGAAGTCAAGAACACATGTATCCAAATACAAATGCAAGAACCCAACTCATAGGGTTTTCTTTGTTATGTATCTAATCTCGACAATTACTTGGGCTAGTGGTGTTTAACAATATATGTACATGAAATATGCTCACACTATATTTCGTAATAAACTATAGTATATAATAATAACTATAGTTAAGTTATTGGGAACTATATTTATTGGGCTTTAGATTTTCCTAGGCCCTTTTTCCTTTAAAAGTATTTTCCCTTAAAAAGCTGGTATCACTTTTATAGGAATTTTATAGCTCAAACTTTCTCCTCCTCTTCTTTTTTTTTTTCACGTGGGATGAAAGCACGATCTTCTTTTTTTATTTCATTCATTAAGTTGTAATAGGCTTTGACTATTTGGACTCAATCCAATTAGTTGAACTTAACCCAATTGAGTTAAATTTCCTAAGTGCACCAACAATTTGTAGGACGGGAAATGATGATTTACATCATTATATCAAATATATTTGATCACTAATAAACTACACATAGTGATCAATAAATAAATAAATAAATACAAAAATATTCACTAAAAACATTAACATAAAAAGTACTATGAATTAATTTAAATGAATCGGTTGAATGGGCGTGCCCATGAGAATAAAAGAATCACGAAGAATGAACATAGTATAAAAATGTGTTACATGTTTACAAGAACTGTTATAACCACATATAATTATTAATATAATAAAAAGTACTATGAATTAATTTAAATGAATCACTTGAATTGGCGTAAAAATATTAAGATTGAGAGGCGGCACATATAAGTACAATTACCATTAACAAAGTTAGGTAAAATTGTAAAAATTGTTCCAAATTAATTAGTAATTTTGAATTTTCGTCTCAAACTATTTCATCTCGTTGAATTTCATCCCGCAAATTAATAATCTTACAATTAATTATGAGATGAAAACTGCCACCTGATGTCTTATGTGTTATGATGTGGCAAATGTTAGCTTGAACAATTATACAAGATTGCAGAATTCGTCCAAAACTAATTACAATATCGATTTTTCGTCCCTATTATCAATTTATACAAAAAAGAACGCACAATATTTTCCATTTGACATGGCACGGGATTTTTTTTAACAAAAGTGCACGGGAGTAATGAAAACCTATATTATTTTTCTCTTAAAAAAAATATTGAACCTTCATTAATTAAATTAGATATTTAATAGTGGAACTAAATTCATGCAAAATGGTAAATTAATGGACGAAATTCGGCGAGTTGGTAATGTTTGGGACAAAAAATTAAAATTTATAATTAGTTTTGGACGAATTCTGCAATCTTGTATAATTATTCATGCTAACATTGCCACGTCATGACATGTAAGCCTCCAAGTGACAATTTAACGGATATGTGCGTAATTTTTGTCTCATAATTAACGCTGAGACGATATTCCAATAAAAATTAGATTACAGGACGAAATTCGATAAGGTGATATGATTTGGGATGAAAGCCCAAAATCATTAATTAGTTTAAGATATTTTCTGCAATTTTGCTACAAAGTTATCCCAAAATATAGAATGAAATACGCAAATTTCCTTTATGTTATGAAAAACATGCACAAAATTATCCAGTGTTTCATTTATTGCACCAAATTTTCTTTTTGATATTGTAAACTTTGCCAGTCTTCCATCATTGGTTAATATCACTACCACAATTAGTTTTCTTAATTGTTTATCTTATATACATATTTATTAAAATAACTTAATTTTGTATTATATACAAAGATTAAACAATATATTAATTTAAAACAAAAATAAGTTAATATAAAACATATCTTTATATATTTTTAATAAACTAGGTATATTTAATATAATATTTGTTAGATTTAAGATATAAAAATCTTATTTATATTTCAATAAATATAAAAGTTTTATTTTTCATGATGAATATAACTAAGGCAAAGTAAAAGAAATGTTATGGAAGAGTACTTGGTAAATAAATTTCAGGTACTAAAAAACTCAAAACGTGCAAATATTATATAATTGCCAATAGTTACATCTCTTTTATCCTACATTACACAAATCCTTAACATAAAAAGAGATGAGATGACAATAACACTGTAACACCCCAATCCCAAATTGATTGTGGATGAATTGTTTGAATGGTTAATAAAGACTTGACCTACTTCTACCTGTCAACATGGGCTTAACCATTTTGGGCTAAGGACTAGAGCCCAACAATGTTGACAAGGCCATAAGTGGATCAAGGTCTTTACAAATGGTATCAGAGCCGACTTCGTGGTGTTATCCATGAGGGCGTCTTGGACTATTGATCTAGACTCGACGAGGACGTCGAGTATTTAAGTTGGGGAGATTGTAACACCCTAATCCTGCATTGATTGTGGATGAATTGTTTGAATGGTTAATAAAGACTTGACCTACTTCTACTTGTAAATATGGACTTAAGCATTTTGGGTTAGTGGACTAGAGCCCAACAATATTGACAAGGCCAGAAGTGGATCAAAGTCTTTACAAATGGTATCAGAGCCAGGTTGTTATGACCAATTGTTATTTAGAGGATACCAATTGTTATAACCCTTGGAGAACCATACCCAAAAAGCTAGCTATTGAAGTTGGAGAGTCCAAGGTCATATAAACCCCACATTAGTATCACATTCTACCAATGTGGGATAAGGTCCCATAACCTTCAACTATGATCATTACATTCCACCACGCTTCATTTGCCAACACCCACGTTAGCCCAATCTAGTTGCCTACTTCGATTGTCCACTCTAAGCGGCTCCACTCGTCTTTGCGGAAGCCCTTTCTTAGGTAGCTCCTTCCCGGGTCGCTCCTTCCTAGGTCGCCCCTTCCGCGTGCGTGGCAAAGTGTGTGCTGGCCTGCTATGATACCATTTGTAAAGACCTTGATCCACTTCTGGCCTTGTCAACATTGTTGGGCTCTAGTCCACTAGCCCAAAATGCTTAAGTCCATATTGACAAGTAGAATTAGGTCAAGTCTTTATTAACCATTCAAACAATTCATCCACAATCAATGTGGGATTGGGGTGTTACAATCTCCCCAACTCAAATACTCGACGTCCTCGTCGAGTCCAGATCAATAGTCCAAGACGCCCTCATGGATAACACCACGAAGACGGCTCTGATACCATTTGTAAAGACCTTGATCCACTTATGGCCTTGTCAACATTGTTGGGCTCTAGTCCCTAGCCCAAAATGCTTAAGTCCATATTGACAAGTATAAGTAGATCAAATCTTTATTAACCATTCAAAAAATTCATCCAAAATCAATATGGTATTGGGGTGTAGCCGACTTCGTGGTGTTATCCATGAGGGTGGTTTTGGACTATTGGTCTGGACTCGACGAGGACGTCGAGTATTTGAGTTGGGAAGATTGTAACACCCAATCCCACATCGATTGTGGATGAATTGTTTGAATTGTTAATAAAGACTTGACCTACTTCTACTTGTCAACATGGGCTTAAGCATTTTGGGCTAGTGGACTAGAGCCCAACAATGTTGACAAGACCAGAAGTGGATCAAGGTCTTTACAAACACCTAGTACATTTTCAAAATCATCCCCTCCCCCTCCCCCAATCCCAACACATTATTATTAATAATTTTTTAATTATTTCATAAAACCATTAAACCCCCCACAATTATATTACACTAGCAAACTTATTTCCAATCCTCTTAGCTAGATAGCTCTAATCTATCTAGTGCTGCTGGTCCACCTGCACCCCCATCATATCCTTCCAGGTCTGCTCAAACTCATCCTCCAACGCCACCATCACTTGCTTCAACAAAGCCGATAACGAATTCAACGACGGAACCATCATACTCGGCGGCGTCGAGATCGGCTGCAGCATATACATGCCGCCTCCATAGCCACTCCCCATCATCGGTTCATGGACAATGGTGGAAAAGAATGACGATGGAGATAGGCCCAGCGGGGTTAGACCCAACACCGGTGGCAGCGATGATGGCTGGATCGACTTGATGAAAGAGCCATTTGATGGTTACTCCATCGAAGCGGTGACCAAGTTCTTAGGTAAACTGAAAGACACTAGCTACTTAGAGGTCCGACATGCAGATACGGCGGCCATGTCCGTTCACCTTGCCATGCCGAACAGTTGAGGATAAACTGGTTGTGACACCCAATTTGGATTTTGAAGTTTAGCAGTGGTGGCAGATTTGGTGTTGGTGGCGGTAGAGTAAGGGAATCAAGAGGTGGTGACAGTGGAGGAGTAGGGGAGTGGATGGTTGGTGGCGGCGAAGTAGGGGAGTGGAATGGTGGAGGAGTAGGGAAGTGGATGGGTGGCGGAGAAGGGGATTGGATAGGTGGTGACAATGGAAGTGTAGGGGAGTGGAGGGGTGGTAATGACTGTGAAAGGAATGGAGTGGCAATGAAGGATACTATAATTGACCACACGAGCTAAGCTATACTACGATATGAGAGACAGTGAGAGTCGAGGGGAGAGGAAGTGGGGAAACACATTTTTATAATTGGAAAAAACATATTTGGATGAAGCAGACATTAACATTTGGAAATTTTGGAAATTATGTGGGCCTATTTAGGTATTTTTTGGAACTTTGGAGATCTATAACTATAACCTCGTAGTGGATCCAAACCCTCCCCCGGCATTTTTTGCATAGGCTAAATCATCACTCTTTCTTTATGGGGCAAATTTTAGATTATTTTTTTGGTTCCATTAGATTTTTTAAATTAGGTATTGTAATTATATGATCCCGTTTTTGCTTGATTAACTATAAATAAGTTTGAAATAAATCTGATTAGTTTATTTAATTACATAGTAATCCTTATGTTATATGGAGTTTGTTGAAATTGTAGAGTGTTAGTTTCCTATTCATGTTACATGTATGTTCCGTACTATATTAATGACTTTCTATATATTTTCTATATATTATGGTAAGAAAAATGTTAGCGTTCAAATTTTTTCGTATCATGTCATGTAACTCGATATAAGATTTATAGTTCATTTATGTTGGATCAATCTTTAATAGAATTAGTCCATTGTCCTAGAATTGAAGCGAGACCTTAATTAACAAAATTGTTTATGTTAGTTAGGTTAAGATAACCGTTACAATTGAGATTTTTTTCGTGTTTGTTTGAAATAAACTGTCGTGTAACTTGATTTTCAAATCAAACAAAATTTATGGCTTATTTATTGGGTAAATGTCACCGTTGAAAATTTGTCTTAATCTTAGTTAATCGGATACATACGTGTAACTTGAATATTAACAAAACAATACATCTAGTTTGTCGTATACCAACATGTAACTTGATTTTCAAACAAATAAGTAGTTCATTTATCACAAAAACGTTATCCTAAAAAAATTGTGATGATGTTAGTTTATCGTATGTTATCTTGTAACTTGATTTTCAATTACGATTGATAGTTAATTTATTATGCCGATATTACCGTTGAAAATTTATAATGACGTTAGTTTATCATATATCGTTATGTAACTTTATTACCAACACAATATTACGGTTAGTTTGTCGTATACTGTCGTCTAACTTATTTTCCAAACTAAATTTATAGTTCATTTATTATACATTCATTATCGCCGAAATATACGTGATATTATTTTATAATATATTATCTGAGTAACTTGTTTACGTACCAACACAAGATTGCAATTATTTTGTCGTAACCTGTCATGTAAATAAATTTTCTAACATAATTTATAATTATATACACATATTACCGTACCAAATTTATTGTGACATTATTATCATATACTATCATGTAATTCAATTACCAACACAAAATTACAGTTCATTATCTACAGTTAAATTTGTTATATATCCTAAATCAATTTAAAAATAATGTGGCACACCATTTACTACAAAAAAATTACTTATGGTGAAATGATCTAAACATTACCACAACAGTGAATGTCTAATAGTTAAAAAATTTAAATTTCTATATTATCATTATCATCATTTCTTCTTTTCTCTTTATGTTGCATAAAATGACAAATTTTAAGAAATCATTAAAAAATATCACTATTTACTTTAGCTTTTTCGAAATCCAAGAATCAATCATACAAGAGTCCAAAGTATCCTACTGGAACTTTTGTTCTTTTATTTCACAAATTTCACGTTTCCCTTACTATAAAAGACAAATGTTTGGTCACAAATCACTCTCCAGAAATACAGGTTTCATCATCTTTTTCGTTCATACATAAGTTATGGCAACGATGAAAATAGACCACAATTCAGGCATTTTTGCTTACTATAAAGTAAGCAAAATTGCGAACTTCATTGAGGAAAATAAAGTAACATTGATATTATACCTCGGAAGTTGCCAAAACAAAGAAACCTTTCGTAAAATTTTTAATACAAATTTTGATTTAGAAAAGTAGACATCAAGTGAAAAATAATGTAGTTCCATGTTTAGTTAGTTATTAATGTGATATTATCCCAATAACTAGATAACATAATCAATATGCTTTTTGGATATTGACAAATATGATGCCAACTAATACAATTAATGTTGTGTTTATTTTTAGGAAAAAAGGGATTGAAAAGAGAAAATGAGGTAAATGTAGAATCAAACAACTGGAAAAATTAATAATTAGCAATATTGCTAGAACAACAATTGTTGTTGCCAGAGCAAATATTTCATAATTTCAGCTATACCCTTTATTGTGAAACTAATTGGTTAATTAATCATTAATATAATTTATACATAGCTTTGTTCTGGGGAGAAAACATAATATACACACATGTTTTAAGAAACCTGCACAATTCATCTACGTTATTTTATTGCGTAGAATTCCATTTGAGTCTACAAAATATAGCAGATAATCCTTTTTCTTTCATTATATTTTTTTTAACTGCCAATTAAAAGATGAGAGATAGAGAAAAATAATTATTACTCCAATGATAGTATTTTTGGTTTTTTAATCTTCAAATAATGACTATTTAACAAGCATTGTAATCACTGTGTCACTATCCGAATTTCGTAATAATTTAATTTCCATCGAAATTACATTGGCAAAAACACGTGTTCTGCATTATGGAAAAACTCTTGCAAAGCTGTCCTACACCTACACCATACTTTCTATTTGGCAACCTACTTTTTCATGCATGGATGGATGTGGTCCACAATGATTGAACAATGTAATTTATGACGCGAAAATGAATATCCCATGAGAATTAATTATATATATTTATATCATCACTCAAGAAACCAATATTAAATGCACCTACCAACATTATTTTGCTGATACAAACGAAATCACTTGACCGACCTGTGCCCAGGTCCCAATTCATTTCTTGAAATGGCATACTCCAAATCATTTGTTCATAGTAAAACTAAAATGATTTTCTTTTACAACATTTTGAAGACTTCATGAAAGCACCATCATATTTATTTAATTTCGTCAGAAAATCCTCTATCATACTTTGATATCTCATTTTAGTGATAAATTTCTCTCCAAGTGAATGTGTGGGTCCATATAAATTTTAAATTTACACACCCATCAATATATTTATTTGTGTGACACAAAATTAAATGTAACATGCACCTAAGAGTGATAGAAGATCCATCCGGATTTAACTCTTGCATAATTTTAAGTTTTATTTTTTTAAGTGAACTTTTTATTTTTATTTTTTTCTTATTATCAAATGTTTTCAAAATGTAGCAAACATAGGTAATTGGAAAATCAGCGTAGCCGATCGACTTCACACGATTAGGGATGAAATATTAAATTCTTTAATTGAAGATTTGTTTGAGCTCAATTATTATTATTTCTATCAAATAAAGATTGAAGAATATAATTAAATAAATTTCAAACTCGTCACAAGCTTGATTAACTAAGTCAAAATTAAAAAATATAAAAAACTAAAGGAATAATAAAGATTCTATTTTTCATCTACCGAGATGTGACGGAACGAAATATTTTACTTTTCATTATTCGAGTTTAATTCATGTTCGTTTCAATTAAAACTCATTTGAGTCCAATTATAAAAAAATCAAACAAAGTTCAAATGGAAAATACATTACTACTATCCAAACAAATTATTACAATGTCATATATAAGTGTCGGCAAAAATTCAATTTTGGTACTATAGACCTGGACAAATTTCATTTTTCATACCAAAAGTTCAAAAATAACACCAGTTCCTACTCAGCCGTTTCAAAAAAGGCACTTTCGTTAATTTTCTAAATGTTTCTGCCACGAGTCCGTTAAGTTTTCGTGGGCGGGCTGAGCACGTGGGTCGGATTCTGCCCGTTGGAACATAAAATTCAATTTTGGTACCATAGAACTGGGCAAATTTCATTTTTCATACCAAATTCCGTTATGTTTTTCTTTTTTTGAAATGGTTGTGGTGATATGTTGGAATTGGTTTGTTCTACAGTAGACTAGTAGTCATGTTACTTTTTTTTTTAATTTCATTTCAACAATAAGCTAAAAAAAAAGTTTAATTTGCACAATTTAAATTTGCAACTTAGAATCTCGGGACTCCCGAACCTGTCCCGAAATCCTGAAATTAAATCGGGTACCCGAAACCCACGTGACCTTGGTTGATCTACCGGGTTTCGGGACTTAAATTTGAAATCCCGAAGCCCAAAATCCCGTCCTGAAATACCCAAATTCCCGAAAACTAGTCCCGATCCCACCCCTACGACCGCCGGCTCCGGTGGCTTTTGGTCGGAATTGGTTGAGGGTTTATGTTCCCCTTGTCGTGGAGAACTCGTACACATAAAGATCTTTTCAATCCTTTGAGTAATCTATTCGAATTGTAGGTCAAAATTTTTGAAATTTCAAATCGTGATTTCTTCTTCGATTCTTAATCAAACTTCGTAATTCTTGTTGCATTAGTTTCCGCTGACCGTGGGCATCATTTTCCATAGGTTTATTGTAGCTGCCATAGACGGTTGAGCTCCGCCCATGACAAGAGGAACAAAAATCTTCAACCAATTTTGACAAACGGCCACTGAAAGCCGGCGATCGTCCATAGGAGGAAGAAGGCAATAATTGCAAAAACAACCTGCTCAATTTTAGACAATTGCATTTTCCCCCTAATTTGAAACGGATGAGTGAGAATTGGTATGATTTTTGGACTTTTGGTATGAAAATTGAAAATTCCCCAATTCTACGGTGCCAAAATTAGACGGGCAGATTAGTACCAAAATTGAACGGGCAGATTAGTGCCCAACGTGCCCCTCACATGCACTTAACGGAGGAGACTAAACGGTCGTGGCAAAACTTAACGGTTGTATGATTTTTGAACTTTTGGTATTAAAAATGAAATTTGGCCAGGTCTATGGTACCAAAATTGAATTTTAGCCTATAAGTGTCATACATGATATTTATTTTGAGGAAATACTATATACATGAAACTGGAAAGGAAAAAAAGCATCACTAGGCCAATTTAATATTAGGGTAAATACCACTAATAGTCCTTCTTATCATTAAATTTTAATATAGTGGTCCCTCGTGTGTTTTTTTCCCACGTTATGAATTATTTGTTTCACTTTGATCAATTTTCGGTGGTCCAAGATGTACCAAAGTACCAAAACAATTTTATGAGGGACTAAAGTATAGCATTATAAGTAAAATACCCACTGTAAATGACCAAAGTGAAATAAATAACTCATAGTGGGGACCACTATGAGGAAAAAAAATATAAGAGGGATCACTATGTAAAAAGCTAATGATAAGGAAGTTTATTAGTGGTGTTTACCCTTAATATTACAAATGAAGTTATCTAAAATTAAAAAGAAGTTATCTAAAATTATTTAAGAATGGTGATGAAAAGCTTCTTTCATCTATAGTTTCTTTCATCTATAGTTTTTATACGACAAATAACATGTAAATTTATGGAGTTTAACAGTTTTGTGAATATCTAAAACTAAGATAAATTCCAAAAAAAGTTCATTAAAGTAATTTATTTATTCTTGTTGAAATATAATATTAAAATAGAACAAAAATATTACTTCTCAAGGAAAAAAGAAAAAAAAATATTAATGATGTATTTAAAAGAGGGATAATTAGTTACCAATTAGGTACTAATTTGGTAATTGAGAAATATGGATTTAAGAACCATTAACTAGAAGGGGCATTTAGGAAAATGAAAAAAATTGTTCTGACAGCAACAATATTGCTCTGGCACTATCGCTATGCTTTAGTTTAGATGGTTGAGTTACCAATTAAGCAATGAATATTTTGGTAATTGAGAAATATAGGCTTTTAACCATTAACTTGAAATGACATATTAGGAAATTGGAAAAAATATGTTCTGACAACAACAATATTGTTTTGGCACTATCGCTAGCCTTTAGTTTAGATTATTGTATCAACAAATTAAGTGTTCGTACATTTAATATGGGTTTATTGAGTGATGAAATACATGCTTAATTCTTTTGGGATATTTCTTTTCTGGTCATAAATTACATTGTTCAATCATTATTTGTGGACCACACTCAAGAGTAGGTTGCCAAATATTATATAGAAAGTAGTATTTTGCAGGCGTAGGATAGCTTTGCAAGATTTCTCCACAACATAGAACACATGTTTTTTCTTATATTTTAAAGTTGTAATTTCTATGGAAACTAAATTATTAGTGTTTGTGTTTCAAAATTTTCAAAATAGTTGTAGTAGTTTTAAACAATGTATTCCTTATCTTTTAACGGTGCAATATTGATGTAAACTAAATTATTTGTGTTTCCAAATTTTCAAAACAATAGTAGAAGTTCTAAACAATGTACATATGAATGTTTTAATTTAAAATGAGCAAATTTTGTAGTTGTTTGTAATATTTGAGTTTAGAGGCAACATTACCCTAAATTTTCTACATATTTCTTGTATAACTTAAAGATGCATATACTACTGTTGGCCTTTTTAAGCTTCATTGTACTAGTTTTTAGTGGATATACATTGTATTTGTTATTTTGGTAATATTTGCACAGTATTAGTGATCAGAATTGATTTATTGATGTAGTAATGTAATCACCATCTCTCTAAATGAAAAACAAAAAAAATGACACAAGCCTTATTATAAAAATGTTTTCGGCTTGATAAATTCAAAATTAAAAATAATATGAAATTAAATTAAAATTTTCAATACATCAACTACTATTTTATAGGTTTATTTCATTAAATAAATATTTTTAATACATTAACAATTTTGTGATTATCTAGAAGGTCAATGAATAAGTTTTCACTCTTAAAAAGTTCATAAAAATAATTTATTTATTTCCTTGTTAAAATATAATATTAAAATAGAAAAAGAAATTATTTCTCAAGGATAAAGAAAAAAGAAACATAAATTAATAATGTATTTAAGATAGAGAATATTGAGTTATTGATTAAATATTGAGTAATTTAGGAATTGATAAATATATGTTTAATGATCATTGACTAGAAACAACAGATTAGGAAACCACCCCGTATTATCTATATATTACTACTATTTATTTGTTTTTAAATAATAAATTTATATATTATTTAGAGATTATTATAAGTAAAAATAATTAATAAAAAAACCACCCCGTAACCGACACCACCTCCCTAAAGCAACCAGAACCCTAAATGCATTTTGCAAATGCTATAACATTTTTTTGAAGAAACTTATTAAATTCTCATTTGATTTATGTTAAATGAAAAACTTCCAAGCATACAATCATTTTTTATGGGTTGATATTCTTGTGTTGATTTTAATTTTAAAAATTGATACTTCGTTATCAATTGAGGACTCAACTAATTAGAAATGAGGAATGATTTTATTATTATGATAAGAGGGATAATGTCTAGTAGGTAATTTATTGGCCGTACGGGTGCAAATGGAATTTGATAGTGGGTTGGGGTGGGGGTATTAGAAGAATAGGGTATTTTTTTCTTCTAATTTCGGGTATTTCAGTAATTTATTAATTTGAATTAATGAAATTTGAAATTCAGTCTAACTAAAAACAAATGACACTTTGGACAGAACGAATTCTCAGTTATATTTTTTAGACACAAGGGGATTCTACGCATTAAAATAACATAGGAGATTTTTTTTTGAAGGGTTTAAAAACACGTGTGTATTAAGTCTTTCCTTGAAATGGAGTTATGTATAAATTAGGGGTGGGCGCGGGTAGGGTATTTCGGGTCGGGTACCCGACTTGGCGGGTAGTGAATTTTCATACCCGAAACCCTACCCGATTTGGCGGGTACCCAAAGTTCGGGTACCCAAAATTTTCGGGTATTTCGGGTATTGGGTATTGGGTACCCGAAATTTCACGCTTTTTTTTTTCAAGAATTTTTTTTCAACATATATATACGTAAAATTGTAAATAAATGAATTCAAACATTAATTGTACACAATAACTTCAAAACAAAACAATACAAATGTCTCAAGCCTTCAAGATTCAAGTATTCAATAAATTACAATCAAATCAAACTCGAAGTCTCAAAGCATCAAAATATTAAATATCACAATCGCATGGCATGAAAGTTACAACTTACAATAGACATAAAATCACAAATCACATTCAATAATATTTCATATTTTAACTCATCATTCGGATCTTCACCAATCATATCCACCTACAAGCTTGAAAATCCAACTAAATTACTCGAATTTTTTTTTTAAATACCCGAACGGGTACCCGAATACCCGTTCGGGTGTGAAATTAATACCTAATACCCTACCCGAAAATATATTTCGGGTTCGGGTACCCGAACCCAAATGTCAAAATACCCATTTTTTTGTCCCAAACGGGAAATGCCCAAACGGGTCGGGACGGGTCCCAAAATACCCGACCCAAACGCCCACCCCTAGTATAAATTATGTTAATGATTGATTACCTAATTAATTTTTACCATAAAGGTTATAACTTGAATTACAAAATATTTGCTCTGATAGCAACAGTTGTTGCTCTGAAAATATCATCGGCCATTAATTTTTCTAGTTGTTTGATGTTACATTTAACTCAAATTTTTATATACTTTACGAAATAGTTTGTTAATTTCTGCATGATTTGTTAATAATATATAAAAATTTGTTAATATATATGTAAACATAATATTTATATTTTTTAATTTATGAATGCAATACATAATTAAATTATTTTAATTAATTTGTGAAAACTAGTGGTGGTTGTGATATTAACGGATGATGGAATAATGGCAAAATTTACAATATCATAAGAGGATTTATTGCAATAAACTTAATATGGAATAGTTTTGTGCATGTTTTAAGTAGCACAACGGAATTTATGTATTTCATCCTAGATTTTGGGTTAACTTTGTTAATGGTAAATGTACTTATATTATGCCTCCTCTCAATTTAGATTCTTTTACGCCCATTCGTGATTCATTTTGTTGGGCACCCAAACTAAGTGTGCGGGTGACAGCAATTGTCCTGTGGCATCCAAACTGAGTGTGCGGATGGAGATCCAAACTAAGTGTGCGGGTGGAGCCACAATCGAATATCGTGGGCGCTTGCGTGAATGCACTATAAGGGAAGGATATGCGCATTCCCTAACACCAATTGGTTTTGGGGCAAGTGGTAGCGCCTGAGGTCCAACAAGTGGCATCAGAGCCAAGGTCACGTGTTCGATTTCCAGCAGGAGCAATTGCTGAGGGGGAGATTGTTGGGCACCCAAACTAAGTGTGCGGGTGACAGCAATTGTCCTGTGGCATCCAAACTGAGTGTGCGGATGGAGACCCAAACTAAGTGTGCGGGTGGAGCCACAATCGAATATCGTGGGCGCTTGCGTGAATGCACAATAAGGGAAGGGTATGCGCATTCCCTAACACCAATTGGTTTTGGGGCAAGTGGTAGCGCCTGAGGTCCTACACATTTCAATTAATTCCTACATTTTATAGTCTAATAATTATAAGTGGTTATAATAGGTCTTGTAAACATGTAAGACATTGTTATACCATGTTCATTTTACAAGATTATTTTATTTTCCTAATTTGAGGGTATTTCTTTAGTTTATTACAAGCTATTCTTATTAGTGAATATTTTTGTATTTATTTGTTGATTGTTATTTATTATTTATAATTTACTATTGATAAAATTTAATATAATGATATATTTACTATTTCACTTATAGAAAAGGACAACGGTGAATCTCTGTGCTACATGTAATGATCGAGATTAGACACATAACGAAGAACTTCCTATGAGTTTGGTCTATACATTGACGGGTTTCGATGGCCTGAATCTGGTTTGACCCAACCCAACCCACATACATCCATAGCGGTCATAAGTCAAGATCCAATCCCCAATAAAAGTTGACTGAAAAAGGTAGACATTAACAAGTCTAATCCAGTTGAAATACAGGTTGTCTCGGTTCAGTTTAAACTTAATATGATCTCACATAGAACTAATAAGGTGTTTATGAAAAAATTTATATTTATTTATTTATGCTCAACTTAAAATATACTTAATTGAGAATGGGGTGTTTTCAAATAGCTGAAGAAAGCAAAGATGAAAATTTCTTTGTAAAAACTACTTTAGCTTTTGCATTTCTTAGAAAAGGTTAAATTGAGGCTCATAATCATAAAAACTTCAAAACTACTTCTACTTTATCAATGCAGTTTACCAACTTTTCAAACATTACCAGTTTTCATTCTAGAGTGCTTTTGACTTAATTTAAATAATTCAACAACCTAAAATTCAATGAATTGAAAATACCCCTGATAAGTGGTTTCTTGGTATAAGCAGGTTCTATTTGAAAATTATTAAAAAATAATCTTAAAATGCGTTTTTTTTTTTTTCGGATAAGCATGATAAAACTATGCTTGTCAGTCGGGCTATGTGAGCTGTGAGTGGACTGACTCAAACTCAAATTTCATCAAGTTTGATGACCATGAACTCAATCCCGGCTCAATAGTTTAGTTCAAACTCGGATCATATATTTTTTCGAGTTTTGAGCTAAAGTCTTCGAGAAAATTTATTTATTATTAAAATACACATAAATAGGAATCTGTTACATAACTCATAAAAATATATAAATCGCATACTCGTAGTCCATATATTAATATTAAAATAACATTTCAAACCAAAAAACAACTTTCAAATGATAGTTACAATGACTTTCAATATATAAAATAATTGAAAATACTTATTAATGTATAAATATATGAAAGGTATACCTCAACCCATCAATATGCTTCAAATATATATTCACATTATATACCATATAAATTATTGATGAATATTTTCACAAATCAAGCTTTATTCGAATTGAGCCTAATTAATCTCACACCTGACTCATAAACTCATAAGTTAATCGGACCTAAAAAAACGAGACTCAACCCAAATAAGATCAAATTGAGTTATCGGGCCTTGAGCAGGCCTAACTCAATTAACAGTCCTATTTTAGGCCTCCTTATTATTGTCTGCTTATTTATGCTAGTTTTAAGCAAACCTTACAGATAAATTGATAAATAACACCAAAAATATGTTTTTGCCTCTTATTGCTTAATATAAACCTTAGCGAACGCTCTCCTGAAGTGTAGGGCCTGTTTGTTTGGTATTTGGGAAAGTAATTTGGTAGAGTGGTGGAGGTTTGTGAAATAATCTCGATTTGGGTAATGTTATTTGTTTTGGTTTTGAGAGAGCGTTTTGAGAAATAAAGCGGGTATAGATTTTTGTGGAAGAGTTAGGTTGTAGATGTAAGATGTGTAAGGCTTTATGTCAAATCATGTTTGTTGTGAGATAAATTGTGTAAGAGATATGTTACTTTATGTCAAATCATAGTAGAGTTTATATAGATTTTGTTTGGAGATAAGAAAATTGTTGTTTGTTTGGGTTTTGAGAGAGTAGTTTGAGAAAATTGAGAGATGAAAAATTATTTCAGAAAATAGTAAACATGTTTGTTTGTCATATTCCAAACACGAAATTTTTTTGGGAAACGCCAAACAAACAAACGCCAAAAATATGTTCTTGCTCTTATTGCTTTATATAAACTCTAGCGAACGCTCTCCTGAAGTGTAGATTCTTACAAACAAACGAAGACTTCTCTACTTGTTTACTTCCTATTGAACTATAGACTGTTAAAATTAATTTCGGCTAGCAAAATGACAGAGCAATAATTCCTGCCAGCGTAAATTCTTTAAAGTTCCTAAAATACCCTTTAAAGTCACATAGATTTTGTGTACTTTAATTTCATATTAAAAAATTCTTCCATGAAATGAAACATGTATATCTCTCCTTTATTTTGGTTAATAAGAAAATCAATTAAAGACAGCCAAACAATTTATGAGAAAAGCAACAAAGACAATTAGAATTAGGATTGTTTTTTTAAAAAAAAAAAAAAACCAATCCCCTACCCCCAACCCCAATCCCCCGTAATCACCTTATCTCCCCAACCCAATCCGAGTCCGCCACAGGACTGGGAGTACTGGGTTGGGGTAGGGGATTGGTTTTTTTTTCTTTAAAAGAAAATTATTATTATTTTGTTAATAATTTATAACTTTATTTTTTTAATAAGTTCTAATTATATTAATATTATTATATAAATTTTAGATTTAATTAATATTTTATCGTATTTATTATTTGATATGTTAATAATTTATATAAAACTAATTTGGTTAAATAAATATATAAATATAATAAGTAAAATCTCTAAATTGGTCCGCACGTGTCTTTTCGAGCCAATTTTGAAATTAGGCAACAATGTGGACTAAAATTATCAATAAATTTGAAGATATGGGGTTATTTTGATAACATGAAATGTTAGGGATATAATAGTCAGTCAACATAAATACTTGTATCAATTTTGCAAAAACTTAAATGCCACATCATCAATTAACTTCCATTTTTAACGGTGGTACCAAAAGTGATTGATTTCTTAAATTGTGATACCAAATGTGCCGGCCTTGATTTTTTATGGTACCATAAATGAGAATTGGTATATAGTTTGATACCACAAGTGCAATACTCTCTTTATTAAATTCTTATTTGATTTAAGTTGAACAACAATCTTCCAAGCATATAAGCAAATTATGCGGGTTGAGATTCTAGTGTTAATTTTAATTTTATACAATTGATACTACATTATCAATTCAGGATTGAACTAATTACTCTAATGAGGTACGATTGTATTATTATGATCGGATGGTAATTTATGTCCTTCTTTTCGGTGGTTCTTGTCGACAGTTGGGTGCATTTGGGGTTGGGGGAGGGGTACAAGAAAAAGAGGGTAAACTTTTTTATTTATTTATAATTTTGGGTATTTTAGTAATTTGTTAACTTGAATTTCAGTCTCACAGAAAGAGAGTGACATTTAGGACTGAAAGGGGATTCTCTGCAATATTTTGTAGACAATTTGTAGACATAAAGGAATTTTATACGTACAATAACATAGAAAAATTGTGCAGGTTTCTTAAAACATATGTGTATTAGGGTTTTTTCCCAGAACAAAGCTATGTACAAATTATATTAAAGATTAATTAACTAAATAGTTTTGACAATAAAGGGTATAACTGGAATTATGAAATATTTGCTTTCACAACAATAATTTTTGTTCTAACAATTGATAGAATAGTGTCCTGTAAGCCAACTATTTGGATGCATTCAATTGATAGGACCATTCAATTGGATTAATAAATGCATTTTATTATTAAATGGTCATCTTTATCTTATGTAATAATTATCTACGCATAAGGATAGAAGTCCTTAGATCACAGGGCTATGGGACAACCCGTGGACTGATCTCCAAGGCCGTGATCTAGAATATATTCAAGAGTCGTAGAATCCAATCGAGATAGGACATCATTGGATTCGGTTAGACTCTCACTGTTGTGTATACTCCGATGAACTGGAGAACGCTGGGGTCCACGAGCGTGACTGGGATAGTCGATACACATAAGTGGGTGGCTTTCTGGGATGGCAAGCGCACTGAATACCCCAATTAGGAAATAACTCACCATGGAAGCGGTAGTCGCATATCGGGGTTGAAGTTATTCCAATTTACAATAGTATACGAGGAACGATCCCTAACTACTTGAGATGATAGGGTTTATCTGGTGCGAGAACGTCTATGCTTTGATATGAGTCCCGACTGACTGGAGATCGCCAGAAAGTCTCTGTGGACTCATATTGGGTATAGAGGAACTCGTATGCAAATTCATATCATCAACAAAGGATCCATTGACCCGACTTGATAGGTTGGGAAATTCTCCTATGGATTTCTGTGAGAAATTAATTCTGGTAAAATCCTCGGCCGAGGTATCTGACGGCTTTATGTAAGTAGCTCATAAAGGTTAAGTCAAAGAGAATTATTTCGAGACCAGAATGCATAAGGTCAAGACAAAAGAAAAGGGAAACCGATGAAAGACCATACCCTTAAGTCTCGACTGGGAGATTGATCGATGGAGAGATTATGGCGTATACGGAAATTGTAAATGAGATAAAAGGTTCACTGAATTAATTCACCAGTAATTGGGCTCCATGGGCTTGTGGCTGGACATCGACCGTGGAGTGTGGGAGAATTCCCAAATTGGCAGGGGTGCTGATTTTGGAATGATTAATCGACAGAGTGTTCGATTGATTTAGAGTAAGTCTTACTCGAATAATTAAATAATATTTAATTATAACCCACGGCCAATTATGTGGTGAACCTACGGGGGCATACACAATACACATGAAGCGAAAGCGAGGAAATAGGAGCAACCGAGTCGACTGGGTCGACTGGGTGAATAATCGACTGGGTCAATTATTATGGGTGGGTCGACTGGGACGACCCAATTGGAACAAATTGGGATCCAATTGGAATTGGATCAGGATCATAAATTAAATTGGAATTTAATTTGTGGATTAATTAATTAAGTTGGATTTAATTAATGGATTTTAATTAAATGGACTTAGAGTCTGATTTAATTAAATGGGAGATTAAATAAAGTCTGGTCAAATTAATTAACTGGGCCATGAATTAATTAGAAGACTTGGTCTTCTAATTAAAGAGAGTCATGGCCCATGTAGGAGAGAAGAGCCCTAGTCCTAATAGGACTAGGTTAGGGAGATAACTATAAGTAGCTATCTTATAGTTATTTTTCACACAACTCCATAAGCAAAAATTGAGCAAGAGCAAAAATTTTCTCTCCCTCTCCCACATAGCAATAGCCGAACCCATTCTTCCCTGTGGAAGAATTTTTCGTTTTCGACTTTGTTCCAAGATCGTTCCTAAATCCTAGATCATAATATATCTTGTGTTCTAGCTGATCATGATTTATTATTTTCGTGTAATTGTGGTGTATCAACCCGTAGAGGCGCAACACGTGGGGCGCTCCTGCAGAGCTTGGATCGATTTTGCTGAAGAGAAAATTAGAGTTCGTTTTGCTGACTGCCAACCTGGATTTGCAAGGAGATAGGTATAACGTGTAAACTTATCCTATCGTTTCAATTAATATTTATATATATACAACTAGAGTAGTATCCTGGCAAGATTCCGTAAGAGGTCCTAAAAAATTTTATATTCCGCTGTGCCTAGGGCTGTTTATCTTACCGAATCCCAACAACAATATCGCTAACCATTAATTTTTCCAATTGTTTGACACTACATTTACCACATTTACCTCATTTTCTCGTTTCAATACTTATATTTCCTGGAAATAAACACAACATTAATTTATATTAATTGCATTAATTGGTGTCATATTTGTCAAAATCCGAAAAGCATATTGATTATGTTATCTAGTCATTGTGATTACATCACATTAACTACTAACTAAAAATGGTTAGCTACATTGTTTTCCAATTCACATCTACTTTCTAATTCAAATATTGCAATTTTTTATGTAAAATCTTACGAAAGGTTTTCTTTATTTTGGCAACTTCCAAGCTATAAATATCATTGTTACAATATTTTCCTCAGAAGGTTCATAATTTTGCTTACTTTATAGTAAGCGAAAATTACATTGTGGTCTATTTCATGGTTGTCATTACTTATGTAGGAACGAAAAGATGATGACACGTGTACTTCTAGAGATTATTTTGTTACCAAACATTTGTCTTTTACATTAACTGAAACATAAAACTTGTGAAAGAAAATAACAAAAGTTTCAGTATGATACTTCGGACTTTAGTATGATTGATTCTTGGATTTCGAAAAAGCTAAACTAAATAGTGTTATATTTTTCACTAATTTTTGAAAAATTGTCATTTTATGCAACATAAAGTGAAAAGAAGAAATGAAGGTAATGATAATATAGTAATTCAATTTTTTTTTACCTTTAGACGTTCACTGTTGTGGTAAAGTATGTTTAGATCATTTCACCATAAGTAATTTTTGTAGTAAATGGTGTGCCACATTGTTTTTAAATAAATATAGGACATATAACAAATTTAATTGTAACTGTAATTTTGTGTTGGTAATTAAAATACATGATAGTATATGATAAACTAATTTCACGGTAGATTTGTTACAGTAACATCTGTATAAAACTATAACTTTTGTTTGAAAATCAATTTACATGACAGAATACGACAAACTAAATGCAATCTTGTGTTGGTAAGTAATCAAGTTACTCAGACTATATATTATATACTAAATCACGTATTTTTCGACGATAACATTGTATGATAAATGAACTATAAATTTAGTTTGAAAAATAAGTTAGATGACAGTATATGACAATATAACTGTAATATTGAGTTGGTAATCAAGTTACATAACAATATATGATAAACTAACGCCACGATTAATTTTCAACTGCAATAGCTGCATAATAGACTAACTATAAATTATTATTGAAAATCAAGTTACAATACAACATACAATAAACTAACATCATGAAAAGTTTTTGATGATAACGTTTGTATAATAAATAAACTACATGTTTGTTTGAAAATCAAGTTACACGACAATATACGACAAACTAGATGTAATGTTTTGTTAGTAATTAAGTTACATATGTATACGATTAACTAAGATCACGACAAATTTTCAAGGGTGACGTCTACATAATAAATAAACCATAAATTTTATTTAATTTGGAAATCAAGTTACACGACAGTTTAAAACAAACTAACATCACGAAAAAATCTCAATTGTAACGGTTATCTTATCCTAACTAATATAAACAATTTTGTTAATTGTGATCTCGCATCACTTCTAAGACTAATGAGTAATTCTATTAAATATTGATCCAGCATAACTGAACTATAAATCTTATATCGAGTCACATGGCAGGATACGACAAAATTTCAACGCTAACGTTTATCTTAGCATAATATATAGAAAATATATAGGAAGTCTTTAATATTGTACAAAACATACATTTATGATTGTGCGTACCATGATTAGGAAACTAACACTTTACAATATCAACAAACTCCCTATAACGTAAGGATTATCAAGTAATTAAAAAAACTAATCAGATTTATTTCAAATCTAATTATAGTTAATCAAGCAAAAGAATGATCCTATAATTATAATACCTAATTTAAGAAATCTAATGTAACCAAAAATATAATCTAAAATATGCTTCTTAAAGAAAGAGTGGTTATTTAGCCTATGAAAAAATGCAGGGGAGGAAGGGGGGTTGGGACCCACTACGTGGTTACAAATAAGATCTTCAAAGTTCCAAAAATACCTAACTAGGCCCACATAATTTCAAAACCGACAAATGTCCATATGCGTCATCCAAATCAGCTTTTTCCTATTATAAAAATGTGTCTCCCCTCCCCCTCGACCCTCACTATCATAGTATCGCTTAGCTCGTGTGGTCATTTATAGTATCCTTCAACTTAGACTTAATTACCAGAATACCTATCTACCCCATCCTCCTAACAAATAATGAATTCTCCACATCACCGTCACCCTACTCCCTACTCCGCCATCACCACCCCTCCATTCCCCTACTCTTCCGTTGTCACCACCTCTCGACTCCCTTACTCCTCCACTCTCCACTCCCCTACTCCACGACCACCAACCATCCACTCCCATACCCCTCGATTGTCACCACTCCTCCACTTCCGGACACCGTCGCCACCAACACCAAAAATGCCACCCCTACTAAAACTTCAAAATTGAAATCGAGTGTCACGAAAAGTTCATTCCCCAAGGATCGACACAGCAAGGTGAACGGACGCGACCGTCGGATCTGTTTGTCGGCCTTTTGTGCCACTCGTATCTTCCAGCTTACCCAAGAACTCGGCCACCATTCCGATGGAGAAACCATCAAATAGTTCTTTCGTCAAGCGGAGCCAGCCATAATCGCCGCCACCAAGGCTAGGTCTACCCCGGATGGGTCCATCTCCACCAGCGATGGCACTCTTCCGCCATCATTCCTTTCCGCCACTAAACATGCACCGTTAATGGGGAGTGGCTATGGAGGCGTCATTTATATGGTGCAGCCGATCCCGACGCCACCGAGTATACTGGTTCCGCAGCCGAATTCGTTATTGGATTTGTTGAAGCAAGCGACCGCGGTGTTGGAGGGTGAGTTTGAAGAAACGTGGAATGGTATGGATGAGGTGCAGGTGGACCTGCAGCAGAAGTAGATAGATATTAGGCTATCTAGCTGGAAGGATTGGGAATAAATTTGCTTGTAATCTAGTTGTGGGGGGTTAAGAGTTTCATGAAAGAATTAAAAAATAATTAATAATAATGTGTTGGGATTTGAGGGGTGGGGTGAGTTTAAGATGTTAGGAATATAGTAGGTGTTACTGTCATCTCATCTCTATTTACGTTAAGAATTTTTGTAAGTAAAATGACGAAGAAAGAGAGATGGAAAGCTTGTAATTATTTATAATGGTAAAAAAGTGGAACCATAATTATTAAACTTTTGTGGTTGACAATATTTTTCTAGATATCTCCAAAAATAAAGCAATTTATAGTCAATGTAGAAAAATTAAATCCGGATGGAACTTCTATCACACTTAGGTGTATGTTACATTTAATTTTGTGTCACACAAATAAATATATTGATGGGTGTGTAAATTTAAAATTTATATGGACTCAGACATTCACTTGGAGAGAGAATTTATCACTAAAATGAGATATCAAAGTGTGATAGAGGATTTTCTGACGAAATTAAATAAATATGGTGGTGCTTTCATGAAGTCTTCAAAATGTTGTAAAAAAGTCATTTTAGTTTTGCTATGAACAAATGATTTGGGGTTTACCAGTTCAAGAAATGAATTGGGACCTGGGCTCAGGTTGGTCAAGTGATTTTGTTTGTATCAGCAAAATAATGTTGGTAGGCGCATTTAATATTGGTTTGTTGAGTGATGAAATAATTACATATAATTAATTCTCAGGGATATTCATTTTCGGGTCATAAATTACATTATTCAATCATTGTGGACCACATCCATCCATGAATGGAAAAATAGATTGCCAAATAAAAAGTATTGTGTAGGTGTAGGACAGCTTTGCAAGATTTTCTCCATAATGCAGAACACGTGTTTTTGCTTATGTAAGTTCGATGGAAACTAAATTATTACGAAATTCGGATAGTGACACAAAGATTACAATTTACAATGCTTGTTAAATAGTCATTATTTGAAGATTAAAAAACCAAAAATACTATCATTGGAGTAATAATTATTTTCCTCTCTCTCTTATCTTTTAATTGGCAGTTAAAAAAATTATAATGAAAGAAAGAGGATTATATGCTATATTTTGTAGACTCAAATAGAATTTTACGCAATAAAATAACGTAGAAGAATTGTGTAGGTTTCTTATATCATATGTGTATATTATGTTTTTTCCACAGAACAAAGCTATATATGTATAAATTATATTAATGATTAATTAACTAATTAGTTTTGACAATAAAGGGTATAGCTTAAATTATGTGCTCTGGCAACAACAATTGTTCTGACAATATCGCTAATCATTAATTTTTCCAGTTGTTTGATTCTACATTTACCTCATTTTCTCTTTTCAATCCCATTTTTCCTAAAAATAAAAACAACATTAATTGTATTAGTTGGCATCATATTTGTCAATATCCAAAAGCATATTGATTATGTTATCCAGTTATTGGGATAATATCACATTAATAACTAACTAAAAATGGTTAACTACATTATTTTTCACTTGATGTCTACTTCTCTAAATCAAAATTTGTATGAAAAATCTTACATAAGGTGCATATATTAATTGAGAATAGTTACATCTCTTTCATCATACAACTAAGAAATTAAAGTACATAAATCCTTGATATAAAAAATAGATGAGATGGAAGTAACACCAACAATACATTCTTAAAATTCCCCACACATTATTACTAATAATTATTTTAATTCTTTCATGAAACCCCTAACCCCACAACCAGATTACAATAATTTATTCCCAATTCAAATACTAGATAGCCTAAAATCTATCAATTGATGTTGGTCCCCGTGCACCTCTATCCATAGACACTTCCCATCACCGGCGCATAAACGGTGGCCGGATAGAATGATGGTTGAATTGTGTTGTTGTTGGTGGAGATAGGACCGGCGGATTAGACCCAGTCCCACTAACGGCAATGATGGATGGCTTCGCTTGATGGAGAAGCCATTCGATGGTTTCTCCATCAGTGTGGTGGCCGAGTTTTTGGGTAAGCTGGAAGATACGGGCGGCGCAGAGTTCCGGGATACGGATTCGACGGCCACGACCGCTCACCTTCTTGTGGCGATCTTTAGATGATGAACTTTTTGTGACACCAGAATTGGATTTTGAAGTTTGAGCGGCGGTGGTGTCTGTGAAGGAAAGTGGAGGGGTGGTGCTAGTGATGGAGAGAGGAGTGGGCTGATAATTTGGAAAAGACATTGTTTTTTAGAAGATGGGGTAAGGGTGTATTTTGGTATTGTTGAGAGAGACTAGAAAAGAAAAATAATTGACCTCACGAGTTATACTATGAGTGTGATAGTGAGAGTGGGGGCACATTTTTATAATGGGAAAAAATAGATTTGGATAACAGTAATGTTGACATTTGTCGATTCTGGAAATTGTGTGGGCTTTTAGCCCATATTTTATGAGCCTATTTAAGGTGTTTTGTGGATCATTGAAGATCTTTATCTGAATTCCTGGAATGGGTGCCAACCCTCTCTATATATTTTGCATAGGCTAATTCACCCCTCTACATATTTGAAATAGACTTGATTAGTTTTTTAAATTACTTGATCATCCTTATGTTGTAGGGAGTTTATTCAGGTTGTAGAGTCTTAGTTTTTAATGTTACGTATGATCGTAAACATATGATCCGTACATTTTTAATGACAACTTATATATTTTCTATATATTGCGTCGATCTTGACGTCGCAATTATGACCTAGGTAATGATTGTTAGGATCATCCAATTAATTTAATATATGACAATGTGAATCCAACACTAACTTTGTAGAGAATGAACTGTAATTTTGTGTTGGTAATTAAATTACATGATAGTATATGATAAACTAATGTCACGGTAGATTTGTTACAGTAACATCTGTATAAAACTATAACTTTTGTCTGAAAATCAATTTACATGACAGAATACGACAAACTAATTGCAATCTTGTGTTGGTAAGTAATCAAGTTACTCAGACTATATATTATAAACTAAATCACGTATTTTTCAACGATAACATTGTATGATAAATGAACTATAAATTTATTTTGAAAAATAAGTTAGATGACAGTATATGACAATATAACTGTAATATTGAGTTGGTAATCAAGTTACATAACAATATATGATAAACTAATGCCACGATTAATTTTCAACGGCAATAGCTGCATAATAGATTAATTATAAATTATTATTGAAAATCAAGTTACAAGACAACATACAATAAACTAACATCATGAAAAGTTTTTGATGATAACGTTTGTATAATAAATGAACTACATGTTTGTTTGAAAATCAAGTTACACGATAATATACGACAAACTAGATGTAATGTTTTGCTAGTAATTAAGTTACATATGTATACGATTAACTAAGATCACGACAAATTTTCAACGGTGATGTCTACATAATAAATAAACCATAAATTTTGTTTAATTTGGAAATCAAGTTACACGACAGTTTAAAACAAACTAACATCACGAAAAAATCTCAATTGTAACGGTTATCTTATCCTAACTAATATAAACAATTTTGTTAATTGTGATCTCGCATCACTTCTAGGACAAATTCTATTAAATATTGATCCAACAGAACTGAACTATAAATCTTCGTTCGAGTCACATGGCAGGATACGACAAAATTTCAACGCTAACTTTTATCTTAGCATAATATATAGAAAATATATAGGAAGTCTTTAATATTGTACAAAACATACATTTACGATTGTGCGTACCATGATTAGGAAACTAACACTTTACAATATCAACAAACTCCCTATAACGTAAGGATTATCATGTAATTAAAAAAACTAATCAGATTTATTTCAAACCTAATTATAGTTAATCAAGCAAAAAAAGGATCCTATAATTATAATACCTAATTTAAGAAATCTAATGGAACCAAAAATATAATCTAAAATATGCCTCTTAAAGAAAGAGTGGTTATTTAGCCTACGAAAAAATGCAGGGGAGGAAGGGGGGTTGGGACCCACTACGTGGTTATAAATAAGATCTTCAAAGTTCCGAAAATACCTAAATAGGCCCACATAATTTCAAAAACCGACAAATGTCCATATGCGTCATCCAAATCTGCTTTTTCCTATTATAAAAATGTGCCTTCGCTCCCCCTCAACTCTCACTATCAAACTCATCTCATAGTATAGCTTAGCTCGTGTGGTCATTTATAGTATCCTTCAACTCAGACTTAATTACAAGAATACCTTTCTACCCCATCCTTCTAACAAATAATGAATTCTTCACATCACCGTCACCCCACTCCCTATTCCGCCATCACCACCCCTCCATTCCCCTACTCTTCCGTTGTCACCACCTCTCGACTCCCTTACTCCTCCACCCCTCCACTCCCCAACTCCACCACCACCAACCATCCACTCCGATACTCCTCCATTGTCACCACTCCTCCACTTCCGGACACCGTCGCCACCAACACCAAAACTGCCACCCCTACTAAAACTTCCAAATTGAAATCGAGTGTCACGAAAAGTTCATCCCCCAAGGATCGACACAGCAAGGTGAACGGACGCGACCGTCGGATCTGTCTGCCGGCCTTTTGTGCCGCTCGTATCTTCCAGCTTACCCAAGAACTCGGCCACCATTCCGATGGAAAACCCATTAAATAGCTCTTTCGTCAAGCGGAGCCAGCCATAATCGCTGCCACCAAGGCTAGGTCTACCCCGGATGGGTCCATCTCCACCAGCGATGGCACTCTTCCGCCATCATTCCTTTCCGCCACTAAACATGCACCGGTAATGGGGAGTGGCTATGGAGGCGGCATGTATATGGTGCAGCCGATCCCGACGCCACCGAGTATACTGGTTCCGCAGCCGAATTCGTTATTGGATTTGTTGAAGCAAGCGACCGCGGTGTTGGAGGGTGAGTTTGAAGAAACGTGGAATGGTATGGATGAGGTGCAGGTGGACCTGCAGCAGAAGTAGATAGATATTAGGCTATCTAGCTGGAAGGATTGGGAATAAATTTGCTTGTAATCTAGTTGTGGGGGGTTAAGAGTTTCATGAAAGAATTAAAAAATAATTAATAATAATGTGTTGGGATTTGAGGGGTGGGGTGAGTTTAAGATGTTAGGAATATAGTAGGTGTTACTGTCATCTCATCTCTATTTACGTTAATAATTTTTGTATTATAGGATGAAAGAGATGTAACTATTGGCAGTAATAAATATATGCACCTTTTGAGTTTTTAATTACCTGAAATTTATTTACTAAGTACACTTCCATACCATTTCTTTTACTTTGCCTTAGTTAAATTCATCACGAAAAATGGTGTGATGAAAAACATGACGGACATTTATTTATTCCTAATATGTGAGATCGGAGAACTTAATTTTATTATCTTATCTCACCATGTACTTGTACGCAAAAGTTAACCAGAATAACTTCAACTCTTTGTAGGACTATATTATCTGTGCAAATGATGTACCAAATAATATCTCATAATTGAAGGCTTGTTTGAAAGTAAAATGACGAAGAAAGAGAGATGGAAAGCTTGTAATTATTTATAATGGTAAAAAAGTGGAACCATAATTATTAAACTTTTGTGGTTGACAATATTTTTCTAGATATCTCCAAAAATAAAGCAATTTATAGTCAATGTAGAAAAATTAAATCCGGATGGAACTTCTATCACACTTAGGTGTATGTTACATTTAATTTTGTGTCACACAAATAAATATATTGATGGGTGTGTAAATTTAAAATTTATATGGACTCAGACATTCACTTGGAGAGAGAATTTATCACTAAAATGAGATATCAAAGTGTGATAGAGGATTTTCTGACGAAATTAAATAAATATGGTGGTGCTTTCATGAAGTCTTCAAAATGTTGTAAAAAAGTCATTTTACTTTTGCTATGAACAAATGATTTGGGGTTTACCAGTTCAAGAAATGAATTGGGACCTGGGCTCAGGTTGGTCAAGTGATTTTGTTTGTATCAGCAAAATAATGTTGGTAGGCGCATTTAATATTGGTTTGTTGAGTGATGAAATAATTACATATAATTAATTCTCAGGGATATTCATTTTCGGGTCATAAATTACATTATTCAATCATTGTGGACCACATCCATCCATGAATGGAAAAATAGATTGCCAAATAAAAAGTATTGTGTAGGTGTAGGACAGCTTTGCAAGATTTTCTCCATAATGCAGAACACGTGTTTTTGCTTATGTAAGTTCGATGGAAACTAAATTATTACGAAATTCGGATAGTGACACAAAGATTACAATTTACAATGCTTGTTAAATAGTCATTATTTGAAGATTAAAAAACCAAAAATACTATCATTGGAGTAATAATTATTTTCCTCTCTCTCTTATCTTTTAATTGGCAGTTAAAAAAATTATAATGAAAGAAAGAGGATTATATGCTATATTTTGTAGACTCAAATAGAATTTTACGCAATAAAATAACGTAGAAGAATTGTGTAGGTTTCTTATATCATATGTGTATATTATGTTTTTTCCACAGAACAAAGCTATATATGTATAAATTATATTAATGATTAATTAACTAATTAGTTTTGACAATAAAGGGTATAGCTTAAATTATGTGCTCTGGCAACAAAAATTGTTCTGACAATATCGCTAATCATTAATTTTTCCAGTTGTTTGATTCTACATTTACCTCATTTTCTCTTTTCAATCCCATTTTTCCTAAAAATAAAAACAACATTAATTGTATTAGTTGGCATCATATTTGTCAATATCCAAAAGCATATTGATTATGTTATCCAGTTATTGGGATAATATCACATTAATAACTAACTAAAAATGGTTAACTACATTATTTTTCACTTGATGTCTACTTCTCTAAATCAAAATTTGTATGAAAAATCTTACATAAGGTGCATATATTAATTGAGAATAGTTACATCTCTTTCATCATACAACTAAGAAATTAAAGTACATAAATCCTTGATATAAAAAAGAGATGATATGGAAGTAACACCAACAATACATTCTTAAAATTCCCCACACATTATTACTAATAATTATTTTAATTCTTTCATGAAACCCCTAACCCCACAACCAGATTACAATAATTTATTCCCAATTCAAATACTAGATAGCCTAAAATCTATCAATTGATGTTGGTCCCCGTGCACCTCTATCCATAGACACTTCCCATCACCGGCGCATAGACGGTGGCAGGATAGAATGATGGTTGAATTGTGTTGTTGTTGGTGGAGATAGGACCGGCGGATTAGACCCGGTCCCACTAACGGCAATGATGGATGGCTTCGCTTGATGGAGAAGCCATTCGATGGTTTCTCCATCAGTGTGGTGGCCGAGTTTTTGGGTAAGCTGGAAGATACGGGCGGCGCAGAGTTCCGGGATACGGATTCGGCGGCCACGACCGCTCACCTTCTTGTGGCGATCTTTAGATGATGAACTTTTTGTGACACCAGAATTGGATTTTGAAGTTTGAGCGGCGGTGGTGTCTGTGAAGGAAAGTGGAGGGGTGGTGCTAGTGATGGAGAGAGGAGTGGGCTGATAATTTGGAAAAGACATTGTTTTTTAGAAGATGGGGTAAGGGTGTATTTTGGTATTGTTGAGAGAGACTAGAAAAGAAAAATAATTGACCTCACGAGTTATACTATGAGTGTGATAGTGAGAGTTGGGGCACATTTTTATAATGGGAAAAAATAGATTTGGATAACAGTAATGTTGACATTTGTCGATTCTGGAAATTGTGTGGGCTTTTAGCCCATATTTTATGAGCCTATTTAAGGTGTTTTGTGGATCATTGAAGATCTTTATCTGAATTCCTGGAATGGGTGCCAACCCTCTCTATATATTTTGCATAGGCTAATTCACCCCTCTACATATTTGAAATAGACTTGATTAGTTTTTTAAATTACTTGATCATCCTTATGTTGTAGGGAGTTTATTCAGGTTGTAGAGTCTTAGTTTTTAATGTTACGTATGATCGTAAACATATGATCCGTACATTTTTAATGACAACTTATATATTTTCTATATATTGCGTCGATCTTGACGTCGCAATTATGACCTAGGTAATGATTGTTAGGATCATCCAATTAATTTAATATATGACAATGTGAATCCAACACTAACTTTGTAGAGAATGAACTGTAATTTTGTGTTGGTAATTAAATTACATGATAGTATATGATAAACTAATGTCACGGTAGATTTGTTACAGTAACATCTGTATAAAACTATAACTTTTGTCTGAAAATCAATTTACATGACAGAATACGACAAACTAATTGCAATCTTGTGTTGGTAAGTAATCAAGTTACTCAGACTATATATTATAAACTAAATCACGTATTTTTCAACGATAACATTGTATGATAAATGAACTATAAATTTAGTTTGAAAAATAAGTTAGATGACAGTATATGACAATATAACTGTAATATTGAGTTGGTAATCAAGTTACATAACAATATATGATAAACTAATGCCACGATTAATTTTCAACGGCAATAGCTGCATAATAGATTAATTATAAATTATTATTGAAAATCAAGTTACAAGACAACATACAATAAACTAACATCATGAAAAGTTTTTGATGATAACGTTTGTATAATAAATGAACTACATGTTTGTTTGAAAATCAAGTTACACGATAATATACGACAAACTAGATGTAATGTTTTGCTAGTAATTAAGTTACATATGTATACGATTAACTAAGATCACGACAAATTTTCAACGGTGATGTCTACATAATAAATAAACCATAAATTTTGTTTAATTTGGAAATCAAGTTACACGACAGTTTAAAACAAACTAACATCACGAAAAAATCTCAATTGTAACGGTTATCTTATCCTAACTAATATAAACAATTTTGTTAATTGTGATCTCGCATCACTTCTAGGACTAATTCTATTAAATATTGATCCAACATAACTGAACTATAAATCTTCGTTCGAGTCACATGGCAGGATACGACAAAATTTCAACGCTAATTTTTATCTTAGCATAATATATAGAAAATATATAGGAAGTCTTTAATATTGTACAAAACATACATTTACGATTATGCGTACCATGATTAGGAAACTAACACTTTACAATATCAACAAACTCCCTATAACGTAAGGATTATCAAGTAATTAAAAAAACTAATCAGATTTATTTCAAACCTAATTATAGTTAATCAAGCAAAAAAAAGGATCCTATAATTATAATACCTAATTTAAGAAATCTAATGGAACCAAAAATATAATCTAAAATATGCCTCTTAAAGAAAGAGTGGTTATTTAGCCTATGAAAAAATGCAGGGGAGGAAGGGGGGTTGGGACCCACTACGTGGTTATAAATAAGATCTTCAAAGTTCCGAAAATACCTAAATAGGCCCACATAATTTCAAAAACCGACAAATGTCCATATGCGTCATCCAAATCTGCTTTTTCCTATTATAAAAATGTGCCTTCGCTCCCCCTCAACTCTCACTATCAAACTCATCTCATAGTATAGCTTAGCTCGTGTGGTCATTTATAGTATCCTTCAACTCAGACTTAATTACCAGAATACCTCTCTACCCCATCCTCCTAACAAATAATGAATTCTCCACATCACCGTCACCCCACTCCCTACTTCGCCATCACCACCCCTCCATTCCCCTACTCTTCCGTTGTCACCACCTCTCGACTCCCTTACTCCTCCACCCCTCCACTCCCCAACTCCACCACCACCAACCATCCACTCCCATACTCCTCCATTGTCACCACTCCTCCACTTCCGGACACCGTCGCCACCAACACCAAAACTGCCACCCCTACTAAAACTTCAAAATTGAAATCGAGTGTCACGAAAAGTTCATCCCCCAAGGATCGACACAGTAGGTGAACGGACGCGACCGTCGGATCTGTCTGCCGGCCTTTTGTGCCGCTCGTATCTTCCAGCTTACCCAAGAACTCGGCCACCATTCCGATGGAGAACCTATTAAATAGCTCTTTCGTCAAGCGGAGCCAGCCATAATCGCCGCCACCAAGGCTAGGTCTACCCCGGATGGGTCCATCTCCACCAGCGATGGCACTCTTCCGCCATCATTCCTTTCCGCCACTAAACATGCACCGGTAATGGGGAGTGGCTATGGAGGCGGCATGTATATGGTGCAGCCGATCCCGACGCCACCGAGTATACTGGTTCCGCAGCCGAATTCGTTATTAGATTTGTTGAAGCAAGCGACCGCGGTGTTGGAGGGTGAGTTTGAAGAAACGTGGAATGGTATGGATGAGGTGCAGGTGGACCTGCAGCAGAAGTAGATAGATATTAGGCTATCTAGCTGGAAGGATTGGGAATAAATTTGCTTGTAATCTAGTTGTGGGGGGTTAAGAGTTTCATGAAAGAATTAAAAAATAATTAATAATAATGTGTTGGGATTTGAGGGGTGGGGTGAGTTTAAGATGTTAGGAATATAGTAGGTGTTATTGTCATCTCATCTCTATTTACGTTAAGAATTTTTGTATTATAGGATGAAAGAGATGTAACTATTGGCAGTTATAAATATATGCACCTTTTGAGTTTTTAATTACCTGAAATTTATTTACTAAGTACACTTCCATACCATTTCTTTTACTTTGCCTTAGTTAAATTCATCACGAAAAATGGTGTGATGAAAAACATGACGGACATTCATTTATTCCTAATATGTGAGGATCGGAGAACTTAATTTTATTATCTTATCTCACCATGTACTTGTACGCAAAAGTTAACCAGAATAACTTCAACTCTTTGTAGGACTATATTATCTGTGCAAATGATGTACCAAATAATATCTCATAATTGAAGGCTTGTTTGAAAGTAAAATGACGAAGAAAGAGAGATGGAAAGCTTGTAATTATTTATAATGGTAAAAAAGTGGAACCATAATTATTAAACTTTTGTGGTTGACAATATTTTTCTAGATATCTCCAAAAATAAAGCAATTTATAGTCAATGTAGAAAAATTAAATCCGGATGGAACTTCTATCACACTTAGGTGTATGTTACATTTAATTTTGTGTCACACAAATAAATATATTGATGGGTGTGTAAATTTAAAATTTATATGGACTCAGACATTCACTTGGAGAGAGAATTTATCACTAAAATGAGATATCAAAGTGTGATAGAGGATTTTCTGACGAAATTAAATAAATATGGTGGTGCTTTCATGAAGTCTTCAAAATGTTGTAAAAAAGTCATTTTACTTTTGCTATGAACAAATGATTTGGGGTTTACCAGTTCAAGAAATGAATTGGGACCTGGGCTCAGGTTGGTCAAGTGATTTTGTTTGTATCAGCAAAATAATGTTGGTAGGCGCATTTAATATTGGTTTGTTGAGTGATGAAATAATTACATATAATTAATTCTCAGGGATATTCATTTTCGGGTCATAAATTACATTATTCAATCATTGTGGACCACATCCATCCATGAATGGAAAAATAGATTGCCAAATAAAAAGTATTGTGTAGGTGTAGGACAGCTTTGCAAGATTTTCTCCATAATGCAGAACACGTGTTTTTGCTTATGTAAGTTCGATGGAAACTAAATTATTACGAAATTCGGATAGTGACACAAAGATTACAATTTACAATGCTTGTTAAATAGTCATTATTTGAAGATTAAAAAACCAAAAATACTATCATTGGAGTAATAATTATTTTCCTCTCTCTCTTATCTTTTAATTGGCAGTTAAAAAAATTATAATGAAAGAAAGAGGATTATATGCTATATTTTGTAGACTCAAATAGAATTTTACGCAATAAAATAACGTAGAAGAATTGTGTAGGTTTCTTATATCATATGTGTATATTATGTTTTTTCCACAGAACAAAGCTATATATGTATAAATTATATTAATGATTAATTAACTAATTAGTTTTGACAATAAAGGGTATAGCTTAAATTATGTGCTCTGGCAACAAAAATTGTTCTGACAATATCGCTAATCATTAATTTTTCCAGTTGTTTGATTCTACATTTACCTCATTTTCTCTTTTCAATCCCATTTTTCCTAAAAATAAAAACAACATTAATTGTATTAGTTGGCATCATATTTGTCAATATCCAAAAGCATATTGATTATGTTATCCAGTTATTGGGATAATATCACATTAATAACTAACTAAAAATGGTTAACTACATTATTTTTCACTTGATGTCTACTTCTCTAAATCAAAATTTGTATGAAAAATCTTACATAAGGTGCATATATTAATTGAGAATAGTTACATCTCTTTCATCATACAACTAAGAAATTAAAGTACATAAATCCTTGATATAAAAAAGAGATGAGATGGAAGTAACACCAACAATACATTCTTAAAATTCCCCACACATTATTACTAATAATTATTTTAATTCTTTCATGAAACCCCTAACCCCACAACCAGATTACAATAATTTATTCCCAATTCAAATACTAGATAGCCTAAAATCTATCAATTGATGTTGGTCCCCGTGCACCTCTATCCATAGACACTTCCCATCACCGGCGCATAGACGGTGGCAGGATAGAATGATGGTTGAATTGTGTTGTTGTTGGTGGAGATAGGACCGGCGGATTAGACCCGGTCCCACTAACGGCAATGATGGATGGCTTCGCTTGATGGAGAAGCCATTCGATGGTTTCTCCATCAGTGTGGTGGCCGAGTTTTTGGGTAAGCTGGAAGATACGGGCGGCGCAGAGTTCCGGGATACGGATTCGACGGCCACGACCGCTCACCTTCTTGTGGCGATCTTTAGATGATGAACTTTTTGTGACACCAGAATTGGATTTTGAAGTTTGAGCGGCGGTGGTGTCTGTGAAGGAAAGTGGAGGGGTGGTGCTAGTGATGGAGAGAGGAGTGGGCTGATAATTTGGAAAAGACATTGTTTTTTAGAAGATGGGGTAAGGGTGTATTTTGGTATTGTTGAGAGAGACTAGAAAAGAAAAATAATTGACCTCACGAGTTATACTATGAGTGTGATAGTGAGAGTGGGGGCACATTTTTATAATGGGAAAAAATAGATTTGGATAACAGTAATGTTGACATTTGTCGATTCTGGAAATTGTGTGGGCTTTTAGCCCATATTTTATGAGCCTATTTAAGGTGTTTTGTGGATCATTGAAGATCTTTATCTGAATTCCTGGAATGTGTGCCAACCCTCTCTATATATTTTGCATAGGCTAATTCACCCCTCTACATATTTGAAATAGACTTGATTAGTTTTTTAAATTACTTGATCATCCTTATGTTGTAGGGAGTTTATTCAGGTTGTAGAGTCTTAGTTTTTAATGTTACGTATGATCGTAAACATATGATCCGTACATTTTTAATGACAACTTATATATTTTCTATATATTGCGTCGATCTTGACGTCGCAATTATGACCTAGGTAATGATTGTTAGGATCATCCAATTAATTTAATATATGACAATGTGAATCCAACACTAACTTTGTAGAGAATGAACTGTAATTTTGTGTTGGTAATTAAATTACATGATAGTATATGATAAACTAATGTCACGGTAGATTTGTTACAGTAACATCTGTATAAAACTATAACTTTTGTCTGAAAATCAATTTACATGACAGAATACGACAAACTAATTGCAATCTTGTGTTGGTAAGTAATCAAGTTACTCAGACTATATATTATAAACTAAATCACGTATTTTTCAACGATAACATTGTATGATAAATGAACTATAAATTTAGTTTGAAAAATAAGTTAGATGACAGTATATGACAATATAACTGTAATATTGAGTTGGTAATCAAGTTACATAACAATATATGATAAACTAATGCCACGATTAATTTTCAACGGCAATAGCTGCATAATAGATTAATTATAAATTATTATTGAAAATCAAGTTACAAGACAACATACAATAAACTAACATCATGAAAAGTTTTTGATGATAACGTTTGTATAATAAATGAACTACATGTTTGTTTGAAAATCAAGTTACACGATAATATACGACAAACTAGATGTAATGTTTTGCTAGTAATTAAGTTACATATGTATACGATTAACTAAGATCACGACAAATTTTCAACGGTGATGTCTACATAATAAATAAACCATAAATTTTGTTTAATTTGGAAATCAAGTTACACGACAGTTTAAAACAAACTAACATCACGAAAAAATCTCAATTGTAACGGTTATCTTATCCTAACTAATATAAACAATTTTGTTAATTGTGATCTCGCATCACTTCTAGGACTAATTCTATTAAATATTGATCCAACAGAACTGAACTATAAATCTTCATTCGAGTCACATGGCAGGATACGACAAAATTTCAACGCTAATTTTTATCTTAGCATAATATATAGAAAATATATAGGAAGTCTTTAATATTGTACAAAACATACATTTACGATTATGCGTACCATGATTAGGAAACTAACACTTTACAATATCAACAAACTCCCTATAACGTAAGGATTATCAAGTAATTAAAAAAACTAATCAGATTTATTTCAAACCTAATTATAGTTAATCAAGCAAAAAAAAGGATCCTATAATTATAATACCTAATTTAAGAAATCTAATGGAACCAAAAATATAATCTAAAATATGCCTCTTAAAGAAAGAGTGGTTATTTAGCCTATGAAAAAATGCAGGGGAGGAAGGGGGGTTGGGACCCACTACGTGGTTATAAATAAGATCTTCAAAGTTTCGAAAATACCTAAATAGGCCCACATAATTTCAAAAACCGACAAATGTCCATATGCGTCATCCAAATCTGCTTTTTCCTATTATAAAAATGTGCCTTCGCTCCCCCTCAACTCTCACTATCAAACTCATCTCATAGTATAGCTTAGCTCGTGTGGTCATTTATAGTATCCTTCAACTCAGACTTAATTACCAGAATACCTCTCTACCCCATCCTCCTAACAAATAATGAATTCTCCACATCACCGTCACCCCACTCCCTACTCCGCCATCACCACCCCTCCATTCCCCTACTCTTCCGTTGTCACCACCTCTCGACTCCCTTACTCCTCCACCCCTCCACTCCCCAACTCCACCACCACCAACCATCCACTCCCATACTCCTCCATTGTCACCACTCCTCCACTTCCGGACACCGTCGCCACCAACACCAAAACTGCCACCCCTACTAAAACTTCAAAATTGAAATCGAGTGTCACGAAAAATTCATCCCCCAAGGATCGACACAGTAGGTGAACGGACGCGACCGTCGGATCTGTCTGCCGGCCTTTTGTGCCGCTCGTATCTTCCAGCTTACCCAAGAACTCGGCCACCATTCCGATGGAGAACCCATTAAATAGCTCTTTCGTCAAGCGGAGCCAGCCATAATCGCCGCCACCAAGGCTAGGTCTACCCCGGATGGGTCCATCTCCACCAGCGATGGCACTCTTCCGCCATCATTCCTTTCCGCCACTAAACATGCACCGATAATGGGGAGTGGCTATGGAGGCGGCATGTATATGGTGCAGCCGATCCCGACGCCATCGAGTATACTGGTTCCGCAGCCGAATTCGTTATTGGATTTGTTGAAGCAAGCGACCGCGGTGTTGGAGGGTGAGTTTGAAGAAACGTGGAATGGTATGGATGAGGTGCAGGTGGACCTGCAGCAGAAGTAGATAGATATTAGGCTATCTAGCTGGAAGGATTGGGAATAAATTTGCTTGTAATCTAGTTGTGGGGGGTTAAGAGTTTCATGAAAGAATTAAAAAATAATTAATAATAATGTGTTGGGATTTGAGGGGTGGGGTGAGTTTAAGATGTTAGGAATATAGTAGGTGTTACTGTCATCTCATCTCTATTTACGTTAAGAATTTTTGTATTATAGGATGAAAGAGATGTAACTATTGGCAGTTATAAATATATGCACCTTTTGAGTTTTTAATTACCTGAAATTTATTTACTAAGTACACTTCCATACCATTTCTTTTACTTTGCCTTAGTTAAATTCATCACGAAAAATGGTGTGATGAAAAACATGACGGACATTCATTTATTCCTAATATGTGAGGATCGGAGAACTTAATTTTATTATCTTATCTCACCATGTACTTGTACGCAAAAGTTAACCAGAATAACTTCAACTCTTTGTAGGACTATATTATCTGTGCAAATGATGTACCAAATAATATCTCATAATTGAAGGCTTGTTTGAAAGTAAAATGACGAAGAAAGAGAGATGGAAAGCTTGTAATTATTTATAATGGTAAAAAAGTGGAACCATAATTATTAAACTTTTGTGGTTGACAATATTTTTCTAGATATCTCCAAAAATAAAGCAATTTATAGTCAATGTAGAAAAATTAAATCCGGATGGAACTTCTATCACACTTAGGTGTATGTTACATTTAATTTTGTGTCACACAAATAAATATATTGATGGGTGTGTAAATTTAAAATTTATATGGACTCAGACATTCACTTGGAGAGAGAATTTATCACTAAAATGAGATATCAAAGTGTGATAGAGGATTTTCTGACGAAATTAAATAAATATGGTGGTGCTTTCATGAAGTCTTCAAAATGTTGTAAAAAAGTCATTTTAGTTTTGCTATGAACAAATGATTTGGGGTTTACCAGTTCAAGAAATGAATTGGGACCTGGGCTCAGGTTGGTCAAGTGATTTTGTTTGTATCAGCAAAATAATGTTGGTAGGCGCATTTAATATTGGTTTGTTGAGTGATGAAATAATTACATATAATTAATTCTCAGGGATATTCATTTTCGGGTCATAAATTACATTATTCAATCATTGTGGACCACATCCATCCATGAATGGAAAAATAGATTGCCAAATAGAAAGTATTGTGTAGGTGTAGGATAGCTTTGCAAGAGTTTCTCCATAATGCAGAACACGTGTTTTTGCTTATGTAAGTTCGATGGAAACTAAATTATTACGAAATTCGGATAGTGACACAAAGATTACAATTTACAATGCTTGTTAAATAGTCATTATTTGAAGATTAAAAAACCAAAAATACTATCATTGGGGTAATAATTATTTTTCTCTATCTCTCATCTTTTAATTGGCAGTTAAAAAAAGTATAATGAAAGAAAGAGGATTATCTGCTATATTTTGTAGACTCAAATGGAATTCTACGCAATAAAATAACGTAGATGAATTGTGCAGGTTTCTTATAACATATGTGTATATTATGTTTTTTCCCCAGAACAAAGCTATTTATAAATTATATTAATGATTAATCAACTAATTAGTTTTGACAATAAAGGGTATAGCTGAAATTATGTGCTCTGGCAACAACAATTGTTCTGACAATATCGCTAATCATTAATCTTTCCAGTTGTTTGATTCTACATTTACCTCATTTTCTCTTTTCAATCCCATTTTCCTAGAAATAAACACAACATTAATTGTATTAGTTGGCATCATATTTGTCAATATCCAAAAGCATATTGATTATGTTATCTAGTTATAGGGATAATATCACATTAATAACTAACTAAAAATGGTCATTATTTTTCACTTGATGTCTACTTTTCTAAATCAAAATTTGTATGAAAAATCTTACGAAATGTGCATATATTAATTGAGAATAGTTACATCTCTTTCATCATACAACTAAGAAATTAAAGTACATAAATCCTTGATATAAAAAAGAGATGAGATGGAAGTAACACCAACAATACATTCTTAAAATTCCCCACTCATTATTACTAATAATTATTTTAATTCTTCCATGAAACCCCTAACCCCACAACCAGATTACAATAATTTATTCCCAATTCAAATGCTAGATAGCCTAAAATCTATCAATTGATGTTGGTCCCCGTGCACCTCTATACATAGACACTTCCAATCACCGGCGCATAGACGGTGGCAGGATAGAATGACGGTTGAATAGTGTTGTTGTTGGTGGAGATAGGACCGGCGGATTAGACCCAGTCCCAGTAGCGGCAATGATGGATGGCTTGGCTTGATGGAGAAGCCATTCAATGGTTTCTCCATCAGTGTGGTGGCCGAGTTTTTGGGTAAGCTGGAAGATACGGGCGGCGCAGAGTGCCGGGATGCGGATTTGACGGCCACGATCGCTCACCTTCTTGTGGCGATCTTTAGATGATGAACTTTTTGTGACACCAGAATTGGATTTTGATGTTTGAGCGGCCGTGGTGTCTGTGAAGGAAAGTGGAGGGGTGGTGCTAGTGATGGAGAGAGGAGTGGGTTGATAATTTTGAAAAGACATTGTTTTTTAGAAGAAGGGGTGAGGGTGTATTTTGGTATTGTTGAGAGAGACTAGAAAAGAAAAATAATTGACCTCACGAGTTATACCATGAGTGTGATAGTGAGAGTGGGGGCACATTTTTATAATGAAAAAAATAGATTTGGATAACACTAATGTTGACATTTGTCGATTCCGGAAATTGTATGGGCTTTTAGCCCATATTTTATGAGCCTAATTAAGGTGTTTTGTGGATCATTGAAGATCTTTATCTGAATTCCTGGAATTGGTGCCAACCCTCTCTATATATTTTGCATAGGCTAATTCACCCCTCTACATATTTGAAATAGACTTGATTAGTTTTTTCAATTACTTGATCATCCTTATGTTGTAGGGAGTTTATTCAGGTTGTATAGTCTTAGTTTTTAATGTTACGTATGATCGTAAACATATGATCCGTACATTTTTAATGACAACTTATATATTTTCTATATATTGCGTCGATCCTGACGTCACAATTATGACCTATGTTGGTCCCAAGTGGTCAGATGAGGTCTAGAGGGGGGGGTGAATAGACCTCTGAAAATTTTGAACTTAAAAACTTTTCAGTCTTCTGTCAGCAGACTAAGCTGATGAAGAACAGTAAGCAGACTAGTCTGATCGTGAACAAATCTTGAACAGACGACTGACCACTCTTCTTACAATGACTTAGCTGTTTTTCAGCAAAACAGTTTTCCAAGAGTATACTTGCAGCGGATTGTTTAAAAGTGTTTTTCACAAGTAGACTGAGTTCTAAAAGATTTTATCCCCAGTTTAAAACTCCTTATAAAATCTTTTTGATTGATTCAAAGTATTTAAAATGCAAACTTTAAAAATATGCAAGAAAGCTTTAAATGCAAGATAACACAAAGAATTTTTTTAGTGGTTATATGGATAAAAATCCTTTAGTCCACTCTTCCAGATCACACAGATTCTGGGTTATACTATAATCACTTAGATTACAATATTTCTCCACTTACACCTAAACAACTAATGAGAAGGCTGTAAGCTCACAATAGGAATTCACAAAGAAAGCCTATCCTCTAAAGTAGAATCACTCACAAAGATGGATTCTCACTTCGCACAACACTCAGCTATTACAAAATCACTCAGATAATGTTTTTCTGATTTCTTCAACTGGGTTTCTGTCAACAGATGACTTCCACCAGACAAGTAAGCTGTTCGAGCTTTTGAGACTTAGAGAAATTCTGCTTCAAAATTTCGATCTCTGATTGTTGTTGTGTATTGCTCGATTTGAAATTCAGCTCTATTTATACATGGAGATGAAATTATGACCGTTGAAGGCAAGTCACAAATCAAGTCCATCCTTCAGCTCCTTTTGAAACGGCTCCCTGCAGCATTCCGTACTGTGTACAGTACCTTTCTGTCCATCGCATTTAATGCTGCATTTAATGCACTCTGCTGATCCGAGGATATCTTCAATCATTTGCCATTACTACCCTTCTCTTTCAGCATTTATTACACCAAGTGCATTTATTACCGTTGGACTAATCTCTTGATCTCTTCTACTCTGCTGATCAAAACGACTCTGCTGATAGATACTCTGCTGATCAAATACTGAACTCATCTGATTTGACTCGGCTGATGATCTACCCTTCTGTTCGCTGATTCAGCAAGAGATCACTAGTCTTCTGAGCTTTGAACTTTGAACTCTTCTGATGTCTTCTTTTACTTGTTCAAAATTCTTCTAAGGGAACTAAGCTTTCCATACTTAGCTGATTATGATGTTTTGGAAATCATCAAAACCTTCCCTTAATTACTTGTCTTCTTTCATCTTCATCTTCATCCAACAATTTCCCCCTTTTTGATGATGACAAAACTCCAGCTAAGTACCTGTACCTAAACTAAAGTTTTGATCCTCAAAAATTTCTGAGATAGAAATAATATGTTGGAGTCAAACTTGCAATTTTATAGATAATGATTTGATTACATTTTACAAGTTTTGAAAGATGAAAAGTACAAAAGATTACAAGGGTTAATATAAAGAAAACTTAGCCAAGGCTAGTCTTCTGTCTTCTTTCCTTCCTTAGTTTCCTTGTCTTCTTTCTCAGATTCTTCTTCAGATAATTTAGAAGTTTCAGCTTCCAAATTTTCAATGAATCTTTTCCTTAACAGCTCTAGCTTCCTTTTCTTGACATCTGGATCAAGCTGTTCTTCAGCTGAATCTTTGGCAGCAGCTATTTCCTTATCGGATTTGGCTTTTGCTTCAGATTCTTCAAGTTCAGCTTGCTCTTCTTCTTCTGTAATTCTCTCATCTGTTGGTCTGCTTGATTCTCCCATATGTTTACTAGTCTCACCAGCAGATTCTTCTAATACTTCAGTTGCTTCAGCTTGGTTGTCTTCTTCCTCTTCAACAGATCTTCTGACTCTTTCATAGGAAGTTCCAACTCTCATCTGTCCAAATATCCTTTCTTCCCCCTTTTTGTCATCATCAACAGGGACAGGTGGATATTGTGGCACAACTGGTGTAATTAGAAGAGAATCACATAGAAGTTTGATGTTCTCCTCCATTGCATTGATCTGAGCTTGCTGTCTGAGTTGATTGGCTTTGAATGCTCTCATCTCCTTGAGCAGATCTTCTCCTTGATCACCTAATTGGATTTGAGTTCCCAGAATCCAATTTGATGAAGCCTTGAAGTCGTTCATCATGTTGCCCATGACTTCATCTTCTGCTTGGAGTGCCAATTCAACAGTCTGTTCAATGTTTTTCCAACCTTCAGTAGTGCTTTGTGTCCTTCTCCTTAGTATATCCATATCCTGACATATAGATTGTACATTCTGAGCAGTATCTTTCATTAAATCAGTAGGAACAACAGCAGCAACCTTCTGAATAGGTTGATGAACAGCAGCTAACACTTCTGCTTTTAACTCTTCTTTCATCTCCTTCATGGATTTGGTAAACATTTGATGAATGGAGTCCAACAGATTTGTCTGTACATTCTGAGAAGTTGAAGGTATATCTGTTGTAGCAGCAGGTGTTTCTTTGATGAGTTGCTCTGTTGGTTGAATTGTCAGTGCAAGAGACTGATCTGCTGAGCTATCAGCAAGGCTTGGAGTGCTTTCCTTCTCCTTAGCTTGATCATCTCCTTTATCAGCAACTTCTTTTTCCTTGTTCTGATCTGCTGGAATATCTTCTTCTTTCTTTGAGTCAGCAGCATCATCAGACTTATCCTTGATCTGGTCAGCTGGAATGATTTCTCCTTGCTTTGGTTCATCAGCTGAGTCAGGTTTGTCTCCCTGTTCTCTGTTCTGATCAGATGGGTCTGATGTACCCTCCTTTTGCTTTGATTGATCAGAATACTTTTCTTTTTCTGTCTCAGCAGGGGCTATAATCTTCTTGACAGTCTCAACTGTCTTTATCAGTCCTTCATTGTCCACTGCTGACCTGTTACAAATCCAAGTAAAGTTGTCAAGAGGAATAAAAGTAGTAGATGGTTCCTCTGGCAGCTCTTCATAGGGTTTGATGTTTGGTCCATAGACAATGTGTTTGATGTTAGGAAGTGGGACCATTGAGCTTGGCTGTCCCCTTAGCTTCCTTGACTTCTTTGCCCAAAGCTCCATGGATTGAGCAATAGCCAGTTTGATAGATCTTTCCTTGAGGTCTACAGACTCATCATAATCTTCAGGGATGGATGCAAAGATCTTCTTGGCTTCTTCTTTGACTATGTGACTTATCCTCATTCTTAACCTATCCAGGAAGAATTCTGAATCAATTGCTTGAATGAGAGAATCTGTCTCAAGCCACTTCAATACCCATGCTTCTTCATCAGCAAAGGCTTTCCATTTGGTCATTTCAGCTGGACTCTTTGTCAGCCTGAATTCCCTCCACCTGTTATATCTTATCTTCTGATTTGTAAACTGTGTCAGGCGATTGACCCTTTCATTCTCTGCATCAAGCCTTTTCAGGAATTCTTCAAAGATTTCAGGATCTTCCCTGACAATCTCTAAAGATAGTCTAATCTCTTCTCTCTTCTTTGGCTTTAGCTTGGGTGCAGGCATAGCTGGTATTGGTTTATTTGGATCTCTTTGCTCACCAATGACTATCCCACCAGTACGCTGAGGACCATGAGCATCCTTGATGCTTGCTTCAATGACAGCAGCCAACTCTGCTGCCTCAAAAGCATCTCTCTGCTCTTGAGTCATTTTGCTGGCCTCTTCTTCCAGCCTTTTTAACTCTAGGCTTTTCAGCCTATCTTCTTCTGCTTTCTCAGCAGCAATCCTTTGCTTTTCAGCAGCGTCCAGTCTCATCTTCTCTGCAGCAGTCACATAAGTTGAGGTTTTGCCTATCCTCTTTCTTCTAGATTCAGGGCTCTCAACTGCTTGGATAGGTGTTGCAGCAACTGGAGTAGGATGCAGCAACAGAATTTTTCCCTCTAGTGGTGTACTAGTCTGCTGTTCCTTTTCTACATCAGCAGATAGTGCAGCAGTTGAGGCTTCTGTTGTCACTTCAACTGTAGGAACACTTTCAGGCTCAGCAGTAGCAGCCTTAGCAGCTTCAACAACTGGTTCTTCAACATTTAATGGCCTTTCTGCTTCAGTTGTTGTTTTTCTTACAGTTTTAACAGGCTCTTCAGGGAAAGTGACCTTTCTCTTGGCCTTTGACTTAGGAATTTTCTTGACAGCAGGGGGGTTGGCAGTAGGAGGTCCCCTTGCCTCACTCCTAGTCCTTAGTCTCTTCAACCTTTGAAGAGGAATTTCCTCTTCAGACTCAGTTCTTTCAGGGGATGACCCTGTTTCCATATTTTCAATTTCAACAGTGAAGTCATCTATCACCTTCTTAGAGACTTCAACTTCGGGCTGTGCTGATTCAGCCACAACAGCAGACTGTGCTGTTGGCTCAGCAGACTGACTAGTCTGACCTTCCTTCTTGCTCTTCTTAGAAGGGGTCTTCTTAGACTGTTTGGTGGCTTTTCTCTTTGGTTTTTCTACCAGTTGCCTCACTGGTTCGTAGAGTTTGAATTCTTTGCTGCCATGGGTTTGCTTTCCTCCACCCATAGGGCATTGAAGAGATGCAAACAGATTGCTCAATAAGATGGCATGTGAAGGCCTTTTGTCACTCAGCAGCTCATACACATGATCAGCCCAGTTAACCTTCAACCCATAAAAGATACATATCATGGTATAGTATCTCTTCCTAGGCAACCCATCCAAGGAACCAGTAGCACAGTCCAGAACCTTTGCTATGATATCAGCAAATCTCTGGTATTCATCCTTCAGCTGGGTCTTCATCAAAGTCCCAGTCATCTCTTCTCCTTTCTTAGCACAAATGACCCAAAACTCCTCTTCCTTTTCTGACCCTAACGAGGTCACATCTCCTCCCTTGTTGGTTAACTTATAGATCTCACTTAGAACAGCAGCCGAGATCGCAATTTTCTTTCCACCTATTTCAACAGTCATAACCGTGTCATTTTTAGAGAATTTCCTGGTTTTGTAGAAGTGCTCAACATCTTCTAAGTAAACCCTGTCTTCGTGAGCCTCTAAAACAGGAACTAACGAAGCTTCCTTAATCTTTTCCAGCAACGAGCGCATTAGATCAGTGCCCGAAAAATGGAATTTGCTGTAGTTGAAGTATCTTCCTTCGATAGTCTTCTCCATTTCTGAAATTTTAAGAGTAGAAATCTACAAGATGCAGTTAACTTTTTCGCAACAGAAGGGTTTGAGAGTTAGAGAGTTTGAGAATATTTGAGTGCGTAAGATGACTATGCTGTTCAGATCGGATTTTATAGGTTTCCTTTTGATTAGGTTTTCGTGATTTATCAGAACCGTTGATCTAATCTGACAGTTTTTAATCGTAAGGATGAGAGTCGCGGATTTCAATTTTATTATTTTAATGTCAGATGGGCGGGAAACTCTATCGACACTAATCTGTTTACTTATAAAAGCGCGTTTCTAAAGATACGTTTTATGACCATGCTTATATAAGATATCAGATGAGTAGAGTTTAACTTATCTGACAGACGAGTGATCTGTTATCTGATATTACTAGAGAATGCCAATAGCTAGTAATCTTCCTCTGCTGTTTGTCAATCCAGCAAGATAAAATAATCTTCAATCTTCAAGAATTAAGAACACGTCTTCTTGATACTCTTAACTTCAACTAACTGACATTAACAGATTTCATCTTTAGAACAGAAGTACCGCTAGTCTTACACGTTCCCCCTGTCTTTAAGAATTCATAAGTTAACTAGTCTGTTGAAGGTTAATTAATGAAATAATCTGATGACTAAGCTGTTGAACTCCAGTCTTCTGATGAGTTCCCCCTCAGCTTATGCATCCAGGTTAAGTAATCCTAACTCAGCTCTTAGAGTTGAGAACCTTGCTTCACTTAGAGGTTTGGTGAAGATGTCAGCAATCTGATTATCAGTATGAACATACTCAATCAAAACATTGCCTTTTTCAACATGATCTCTAATGAAATGATGTTTAATCTCAATATGTTTAGTCCTTGAATGACTTGTAGTGTTCTGAGTAAGTGAGATTGCACTTGTATTGTCACAGTAGATTGGAATTCCACTGATCTTGATGTTGTAGTCTTCTAGTTGATGCTTCAACCAAAGTATCTGTGCACAGCAAGCTCCAGCAGCTATATATTCAGCTTCAGCAGTAGATATAGAGACTGAGGTTTGCTTCTTACTCATCCATGAGATCAGACGACTACCTAAGAACTGACAGGCACCTGTTGTGCTCTTTCTGTCAATCTTGCAGCCAGCAAGGTCTGAATCTGAATAGCCAATTAGTTCAAATCCAGATTCTCTAGGATACCACAATCCCAATTCTTGAGTGCCTTTAACATACTTCAATATCCTCTTGGCAGCTAAGAGATGAGATTCTTTGGGGTTTGATTGAAATCTTGCACAGACTCCAACTGAGTACATTATATCAGGTCTGCTTGCTGTTAGATACAACAATGAACCAATAATGCCTCTATATTTGGTTATGTCCACTGATTTGCCATCTTCATCTTTATCCAAACGAAGACTTGTAGACATAGGAATGGTAGCTGTTGAGCTAGTTTCCATACCAAATTTCTTGAACAGATCTCTTGTGTACTTTGCTTGGCTGATGAATATTCCATCAGGCAACTGTCTAACTTGCAATCCAAGAAAGTAATTAAGTTCACCCATCATGCTCATTTCAAACTTATTCTGCATCAGCTTGGAGAACTTATCACACATCTGTTGGTTAGTTGAACCAAAAATAATATCGTCCACATATATTTGCACAAGTAATATATGATTTTCCCATTCAATTGTGAACAAGGTTTTATCTACCTTACCTTTACGAAATCCTTTAATTAAAAGAAAATCAGATAGGGTATCATACCATGCTCTTGGAGCCTGTTTCAGTCCATAAAGAGCTTTCTTCAGACGATATACTTTGTCTTCTTCTTGATAGACTTCAAATCCTGGAGGTTGTTCAACATATACTTCTTCTTGCAATTCTCCATTGAGAAAAGCAGACTTCACATCCATCTGATAGACAGTGAAGTTCTTGTGAGCAGCATAGGCTAGAAACAGTCTGATTGCCTCAAGTCTTGCTACTGGTGCAAAAGTTTCATCAAAGTCAATTCCTTCTTCTTGACAATAACCCTTGGCCACTAGTCTTGCTTTGTTTCTGGTGACAACACCATCTTCATTCATCTTATTTCTGAAAACCCACTTAGTGCCAATTACTCTTTGATGACTTGGTCTAGGAACTAAGTACCAGACTTCATTTCTTTCAAATTGATTCAACTCTTCTTGCATAGCTTCTATCCAGAATGAGTCATTTAGAGCTTCTTCAATTTGTTTAGGCTCTATTTGAGATAGGAATGTGACAAACATAGCATCTTGTGCAGCTGCTCTTCTTGTTTTCACTCTATCTAAAGGATCACCAATGACTAACTCAGGGGGGTGATTCTTGAGCCATCTGAGATCAGGTTGCAAATCAGGATGTTGTCCTCTGTCTTGATCTTGCAACACTACTGTTGGAGTTCCAGTAGTAGTCTGTTGAACATTTGCCGTCTGTTGAACAGTCTCTGGTCTGTCAGCTGTTTGCAACTCGTCTGTTAGACAATCAGCACTGTGATTATGAACAGCACTTGAGTTAGCAGCTGAACTTAGATTAGGTAGTATGATGGGAACATATTCTTCATTTCTTCCAACGTCTAACTTCTGTAAATCAGCAGACAGATCCTGATTTACACTTTGATTCTTTTCAGAAGATTGACTTGGCTCATCAAATACTACATGGATAGATTCTTCTATTAGTAATGTTCTTTTGTTAAAAACTCTATAAGCCTTACTAACAGATGAGTATCCTACAAAGACAGCTTCATCAGCCTTTTCTGCAAATGCAGTAAGGTGATTTTTCCCATTATTCAATACAAAACATTTACAACCAAAAATCTTAAAGTAATGAATGTTTGGTTTTCTATTGTTCCAAACTTCATATGGAGTCTTGTTCTGATTTTTGTTGATCATACATCTGTTTTGGGTAAAGCATGCTGTATTTGTTGCTTCTGCCCAAAATCTTTGAGGCAGCTTGGCTTCAGCTATCATGGTTCTGACAGCTTCTTTTAGTGTTCTGTTTCTCCTTTCAGCAACACCATTCTGTTGAGGGGTTCTTGCAGCAGAATACTCATGATGTATTCCTTTGATGTTACAATACTCTTCAACAGTAGAGTTTGTAAACTCTGTCCCTCTATCTGATCTGATCTTCAATATTTTAATACTCTTTTCATTCTGGATCAGTTCCATCAGATTGGTAAGATGTTCCTTGGTTTCACTTTTCTTCTTCATGAAAATCACCCAAGTATATCTTGAATAGTCATCCACAACAGCTAGGCAGTATTTCTTTCCACCATTGCTGACTGGATCAATGGGTCCAAATAAGTCCATATGCAGTAGCTCCAATATTCTCCCAGAAGATTGGTGCTTCTTTTCTTTGAATGATGACTTGATTTGTTTACCCTTCTGACAGGCGTCACAGAGCTTGTCTTTGCTCATGACTGCTTTTGGAATCCCTTCCACCAAATCATTCTTGATTAATCTGTTTATGGTCTTGAAGTTTAAATGATTCATCCTCTTGTGCCATAGCCAACTGACTTCACTTGGTGCAGATGCCACCAAACAAACACTTGAATTCTTGTCAACAGAATTCCAGTCAACTATGTAGATATTTCCTTGTCGTCTTCCAGATAAAATTACCTTCTTTGTACCAATTTGTTCAACGTAGCACTTATCTGTTGAGAAGATGACTGAATATCCCTTGTCACAAAATTGACTTATGCTCAGCAGATTATATTTTAGGCCTTTAACATAGGAGACGTCAGATATCTCTATGTTTCCCTTGATTAATCTTCCTTTAGCTTTAATCTTGCCTTCTTTGCTGTCTCCAAAAGTGACTTTTGGACCATCCACAGCAACTGCATCAGTCAGCTCATGTATGTTTCCACACATGTGTCTTGAACATCCACTGTCCAAGTACCAAATCTTCTCTACTTTACTCCTACTCCTAATCCTAACCTACAAAACAAAAATAAAATTGTTTTAGGTACCCTTATTGAGAGGGTCCTGAAGGATTAGTTCCACCCTTGACAACCCAAGATGTTGAAGTTTTAGGCTTCTTAGGTTTCTGAGTTTTAGGAGCATGAACAGTTTCATTTTTATCATAGTTATCAGATAAGTCATGTTGATGATTAGTATGATATGAATAATGTTCATAAGCAGGGTAAGGTGCATGATATGCAGGATATGCATGCATTGGATGATCAGGGTAAGGTGCATAGTAACTAGGAAATTGAGGTGCATGATACATAGGATGATATGCAGCAGGTTGCACATAATATGACTCATTTCCATACCAAGCATTTTGATTTTTCTTATTCTTATGCTTCTTTGGTTTACTAGGTGCTTGCTCATTTGTTTTTGACTTAGTTTTACCATTAGTCTGATTGACTTTAGCTTTATCAGCAGACTTCTTAGGACTCTGCTGTTTGGTCTTACTAGTCTGATTTCCTACACTAGGCTCTTTGCTCTTTTTAGCCTTAGGAGATTTCTTCTCCTTTACCACTTTCTCAGATGAGGTAGGTTTAGAGGTTTGAACATACAGAATGACCTTACTATTGTCAGCAGAAATAAATTTTTCAGTATGATTCAATTCTAGCTTATCCTTTACTAAAGGTGTCTCCTGTTTCTTAGATGTATGCATGGATGCAACAGTAGACTTATCATGAGACTCAATAATTTTCTCAAGTTCCATGATTTTTCCCTTATAAACCTCACACTCAGCTTTCAGAGATTCATGTTCTTGCTCAAGCTGTTTATATTCAGCTGATTCTTTTGGCTTTTCAGCTAAAAGTTTCAGTGAACTATTTTGCTCTTTTAGCAAGTTCATCTCTTCCTTAAGCTTAACGAACTCTCCAGCAATAGTAGTATTATTTAACATCATTTGCTCTAGAGAATTAAACAGTTCATTTTCTTGAGGAGTTACCTCATCCTCAGAGTCATCAGATTCCTTTGCCATCAGGCACAGGAGAGCAGGTTTTTCTTCATCAGACGATTCTTCATCAGACGAGTCAGAATCTGAATCAGATGAGTAGACAGCAGTCAGCTTTTCTGCTTCAGCCATCATTGCCTTGCCTCTCTGATGCTTTCTTTCTTTTCTCATTTTCTTCTCTTCCTCAGTGTACTTCTCTGCTTTTGGATATGGGCAGTCTCTTATGAAGTGTCCCAATTTCCTGCAGTTGTAACACATCAGTTTTGATTTATAATCCTCTTTATCTTGAGAAGAAAAGTTAGGTTTAGAAGTAGAAGCAGCATGATTGTATTTGTTTTTCATCTTTCTCTTATAGAACTTCTTGAAGTTGTTCATCAATAATGCTACATCTCCAGCAGTGTACTCCTTTTTGTTGAGTAGAGTGGCTTCATCAGATGAGTCCACTTCTTTGCTTTTCTGGGCTGGTCTTCTGGTGTTTTCAGCAGCAACAAGTGCAGCTGTGGGTCCTGAAGTTGAGGTTTCTTCAATTCCCATCCTTGGCAGTTTATACTCATAAGCCTTGAGTACGGAGAACAGCTCTGTTAGAGAAATCTTGCCCAGATCTCTTGATTCTTCCATTGCTGTCACCTTCATGTTGAACTTGGAAGGTAGGGCCTTCAGTACTTTGACAGTGATTTCTTTGTCAGTGAAAGTCTTTCCCAGCTTCAAAACTTCGTTCAGAGTTCTGGTGAATCTGGTATCCATCTGATCAATGGTTTCTCCAGACTTCATCTTGAAGTTGTCCAGCTTTTCCAATGCAACACTGAGCTGATGCTCTTTAATAGCATCATTTCCTTCACTCATGTCTCTGACCTTGTCCCACATCTCCTTTGCAGTTTTGCAATGTTTGACCTTGTCAAACCGATCATTATACAGGGCTTTGGTCATGATGAATCTTCCGACTTTATCAAGATTGTAAAGCTTTATCTCTTCTGGAGTCATCTCATGAAGGTCTTTCTCCACAACCGTATCTACTTCATTTATCTTTATGGTCTTTGTGAATCTGAATGGACCTTTAATGATACATGTGTGCATGTTGTCATTATAGGCAGCAAGGAAAATCTCCATTCTGATTTTCCAGTCCTCAAAGGACATACCAGCAATGTGGGGAACATGGCTGATACAATCCATTTTTCAAAAAGTTTTGATTTTTCAAAAAGATGCTCTTTTGAAAAGTTTTGAAAACCTTTGAAAAACACTCGGATCAAGCTCGTTGATCAGGCAGCTGATTCTAATGAACCACCTGCTCTGATACCACTTGTTGGTCCCAAGTGGTCAGATGAGGTCTAGAGGGGGGGTGAATAGACCTCTGAAAATTTTGAACTTAAAAACTTTTCAGTCTTCTGTCAGCAGACTAAGCTGATGAAGAACAGTAAGCAGACTAGTCTGATCGTGAACAAATCTTGAACAGACGACTGACCACTCTTCTTACAATGACTTAGCTGTTTTTCAGCAAAACAGTTTTCCAAGAGTATACTTGCAGCGGATTGTTTAAAAGTGTTTTTCACAATTAGACTGAGTTCTAAAAGATTTTATCCCCAGTTTAAAACTCCTTATAAAATCTTTTTGATTGATTCAAAGTGTTTAAAATGCAAACTTTAAAAATATGCAAGAAAGCTTTAAATGCAAGATAACACAAAGAATTTTTATAGTGGTTATATGGATAAAAATCCTTTAGTCCACTCTTCCAGATCACACAGATTCTGGGTTATACTATAATCACTTAGATTACAATATTTCTCCACTTACACCTAAACAACTAATGAGAAGGCTGTAAGCTCACAATAGGAATTCACAAAGAAAGCCTATCCTCTAAAGTAGAATCACTCACAAAGATGGATTCTCACTTCGCACAACACTCAGCTATTACAAAATCACTCAGATAATGTTTTTCTGATTTCTTCAACTGGGTTTCTGTCAACAGATGACTTCCACCAGACGAGTGAGCTGTTCGAGCTTTTGAGACTTAGAGAAATTCTGCTTCAAAATTTCGATCTCTGATTGTTGTTGTGTATTGCTCGATTTGAAATTCAGCTCTATTTATACATGGAGATGAAATTATGACCGTTGAAGGCAAGTCACAAATCAAGTCCATCCTTCAGCTCCTTTTGAAACGGCTCCCTGCAGCATTCCGTACTGTGTACAGTACCTTTCTATCCATCGCATTTAATGCTGCATTTAATGCACTCTGCTGATCCGAGGATATCTTCAATCATTTGCCATTACTACCCTTCTCTTTCAGCATTTATTACACCAAGTGCATTTATTACCGTTGGACTAATCTCTTGATCTCTTCTACTCTGCTGATCAAAACGACTCTGCTGATAGATACTCTGCTGATCAAATACTGAACTCATCTGATTTGACTCGGCTGATGATCTACCCTTCTGTTCGCTGATTCAGCAAGAGATCACTAGTCTTCTGAGCTTTGAACTTTGAACTCTTCTGATGTCTTCTTTTACTTGTTCAAAATTCTTCTAAGGGAACTAAGCTTTCCATACTTAGCTGATTATGATGTTTTGGAAATCATCAAAACCTTCCCTTAATTACTTGTCTTCTTTCATCTTCATCTTCATCCAACAACCTAGGTAATGATTGTTAGGATCTTCCAATTAATTTAATATATGACAATGTGAATCCAACACTCGATAATGATTGCTTGTGAAGCTACCTCTCATATTACTGTAAGATAAAATTTAATGTTCAAATTTTTTCGTGATAAAGTTTGTCATATCCAGTCATTTAAATCGATATCACATTTCATTTATGTTGGACCAATCTTTAATAGAATTAGTCATTTGTCCTGGAATGATGCGAGACCATGAATAAACAAAATTTATGTTTATATTGATAATTTTTCGTAAATGTTAGTTTGTCATATATTCTCGTGTAACTTGATTTTCAAACAAAATTTATAGTTTATTTATTAGGTAGATTTCACCATTGAAAATTTGTTGTGATCTTAGTTAATCGTATACATAGTGTAACTTGATTACCAACACCACATTACAGCTAGTTTGTCGTATATTGTCGTGTAAATTGATTTTCAAACAAACCTGTAATTCATTTATTGTACAAATGTAATCATAAAAAAATTGCCATGATGTTAGTTTATCGTATATTTTCTTGTAACTTGATTTTCAATAATAACTTATAGTTCATTTATTATGTAGTTCTTACCGTTGAAAATTTATTATGATGATAGTTTATCATGTATTGTTACGTAACTTGATTACCAACACAAAATTATTGTTAGTTTGTTGTATATTGTCGTCCAACACTCCAACTTGTTCTCCAAACAAAATTTGTAGTTTAATTATCAGACAGACGTTATCGTCGTAAACATGTTATTTTATAATAAATTTTCGAGTAACTTGATTAGCAACACAATATTACAATTAGTTTGTCATACATCGTCATGTTAATTGATTTTCAAATGAAATTTGTAGTTCTATACAAATGTTACTGTAAAAATTAGTCGTGTAATTTGATCACCAACTCAAAATTGCAATTCATTATGTTGGATCTACAATTAAATTTATCATATATCCTAAATTTAAATACATGTGGCACACCATTAACTACAAAAAGTTACTTATGATGAAATGATCTAAACATACTTACCACAATAGTGAACGCCTAACGGTAAAAAAAATTGAATTTCCTTTAAGTATTACACTTTATATTACATGAAATGACAAATTTTCAGAAATCAATGAAATATATATTACCCTTTAGTTTAGTTTTTTTGAAATCCAAGGATCAGTCATAAAAAAGGTTGAAGTATCTTATAAAGTAAGCAAAATTGTGAACCTTACTGGGGAAAATAAAGTAACATTGATATTATACCTTAGAATTTGCCAAAATATAGAAAATCTTTCGTAAGATTTTTCATAAGAGATTGCAAATTTTGAATTAGAAAAGTAGATGTCAATTGGAAAATAATGAGTAATTAACACTTTTAATTTAATTAGTAATTAATGTGATAATATCCCAATGACTAGATAATATAATCAATATATTAGTTGAATTTTGAAAAATATGATGCCAACTAATGCAACTAATGATATGTTTAGAAATATACTTATTGAAAAGAGAAAATGAAGTAAATGTAGAATCAAATAACTGGAAAAATTAATGGCAGGTGATATTGTCAAAGCAATAGTTATTACTATTAGAGCAAATATATGTAATTCAAGTTAAAAACTTTATAATCAAAACTAATTAGTTAATCAATCATTAATATAATTTATACATAACTCCGTTCCGGGGGAAAACATAATACTCACATATATTTTAAGAAATCTATACAAATTATTCCTATGTTATTTTATTACGTAGAATCTCCTTGTGTCTACAAAATATTCCATATTTTAATTGCCATAAAATTGTCTCTCTCTATTATAATCTTTAAGTCCTTGACAATTTTAAAGACATAAATCAAGGTCAGGAGAGAGAGACAATTAATTCACTCATCCATCCATCGGAAAAGATAATTTTAATTGAAAAATCATTTATCACTTGGAGAGAGTAATAAACCCTAATTAATAATATGTATAGACATTTTATTAAATTACTTCATCCATTTGAAATACATTAATAAGTCAATAGGACGGGCTATTGTTTTTTTTAAGTGAATAAAGGGGTTCATTTAGTAATTAATTCGTTTAATTTCGATGAGACATACTATCTGTTAAAGTTTATCGTGGGTTCATTATTTGTGCAAATATTAAATCGACTATTGTATTTTTGGAGACTATCCATGCACCGTGACAGTTTCAAAAATATTATTTTATGCGTTAGCAGGTTTCAGTCGATTATTATTTTTAATTCAAATTTATTTTCAGTAAATGCGATTTACTGATATTACAATATGATAGAAAATATTGTTTATTATATAACTTACATTGATCCTTATGTATTTTATAATTAGAGTTAGTTGTAGCTTATAAATTATTTATTCTGCAAGAATAAACACTATAGTGTAACTTTTATTTGTGTAATATTTTAGACTAGACTATTTATATAAATTATGTCGTTAGATATTTAGCGAAAAGATTTTATTATCTCAAGAAGGTTAAACTTTTGAAGTTTATAATTGGGGTTTAAAACTGGCTCGTTTAAGTTTGTGTGTACACCTGGGCCAGGTATTAGTGATATTAAGCCAAGCAATGCCCAAATCAGAAACATTTCGGCCTAGGTTATAGCTAATTCATTTTACTGGATCGTGCCCCAACCGGCCCAACCCATGAGTTATTGACTTGAAAACCCCAACCTATTTGCAAACAATGACAGAGCTCGAGGTTTAATTTGTTGTTGCCTTGATTAGATTTTAATTTATTAATGAGTGAGTATAAATTTTGTGTTCAACTTTTTGATTAAGAATAATAATATGACAAAAAAGAGAGAAAAATAACGTCTCTTTTAAAATATCCTTCAACTCCCTATCATTAGAAAATTGACTATCATATATGTCGATGAGGCAATAGTCTATTAGCTCAAGTTGAGACTTCATGATCACGAGGTCATGAATTCAATTCTCACTAATATGGGTATTTATCAAGTTCAACAATAACTTTTATAATTAATTTATCTTTGTACTTTGATATTAATAAAATAAATTAGAATAAAATTTCTGATATAGTGATTGATTTATTGACGTAATTGATCATTATTACATCATGTTCTTTATCCTTTAGCTTCTTGTCGACTATAAAACTTCAACTTGGCTAAATTATATTTTATACTTATGCCCTTTTTTTCTAAAATTCACACTTCTCATTTTCACTTAAAAAGGGTTAATATTAAGGCATTCTTTTAACTGAATAATCATTGGCGGATTTATGTGTGGACTGGAATAAATATAACTAGTAGTAATGTTTTGTGTGCTGACTGTGTTGGCCAGATTGTTAGGGGATTTGAAGGTTCATGCTGGAGGCCCGTGTTCGAATCCAGCTTGGTGCAAATGATTTTTATTTCAATTCTTAAGCAATTTTTTAGAATTTTTCTTTCTTTTTTTAAAATTTTTAAGCTATTTTTTAAAAAAATTCTTTCTTTCTCAATAGTTAAGCTTTTCTTTAAATTTTCTCTTTCTTCTTAATGATTATATAAGGAATATAATATTTTATTGTTATTAAAATACAAGATTTTATAATATTCTTTATTTAGTGCATATCCAAAAAAAAAATCTGAATAAAATTGTAAGAAAAATAAGATTTTTATTTTTTTTATAACATATAAGGTTTTCTCCTTATAATTATATTTATTTAGTGCACTTTTCTTTATATAACATTCTTTATTTATTGTAATGTACATTTCAAAAAAAATCTTTGTTAATAATTATAAAAGGATATATTTTTTTCCTAAATATTTATTTTATTTAATGCATTCCTCGAAAAAATTTCACCCCCCCAAGTAAATCGGTCTAGCTCCGCCACTGTGAATAATAATATGTGCAAATCACATTGTATTTCAAAGAATATTTTAGGTTTTTTTCTTCTTGAATACCGGTTACACTTTTCATTCACTTTTCAAATAAAATAAGATCAAGTTCAAGTCTAGATAATATAAGACCTAAAACCCGAAAATAGCCTTACAAAAGGTGATGTGATATGCACGTAATTGCATTTTTGCTGTAAAAGTGCCGTAAAATTGATAAGTGCATGTAAGTGATAACATTTTTTATATAAGAGAAACTTGAGTATTAATATTTTTACAAAAAAGTGAAATAAGTGTAAAACACTTTATACGTTGGGACCATAAGTGCAATTTAACCTTTCACTTTGAGCTCTCTAAATACCCACGCTAACTTAATTGTCAGAGAGCTTGAGTCGAGTACCCTCAACTCCCTTGATTGTTTATTGTATACGTTTATGCCTGTTTTTTTTTCTCTTCCCCATATTCAAATATGAGCAATAGACGAAAGGGAAAAAAACACGATAAAAAAGTTTACATTTACCTTGCACCCTCATTTTCACGAAAATACAAAGAAATTACTCTCTGCGCAGTTCATGTTTTATGATATTTTCAGTAAAAAATATATGAAGTCAAGGGTTGTCCCGTACAAGTGTGTGTGCAATATTTGTCTTTCATCTGTAACTGGACCTCACTACATATAAAAGTTACAATTAGCCAAAATTACCTAGGACAAACTTATCATATGTAATAAATTGCACTAACCTTTTTACCATTTATGAAAAAAGTAAAAAACAAGACAACTCCTTTTCACTATTCTATGCGCCACTCTCAATTATAGCTCATCCGATTGCGATTGTTAATTCGTACTCGTCCTAGATTTCCCATTTTCAGAAATTTATTAGCCCTTATATATTAAAGCCCCCAACTCTCCACCAAATATATATGAATTAATATATACACATCCTTTTCCACTTCTAGCTAGCTTATCTTAATTCATAAATTCTTCAAATAAAAAATAATTATATATACATACATATATATTTACATTATATCGTTACTACAAGAAAGCTATAGACTTCACCAATGGCAGAGAGTGAAAAGGAGATTAATGAGCATCGAGGGCAAGAACCGATGCGCGAGTCTTGCAAATCGTTCGGGGAAAAATGCAGTCATTTGGCGAAGAAGCAAAGGGCGAAATTTTACATTCTTAGGAGATGCATCGCGATGCTTGTGTGCTGGCACGAGAGAAATGAACCTTGATATATATAAATTATATTGATGAATTCATGAAAATGGAGGAATCCTAGCTAGTTATGATCAATTGTACTATTTTTTAGAAGAGTACGTACTTTAATTTGATATTTCTTATTCACATAGTATAATTTATATATATAGTTTGAATTAATTAACAGTCCAATAAGATTTCTAAAGGAAATCATTTATGTTTTCATGAACTTGATTGTATTTGTATTAGACCAATAGTTTTTGTATATATATATATATATATATATATATATATAAATCGCATGGTCTACTTCAGTTCAATTTCAATAATTTGTGATTATAGAAAATAATTAAGTATATATATATATATATATATAATATCTTTTTTAATACGTGTCGTAGTAATTAGCTCGGTTAATGTATATATTGTGGTTTAATTTCATAAGAAAAGTATTCAACTTGTTAATTAAGGGTTATTTACTGCTCTTATGTTTTCTCAGCTCCTTTTCTTTTTAGGTATCGATCTCAAACCACTTTTTGGATAATAGTTGAAATTATGTGAGTACTTGAATTGCTAGGTACTAGCTAGATCAATCATATTAATTTCGAATATAATGATAAAATATTTTTCTAATATATATTTGATGTTTTTATTTTGTCGTCGTTTTATATAATGACAAAGGTAGTTGTGATTTAGGTCCTAATCACTAATTCGCTAACCTCTTGACTTTAATCTTTCAATAAACAATAAGATGACAAAAATTAAGAAAGAATAAAATTAAAGAAAGTGATAATGATTAATATAATATATTTCCTGCAGGGCAATTATTAATTGTCAATATCATTCAACGTGCTTAAAATTCTACGGAAAATTCTTGTCCAAGCCTGGTTTGGCCAAACTCATCCAACCACGAAGAAAGTGTATTGCACTTGCTTTGTGATTAGTCGCTTTCCTGTAAGTTACATCCAATCCCAAAGCAAGTATATTACACTTGTCATGTAATTAATTTGGGTTCGGCCAAACCTAGTCTGAGTAAGAATTTCTCCAATTTTACATAATCAAGTTCTTATGCAGTGCCGCCGAAATAGAGATTTCTTATTTGTTTAATTTTCTACAATTAATCAATTTTCGTTTCTTCAAATATATATCTACTATTCGATTTTAATTATTGAGGCAACCATTTAAAGTTTGAAGGTACAAATAGTAAAAGTTGATATCTACATGTTCAACCACATGGGTGGCATAAAGTAGGAAGACTAATAAAATACCGATTCTTAATTATTAATTAATTAATTAATTAAAGCCCTACATAGATTGCATACTGAGATCTTATGACAATTCCTCGTCCTCTTTAATTAATTTTAAATTGAATCATGATCATATCATATAAACTTTATTCCAATTTAACTGATAAAAAGATAAGGAAACTTGAAAGCTTACAACATTAGTAATAAAATAAATAAGTAAAGTATAATTAGTAGCAATTGGATAAGAAGAAGATCCAATAATATATACTAAAAAGTGCTTTAATTAAAGGAGCAATGATTGTAGAGAAATGGGAGGAAATGTGGTGAGGAGCCGACAACAGGAATCCTTAGAAGAGCGCACGCAAGGGGGGCATTGTATATATATAATACACAGTCACTCTCACTCGTGCACTCACCCCTTTACTTTTTCAATGCCCCACCCTAACATATTTATTGGGCGGGTCATAATTTTTTTTATAACAAACTCGATATTTCTGTATGTAATAAAATATTTTATAATTTTTTCAACCAAAAGTGTTATACTAGCAATTTTTTTAAAGCACTCTCATTATGGAGAAATTATTTAGTGTAATCGTTGCACCACATCATCAAGTACACGTGGTGCAGCTCATCAATACACTTGAAACATGTGGAGTGATAATCCACATCATTCATATCTCAAGTGTATTGGTGGACTGCACCACATGTACTTGATGACGTGGTACAACGGTTGCACTAAATAATCTCTCCTTAAGTCCTTATATAGATGTTCAAACTGCAATCCAATTGAGCATTAATCAAACAAATGTGCCACTAGTATATGTTTAATACAAATGTAGAATTATAGTACAAAGTTTTGATCCCATAATTCAAACTAAAATTGGAGTATATATATATAAATATCTACCATAGGTTAACAAAATTATAGTACACATTTTTCACCTTTTGTCAACTTGCCAGTTTTAGGCTCTGGCTAGAGAGGAAATTTTGGAGGCGTGCAATGTAAATATTAAAGTATGGAAAGAATTAACGAAGATAGAAATTAATGTAAGTAGTACGTACAAGCATCGTGGGCTCTACGTAGTACCAAATGTAATGTAATAGAAAAGGACTCAACCACAAACTCTCGGTCATGTACTAACTGCAAACTAGTCTGTTCGTGTGTTTAAGCACACTCTCTTTCTTTCATACATAAAGTTATGAAAAAGTAAAAGGTGAAATTTTGAATATGAACATTCATTTTCATTTTTGTCACTTTCCATTTTGTATATTGTGCCTCTCAATATTTTCCGTGTGCGCATGGTATAATATTGTAATGCGGTTACATTTGATTTTATTCGCCTTACTTGATAATAATATGTATTAAAGTTCGATATTTGTGTATTGAATAAAGTGTTTGATCTCTATAATATTAATGACTAGTATGTGATGTGTAGTTATACGATCCCTATTCTTTTCAAAATAAATAATACTATTTTGAAGAATTAATCGTTTCCATTACTATGTTCATGTATTATGATTGCGTCTCTTCACCAAGAGACGTGTTTTTTCACTAGGAATTATGTCTCTTAGTAAGAGTTGTGACTCTGTATAATGAGTGTCATGAGAGATACGTTGCAGTCTATAAATGGACATGCAACTCCATCATTTTGGTATGCTTGACATTAGAAAATCATAGGTAATATATGTGTGGGTGTGTGTAAATTAATAATGATGTAAAAATATAGTATAAAATCAAAATCTTGGAGGGGCCAAGGCCCCCCAAGGGGCAATGTAGATCCGCCCCTGTGTGTGGCTATCATAACATAATAATTACAAGAATTAGAACTTGTAATCATTATCAATGTGGTTTTTCATAATTAGAAAGAACTGTCTGTTAACACGCTTTTGAATAATCAGTGTTGAAAAAGTAAAAAGATTTGGTATAGATTACACTTTATGTGAGTTTATATTGTGATATGAGATGGCATTGGACTTGATATCAATTGATTGATTGTTTAATGTCAATTTGAAATGATAAAATATTTTTATATATATATTTTATAAGGATAAGTCTTGTCCAAATCGGGTGTGGCCTAATTCATAATATTCATATAGCAAATGCAATTCACATATTTTGGATGATACCGAATCAATCAAAAAATAAGTGTACGTATTTCACTTGATTTATAATAAATTTATTTGTGTTTCTAAAAAAAAAATGAATTTATTTGAACAAGAATTTTCCATCATACAAATATTTTATGATCCCAATTGCGTCACTACTACATATGGTTAATTAATTTATTATTGTAAAGAAAGAATAAGAATTTTGGAAAGGCTTAGTCAATGGAGATTGAATAGGGTTAAATTGATAGAATTAGGTTTAGAAAGGTAAAAGGGTAAACACGTGCAATACTGACAACACACAGTTGCTTAATAGATGAAGGTGGTGTCTCATCCATTTGAAAATTCAAGAAGGTTGGTCTGCTGATTATTATTATTATTATTATTTGCAGCTTTTCTACCACCCCCACCCCACGAGAACTCCAATTAAAACTTGTGGGCTCGATCGATTGATACTTATAAGGCCATCTCCAACTGAATTGACCAATTGTCTTGGCTCGTGTCTTTTCGATCTATCTAAAAAATTCATCTCCAAGCGAAGGATAATTGATATTCAGTAATTCAATTTCACAATTTTCTTCATTCTCACTCTTCCCACTCAAACTTATTTTAATAATAATAATAATAAATGCTAGATACATATCAGAACAAATAAGTCGAAGACTGTTGCTAATTAAAGAACAAAAGAATTATATGCAAAATTAATTAGTATTAAACAAACTTTGTAATATTGTTCTGTAGCTTTAGTTGATGAGAGATGAAAATGTGTTCGCCAAACAAACGTGTTTGTTTCATATTTTGCCCCTTACAGTTTTTTTAATTCATATTATGCCTCTAAAATAATTTTTATTTAATATTCTGCCCCTACACAAAGTTGTGAAATTTTTTTTTTTAAAAAAAAAAAAAGGGGTGCCCAGCCAGCAAGCAGGCAGGCTGCCATTGCCAGCCTGCTTGCCGGGTTACCTGCCCGAAGTCCCCTGCCCCCTGTCTCGCCCGATTGCCAGCCACAGTCTCCAACCGAACCAAGCCGGCAACCTCCCCTCATGCCCGGTTGCCGGCTCGGTTGGAGATGGATTAAATGGGAGGATCAAAAAGTTCTTTTGTTGGGTTATACTATATTTAACGGGTTAATTTTCAGTTATCCCGGAGATTAATGAGCATGTTACTCTAATATGAAAATTTTGATGAATATTACATCTCTTTCAGTCCAGAAATATTGTGAATTCGAATAAATTCAAATTCATATGCACAAATACTAAAATACTAAAAGTAAAACAGAGGCTGAAACTTTAAAATAAAATAAGAGGGGTCAATTGTCAGAATATGATAATTGATGTGTCCAAATTTTATACCCGATGACAATTAAGAGATTACACTAAGTTGATATAAATGAGAGATTTGTAACGCCTTTATCATAAACTCTCGTAACGTCTATAACGTCTTTGTATTTATTACTTGTAACATCTTTCCTGAAAAGACTACTATACCCCTGTATGTACCTATAAATAGGTCGCCCTATTTCCGAATAGAAAGAACTCAATTCACTATTACAATTATAATACAATTTTCTCTATCGATATTTGTATGCAGATCTTACTTAATTATTGTGATGTTGTTATAGATTGAAGGGCTTATTCCATCTTTGCCCTAAACATTTTTATACCACATCATAATTGACGCCGTCTGTGGGAAACGACTGGTCTGCATCAGTAGAGGGAAAAAAACCATTTTTGGAAGAAATTTGCTACGGGCATACCGAGCCCAAAACCCATGCCAACTATTTTGCATGTCAATTCTGATTGATGAAGATTTTTCCAAGAAAAATCACATGGCAAAAATAAATATTCATCCTCCAAACAATTTTGTTCATGTGCCACCAAAAATATTTGAGGAAATCATTGCAATAAAAAAATCCTTCAATCACAAAATAATTTATGAAAATTCCTTCCACCCTCTTTGTATCAACACAGTAATTGCACTAATCCAATTTTGAGAAATGAAAGCCTAAATCTTAATTTATGCAAGCCTATAACAAATTAATTTCTCCAACCAGCCTTTGCGATAATTTACGGAATCTACCACCATAACTACGGGCCGTCGATTCACCTGCCCACCAATTTCCCAGAAAATTGGTGCAAAGTTGACCCTGAAGTATCTCAACATTGCAGAACTACACAAAGGACTTGGTAAAATTTACATTTTATGTCTTTCAGTTAAAAGTTTAGTATATTATTTACTTACGGACGCATGAAACCAATAATAAATGAATATCTAAAACTACAAACGGTAAACCGATGGTCTCTTCGCGATCAAAAAGGGTAAATTGATCATCCCTAAAAAAGTAAAGGGTAAATCGATCATTGCTCAACAATAAAAAAAAGGGTGAATCGGTCATCCTTAAACGATCGAGGGTAAATCGGTCATCTCTAGAGATCAAAAGGTGAATCGATCATCCCTCCGCAAAATTCTAGGGGGTAATTGGTCATCCTTCAGCGATCAAAAGGGTTAGTCCGATCGTATCTCGGCACCAAACAAAAAATAAATAAATAAAGAAAGAATGAGACAACAACGACAACGACGATAGAATACTATCAAAGTAAACAAATAGCGTGAATCAAGTTACACTTGTGGCTGAAATTTAAATTTATGTTTACTACATTTACTTTCAAGTGATAATATTTGACCACACAAATTTGTGTTTTACATGCAATTGTGGCTTTGGGAGGCAACTTTTGACAAACAAATATCTCAAAGAAGAATATTTACTCCATGTAAGAAAGAGCAGCTAAAGAAAAGGAGCATCCCTACTCTTCACCAAATTTACAAATGAGGATCAAACTTTTCAAAAATACTACATCAGCATCTAAGTCTTGTGTTTGCATCAGGGGGAGCGTGTCTAAACACTGTACTCTTTTTCTTTCGTCCAAGTTTTTGTCCCAATGGATTTTTCTTGGCAAGGTTTTAACGAGGCAGTGTTACAAGCTTACTTATCAGATATGGAGCTATGATGTAGGTAGCTACAATGCTCAGATACTTGAATCAAGTTTCGACAATAAACGCTCGCGTAATTTTTCCCGAAACTGGGGGACAATATGATGTGTCCAAATTTTATACCCGAGGGCAATTAAGAGATTACACTAAGTTGACATAAATGAGAGATTTGTAACGTCTTTTTCATAAACTCTCGTAACGTCTGTAACGTCTTTGTATTTATTACTTGTAACGTCTTTCCTGTAAAGACTATTATACCCCTGTATGTACCTATAAATAGGTCGCCCTATTTCCGAACAGAAAGAACTCAATTCACTATTACAATTATAAAACAATTTTTCTCTCGATATCTGTATGCAGATCTTACTTTATTATTGTGATGTTGTTACAGATTGAAGGGCTTATTCCATCTTTGCCCTAAACATTTTTATACCACATCAATAATATATGAGGTAAATTACTATATGTGTTATATCACGAAAATACTGGAGTTAAGTAATTCAACGGAGCAAATTGATGCACACAAAAGACCACACGAGGTATTGATGACGGCCGAAACCATGGGGAAAAGGCGATGAAATGATAGGTGTCCGAGAATCACTCAACCGACGGCATTGACATCAGTAATTTATTTCTCTAACATATTATTTTTCAAATTACAATAATAAGTCCATTTAGTCTTTCTTGTGAGTCATCCAATTTTAATTATGAAACTTCTTTTAGCGCTAACAACTACTCCATCATAACTAAAATGAGTGTTACTCTAAACAAATGTGTCTTCGTAAAGTATGTCGTTTGACTTGTTAATAAAAATCAATAATTATAATACTGTGGAGTATGATAGACTCTTAGTACTCTTATAATTGTGCTGAAAGATGTCTCAAGAAATAGGTTACAATGAGACAGTAGCTCAATGGTACGTAAGACCGAGGCCCGAAGATCCAGATGTCCTACGTTCAACTTCCACTAATGTTTCTTCGTAAAGTATTTGGTGATTGATTTTCTAGTCTAAAAGAGTTTGAGTTGTATAGGCTCATTTGAGCTCGATTTGTAATACATATCATGAGATTATGCTTGAATAACATTCAATATTTATTATTTGAGAGAGTTTTACGAGCTCGAGTCATAAGCTAAAACTGACGAGATACATCTAAAAATATTAAGCAACTCAAGTTCTACTCATGCTTTGCCTGCTTAAAGCGGTTTGATTTGAGCTTAATTTCATTATATATGAAGTTCAAACTAACAACTTGATGAGAACCCCAAAAGATTCACTTATACCAATTTTTTTTTTTTTTTGAGAGTACTCTTAAATAATATGGGACATAGGCAAGAAGTTAACTTGTCTTGGGCAAGGGCCGGCCCTATATACATAGTCCAATTCTCTCTTTAAAGAAACATGTGATGTATTCAAAATTTCTGCCCAACACTTGATGCATGTTTTAATGGAAAAGTTTGGCTCTTGTTTTTATCACAGTTCCTGTGGCTTCGACATTAAAATAGGGCCCCTCTAAATCAGGATTAATCTAGCTACCACTTTCATAATTCAAGATTTGATACTCTAGCTCTTTTCTAACTCGACAATATAATTATTTCATTCATAAATGTCGTTCAATTTCAATCATGTTTCTGGCAAGACGAAAAACATCACTGTTGAAATCTTTTTTTTTTTTTTTCTGGAAAATTATATTTATCAAGAATTCAATTTATGAGGACTGATTTATTTATTTATTTATTTTATACTATGCAAAAGGAAGAAAAAGAAGCATGGTAGGGCATAAACTGTTTCCCAAAACATGCATTGATAATATTTGCTCTTTTGATTAATCATTAGTACTGTTGTCAAATATAATGGTCCATGATCTGATTTTTGATCTGATTTTTGTTGTATTTTTCGCTGCAATAATAGCACCAATATTATACTTAATAATTGACAGCAAATTATGTCCCTCTCACATGATGTATTGAAAATTTGGAACAATGAAGTAATAATTTGCTTGATCAATTATAAAGTAGATATAGAGGTGTAGGAAAAAAAATCAAAAATAAATAAATATAGATGTGTAGATTAGGTCGAATTATGTGGATCGATCGGATTCAATATTAGACGTCCAAGTATTTTTTCGAAAGAAATCAATTGGTTAATTCCATATTTTTACGAAGAGTCGTTGAAGATTATTCTTTTGTGATATTTATAATGTTGAGTTTAACTCATGTGAATTAGTTATAAATATTTTACCTTCACGTTTTTTAATTTAAAAGACTATATATAACTGTCTCTTTCCCATTTTTAAATATCAAAAAATATTTAATGACAAATTATCTTTTTTGACTTAGACCTAGTTGACATGTGTCATTGTATGGGTCAATTAACCTCCATATTTTTATATGTATATGGAGGGGTAATTTTGTCTTCTTATAAAACAATTTTCACATTCACATTCACATTCAATCTTGAGTGTGTGAACTAAAACTCTCAACGGGAAGAGGTAAAATAATCATTTTAACAATTCCACAGTGAAATTGTTTACCTATTTTTATACTATTAAGTATTCAGCTGAACATTAGAAGATTAACCCCTTGTATGAATTATTTCATATTTTGGATTAATTTCGTTTTATATTCAGCATAGAATTTTAAAATAGCAGCTAAACATTGCTGAAAATAATTGCATTATATATTATTATGTTAATAAGTATCTTAACGTTATCCCGAATTTATTTGATGAGTCCTATTCCATCCAAGGTGGATACTAAACTAGTAACAAAAAGTTGTGTTTGAAATTTTGTATTGATTAATCTAAATCTAAAGAAATTAAATATGAGGCCTACTAATAATTAATATCTGTATATGTCCCAATGTGGGAATGTTATATAGGTTAACAACATCCCTAAATCATGTCTCCTACGTAAGATAGTGAGTATTGATTAGACTGCACTTTTGAAAAGTCCATTTCCATGGTGAAATTTTATACTCTATAATTAAAATAAATTCTTTATCTAAAAAATTAAAAAAGAATTCAAATTAATCCAGCCTATAAATTCATTATACTTACATTAGTTTAGAGTTTTTTTTTCCCCAACCATTCATCATTCATCCGTACCCAAATCTTTTATTTAATTCAGATGCACCTAGAATTCAATCACTAAAGAAGTGATTTTCATAATGAGTAAATTTATATACACCTTATTATGCACCAATTAATTTTATTTTTTTGGAGAACTATTAACTATGAACCAATTAATTATTTTTTTCTTTTTTTAGAAGAACAAATTAGTCATTAAACATCCCCAGATATAAATATGGGCTAAAAGTCTCCCAAGGGATTTAATTTATTTTATGGATGATCGAGCACGGCCCATCTATCAATTTATTATTATTTTTTTTCATTTTTGGACGGCCCATTTGTGCAACTTAGTATTATCAAAAATCATCTAGGAGTATTTCTTTCTATAGTTATTATCTAAATCATCTATATACAAAAATCCGATCACCTATTAAATCTATTAATCTAAAACCGCTTTTTTGCTCATTTGGATTTTCTCAGAGATTGGTGGCTTTTTTGAAATTTTCTCTGTATTGTAAATTTAAAAGTATGTTGAAGAAGTGTTTATTTGAGTTTTTGTAAGTGACATAAATCTCAAAAGAGGGCTTAATTATCAATTATGAAACACTAAAAATATTATTATTTGGGTCATTATTCATTAGGAAATGTGTGAAAATTTTCTAAAAATCCAAACAAACAGGCCATTAACCTGTACTATTACCGAAATTATCTTATTTTTTTTTTTGTTTCCCAAGGGTTTAATCCCTTTCGAGGCGCGTCGGGCACATAAAGTGGGAACCTCTCCCAACAGGGATTCGAACCTGAGTCCGCTACTTTGTAGTGACTAATCCCTTCCACTAGACCAATCACATGTTGGTCCGAAATTATCTTATGTTATAAACTATATTGCACCGATAAATAAGCCCTTTTTAACTTTAAAATTTGAGACATGCGTGTCTCGCTTTTCAGATAGCATTTCAGTGATGTTTGAAGACCCATACACATAACCACTTTTACTTTCATATGAAATTTCCTACCATATGTAATTTTACACACATTGTTCTTATATCTAAATGTCTCGAATCAAGAAACCATGCCTCATTTTCGGCCTGTTAGCTTTAGCAATATGGTGTATAAATTAGAGTCCATGTCTCATTCTCGGGGTCGTGGCATGCATTGGGATAGATGGCAAGAGTTATGTAAAAGCAAACATTTTGGAGGGCTCGGCTTTCGCGACTTGGAAGCATTTAATATGGCTCTTTTAGCGAAACAATTATGGCGATTATTGGAGAACCCGACTGGCTTGTTTAGTAGAATCTATAAAAAAAAAAAATGGTTTCCCAAGGGTTTAATCCCTTTCGAGGCGGGTTGGGCACATTCAGTGGGTACCTCTCCCAACAAGGATTCGAACCTGAGTCCGCTACTTTGTAATGAGTAGTCCCTTCCACTAGACCAATCACTTGTTGGTAGCAGAATCTATAATGCTCAATACTTCCCGAATACGGATGTTTTTGGATCATCTTTGGGCTCAAATCCGTCCTATACGTGGAGGCGCATCTAGATTAACTGCAAAAAAATACGGAATCAAGGACTCGGGAGGATTGGATTTGAGCATTCAGTTAACATGTGGGTAGATAAGTGGCTGCCTGGAGAATATACTTTCAAACCTTTTCGCCAAGACCAGAAAATATGAAGGTTAGTGCTTTTAATTAATGAAGAGTACTTGGGTCTCTGGAGCAGACTTGACAGCAAAACCATTTTGTCTTTTATCATTTGGCAAATCTGCTTCTACACTGTACGTACGAACTTAAGGAAACGTAAAATTCTGGAGCTTCATCGATGCGTTACATGTAACGAGGATGGAGAAATTATTGGCCATATTTTGTTATCCTGTCACTTAACACGGCAATGACGGCCTATATGCTTATAACTATCTGCGTCATATATATTAGTCCTTTAGGTTCTTTCCTGGTCTATCTTTTACCAAATTATACTAAAGGCTTCAATATAATGTAGTATTAATCATGATTCATTTAGCTAGATACAACTCAGTCATCAATTAACAATTAATAAGTATTCTTCGATCCAAATGCAGAAATCTTCTCAAGGACGACGTCTATCCGATCCTGACCCCCTCCGATCCCCTCCCCCATGAAGCCTAGGAAACGTATAGAGGTTCATCTACTTCAAGTTGCTTTCTCGAATAAAAGGAAATTCGATCATAAAAAGCATCTTTTGATGGATATGTAGCAACACCTAAAGTTCATATTGTATTAATACAAAGAGAATTCTGATAAACAACTCTGATAAAAGGAAAAAAAGGGAAGCCAAACTAACAAAAAAAACATATAAAAAAGAAAAAATAAAACAATTTCTAGTAGCTCGTCAACTAGTTAATGATGTTAACAGCGAACAAGGTTTTCATAATAAGCAAAAGACCGTGCTTTAGCTATTAAAGATCTCTGTGCTTGAGATACACCAAAATAATGAAATTTATCCTTTGTTCCTTTCTCATTGTCATACAACTCCATTTTCATCATATTATTGAGGAGTAGTTGCTGCCGACTCGTCTTCTTCAAACTCCATACAAGAGTTATTCTTGTTGGTAGTTTGCCCTTAATTCCCTTTATTGTAACCAACTTACTCCAACTATTGATCTTTATGCCTTCACTTTTCATAACCCATAAATCAACAATAATAGTTTTATGATGATAATAACTAGCACAAAGAGATTCATGGTGGTTAAGTCCAAGACTCCAACAAAGAGCACTCCTCATCATTTGTCAGCTCTGCAGGTATTGGTGGAGGCATGATCCTCATGTATTGGATATTACAAAAATCCCCTCGAGTTTATCATTTTCTTACAATTAATCTCATACCCCTAAAAAGTTCCAATTTTACCCCTGGGGTTTATTTATAAGGTATATAATATCTTGTAAATTTTAAAACTTGGATGTTATTATGTTACATCTTATAATTATAAATGTGATAATTATATATTTACTATCAAAATAATTAAAAATATTAATAAATTGTCCATAAGTTTCAATAAATATTGCAACAAAAATTGTTTAAACATTTAGTTAAATGAATTAATTTTTCTATATTAGTAATAAATATGTAAAAAAAATCAAATTATCAATAAATATGTAAAAAAAAATTACAGTATTTATTGAAACTTATGGGCAATTAAAACATTAACAAACTTATTATAACTTTTATAATGTCTAAGATATAACAATTACGTACAGCCTACTTTAAAAATTTATTAAATATTACAAATACCCTCAGGGGTAAAATTGAAACTTTTTAGGAGCAAGGGGTGATTTGTAAGAATGTGACAAACCTTATGGGACTTTTTGTAATATCCAATATGTGAGGAGAATTTTGATAATTAAGCCATATCTTAAGGGAATATGTTATAAAATAACACTATAATTTTTCAAAGAAAAGTGCAAAAGATATACTAGCAATATTTCTTGAAACAATCAATACGAATGTTCAAAATGCAATTCAATTGAACATTAATCATACAATTGTGCCACTATTATATATGTAATACAAATGTCAAATTATACTTACTTCCTAATCAAGGCCGGTCCTAGATATTCGAGGGCCCTAGGCGAATTCTAATATATTGGGGCCTTATGTTATAAATATTCATAAATGCAAAAATACTAATTAAATATTAATATTGACATTTTTTTTTTAACATATTACTTTCTAAATAGATAATTAATTGACAAATCCATTAATCTTTTTGATAGAATTAATTGTGAATATAATTTTATAATTGGTAAGTTTAAAAACATTGTGCTGGAGAAAGCAAATTTTACAAGTATATTTACATAATATAACTCCATAACAAATGTACTTAAGTTTAATTTTATTTATCAAGATCAAAAAAAGAATCATTAAAAAAAGGGGTTTTTGGCACTTTGCACTCTGACTCAAAACTATAGACATTTTGCACCTTGAAATACAATTTATTTGGCACTTTGCACCTTATTATGTTTTGATGAGAAAATTTAGATGTAGGAAGGGTGTCAGTTTAGGGTGCAAAGTGCTAACATTCTATATTTGAGGGTACCAAGTGTCAAGATCTATTTTTCTAGGGTGAAAGTTCTAAAAAAATATTTGAAAATGACTATTATACCCTTTTTACCAACATTTTTTCACTAAAATACACACTAAGGTGCAAAGTGCCAAAATTTTTAAGTCGTGGTACAAAGTGTCACAACCCTATAATTCTAGGGTGCAAAATATCAAAAACCCTATTTTTTTTTTTTATCAATTTTCAAAATTAATATCACTTTAATAAAAATAAAAAATAAATCTACTTTAATTTGACAAGTCGGGGTTGTAAAGTGTCAAATTTTTTTTAATCAATTTTCAAAATTAATATCACCTTAAAAAAACACTACTTTAATATGACATAAAATAATTTATCTCTTACAATACTTATCTTACATAACAAATATAATTTGATAGTAATAACAATAAAAAAATCAATTTTTTTTTCTCTAAACTTCAAATTTATCTCTGATATCAGAGAAACAGGCCGTGAGTACCTCTACCACAATGAAACAGGTTTTTTGCATTTTACACCTCCAAAATATAGGAAATAGGCACTTTGCACCTCCGAAACTTAGATTTAGCACATTGCACCCTCGAAATATGAAATATACAACACTTTGCACCCTCTTTTATTTTCAAGCAAAAACCCAAGGGCAAAATAGGTAATTCTATTGTAAATCTTTGGCACTTTGCCCTCCCCCCCCCAAAAAAAAAAAAAATTAGCACTTAACACTCCCTAATTAAGAACAAACTAACAACTTGCACCCCCGAAACACAATAAATGTACACTTTGCACCCCAAAATACAAAATTAACACTTAATACCCTCAAATTAAAAAAAAAAACTCAAACTCCTCATTTTTTCGGGCAAAGTTGACCATTAAGGTGATTTTTATTAAGGCAAAATAGGTAATTATTTATGGGTCTTTGATATGTTGAAGTAGACAATGGGTCTTCGAGAGTAGTTTATTTAGTTATTTATGGTTATATTGTTGAAAAGAAAGATGGAGAGAGAAATAAGTATTCGAGTATTTATAATTGTATTTTGCAAATTTAAGAAAAAAATTGAATTACCTATTTTGCCTTAGATTTTTTTTCACTCCGATAGTCAACTTTGACGAAAAAACGAGGGGTTTGGGTTTATTAAATTGAGGGTGTTAAGTGTTAATTTTGTGTTTTGGGGTGCAAAGTACCAATTAATTGTGTTTCGGGGGTGGAAGTTGCTAATTTGTTCTTAATTAGAGAGTATTAAGTGCTAATTTTATTTTGGGGGTACTAAGTGCGAAATTCTCAAGTTTTGAGGTAGCAAAGTGCCAATACTATTGAATTACCTATTTTGCCCTTGAATTTTTGCTTGAAAACAAACGAGGGTGCAAATTGCTGCATTTTTCATATTTCGAGAGGACAAAATGCTAAATCTAAGTTTCGGGGATACAAAGTGCCTATTTCCCATGTTTCGGGGGTGCAAAGTGCAAAAAACCCCAATGAAACTTTACAATCATCCAAGATAATAGCATTTATTTATTTATTTATTTGGTACAAAATAGCAATTTTCAGTATTGGGCAAAAAGTCATTTACTCCACAATGTTGCCACATCTTCATGACACATTATTAAAAGCATTAACAAGTACTAATATATAATATATTTAACCAAAGGAAACGAAAACAACAAATTTGTACATGAGAGGGAGGGTGTACAAATTTAAATTGTTAACATTTGGCAAAATATATATATGTGTGACACAAAAATGTATTGTGAGATGGAAATATGCACTTCTTCAATACTATCTTAAAAAACCATCCTTCCAAGATATTCAATCAAACAAGTTCAATAACATCAATAGTAAAAAAAACTTGACCATAACACATCATAAGGGGGAAAAAAACTAACCATAAGACACAAATAATTTACCAATTGAGTATCAAAATATATATCATTGTAATAATTCTTAAAGAACAAGAAGACCTTAAAAGTACAGATTAACCCATAATTAATAAAAGATTTTGAAACATTCACTTAGCAGAATTACGCAAAAGCTAATTAACTGTAGAGGTCATCTTCATCAGCTGCACCGGCTGGGGCGGCAAAAGGGTCTGAACCAGTAGCAGTAGCACCGCTGCTGTTCTCAGCAAAACGGAACTCAGTACCAAATCCTCTCGACTGTTGCAATGTCTGAGCAAATGCCTGGTACTTACGGATATCAGCATCACTCACACTCCTACGAGCAAACTTCATTGACTCTTCAAAGTGTGATGCCGTTATCTCAGCTACCTCGTCCTCAATATCTTCCTCCATGGCTTCCGGATTCTCGCTTCTTCTCTTCTCCCTCTCAATATCCTAATGAAACAAATCAGATAAACAAACTCGCTCAATATTGGAATTATATTAACATAATCAGAAGAGAGAAAGAAAGAAAGGCCTACAACTTACCTTTTCAATGTTTTCACGAATAGCATATTTGCAAGCCCGTTGGCATATCTCAGTGATGTCAGCACCGCTAAAACCCTGAGTGTATTTGGCAAGAGCTCTTAAGTCAACATCCTTGGAAACAGGGGATTTCCTCAAACAAGACTTGAATATTTGAAATCGCGATTCCTCATCAGGGAGAGGAATGTAAATCAATTGATCTAGTCGACCAGGACGTAGAAGTGCTGGATCGATAATATCAGGCCTGTTTGTAGCACCAATAATGAATACAGTCTTCTTTGCATTCATTCCATCCATTTCAGTAAGAAGTTGGTTCAATACTCGATCAGCAGCACCACCAGCATCTCCTACACTGCCTCCTCTTTGGGTTGCTATAGAGTCAAGCTCATCAAAAAACAGGACACAAGGAGCAGATCCCCGAGCTTTGTCAAAAATTTCTCTGACATTAGCCTCGCTCTCTCCAAACCACATTGTAAGCAATTCTGGACCCTTGATACTTATAAAGTTAGCTTGACATTCATTGGCAATAGCCTTGGCCAGCAGAGTTTTCCCACATCCAGGAGGACCATAGAAAAGAACTCCCTTTGAAGGTGACATCCCAAACTTTTCAAACTTCTCCGGGTGCTCCACTGGGTATTGAACAGTCTGCACAACACAACATTAGTGGACCAGAGAATGAGATTAAAGAGAACATTAGAACTTTCGGTATACAAAATAAAAATTCAAAACTAGACATCATGAATCCAAATGATACATACCTCTTGGAGCTCACGCTTGACATTCTCAAGCCCTCCAATATCTTCCCAGTTAACATTCGGAACTTCAACGACCTATAAAATCCAATAGCATATACAAATTATTAGGACTCATTAAGATCGACTATAGAAAAAAGAACATAAACATGATATCTACACTTACTGTTTCACGTAGAGCAGAGGGATTGCTTGTTCCAAGAGCAGTCTGAAAGTGGTCATTAGTAACAGCCATCGCATTTAGTATCTCTGCATCAATGGTATCATCTTCCAAGTCAATCACATCCATCTTCTCCCTTATGCATTGAAGAGCAGCCTCAGTGCACAGAGCAGCTAAGTCAGCACCAACGTACCCATGAGTGTTCTTTGAAATTTTTTCCAAATCAACCTGCAGAATCATCTTATTAGAGAAAGTAGTCTTTTATAAAGTAAGAGAGCCTACTCAAATGAAATGCTCGAGACTTACATCTTCAGCAAGCTTCATGTTCTTTGTGTGGATACGAAGAACCTCAAGTCGCCCAACTTCATCAGGGACACCAATGTCTATTTCCCTGTCGAATCTTCCAAACCTTCTCAAGGCAGGATCAATGCTATTGGGGCGGTTTGTAGCACCCATGACAATAACATGGGCACGGGATTTGAGTCCGTCCATCAATGTCAACAGCTGGGAAACAATTCTCCTCTCAACTTCTCCATTGGTCTTTTCTCTTTTTGGAGCAATTGAATCAATTTCATCAATAAATATAATGGATGGTGCATTCTTCTCAGCTTCTTCAAATGCTTTCCTTAGATTGCTTTCACTTTCTCCTGCCAATTTCGACATAATTTCTGGCCCGTTAATACAGAAGAAGAAGGCACCAGTTTCGTTGGCGACGGCTCTGGCGATCAAGGTCTTTCCAGATCCTGGAGGTCCGTAAAGCAGTATTCCTTTTGGAGGTTTAACACCAATTGATTTGAAAAGCTGTGGGTGCCTGAGTGGCAGCTCTACCAACTCACGAATCTGAGCCATTTGTTTACGAACACCACCGACATCATCATAACCGATCTCATCCAACCGATTCTCATCCTCCCTTCTTACAGGCTCTCCCTCACAGAAGATCTCAGTATCAGGGGCAACAACACAGTACTCAGAAGGATCAGTCTCAATAACCTTGAACTCTACACTTCTCATTCCTCCCCTTACAAGAAAGAAGTCACCTTTCCTGACAGGTCGGTATGCCTCCAGGAAGTATGCTGCAGATACAAAAAAGGAAAGTATAATTTAGTGACCATAAAAAACAGAATAAAAGAGCTTGATAGTTTACATGGACTAAGAACTTACGCTTCAGGTAAGCATCGAAAAGGTTTCCAGTAACCCCTTCAATCGTGTCATCAACTGGAAGAATGTGGACACGCTTTCCATATTTCACATCAGGACATTGATGTACAGAAACCACATCTCCGAGTCTAACCCTGAGGTTGTTTCTGACAACCTTGTTCATTCGAATCTTTGGTCCATCACAGGTATCATCAGCAAGGGCAATGCAGATGGTATCCTTTCTTTTCTTACCCTATAATGAAGATTGGCCATAAAAGTTAGAAAACTAATAATTGTAGAGTTACCAGAAACAAATCCTATTCCAAGCAACTTATCTATAGAAAAACACACTGTGATCACATAGTAAAATAACTGAGATATCAGTAGGGTCATATTCTTAACTGAATTACAATTTAAATCATAATTGCATCGTTCATTACTACAGTGGCATCATCTTTCCAAGGATCCGAATCCGGTTACATAATTCAAAAAACTGTGTTCCACCAAACACATCTCTTGCTCTACCTTAGACACACACATTGTAGCATTTAAAGGTTACGGAGTTGAAAACTTATTCATTATTGGTTTGCAAAATGATTGCATGTTATAAGCATCATGAGAGCATAAGAGATCCCAAAGTGTAGCCTAATTTTTCTATAGGAGAATGAATGAGCCTCAAACAGCTAAGAGCTTTCCCGACCTACCAAGCAATTACTTTCAGGTGTCTCTTCCAAATTTTTGTTTCAAAACTTTAGGAATGTTTGATATCAAATTATTTAATTGATGTCCATAATATTAACAATCCAGTACTGGTTCATGGTGTAACAGAATCCAAAATTCTCAATCAAACCTTTTTTCTTAAACTCAAAAAGTTAAATTAGACATGGAATGGCAACCCCATCAACAAAAGAACACGCCTAATTTTTAATTCGAGGGTGAACATAAACCAGCTAAATCTACTTACAAAAAACCATTCTAAATTGAAATAAACTGCTGATAACAAACTAATCCTGCAACCCCGTAAAATTGGTCCATCCAAAACCCCAACAAACAAATCACTCATCACCCCTTTAACAAACCCCCATTATATCAAACATAATCCAAGTACAATACCAAAAAGTGGAACAAAGTCAAATTGAACACCAAAAGACATAAAAAATGAAACCTTGATTAAGATGGTGTCACCGCGAAAAAGCTGGAGCTTCTCCATAGTTTCAGGGTGAAGAGCAACCACGGAATTATCATCGTTTACAGCCTCATCCACTACCAATCGATTCGGAGCCTTTTTCCTCTCCAAAATCGCCGTACTAAAATCCTTCTTTGTACCCTTACTACAATATCACAATAACAAAACAAAAACACAAAAATTGAAAGAAAAAAAAAATCAGTAAATAAAAACAGCAACGACATTAAAATTGTATATTGACGGAGATCCATGGAAGTGTAGAAATTCTTACGAATCGGAAGATTCAGCTTGATTACTCATGTTGTTGAATTGCAAGGCAGGAGACAATTTTGGTGAAGGGTTTTGAGTTTGTTTTATGGGTGGGTAGAAGTTGAATTGAGAGATCTGATCAAGATATATGCCAAATAAATAGGGGAAATGGGGACTCCTTTTCTTGTTAGGAAAGAAAAACTTATTTTCGTAAATACCTTTCTTTTCTTTTTTTTTCTTTTTTTTTAAGAAATTGTATATGCTCACTCCTATTTAATAACTATATCTTGGATGCCCTTTTTGGAACAATCGATACTTGCCGTGTTTACTTGATGTAATTATTATTTACGAGGTGGGTATCTATCTTTGGGGTGTAATTTCTAATTCTTTTCTCCATAGGTATTTCTAGTTTTTCCTTGTTTGGAAAGAAGATATTTATAAATCACTTGAAGATATATTCATTAATAGAGTAACAAATTTACTAAAAGAAAAATGTACCGTCGAAAGCTTGCAGTCAAAATTGTAAGGTGAAGTTTTGTTGAAAAGTTAAGTTTCCTCATCAAATAATATAAGAAATTAAATAAATATATTCAATAGCCGTTCGTTAGAGCTTGGTTCGTCACTCAAAAATCAAACAAGCTCTAACATAAGTTTTAGTTTGATAACTTTTGAAGTTCGGCTCGAACTCGACTTGATAAACTAAAAATTGACAAATACATAACTCGACTTGATAAGCTAAAAATTGACAAATACATATAAAACTATCAAACTACTTGATACCCAACTCGAGCTCGTTCCATAAAACTTAATATGAGTTTGGTTCGTTAAACAATCAAATATTGCTTAAACACAAAATATCAAACTTAATAAAATTCAAACCAAATTTGAACGACATGTCGTTCGATACCAAACAACGTGTTTGCACCCCTTAAATGCAATCGCTTGTGCAGGTGGTTCAAATTAGGCCATCTCCAGCAGTGATGAGCGGGGTCGGGGCGGGCTCGGAGGGAGAAACCGTTGGAGACGGCGCGGGGCTGATTGGCAGGGCGGAACGGGCGACACGCGCCCCTCTTTAAAACAGGTGCCGCCAAGTGGCAGCACCTGATTGGTCTTTCCTTTTTTTTTTTTCTTTTAATGAATTAATGTGTATGGTTTATTTAATGTGTTGTATGAATTTTTAATTAATGTGTTATTTTAAATATAACACGATTAAATAATTTTAAATGGTTAATTTGGTATAATTAATGTGTTGTATGTATTTTTAATTAATGTGTTATTTTAAATATAACATGATTAAATAAAATAAATTATTTTGGGCCGAAAATAGCAAAACTAGACTTGTCCGCAGGCACACACAAGTCTTGAAGGGCTGTGTGGTAATCCAATCCAAGATTTGCAAATCCCCCACCACCCCCCGCGCGCGCGCGAGGAGGGAGCCTTCTAGTAATAATTTCTTAACCCTTATGGTTTAGAAATCATATATAAACCCAAGTTTTTTTTATCACACTTCCAATGTGGGATAAGTTCATTTTTTTTCCAATTTTTTCCATTACATATGTGAACTTTGAGATTTAATTTCTCATTCACCCGTATTCCGATTTGGACGTACCATATACCATTTTAATCTACTCACCGAGTAGAATATAATTCCGTCAAAACCCGATTCTTTACTCAAAGTGGGTCCCACTTAAAATATGTCCAAAATGGTCCATTAACTTACTTTTTTCAACACTATGTTTATGAGGTTTATAAGGAGCTTTAGGACTATTTTTATTTTCTTTTCCTTGATTATGTTGTGTATTGTTGTGTAATTAATGTTGTGTATTGTTGTAATTAATGTGTTATTTTAATTAATACTCCGTACTTAAAAAAATAAAACTATAATATTAATAGGTGAGAGTTTGCGTATTATGTATTAATTCTTAAGTTACTTTAATTAAATATTCTATTTAATATTAATATTTTAATATAATTAATAATTAAATTACGAGTACTAATATAATTATTATTATTAATATTAATATTAAAAAAATATAAATCTATAATATTAATAGGTGAGAGTGGGCAAAGGAAAAAAATGGAAATAATTCCCCCACGGAGCCCCAACTGCTGGAGACGACCAGCAGGGCCCCGGGCTGGCCCTGGGCTAGCCCGGGCTCTAGAGCCCGGGGCTAGCCCTCAACTGCTGGAGATAGCCTTATGGTTCCGTTTAATTTATGGTGGTCGTGCATTCCTTTTTATTTAGAGGTTGAGATATTTGTATTAGAGATGCTCTACAAGATGGACGATGTCTGAATAGCTTTCAGTTTGACTTCAAACTTCGTTGTGAATGTATTTCGTCCAAGAATTTATTAATGTATACTTATATTGACTATATATTAATTTTGACGTATACGATATTTTTTTTTTTTTTTTTATGCGTGAAAACTGTCCAGATCACCTCTCCCATTTATGGGCAACTAGAGTGCTTTGATAAGATGTGCTCGATAGACCTTCTCCCAAGGTCCATTCAATTCAAACACTTGGGCCAGTTGGATCGATTTTGTCTTCAATTTTGGCCCATCCCCAAGATTGGTATGTATCTAAATTTGCAAGAGGCGAGCCCAACCCACAACAGCCTTAATCAAGGCAGCCCAAATTCTAATTATGTTGATAATTAGAAGTGTAATGAGATTATAAAAAAATAAAAAAAAAGGTACCAACTTATATCTCACAATCAAATTAACTATAAAAATATTGTTAATATTAATTATAAATAAATATTATGTACACAAATAATTTATTTATAGTTATCAAATTTTGTTATTTAACAAATCGCTCCAGAGAAGTAATATTTCGAATTATGAAGTTATTTAACCAGATCACATTCACAATATTTAGTTTGCTAAATTTCATAATCAATTGTATTTGTAATGAATAATGATTTATGATATGGACCTTGTAATACAAAAAGGTCATTTTCCACCTACAGGTATTTCTTTCTCCTTCCTCATATGTAGTTATATGTACTTATATACATATACTCTTACTTGACATTATATACTCATTATATGTCCTTCCTCATATGTAGTTAACATGTTCCTTGAATCTTGTTTCAAAATGTTAAGGTAAGTTACACGGTGCCCCTAAGTTCAGGGCATTACAAGAAATCCTTTGTCTGCGAAATTATTTGGACTGTCCTTGGAATATATCTCGTCTTGCCAAATTTTCCTTATTTTTTTACCTTACCTTAAAATTTTATTGTCATGTTTTTAATTTGTGTGTGTTTTTTGTTATATTAAATTTATTTGTTGGCGTAAACAATTATACTTATTTCAAATTTTCAAGAAATATAATAAAAAAAATATGAAATTTATGTTGTTCAAATCTGGCTTGACCAACTCATCCAATCATCCAATTATAACAAATATATTGTACTTGCTTTATAATTGATTACTCTCTTAGGATCGGAGTTACATCTAAAAGTGTATTGCACTTGTCATATAATTACTTTAGGTTTGGTCGAATCGAATCTGAGTCAGAATTTCTCCAAAAAGGAGTATATATTTAAAAGGAAAGAAAAATATCTCACCGCGCCCCTCATAAATACCCCGTTCGCTTGCGGGCCAACGCGAGGTTGGCCATGGAAAAGCTAGTCTCGAGTCGTCGCTATGCTGACTACCTCCATGATTGATATGGTCGCAACGCTAATCAATGTTGTTGGATGCGATCGAACGGAGAGGAATCGAACAGAGAGGAAGGGTTGAGTATTTCAAGTTTTACTTTTTCTTTTTAATTTTAATTTTTTTCTTCTAATAGTAGATATAAAAGGTTATGCGAGGGCATTTCAGATAATATACACTTTATGTTATTTTGGCTAACGAGTAACGACCTAGGAGTCAAGAGGAAACTTAAGTAATTCCATAAACTAAGAGGAATTTCTCCTAAACTAAGGTAGTATTGTTGCAAATTACATAACTCGTTGCATTATTTTTTTGGTTTCCCAAGGGTTTAATTCCTTTCGAGGCGCGTCGGGCACATAATGTGGGAACCTCTCCCAACAGGGATTCGAACCTGAGTCCACTACTTTATAGTGACTAGTCCCTTTCACCAGACCAATCACCTGTTGGTATAACTCGTTGCATTATAAATAAAGTCTTATTTGGCTCAAACTATCTTAAATGATGAACATACAATCAAGACCATAGAATAATCTATATTCCAGGAGTTGATTAAATTTTTTTATCCTTTTTTTACATAACACAATTCAAGAACAAGAATCCAACACTCTTTCACCTCTTATCCGAAAACAACCAACATATGCAATATAATTGGCCCTGTTAATTTGTCCATGAACATAACAAAACCAATGTCTCCAAAAGCCTATTCTCTGAATCAAACTGCACCGAATGGCTCGAATCTCCAAGCCTCGTTTTATACGTCTTGTTTGGCAGCGTTGTTCAAGTCAACTAACAAGTGATTGAAGATATATATAGCGAAACTTTGGGTGGTCCAACCGAATGCAGTTAATTCGATTATAGACAAAGGGCTAATTGTTACATGGTACACCCAAACTATGGTGTTTTCAAATTCCGCAATTGGAGGTTTTTTGACACACTGTGGATGGAATTCGATTATAGAAAGTATATGTTGTGGTATTCCAATGATTTGTTATACTGTACCTACAAATTGGAAATTAGTTGTAGATGATTGGAAGATCAGGATCAATCTTTGTGATGATCAAGCAATATTATTATATTGTATAAAGCAAGAGATGAAGAAAGTTCAGAGTATTATGAATGATGAATTTAATGAAGATGGATCGTCAAAGAGAAAGTTTGATCGATTTCTTGAGGATTTGAAGGATACAGTACATGGCAGTGTATAATTGTTTCTACGAAGCTTTAATTTTTTATTATTATTCTGCTTTCGATAAATTAATTAAATACTACTCCTATATGGTGATTAAGTAATATAATTGGACCTATAAATTGGAAAGTTCTTGTAAATTACAATATTATTATGATTAGGTGTGATTGAGAACATTCTAGAATATAATACAACTAATTATGGAATAGTGAGAACATTCTAGATCTTAATATAAACTATTTTCTCTACAAATTATATAATTATGGAAAATATAAGGAAATAAACACGTCAACATTGCTTAGTTAAATTAAATCAGTGTGTGTAGATGTTATATCCACATGCTTTTGGACTGATTCTAATTTTTATAATTTAAGCAATATTTTTGTGGAAATTGGAATCATGAAACAAAATTTTCATATTTTTCATCGAAATTTTCGAAAATGTTATTGTTTTTAAATTAATCGAAACGAAAATAAGGTGTATTTCCAAAACTTTGTAATTGTCTTGAAATTTACTCTTTTTCTTAATTCAGTATTTTTTTTCATAATATTTCATAATTTTTTCGAAATATTTCCAAATTTTTTTCGAAACATTTCCTAAATTCATATTTTCACTCTCTTGTGCGTAATAAATAAGTTGCTAAGTCTTATATGGTGGAGTAAATTATAAGAGAAATAGATTTCTAAAAGCGATAACATCTTCAGAAATTAGAGTCCAAAAAGATACAAATATCCCTTATACATCTAATCTAGTAATTTAAAAGAAGGAAATAAAACTTACCATAAAGAAAGTTAAAAAATAAAATAAAAATAAAATAGAGTTGAAAATAACCTTTTCTTTCCTAACAAGAAACGGAGACCCTCTTCCCTATTTATACTACACTACATATCTTGCTCAGATCTCTCATTCGAATTCTCCTGATACAAAAATAAAAACACCCAAACCCTTTGCAATTCAACACCATGACTAATCAAGCAGAATCCTCCGATTCGTAAGTATTTCTACATATATTATTTAGTATTAATTAAAAATACACAAGTATCGAATTTGAATTTCATTACTAATAATTTTTATTGTGGATGTTGTAGTAAGGGCACAAAGAGGGATTTTAGTACAGCGATTTTGGAGAGGAAAAAGGCGCCGAATCGTTTGGTAGTGGATGAGGCTGTGAATGATGATAATTCTGTGGTTTCTCTTCACCCTGAAACTATGGAGAAGCTCCAGCTTTTTCGCGGTGACACCATCTTAATAAAGGTCTCCACTTTATGGTTCATCGGTGTTCAGTTTGACTTTTTTTTAACCTTTTTCTGTATTGTATTTGGATTTTGTCTGATAGTAGGGATGATGAATGGTATGTTAATTGGGGTTTTGGATGGGGACTAATTTTAATAAAGGATTGAATTTTAATAAAGGATTGAATCTGTAGTCTATTATTTTCTTTTTTAAGTAGATTTAGATAACTTCCGATTTAAAAATAGCGATACTAGTTTATTAATATTATGGAGATGAATTAGATAAATTTATATTAAGGTACCGGCGAAACATTGTTTAAGTTTTGAAACAAAAATTTATATAGAGCCACCCAGAATTAATTGATTGGTAGTTGGGGAAAGCTCTTAGGAATTTTGAGGCTCAATGAGTCTCTTAAAGAAAAATATAGTATACACTTTGGGAGCTCTTTCACAAGCATTCATTATGCAAACTGATAGTGTTGAAGTTGTGAACTTTACTGAGTTTTCTTAATCATCACATGCTACAATGCTTGGGTCTAAGGTTGACTAAATAATGTATATGAAGAAACACAATTACTAATTTGATTTGTACTGTCGTATAAGTAAGAATATTACCCTGATGAAAGTGTTTATTTGTAGAGAGAAGTTGGGCTGCAGTATAGACTTTAGGTGTTAGTGACTTACACTATCTTTCTTCAATAATTCTGGAACAATTTGACTAACTTGAGGATCCAGATTCCAGAGTACATCGTTATAGTTATACTTTTATTGCTGTACTAATTTCTATTGAATTTCTGATTATAGGGTAAGAAAAGAAAGGATACTGTCTGCATTGCCCTGGCTGATGATACCTGTGATGTACCAAAGATTCGAATGAATAAGGTTGTCAGGAATAACCTTAGGGTTAGACTCGGAGATGTGGTTTCTGTACATCAATGTCCTGATGTGAAGTATGGGAAGCGCGTCCACATTCTTCCTGTTGATGACACGATTGAAGGGGTTACTGGAAACCTTTTCGATGCTTACCTTAAGCGTATGTTCTTAATCCCTGTAAACTATATAGCTTTATTATTCTGTTTTTTATGGTCACTAAATTAGTCTTCCCTTTTTTTTTTTTGGTCTCTGCAGCATACTTCCTGGAGGCATACCGACCTGTCAGGAAAGGTGACTTTTTTCTTGTACGGGGAGGAATGAGAAGTGTAGAGTTCAAGGTTATTGAGACTGATCCTTCTGAGTACTGTGTTGTTGCCCCTGATACTGAGATCTTCTGTGAAGGAGAGCCTGTAAGAAGGGAGGATGAGAATCGGTTGGATGAGATTGGTTATGATGATGTCGGTGGTGTTCGTAAACAAATGGCTCAGATTCGTGAGTTGGTAGAGCTGCCACTCAGGCACCCACAGCTTTTCAAATCAATTGGTGTTAAACCTCCAAAAGGAATACTGCTTTACGGACCTCCAGGATCTGGAAAGACCTTGATCGCCAGAGCCGTCGCCAACGAAACTGGTGCCTTCTTCTTCTGTATTAACGGGCCAGAAATTATGTCGAAATTGGCAGGAGAAAGTGAAAGCAATCTAAGGAAAGCATTTGAAGAAGCTGAGAAGAATGCACCATCCATTATATTTATTGATGAAATTGATTCAATTGCTCCAAAAAGAGAAAAGACCAATGGAGAAGTTGAGAGGAGAATTGTTTCCCAGCTGTTGACATTGATGGACGGACTCAAATCCCGTGCCCATGTTATTGTCATGGGTGCTACAAACCGCCCCAATAGCATTGATCCTGCCTTGAGAAGGTTTGGAAGATTTGACAGGGAAATAGACATTGGTGTCCCTGATGAAGTTGGGCGACTTGAGGTTCTTCGTATCCACACAAAGAACATGAAGCTTGCTGAAGATGTAAGTCTCGAGCATTTCATTTGAGTAGGCTCTCTTACTTTATAAAAGACTACTTTCTCTAATAACATCTGGATGATTCTGCAGGTTGATTTGGAAAAAATTTCAAAGAACACTCATGGGTACGTTGGTGCAGACTTAGCTGCTCTGTGCACTGAGGCTGCCCTTCAATGCATAAGGGAGAAGATGGACGTGATTGACTTGGAAGATGATACCATTGATGCAGAGATACTAAATTCGATGGCTGTTACTAATGACCACTTCCAGACTGCTCTTGGAACAAGCAATCCCTCTGCTCTACGTGAAACAGTAAGTGTCATTTTCTCAAATTTTACCTCTTATATGTTTTGAGTCATTCTTGTTGGATGATAATAATATTTATCATTATGTTATAGGTTGTTGAAGTTCCCAATGTTAGCTGGGAGGATATCGGAGGGCTTGAGAACGTCAAGCGTGAGCTCCAAGAGGTATAATTTAGACTTCATGTTGATATTTTTTCTGGTTTTAAGTTTTATTTACGTACTTAAAACTCATTTTGGTCCACTACTGCTGTGTTGTGCAGACTGTTCAATACCCAGTGGAGCACCCCGAGAAGTTTGAAAAGTTTGGGATGTCACCTTCAAAGGGAGTTCTTTTCTATGGTCCTCCTGGATGCGGGAAAACTCTGCTGGCCAAGGCTATTGCCAATGAATGTCAAGCTAACTTTATAAGTATCAAGGGTCCAGAATTGCTTACAATGTGGTTTGGAGAGAGTGAGGCCAATGTTCGAGAAATTTTTGACAAAGCTAGAGGGTCTGCTCCTTGTGTCCTGTTCTTTGATGAACTCGACTCCATTGCAACCCAAAGAGGAGGCAGTGTAGGAGATGCTGGTGGTGCTGCTGACCGAGTATTGAACCAACTTCTCACTGAAATGGATGGAATGAACGCAAAGAAGACTGTGTTCATTATTGGTGCCACTAACAGGCCTGATATTATCGACTCGGCTCTTCTCCGTCCTGGTCGGCTCGATCAATTGATTTACATCCCTCTCCCTGATGAGGAATCGCGATTTCAAATATTCAAGTCTTGTTTGAGGAAATCCCCAATTTCGAAGGATGTTGACTTAAGAGCCCTTGCCAAATACACTCAGGGTTTTAGCGGTGCTGATATCACTGAGATATGCCAACGTGCCTGCAAATATGCTATCCGTGAAAACATTGAGAAAGTAAGGAATATGCATTTCTTTCTTTCTTTCTCTCTCTTTTGATTATATAAAAAAAATCCCAGTATTGAGCGAGTTTGTTTATTTGATTTGTTTCATTAGGATATTGAGAGGGAGAAGAGAAGAAGCGAGAATCCGGAAGCCATGGAGGAAGATATTGACGACGAGGTAGCTGAGATAACGGCATCACACTTTGAGGAGTCAATGAAGTTTGCTCGTAGGAGTGTGAGTGATGCTGATATCCGTAAGTACCAGGCATTTGCTCAGACATTGCAACAGTCGAGAGGATTTGGTACTGAGTTCCGTTTTGCTGAGAACAGCAGCGGTGCTACTGCTACTGGTTCAGACCCTTTTGCCGCCCCAGCCAGTGCAGCCGATGAGGATGACCTCTACAGTTGATTAGCTTGTGAACTTGCTAATCTGTGAATGTTAAAAGGACTTTTCTTATTTATGTTCCTAGAATTATTTTAATTTGCTGTCGTTTATCGATGGCCGAAAAATTGTTTAATGGGGATCCATTTGTACTTTTAAGTTTTATAATTACTTTTGTTGCTCCTTCAAATTTACTACCATGAAATATATTTTCTGATACTCATGCTTACTTATTTTGTCTTCTTGTTATGTTATGTCGTAAATCGTAATCAATCTTATTTAGTTGAATCTCTTGGAAGGATGGCTTCTTTGGCCCGGTAATGGAAACTGCTATTATCAAATGTAGTTTTAGCCTTTTAGATCTTTATTTTAGTATCATTTAAAAAATTCCAAAGATTTATTTGTAATTTGTTAAGAATATTTAAAAATTGTAAAATTAAAAATATATATTCTTTCAAACATTTGTAATTTTGTGTCTTAGTGGTGGTTAAATTTGCACAAAAGTTGCCACTGTCTAGTCATCAAAACTAGCATACGTCTCGTGCTATGCACGGGTTTTAAAAAATATATATGTTAAGTACCTTGTTTAATATATTAAAAATATCCATTGTACCACATGATTAAATATATAAAATAATTGTACCATATATATATATATATATATATATATATAGAATATGAGAATAACAATATTTATATACAAAGAAAAATAATATGTTAAATATTAACAAAAAAGGATAGAGGTCGAAGTTATATTCTTCACAAATACATATATATAAACGACATTAGAATTAGTGGCATATAATACTTACCTCTTTGATTAATAAATAACACATTCAGAATCTTCTCAACTGCCTGCTTAAGATATACTTTACTCCACTGTTGTTATCATAAGAACATAACAAATTAAAAACTTTTGAAAACTTAAAATCTTAGCCAAAAAAATTTAAGAGATAAAAAAAAAGCAAAGCTTACCTCTCGATTACAAAATAAAGAACACTACCAAAATCCTCTAAATTTTCTGTCTATCCCTTTATCAAGTGTTGTTATCATAAAAAAAAATCAAAACATTTAAGGACTTGAAACCTTCTTCCTAATGCATAGAATACCTGATTACAAACATGAAGATAACATGTAAAATAAAATACATTTGAAATGAGTAAGAATATTAAGAACTTAACCCATGTAAAAAGAACATATATCTTAGTCAATGTAATATATATGCACTAAAGCAAATTGTTCAGCCAAATCGCATAAAAAGAAATGAAAAGTGCATAACATAATGAGTTAGACCGTCTACCATACTTCAAACACCCTTGCTTCATCTCTTGTTCCTTTACTCTAAGAAGTATGAACGCGTTGTTGCAAGTAAGGAAAATATAAAAGTTTGAAATTAAATTTGAAAATATTATGAAACTGAAAAATTAATTTCTTAACCAATCAAATATGGCATTATGAAAATCGATTTTTTTTAAGAAATAAGTTGTGCAACCGCCTAGAGCAAACTGTTCAGTCAAAAGAAATGGAAAGAGCATAACATAATGAGTAAGAAAAATATTAAAATAAAAAAGGTGAAAATATTATGAAACTGAAAAAAAAAATGATTAAAACATATTGAAGAGAAGATGGAAAAAACTGAAATGTAAGTGGGTTTGGGATTGTATGTGGGTGTGGTTTTGGAGGTAGTTATAATATGTATGATGTAATTATTAGGTAAAATAAAATAAATCAAAATAAGGAGAAATTAGTATTTTGGTCAAAATAAATTAATTGAAGTCAAAGACTGCTGTGAAATATATTATAAGTAGATATAATCAAATGATTTAGTAAATAAACCAACATGGAAGAGTTACACTTTAAAATATCATGACCAATGAAACATTGAAACTACAGTTGAGACTCAACTGAAAAATAAAATAAAAAAATTATGCTTGCACACATCTTTTGTGTATTTGAGCCACCACATCCCGAACGAAACAATCAAAATTCTTCTCCGATGAACCATCCTTAGCCAATGCATTTTGCAACACATTCCTCACTTTGTTGATTTCCTTCCTCAATTCATCTCCCCTTTCCCCATTCATCAAACTCTCAATCTTCTCCACAACTTCCTCCTTTGTAATAACTCCACCTTCACAAAGATTAATCCCAATCTTCCAATCATCAACCACTAATTTCCGATTAGTCGGTTGATCAGTAAACAAAGGATAACAAATCATCGGAACCCCGCACCATAAACTTTCCAATACAGAATTCCATCCACAATGCGTCAAAAATCCTCCAACACCCGGGTCCAACAAAACCCGATCTTGACTACACCACGGCACAATAAGCCCCCTTTCTTTCATCCTATTTTCAAACCCGTCAGGGAAAATCCCGTCACTAAAATCAACGGTCCCAGGTCGAAGAACCCAAATGAAATTAACTTCGCTGATCAAAAGCCCACTCGCAATTTCAAGAATAACATTTTTATCAATCTTAGCTAGACTACCAAACGAAACATACAAAACCGAACCTTTAGGCTTCGTTTTCAGCCATTCCGTACAGTCGGATTCAGGTAATAAGCTCCTCGGAATCGAAACCGTCGCGAAAACTGGGCCAATCGCGTAAAAGGGTTGTCTTTGTTGTAGAGCTGAAATTGTCTCTTTTTCGAGTTCTTGTGTAGTGTTGCACAATATGAAATCTGCACTTTTAACCAAATCAAATGCTGAAAAAATTACCTTATGTAATAGATCCAATTCCGAATCTTGGAAATAAGACATGAAATCTTTCGTGTTAATCGATTTGATTCCAGGAACGTAGTCTATGTTTTGGCGACGGCCATTAACAGGGACGTGGCCATTTTCTCTCAAAAGTTGTAAATGATAATACAAAGAGAACACTAAAGCTGGTTCCGTCCAGAAAGAAACGTTCACTAAACCGTACTTTTTGGCAATTTTTGCTGACCAAACACTAAAAGTGTCAGCAATTAGGAAGTAATCACTCGAATTTGATTGGACTAATTTTCCAACAAATTCATCTACTTTATCTGGGAATTTATTTATAAAGGACTCCAAAACGAGGTTGAAATTGGCTGACCTGTTGAAATCGACTGGAAATCCGTCACTAATTGTTGTATAGTTGATATCAAGGCCGGAACTTCGAGCTTGGGAAAAGATGTCGATTTCGGTACCATTGGTGACGGATTGAGACTTGGAGATTTGGTGGTGAATGAATTCGTTATGTGCAAATGTGACGGAGAATCCTTTTGAAGCAAGTTTTATGGCTAGATTTACGAATGGGATTATGTGGCCTTGTAGATGAAATGATATCATTATAGCATGTGGCTTTTGGTTTTTCTTGGTCGCCATTTGTTGGAGAGAAGATTATATTGCTGACGACTTTTATATAATTTGGGGATAGGCCAATCTAATACAGAGAATCTATAATAAAGTGAGAATAAGTAAATTAAGAAAACTTGACTGAAAATTTTAAAAAATTAAATGAAGAATCTTCTAATTAGAAAAATTACTTAAAGAAGAAAATTTATAAATCTTCAGTCTTTTGAGTTGCGACAAAAGTTCAATAGAAAATTGATTCCGACGAAATATATAAGCACTTTGCTTTGGATAACTATTTTAAATTTAAATTTAGTTGTGCTCCGACGAAGGGTGAGTTTGGACTAGCGATTCGAAAATCAATTATAGAAGAATTAATTTTACTAAAATGTATTTTGACAATAATTGATTATGATAAAATTCAATTATAAAATAATTAGTTTTGGATAATAGCTTTTGCAAAAGTAACACTTTTAGTTACTTCTAAAATAAGTTGTTTTTTAGCTTCTGAAAATCCCAAAAGTGATTATAATAGTGAGGGTCAAATACCATTAAAATCACGATTGACTAAAAATAATTTCTATAATTGGGGTCAAACACTTCAAAAATCACAATGAATGTTTAGAAGTGTTTTTAAGAGCTCCCACCGCTGGGCCAAACTCACCCGAAATAGAATTTGCTAACTTCTTTTGTTGGGACTAAATTGCACCTCTTTAAGTATTAATTAAGAAAAAAATGTTTAAACCGAATATCTTCCCAAACCTCAACTTCACCTTCTACCTCCATACATAAGGTTAGGCTTGAGGTCTTTTTTATTTATTTATTTATTTATTCTTTTTTGTTTTGCATTTATGTTTTAGTAAAGATTAATACTTCGTATAATATTTTGGAAGGTATATGTAAATATTACATGGTGAAGCTGAGGGTATTGTAGTTTTATTATGCCTTAAAATTAAGTCTTAGAATGCATTTTTTCGTGCATGAGCACCATGAAAAGATGTAGGGAGTCGCTTTACCTACCCAATTCTTTTTAATAAAAAGATAATCTACATGTTTAAATGATAGGAAGTTATTTAAGTTGCCCAATAAATTTTTTGGATATTCAGCAAAACGCCCGGTAAAATTACTTAAGGCGGAAAATAAAAAATCTTCGGTCTTGATATGCTGGGAGTAGAAACTAATACCAAATTGATTTCATCAACCTATTCGGATTAAATCTTAAAAAAGTACTTTAATGTTTTTCTTTTTCTGTAATCCGTGGGGTAAACCTAACCTTTAAATTAACTTATACCTACTATTTTTTTTTTGGCTAATTGTTCTACCTACTACTTACTGCTCAATGTTCATCTTTTCATTATTGGTAATTCTTCCTAATTAACGTCATATAATTAAAAAGTAATAAATTAGTAAATCAAATTTAAAATCTAATGGTAAATTACGAATATTCCCTAGAGTAAGGCCTAAATACAAAAAAAATCCCTCATGTATTGGATATTACGAATATTTCCCTGTGGTTTGCACTATCTTACAATTTACCACTGAAAAGTTTCAACTTTGCCTCTAGGAAATTATTTGTAATGTTTGTAAAAAATAGAACTTGGGTGCTAATGTAATATCTCATAAATTATAAATTTGATAATCATATATTTATTACCCAAAATTTGATAAAATTGTATAATTTTCCTTAAGTTTCAAAAAACATTAATTTTTTTACATATTTATTAACAATTTAATTTTTATAATAAATACATAAACAAATTTTATCAATTATATTTAATAAATATAAGAAATTTATTTACACATTTAATTGAATACATTATTTTATTATATTTATAATAATTATTTAATAATCTTATTATTGTAAACATAAAAAGTAAATTAAAAATATTATATTGTATATTAAATTTTCATATTATTTTTAAAATATTCAATTTATTAATACAGTTTAAAAATAGTTAATTTAATTAAATTTGTAAATACATTTATTTTATTTATAAAATATTATTAATGAAATTTAGTTTTATTATTATTATAAAAATTAAATTGTTCATAAATATGTAAAATAAGATTTTTTTTAGTATTTTTGGAAACTTATGTGCATTTATACTATTTTTCAATTTTTTGGTGGTAAATATATAACTATCAATTTTATAATATATGATATATTACAATTAAAACCCAAGTTTTAATGTTTTTTAAGATATTACAAATATTACAAATAACCATTAGGGCAAAGTTGAAATTTTTCAGTGTTAAGGAATTTATTATAAGATGGTGACAAACCTCAAGGAAATTTTCGTAATACCCAATATGTAAGGTAGATTTTCATAATTAGGTCTTACCTCAAGGGTATTTGTAATTTACCCTAAAAGCTAATTCAATTGTATTAAATATAGCCTTACAATTAACAATATTTTTTTTGGCTGCAAATTTTTGTCATATTTGTTACAAATGAATGTTATTTGTCGATTATATTGTATTTTTTTTAATAGATGTTCTTAATTAAATTACTAAGGTCATAATATTGAAATAATCAAATAATTTGTCGAAAAATTGAGCAAGTTTGAAGTAGGGGTGTACATGGTACGAATAAATATATATTATAAAATTATTATAGGCATAATATATATTACAAATTCTAAATTAAATTATGCCATTATGTGACGTTAGAGCAACTTCAACCGATGCCGGTAAGAGGGCGTGAGGGGGAGGGGAGTTGCCGTCGATTGGAGATGGCAAAGGGCAAGCTGACGGGCATGCTGACGGACAAGGCGGGCAGGCACGGAAGGCAGGCATGAGGGCAAGTGGGCGGTCGATCCCGGTTGCCTGCTGTGCAACGCGCCTTGGCGCCGGAGAAGGATGGGTGGCCATCCATTGGTTCTATATATATATATATATATATATATATATATAAAGAAATTTCTTGTTCTTGTTTATCTTGGCAGAAGCAAAGTGAAGAGGAGGAAGAAAAAGATTATTCTAGAAAAGACAAAAGTCATTGGGCTCCTATTTAATTCAAATTTAATCCATTTTAATTCTCATTTAATTAAAATTAGAAGATAAGCCCAATTTATGGGTGCTTTTTTTCTAAAAAAAATTCATGAATTATATAAATGAGATTTGTTAAACAATTTCATATACTTAGACAAATACAAATCTAAATAAATGAGATTTCTTGAACACAAATACTTAATTAAAAATACACAATACAATTTAAATAAAAAACATACACGAGATGAGTTTGAGTGGGGAAAGTTGTGAAATTGAATAAATGGATGTTAATTGCCCTTTGGTTGGAGATGAGTTTTTTAGATGTGTCAAAAAGACATAAATGCAAGACAATTGGGCGAGCATTTAGACAATTGAGCAAGGGCTTCGATTGGAGATAACCTTATACTAAATGAAAGTACCAAGTGCTTTTGTTGTAGAACCAATTCAAATGATAATCAATAAGCTGTAAATTTTACTTGAGGTCACAGGATCTAGAGGTAGCTTATTTTTGGACTCATTTGGACCAATAACGAAATGGATGTGACTGTCAAAAAATGAGAAGTTTTGAGGGAGATTTCCAAATACCAATAGTTTAGAGGGTATAAGTGCAAACAACCCAATGATAATGTAATGTTGGATAAATTTTGGTGTATTGATGTATTTACCATTTTAATAAAAAAAATAACTGTGTAATTTTTTTATGTCCGTTTGATTTTATTTAAAAATAAAATAAAATAGGCCTTAATGCAAAAACGAAGTATAACAAGACAAAAAACAAACGTGACACTTTGAGATTCGATTTCCAATTCCATGTTAAAAAATTTGAGCATCCAATCAACAAATTCAAGGCAATTTCTGTAATTGGGCAGGACCATTTCGTCCTTTTCATCTGTCCACACATTAACAGGCAAAGTGGATTCAGAAAGTAAGTACTGAGTTCGGATTGATTTGGAACAATAATTGCGCATCGCTTCACAAAAAGAAAATGTGACAAATTAAAATTTAGTGAAACACTGATAAGTGGGCGAGCATCCGAGGTGAGCGATTTCAACTTTTGGAACAAGTACAATAAAAATTCACTGATTGTTTAAATCGACATTAAATACTATAATAATAATGGAGGAGTACCACTTTTTTTAATGATATTTATTCCCTACAAATGTTTGTGCGAATATTTAACAAAATATCACTTTAATCAGAACAGAGGTGAGTGGATTCATTCTTAACATTTCACACTTCTGATTTTCTTATGGTACTTCCAACTTGGAACGAGCATATTTTTTGAGTTTTTCTGCCGGATCGGTCGCTCAAGATCTTTGGTCCAAATGTATGACTAAGGACATTATTCAACCACATCAAAACAAAAGCTAGCAATTAATTGTAAAATATTTTTTCTTCATATTAAAATCTTTACAGGTCAAAATACAAATCTATATACATATAAAAGTACGAGTTGGTAAAGAAATCTTTTTTTTTTTTTTTGAATACTTATATACCCCTATTTAAATTATATTGTGATATTTAATACATGGAAAAAAAGTAAAAGAAAATAATCCTAGAAGTATAATTAAACAAGAAGTCTCTCATATTATCAACCTTATAATTATCTTTTAAAGTAAATAAAAATTCAAAAAACTATTACTCTATATTTCTGTTGCGTTCCAAATACTAATACGCAAACACGCAAGTATACGGTCGTTACAAGTAATAAAGTAGTAAGGAGTGTCGAACCCACGAGGAATTGTTCAATTAATTACCAACTAACGTCTTGTTACTTCGACTTAGATTCGTAAGTTGAGTACGGTGAGGTGATGGTGGTTTTGATACTACAACTCAATTAAGTAATTACGAAAACTAACACTTGACTTAATATATGTAAAGGCTTCTACGATTTTACATCTCCTAGTTCGATTCAAGACAAACGACTCAACAATTGACAACTACACTTATGTTTATTGTTCAAGATTTCATAAAATATTCATACGTATCTTTCGATATCGTACGAACCTACCAAAGTAAACTAATCCAATTTATGTCTAAAAGGATTAAGCCTAAGTGATGCATTAACTCCAAACCTTGTTAGAACATGAAATGACCTAGGTATATTTCTATCCTAAAATCAAATCACAACCTAGTTTTTCAATCTAATCTTTAATCCACTATGTCTAGCAATTAAAGATCAATTCATTTCATCCTATGGTTAGCTAATCCATAAGTTGACAAAAGCTCAAACTAGATTAACAAACACTTGTATACAAGCATAACAACAATCATTAACTCATCATTTAATCAAGAATCAAGAACCAAACATAGGATCAATAAAAACATAGAATAAATGAGATTAGCCACTCATAACAACAATATATCATTCATTACATTAAAAGACATCAATATAAATGAACAAAGTAAAAGAGTTTAGAGTAAGCTTAGTGAAGAGGTCTTCAACAACTTCTCCCTCAATGCCTTTTTATCTTCTTTGGGGAGTCCAAGTGAGAGTTCTTCTCTTTTCTTCAAAAGGGAGGCAAGAGAGAAAAATGTAAAGTGAGAAGTGTAGAATGTGGTTGAAGTTGTGAATGATCTCCCTTTAAGCCTCTAACCTAGCAACAACTACCAACTTTCCATGCCTAAGTTACCCTCCAAAACAAGGCAACTAAGGCCAAAAAGTCCCCAAAAGAAGTTGGAATTACAAGTGGGAGGGGAAAGGCAAAGTACACAAAACACCCTCTAAACACGCAGCTTTTGGCAGCAGGTCTCGCGGCCGCGAGCCCTGAGCTCGCGGCCGCGAGCTCAGGCAGTAAGCTCTCTGCAAATTTTCTGCTCTGCCGCACTTTCTTCCGAGCAGCATATCTTTTGATTCCGAACTCCGAATCCGGATCCGTAAAGTCCGTAGCGTAGCTAACTCACTCATCTATGACATATCCAAAATTCAGCTCATTTGGATCATCCATGAAATATTTATGCATGTTCTAGTGAGCTGCTATATACGTTCTTATACAATTTGCTTCGGGGTCGATTTCCTTTGAAGCTCAAGCTTGACTCGTGGGGTTGGTAGAGCGACTCGTATCATTGATACGCAACTCCAAATCTCTCTAAGATGTCAATACCTACAAACCACGGAGAAAACGATCAAAACACGAACAAAAAGACAAAAAGCGAACAAAGGCCGAACAAAGGGCCAAAAGCACGAAAGACAAGAAAACACGCAAAGACACACAAAAACTCGGATCAAAACAAGATGTTTTGGGCTTAAAGAGATAGGTAATAATGACGTTTTCACGGCATTATCAACACCCCCAAACTTAAACACTTGCTCGTCCTCGAGCAAACAAAACAAAACAAGAACAAAACAAGCATGCTTAAGATCAAAATGCCAAAACTTAACACTTTCAAATTATTAATTAAACAAGCTCTACGTGTGTGTGTGATGGCTTTGGCTAGATTCTATCTTAGGTGAATACGTCCCGATAGGTCAAAATCATCGGATCTATTTTCATGGACTTCTAATGTTTAACAAAGAATCTCTCCTTACCGTAGATTACAAACTTAATGCTCAAATCACTTCACGGGACTAAGTTATAGGTAATTTAAGAGTCTTTTCCCTATTCTTGAATTAAT